>JACXIV010000033.1:1365128-1965128 GCA_014737475.1 Bombus confusus | reverse complement strand
GAGCTTCGTCCAAGCTCTGACCTCTCTCTGGCTTTACGACCCTTTCACCTTCCGAGTGGGAGAAAAAGAGATAGATAGATAGATAGATAGATAGATAGATAGATAGATAGATAGATAGAGAGAGAGAGAGAGAGAGAGAGAGAGAGAGAGAGAGAGGGAGGGAGCTTTTAAAGCGGAGCTCGCGGAAAACCACGAGAATACAATGCGGCTTCGTACTACTCGTGCACGCCGATGACATTTTCCGTAGCCCGTTTCAAGCACGCTCGTTGATTCCCCGCCACGCCTTTGACACACACTGCTCACTTCGCCCTCCCGTTTTCATTAAGCCTTTATTAACGTCCGAACGCACGATTGGAAAGCTCGTCCGTCCGGTTCCGCGATGCATTTCCGCTAGGAAATGTTTCGAAACGCACGACCTCTGTCGTTTCGCTTCTTCCCTCGTCGCGAGAATCGCTCTTCGTCGTTTCTAATCATTTTCTCTAATCCAGCCATCGGTATCTGGCGGGTATCGCGTATACGCCATATACCCGGTGTTGTACGAACCATCGTAAACTACCGTTCTATTCTAGGGACGTAATAGTGGTAATAAAAACGTAGTTGACGCGGAAATCGAACGCATCGCGTATCGTTTCGCTGGCAGACAACAAACGGCGTGGCGTGGATCCCGCGAGCGTGTATAAGCGGAAAAGGCACGGTGGTCCAGTGGGAATGGGCCACAGAGCACGCCGCGACAATATACACAGTTGGCCGCGTGTAACCGTGGACTCCCTATCGATTCGCGATATCGGGCCTCTGGTATCGTTGCTCGATCGCGACAAGGGGAAAAGATACTACTCCCACGAGGCGATTGATCGAAGCGGTTTTAGCTCGCGCCGCGGCCGAACGAGCCGCCTCGAAACTTTGACTTTTCCTGACCAATCATGCTGCGCGTACGATTGCATCTGCACCTTCGTACGGAGCCTTTTCCCTCCTCTGTTTCACAGTCGCACGGACTTTTCCAATCTCTTCGACAGTTTCGCTTTACTCATCGGATAAGCAGAGCTATTTGCTTATTTATTTACCGAGTAAGAGAATCTACGGTCGATCGAGAAACACGGTTTCGCACGGATGTAACGGAAAACCGAAGTACTCGAAGTACTAGGTATTTCAGAATGACGATCGTTTATCAGATCCACGTACCGATAGGAGCTGTTCGTTTGTGAAAGCCGTGTATCGTAAACGTAGGTGTCGATGGCGTATCCTGAGCTTCGGTTTGTCATCGTTTTGCGGTAATAAAATATCATTCGAGTCGAGACATCTGAAATTGTCCATTCTATGAGGTGAATATCGTTTTAACGAGATAACAGCGTTTCGACGATCGGAAAACAGTCAGAAAGATCGGACCAACGTTTCGAACTGTGGAATAGGGAGAAGAAGAGAGACGATCGTTTGGTTCGGGCGTGGATCGGAGATCTAAAGAGGCGATCGATGAAATCGAATTATTTTCGATTCTCGGGCGAAATCGGACCACGTTACGTTCCGAACGAACACTGTAGCGATTATTGTCGAGGTCAACGACGCGACGCCCAGGCATCGATGTCAATGGTTCAAATGATCGGTGCCGAGTGTCGCGTCAAAAATTACGAACACAGACGTAAGCGCATTCCCCGGCCGCTCGATAAATCGTTCGTGATTTACGATTATCGACACCGGCGATACCCTGTAATTCGCAGATACATGTTTTATCCGTTACCGGCTGAAGAAACGATCGGCCAGTAAATACTCCACGATTACTCGCGCCACGAACATTTTCAACCGTTCCAGTTTGGCTTCGTTTTTCGTCCCTCTATTTTTCCTTCCATTTTTATTTTTTTTTTTTTTTATTTTTGATAGTTTTATTGTTTTTTTCCCCCGTTTTCCATTTTTATCTTTTTTTCAGATGGAGTGCCACAGAGGGAAACGGAATTTCGCGTTCGAACGAGATTTACGACGCAGCCTTGAACGCGCACGAAGCGCCGCAGAATCGTTTCGATGGCAGTAGATGCCAACAGGTCGAAAGAACGCGCATTTAACGATTAATCGCATAATTGGCGCAACTTCTACGGCCTTGAGCCTGTTAGAAAAGCGTCACGCTCTCGACCCGGCGAGGACGCGCTCGTAAACTCTCTCGTGCTAAGTCCATCGAACGCGCGCTGTCTTACCTCTGTACCTGATTCGAGTCGAGGAGAAACGCGATGTCGTGCGCGTGCGAGAAACGCCAACCGTCTGATCGGTGACGCGTCCAAGGACTGATTCCACTGTCGCGCGACGCGTACGTTACGTGACTAACGATTGACGAACCTTTGTTTCCTATAAATAGCGAATGTCAAAATAGCGAATGAAAGTTAAACGCTCAAGGAAAGGGAAACGATCGAAAGCATCTCGCGGATATAGCGCGGAGCGAGGAAAGGCAAAAGATAAACAGAGAACCGTCAATCGGCTAGATCGAAGGAGCGTGTCGTTGGCTCGCGTCTGAACGAGGCGCTAGATCGTTCCCGCGGAGGCAAACCAGCGAATAGGCGTTGCACTCTAGATCGCTATCAGTGTGGGTAAACGTTTGAGCGTTCACCGTCGGGCCCGAACATAGAAAACTAGGAGTTCGGCTCGTATATCATGACGGCAGATAAAAAGTTTTTCGCTCGTAAGCGCGAGGTTATCTCGCGGATTCCTGGTAAATGTTGCCGAAGCCGGGCCGGCGCAGACGGAGACCGGGCGTCGTTTAATCTGCCCAGCCATTACGTTGAGCCGTCGATGGTAGTCACGCACGACCACCGCGTGCAACAATGTTCAAGAATGTTGTTGCGGTCCCTGTACCCTTCTGCGTGTACTCT
Source organism: Bombus confusus (assembly GCA_014737475.1). NCBI lineage: Eukaryota > Metazoa > Arthropoda > Insecta > Hymenoptera > Apidae > Bombus > Bombus confusus. Next base: position 1,962,279 of record JACXIV010000033.1, on the reverse strand, counting down.
GGCTAATAGATTTCCGGTTGTTGGTGCGAGCATCGGGTCGATCGACTCGAGGCGACGCGAATCGATCGCGCGAAACTACTTCCGACTTTTCGTCGTTTTCGAACGGAAAGTCGCCGGCGACAAAGTGGAGCGAAAGATCGAGTCGAGTTATCCTGTGCTCGTATCTTGGCTATCACGATACAAATGCAGAGAACAAATAGCCGCTGTTAACTCAGCCGTCAGGATAGGTCGAAGCTTTAATTTCAAGTGGTAATTTAGTCTCGAGAGGAATTGAATTCCGAAGCAGAAATTTCATTTCAAGGTATCGCGATACCGATTTCGCGGCCAACCACTTAACCACTTAACGCGTCGCGGCTAGATATCATCGAATAATGTGCCTTCGCATCGAAATCCCTGGAAATCGACATTGCGAAATCGATTAATGAAATTACCGGCCGAAGGGAAGGGTGGAAAGCGCGATAAACAGTGAAACCGAGAGAAAATAGACGAGTTTACGTGGCAACGAGCAGGAAGGACGGCGTACGTAGGCAGAACGAAATTGTCACTGTTTCGAAAATGATATTTCACGGGATCGTAGGAGTAACTGTCGTGGTAGTAGCGAGCAGGGGACTCGTCGGATTGTATATCACTCGACGATACAAATTTACTACTCGTTACTGGAAAATACAGTAAACGAGGGTCAGTGATCTATGGGTGGTTCCCGGGACAGTTGCGTTGCAACGGGAGCTTCGCCGACTCGGCTGTCGCGATCTACCGTCGTACTTTACTCTGTCGAACTCTCTTAGCAGGTGATTTATTACAAGTAAGCGCACCGTGAAAGAAGCGTCTCCGCGGAATGGACTGGCAACGCGTTACGCTTCGCGTCGTCTGCTCTAGATGAAATACTTTCACGGCGAATCGCGTGCGACGATACGCTCGTGAAGAGCCAGGTGGGAACGAAACGGAAGGACGTCGGTGTAATTAAAATCGCGCGAAGAACGAACGTGAGAAACGTACGCGAGGGAGTCACGGTGAATTCGTCGGTTGCGGCTTTGCGCAATAATTAGCCGCGCGCGTCCGTCACCTTAGCCAGGCGCAGAGTGGCGAGTGCGATCCTGTTTAAAAGTTGATATTTAGTAAACCACTGGCCGGCGACCGGTGTTTTATTAACACGTGCCAACCGCGTCCGCAACGCGTGCCAACGTTCCTTGGTCAAGGGGTCAGTCGAGCTACAACGCCGCGATTACAAAACAAAAGGGGAGCTTAATTGTACCGGACAGTGGTAACACTGGATCCTCCACCAGCGCTCTTTTTATATCTACAACAATAACTTGTCTCCGCGACCAGGCTAAATTTAGAGTTACCATATTAGCGAAGCAGAGTATTTTCTCCCTCTCTCTCTCTCTCTCTCTCTCTCTCTCTCTTTCCCCGTCTCTTTTGCTCTCTGTCTGCCGCTGGAGTTCAAATATTTCGTGGTAACCATGGAATGGTAGAACATAGAGCACTGCAGCTGCAAGCTTTTTCTACTTCATTCGACAGGCAGTAGTACCGGTGACCCGGTAATTATATTATATTACCAGCAATTAAGGGAACTTGCTGAACTTTTGCTACGCATCGCGATGTTTCCTGGACGCGGTGAAACGACCGCTCGTAGATAAGAGAAATTTAACGCGCGTTCGTTTTTCTCTTGTTCAGCCGACGAGCCTGGCTATTAAATTAAGGGAAGTCGTTGAGAAAAATCCTGTCGCGGCGATCTGCCGAAAGTCTCCGCGGCTCGCTTAATTGCTTACGTTCGTGCGAGCGCAATTACAGGACCGCACAAACGCTCTTGCATAGCGTGCGTGAGTTGTACGCGAAATTTAAGGGATACGTAAAGAGCTTCGACTCTCCCAATTACACCACGTGTCGCCTCTGGATTTTTCACAATTCCAGCTAAACGGCTGAAACACTTAACGGATAGAGAACCTAACAACCGAGAGAATAATGCAGAGAAAATCGCGCTCGTTGACCGATTCGCCGTCTATATTCGTGGAAAAATCGACGCTCGGCCGACGTCGCGGCGGATAATCGAGCGGAGGAACGGTCGAGGAGGAGTGCGTCAAGTTGCGTGCTTGTGGACAGAAGCGTGTGCGTGACGCGGTGAACTGCGTGTAGGAAAGTCGCTCGGCCGACGCACCGAAATAGAATTTCGAAATAGACCCAATATTTTCGTCGTCTCGCATTTGCGCCACCTCTCCTTGCCTGCCAGCGTCTTCTTAGTCGTGGTCGTCGTCTTCGTCGTCTTCGTCGTTCGGCGACGTCGTCGGTGCTAAGAACGCGCGAGAAAAGAGGGAAAAAGAGAGGGGAATCGAATGAGAGACGGAGGAGAGCCGAGCCTCCTCTCCGAACCCTACGTTTCGTCTCCGGCCCGTAAGAGGTTTTGCTCGCCATTCATACCAAGTCGAGTATGCCGATGTTTCGGAAATTTACTTGCCCGAATCTCCCAAGGAAACGAATTAGAGCGTGGTCGACGTTTTCGAGACACTTGATCTCCAACAACGAGGACGGTCGCGAGCAAAAGAACTTTTTAACCCGAGCGCAGCGATTGATCGTTGTACGAGCTTTCGTTTCTCTCGTTAAATACGGTAGATTTTCATTTTTTCTTTCTTGGTTCGTGAAAGAATTTTCCTTTCGACTCGAAGGTTGGCGCGATCGACGACGTCAGCCAACGCGAACAATTAGACGATACATTTTTGGAGTTTAAACATTTATTAGCCGACCCAGCGGGAAGACGTCCGTTCGAAAAAGAGGGTAATAAATGAAGTGGCTTCCCTCGTTGCTCCTTTTATGGCGTTTCATGCGGTGTCCCATTAGCGCGCGAGAAATATTAGGAACCGTCGTTATGCCGATAACGTAATTGCCCGTAAATCATGAAACAAAGTCACGTGCCCGGGCTTCTACGCCGCTCACCGCATTATAGAAACATAACCGAGGCTCCCATGGGGGTAAGTGGATTTTCAGATTACTTAAGGGTACACTGGGAAAAAACTGCCATTTTCTTGCCACAAACGGCTAAACGATTTCACCAACGCGTAACTGTAGAAGTTAACCTGCGCTCCTTTATCGGTACGTTCGATCTCCAGGTAAATATTCCAAAATAAATTACTCGGTGGCCCTTCCAGTTCCTACGAACGTACGAGTAGAAGGAAAAAGAGAAAATACCAGCGAACGTTTTCGAGGAGAGAAACAGTTCGGATCCCGCGAAACGGGCGACCGCCAGTCGCCCGATCGGGAGAAAGAAAATTCCTGAAAATCTTGCGACGATGCGAGGCAATCGAACGGCATGTTGCGAAAAGGGTCAGGGAGCGAGAGCAAGAGAGAAAGAGAGAGAGGGAGAGGGAGAGACGCGAAAGATCGGATGGGTAGGGAATGGTGGGAGGATAAACGAGTTTGTTTTCTACGATTTTCCCACAACGAACATGGCGATACGCGATAGGCACTGTCCACGTATAGAAAGATAGGTACGTACACGGAATAGCAGAGGACACCATATAAACACCGCAGTACAGTTCCGCGAGCCAGCGATGCGACTAAAGGCAGAATCCCGGTCGTCGTCGGATCCGGCTACGGCCGCTTCGCCTTATACGATGATCGTCCGCCATGAGCGCGCTGCCAGTTGACCACTGCATTTGATGCAAAGAAAGTAAAGACGGAGATCTGCCGATTTAAGAGCAAATGCCACCGTCCGTCTGTCTCCACCGACTCTGCGACTTGATGTCTCTTCTGCGGTTCGATCTCGACACAGAACACCGACTGCTCTCATGTCCATCAAGCGAACCACGCGATTCACGCGTCCTCGCTTTTTCCTCCAATCTTTTGCTTCTCTCGTTTTTTCCGTTTTCTTTTTTCTTCTTTTCCTTTTTCGATCGTTCGGATTTTTCACATTTGGATTTTTCGCTTCCTATTTACCTTGTTCGTTCGAGCACAGAGGACTATTCTCGATGGAAAAAGCAGCGCGATTCGAGGATACTTGGTGTTTTTCGATGGCGCGTATTATCGCGCGACCACCGGTACATTTACGAGATCATTAAACTCACCGAACAACAAACGATTATTCCGATTATCGTTGGTTAACCGAACTCCGAAGTGGAACAATCGAACAATTATTTGGTTGGCCTGCAGCATGTAACGTATGTACGATCACGGACAGCAACGTACTACGCGTCGTGCGGCAGCTTGCGCCGTTATCGAATTTTCGACTACGCAAAACAATAACGACTTTAACAAGGAACGCGTAACGATCAGGTTCGATAACAGACTGCTTGTTTATTATCATCGGCGATATTATTACGGACGTACGCGCGCCAAGAATCCATGTTTACATGGTTCGATACAGGCCTCCAAACAATAAACGACCCGCCATAGAAGCGACTGCCTTCTAACGATCATTTTTTTTTCATACGAGGCCGGCTTTTCTGCAATCGTGTCACGCATCTCTCGTCCGTAACGCCTACACTCTTTCTCCCATATTTCTATATCAAACGCGACGCGCGTTCGACGCCTCCTATGATTTCCCATTTCTCTTTTCATGGCTCGTACGCGCTTACAGATGGGAGATAGCTTTGCGAGCTCGAGCTTCCCAGAAACGCGTACCTAAAAACGAAAAACGACTAATTCTTTTGACGGACGCGAAAAGATTTCGGGGAAAACGACGAAATTTGAAAAAACAAATGCAACGACAAGCGAAAACAAAACGGTTTCGTTCGACCCGGGCTATCCATTGCCAGCGCACCTAAAAAATGAAAAAACCAACCTATCAAGGACACGCGAGCCAGATCGATTTGTTTCCAGCTACGCCTTTTCGAAACGTCGATTCGCGGCGTGGTATATTCTCAACGACGCAGCGATCTGTCTGTACTGCGTTTCGGGGCTTCGAAAGAAACGCGTGGTCCGTGGAAACGAGGACCGTGCGATTACAGATATTTGCGTTAACGGCGAAGAAGACGAAAAACGACGAAGATACGCGGGGAAATTCAGCGAGATGCGAGCGTAGACCTGAGGGGAGGTTTCGCGTCGCGGGCAGATTAAGGCAAAGAGAGACAGCCAGCGGGCAGATAAAGAGAGGATTTTTTCTGAAGTCCCTCTCTCGTCGAGACATTCCGTCCAATTGAACTCGGCCGGCAGTCGGTCGGCACCCACGTCAACCAACAGGCGAAACAACCAGTCGTCGCCGGTATCTTCGCCGCTGTGTAACGCAGTTATTGTTGTGACTGGCTCGCGCTTTGGGTTTCCCGGTTCCTATGGAAAAACGAGGAGCCTCTTCTTCCCTTCCTCCCTTCTACGTTCCCCGTCCTGCTTTCTCTCTCAGCAAGGTAACTTCGACTCGCGAGCACCCCCTTTTCCCCCTTGTCGCCCATCTTTCTCGCTCGGACGCGCTTCGTTGCATCTTTCTCGTGGATGTTCTCCCTTCTTCGTCTGCGCCTCCACCTCCACGCCATCAATCCCCTTCCTCGTGAGCTGCCAACACTGCCAACACCGGCTGCCGCCTCCTCCTACTATCTCGTCCGCGTCCTCGCGCAGCCACGTTCGTTTCGTTTTCGTCTTTCCAGCTTCTTCCATTCTTCTCTGTCTTCTCCGTTCCTCTTCCCTTCTTTCCTTTTATCGCTCTCTCTCTCTCTCTCTCTCTTTCTCTCTCTCTCTCTCTCTTTCTCGTTTCGGGAGGGTGCTTTCGTCCAAGCATCCTTGTCCTCCTCGATAATTCCAGACTCGGTTTCTCTAACACGCACAGACGATCGTCGCTTTTTTGGCTGCGAATTGGACGAATTAAGTCGAAGGAAAAGTGGGTATGCCAACTGCTCGCGAGGAGGAGGAAGAAGAGAAGGAGGAGGAGGTGGTGGACGTGGAGGTGGAGGTCTCGGTAGAGCACTCGGGGGCAATAACTCGCGGCGTGTTGTGACTACGCGATGACGGCCAGACCGCTGGTCGCTGCTGTCTTTCTTTTCTTCCGTCACTTGCCCCCCCCCCCCTCTCTCTCTCTCTCTCTCTTACTAGTTTCTTCTCCTCTCTGTTCGCCGTGTCTCTCGCTTCTTGTTTTTTTTCCGTTTTATCGTCTCCTCCGGTATGACTCCGTGTTTCACCTGGCGCGGTTTTCACGTCGCTTTCGTCTCCGTCGTTCCACGGTTTTCCCCACCGAACGATCGTATCGAAGGAAAGTGGCGCCGACGTCCGAACTATTTGGATCTCGACCCGAAATCGTGCGCCTCTTCTCATTTCGAAGTCCCGCGATGTATGAGAAGAAACGGAAAGCGAACGCAATAAGCGTCGAACGAGAGTTTCGTCGTGTTTCGAACCACTGCTCGATTGCCTCTCGTTGGTAACAGACGCAGCTATCGGACAAAGAGTTTCCTTTCAAATTTTCCGAAATTCGCAAGACCGCAAAGTTAGGCAACCAGAAGAGAGCCTCTGTCTCCTGACACACTTGACGTCATCCTGTATCGTAATGCTCCCACGAATTCTTAGCTCGTGTTCCAAGGAAAACCCTGTTTCCGTGCGGCGGCCCATTCCTCGTGCATTAACCGTGGCGAAGTGTTCTCGGGTCTGGCAAGATTTCAGTCCCGATACGACCCCCCTCCCGACACCAAACGTTTTTCCATCTGTCCGCCGACTCTGTCGGCCCGCTACGGATCGACGCTACGAATTCCCGATTCTAGAGCAATGCAATCGGTTCGCATCTCCCCGTGTCCGCCTTTAATCGAGATCGTCGGTGCCGTTTAACCGAAACCCTTCCTTGATCGGTCGGAATAGAAGCAAGAAGACGATCGCAGCGGGCACCAGCGATTCCCGAAAAACGAATCGATTACCATACAGAGTACGTGCTTGGTGGAGGAAGATAATGATTGCTTCGAATACCCTCGCAAATCGCTCGTATCTTCTGCCAATGAGCGTTAACCTCTTTTCCGTACTCTTACGGAACGAGAACGTCCCCAGACGCGGCGGAACAAAGACTCGTGACCGGCATGCACGGTTCTCCCTTGCATTAGAAAAAAGAAAAGAAGGTGGATGGGAGAAAAAGGAGGAACGCTGCATTGCAACGGGACCAAACGAGGAAGATTAGCCGGTGGGATTACCAAGGGAAGCTCGAATTCGCGGGGAAAGCTCGCGACAACCTTGAGCGAGCGCATTCCTCCCCTTGGAAGGGTTTGTTCGGAGGAACGACAAAGCTCTCGGAGTTGCGCAAATACGGGTGTTCGTCAAAGGTATCTGATCCAGGAATTATTTAACAAGCCGGAGCAGCTCGGCTGCTCGTTAATTATCAAATTGTCTGGCGATTGTACGACCAACCGGAGTTCCATATCAACTTCGCTTCTGTTTCGCGAACCCTTCGTTCGCGCGAAATACCTCCTGGCTAGGGTTCGTTGTTCCGCGAATTCGCGCGACAGTTCACTTTTTTTATTATCTCGGTACGATACTTTCGAGCGACCGCAATTGCTCGATCGCGCTTCCGTGTCGCGAAAACGTTGGTCGAGTCAAAGCTGCGGCTACAGATTTCCTACTTCCTCCTTTTTCCACGCTCGCGTTACGTGACCTCTTTCATAGATCCGAATGGGTTCTAGACCGTTCGGAAATAATACTCCGTGAGTAGGTTATTTATAACCGCGACAACGGACCGGACGTCTGATCTACCAGCTCCTAGCCGCGTTGCGTCAGCCGTCTTCTCAAAGTATATTTTTTCGCCCGTGGAAACTGCTCGGCCGACCTTCGCGATGCAGAAATCGCGCCAGGGTGCTTTCTCGGATCTCGAATAAAAGAAGAATGCCAACGAAGGTGGAAGAAGACGAACGGTGGGGCGCGATAGCGGCGGGAAACTCGATCGAGCGAAATCAACGAACGAAAAAAGAACAACACGGATCCTGAAGCGTAAATTGATCATAGTCGTCTATAAGCGATATACGAAACGGAGCAGTCTCGTCGGGAATATAGTACGAGCGAAGAAATCTGCGCAGAAGTGGAAGAAAAGAAGAGGTAAGAAAAAAAAAAAAGAAAAGAAAAAGCGCGAACTCACGGAAGGGTGAAATAGTCAACCGCGTTCGGCATACAAATCGCTGGGCGTATCCGCATGCTGTGGCCGCCGCCAGGCTCACAGCCGTGATATTCAATCTACGATTCTTTAAGCCGGCTCATCCCTTATTCCGACCAGAAAAGAAGCGTGTGTAGGAAGGGCAACTGATAGAGAGAAGCCGGAGTCGCAGGAGAAGGGGTGGCGGCTTAACCGGCAGGGAAAACACATGTTATCGACAGGCTGTCTTTTTTTTGTTGGCTCGTTCGTGGCGGAGGTTGAAATCGAGGTTAAAAAGAAAACGAGAGGAGGGAAAAAAAGGGGCAGCTAGGAGGGGGATCCTAACTCCAACTTTTTACCGAGTTTTTAACGAGATACCGAAGCGTTTTCCACGGGATAGTAGAAAAGGGTAGACAAGTCGAGCGGAGAGAGATGCGGAGAATCGTGTTTCTCGGAACGCTGCGTCGCAGTTTAGGCTGCTTTTTTCCCCTACTTTCGCGCAGGCTTGCTGATAACAAGGAGCGAGGTTCGTCCTCTCCGATGGATCGATCGATCTACCGCGTATACCGTGATTATTACGACACTGTGGATCCAGCTCTCTCTCTCTCTCTCTCTCTCTCTCTCTCTCTCTCGCACAGGTCGCGAAGCGCGTGCGTTGATTTCAAGTTTGGAACCTTGAATTTCGCGAAAGCGGGTCGCGGCTTCGAATTGTTGCCAGCTACCAGTCATTAAAGATAAACGATATCTTCACATTCACCTCGTTACCGTGATTCGCGACGATAAAAATATTCATCGCGAGTTCCGTTTCGCGTTTGCAAAGAGGAAAAAACCGATTCGTCTTTTCGACGATGGAGGGACCTTTTGGCGATTTTCAGCGGGAAGAAAAATCGACGAGCCCGAAGGGACAATCGAGGCATCGTTAATCACGGAAACATTTGTCCGTGGCACAAGTAGTCAAGCGTCAGAAATGCGCCGGTACGATAATAATATGCCCGTAATTCAATCGTTGATGGCGACAAGCGATAGCAAATTATCGCATTGTATCCGGGAACATTGATTGTCCTACGGCAACTGTTCTGCCAGCTGTGCCAATTTCGTGAATCCCAATCCTGTACGACGAGACGGAACACCGAAGGGAAAACATTTCCGCAAACGCCATCGAATTGCGAACACCGGCCAATTCCCCAGCGGAGAAAAGGGGACCATAAATTTCGCGAGCTGGACGATATTAAAACTTTTCTTCCTTCTAGAAATGATGCATGTCGTTCCTTATCACCGACCACGGAGATTCGTCGCGATTCGTGCACATTAATCAGCGACGAGTTTCACATTTTTGGAGAAACTCGTCGTTTTTGAAACCGAGAACGTTCTTTCGCGTATAATTCGTTCTTTTGCGAAACGTTCCATCGCCGGCCACAATTCGAGGAAATTCGCGCGATAAGAAGATCGCGAGAATAGATCTTATCGCGTCGTTCCGTGATAATATCGAGGTTTCGTTATTGTGGAAAAATCTCTGCTATGTTCGCGAACGGACAGGCGGACTGTGCGCCGTGCCGTTCACGAACCATCGATGCGGTTCACCGTTCACTGATCGCTTGTCGTTCGGATCGCTAAAAATAATCACGCTCGAGTGACCGGCCACGTTAGATCGGCAGTCGCCCAGCAGTCTACTCGATCGTCGACATAGCGAACGACATGCCGCAATTTATTCCGTGTTCCAGTTCGTACCGTTGAATCGACCGCTCGACATAGACCTGCGTCCATTTATCATGATCGAATTATTACGTTAAACCCGAACGTATTAACGCGTTAGGGCTGCTATTCAAATTCTATTCCAAAGTATGCGTATTACAAAGTATGCACCGACCATCGATTCGAGATTATAAATTTCGCTACGAACAGAGGTTTCGTCGTTTCTTCGTTCATCCTATCTGCTCGCGAACGCTGTCGTAGGTCGAGAAATTCCAAGGGAAACGTGGCATTTCCACGGACCAATGAAAGGGCGTGACGACGCGGTGTCACGCTCGATTCGATTACCGATCTCTCGCCCTGACTCTTTCGCCAATTAATCTCATCTGTAAATTAATTTTCTAAAGGAAGGAACGATCCGAGCCGTGGAACGCGAACGAGAAACGATGCGAGTGTCGCGCAGTGAACGCATGGCAGCGCATCGCTGCAATCGCATTCCGGGTAAACTAATTTCGATGCGAGCGAGCCAGGTGGAGCGCAGCATCGAGAGCACCGGTTCTCCAGATCGGCGGCGGATCACCTCGGAGACCTCGTGCTCGAGGCTGGATCGCCGGCCGCCCAGCAGTCTACCTGCTCGCCGCTACGGTGTATACACACACCACACGTGTGGTCCCCCACCCTGACCACTCGCATACCCCACCTCTAGCTATGCACGTGCGTGTGCGACCGTCTGTCTGTGCGTGAGCCACCGTCCACAGTCCACGGTATATAGAGCGTACCTGCGGGTTCCTCTGAGTATGGGCACAGGGCCGTACGTGCTCTGGATACGTACGTGCCGATTTCCCTCCTCCTGCCCGCCTCGCGGGCCCACTTCTCTCCCTTATTCCTTCTTTCGTTCTTCCTTCCTCTTTCACCCAGTCCTCTCTTTCGCTTTGCTTTGTCTCTCCGTCTCTGACTCTCTATCCGTCTCTTTGCTACTCCTCCTGATGCCCTTGTGCCTTACTCCCCTTCCTTCGACGATCAATCTCGCGTCCGATGTACGAGCTCTGTTCCCGCTAAGTCGCCAATTATGCTTTATCGACCGACTATCGCGGGACATCGACTTTCGCAGAAACGAATAGCCGAAATTCTCTTTAACGGCTAATTTACGTTAATTACGTCGAGCTACTAATCCATCGTCGGTGAGCGTACATCGGAACAGAAGATGGAGAAGAGCGAAATCAACGCTGACCCATATACGATTCCCGAAATACGTAGTCGCGAGCGATAAATCAAAGACGCTGCTATTAATTTCACGGGCGGCTCGTAGTCGCGCTGCAACGGTGACAGGCAAAGGTTGACATCGGGGCATCGCGTTGCCCGTTACTCGTTTCAAACAGAGGCGTCCGATATCGTCCACGCGATTAGCCACTTGAAAACGCGTAACCAAAGGAACGAACCGAATTTCAACGGCGCGCTCGTTTGATCAAAAGTGTCACAGCAAGACGATCGTTATTTTCGGAGGATCGGTCTTTTAACTATCTGCCCGAAGCACCGTTGTACCATAGCACCGTTGCACCGTGCACCGACACTCGATGGTGCGTCCTACATACACCCGTCGAACGCAACGATAATTGACGTCAATTAATTTCTATAGTAATTCGTTGCTTCGCAGGCGACAGCTGCGCAGCCTCGACCGAAGATTTCTCTATGTAGCAGTAGATGGAGTCGTGAAAATCAACGCGATTGCGTTTTCGCTTCCGCGTGAAAATGCCTGAAAATTCGAGCCCCCCGACGAGACTTCGTTCATGGAGAGAACGCCAGCTCCCTACCGAGAAATTGCAAGTATCGAAACGATTAACCGGCACCCGCATGCGCTTGCATCGCACGCTCGACGGTACTCGCGGTAAATGCCAAAATAACTCATAGCCCTGAACGTTGCGCGCGTCCCTTTTAGGACCTGTCATCGTGCCGACACGTTGCGCCCGAAGATTCTAGTCTCTTGTACGATAACGCAATATCGCGTGTGCCACAAGAACGATCGAAGGAACGAACCAACGAACCAGATATCGCGCCGCTGAACTCGTAGTTACACCATAATGCGCAATCGCTGCATACACGGTGCACGATCTAAGAATAGCACGTAGAAATTTCTGCGAACGCGAGCTCTTAATCTGCCCGGCGAGACCGCTTCCGAAAAATGGTCGACACGATGCTTATCCGATCTGTGCTCGGTTACTTTTCCCGGTTTCATCGGCTTTACAGATTCTGATATTAATAGGATTAATATCAGCCCCGCCTAACGAACGTTGCGTTACGATATACCAAGACAACAGCGATAGACTGTGCGACATTTTGCGGCACATGACTAAACGTTTTCTCATTTTTAAACTACGGCTTTAAATACCCTGTGCTTATCGCTCTCGAGATTACGCTTGGAAGAGTTCGTCAATCGTAGGAGTAGTCGTTTAAACGGAGACGAACGGTGTTGACCCGAAACAATTCGGTGCTCGTACCTTTTCACGATTCGCGGTTAGTTCCAATTACCATCGGGCAACTCTTGTTTACGAAGATGTGATTCGCATCTCTGATCTCTGATCACTGCCGAAACGCAGGTTCGGCATGCGAATTCGTTAATAGCTCTCGATGGATTTCGAGCTGCAAGTAGCGGCAGATTCTTGTACCGAGCAACCTGTATCCCCAAGAGAGTCGTCCGGAATCTCGTAGAAGCCTGAAGAAAGACAAGCGCTCCCTTGGAAGCAACGGATCGCGTTGGCCAAAGGCGAGAACAACCGTCGAGATACGATAACAGTCGCAGGTATCCGAGGGACTCGGGGCGCGTGACGACGAGGATAGTCGCGCGCGACACGACTATGCTCTCGATATTCCGTTTTTCTTCGCCCGCTGTCTCACTCGGGTGGCATGGCCGAGTGTAAGCCAACAGAAGTAAGGACGGGTTTCCGATTAAGGCCTTATAATTGACGTCCCGGGTCCCCCCGTCTGGCTTAGTCACCGGCAACTGGGAGAAGGGCTGGCGGACCCGCTTTTGCGGATCGCGGATCAACGAACCGTCGCATCGCCGGACACCAGAAGCGTTTGCGCCTCTTTTCACGCCCAACTTTTGCACCCCTCGTTTCCTACGAGTCATACGCTTTTCATTTTGGAAAGGTGGTTTATTTAAAAATCTCGTCTTCCCGAGGAAATACCTTGAAAACGCTTAACAAAGCAAAATCGAATATTCGAGAGAATCGTGAAATAAGAGTGAAATAATTGTCGATAAGAAAAGACTGGAGGTTCCAGGTTTACGAGATTTTTTAACGATCTGTGACAAAGATTCGACGAGATTATCAAGATTCGAAGCTCCCGAGAATCCAATTTACCCCTCAACGTTCAGACGTACATGATAAATCGGTTTAAGCGGAGGCAGAGAAGCCGAGTCTCTAGCCGAGTCTCTAGCCGAGTCTCTAGCCGAGTGGGACGGCTCCTCTCCGCTCTTCACGAAACGAGATACTCCAAGGCTTGATAATGGGATAAGTCCCGGAAACTTTCGATACGCGTCAAGGCGGATGTGTAATACGCACAGGTGAAGAGGGTTCGGAGGTGGGCTGCTGGGCAAACGAGCGCAACAGTTCCGAAGTCGTAAACGAGACGAGGAAAGTGGACGACGAAAACGACGCTAACGAGGCTGGAGCCGAGTTACTCCGAAGAAGTATCAAAGAACTTTTCTCCCTTTGCGCGAACAGCGTACCTTCGCGCCGTACACATCGGCAAGGTCGATCGAAAAATGTCCGACATATTTACAAATCGTCCGCTTTACGAATAAAACAAAATGTGCCTCTAAACCAATGTGCCTCTAAACCAACGTGCCTCGAATAGACTCGGCCACGCTTGCTTCGATTTTATCGACCTCGCGACGTCGATCTCCTTTAACGCGTGTTGCGCAAATTTCGCAAAACGCTGCTCATTAACTCACCTGTATCGGAACGTACAAGCAACGCTAATTCTGCGACGCGACGTTATCTATGCGATCACGGCGGTATCGATAACTCGTCTTACACTGTCGCAATACACTAAGTAATACATTATTGCCAGCTGTGACTAATTCAAGCAAACTAGCAGAGGATAAATATTCGAGGGAACGTCTCGATGGATCGAAGAGTTGGAAAACGCGGTGCGTTACAGGTCGAAACGGGGAGACCACATGTGCGCGACGAGTTGAAACGGAACATCGGCTCGTCAAAAGTCTCACAGATGTTCTGTGACGAGCTACTTTCGATATCTGAAGTCGTGTCGACCAAGGCGCGCAACTTATCGCGATAAATCAAGTCGCGGAAGGTCGCCGCCACGGTAGTCATCGGACAGCGCGAACAAGTCTTTGGCCGGGAATCGTCACGGAGGGAACGAGCAGGGAGTCGAGTGGAGCGCGTTGAACCGCGGGCAAATTGGACCACCTTCAAAACTCGAGACTCGTTACGCTCGTTCTGGCGTCGAGTTCCGGTGGAAATGCCCGATCACGTCGTCATCGTAGCCGTCGACGGTCGCCTGTTCGGAAAGCCGACGAGCGGCTCGCACTCGGACGCTCGCGTGAGCGAGCGAGCGAACGAGCGAACCACGCACGCCGACTTGAAGGCGATCCAACTTACGTGGCGGTTTAAATATACGCGTGTTCGCGTCTCGATTACGCGCCTCGAGGAAAGCACCTCTTCTCTTCTACGTGGGCGTACTCGCGTAGCCAGAAACGAGTCTCAGATACGATAAGTAATAGCGTCAAAGCTTGGTTACAATTTATTGTTCACGGTTCTAACTGTCTGGAATGATTTTGCCGAAGCCGAAAGACCTTCTACAAGCTTGTATCGCGCGCGGATTAGGTTTCTAACGGACGGCGAACCGCGTTTTTTCCATCGTATATAAGCCGACCGTATCGAAGAAACGTCACGGTGGTTCAACATCTAAGCATCCGTGCGTATGATACTCAAAAAATCAGGATACGAGATATCGTATCGGTGGAAGATTTTTCCACGGAATCCAGGGCGAGATATAGCGCGTTTTCGATAGGATCGTTGGGTGCGAGAATACGCTCACGCGTGAAAATAATAGCAAGAGTTGGAGCATACGCGTCTGGAAACGCGACGCGACGCGATACGAGACACGTGGGGTCGCGAATCAAAAGCACGCAGCTGCGATAACTCCCGATCGTTCTCAATAGTCGTTTCTTCGGTCGAGAGCGAAGCTCTTAGATTAATGGGCTACAGATGACAATCGTACTCACCGTAATCCGGTCGAATGACAGCCTGCACCGCCTGTTCGTTCTTCTTGCTTCGTATCACCGGCTCACCGAGGATCGTGAAGTTTCTGGGTCCCACGCGATTCACAAACACTAGATACACTTTACCCCTCTTAATATTGGCTCGCACCACACCACTCTGATTATCGCGCTGCTGCTGTTGTTGTTGTTGTTGTTGTTGTTGTTGTTGCTGCTGCTGCTGCTGCTGCTTCCCATCATTGTCGTAGCCACAGACTGTCGACTTGCCGGGCGCCGATTTGTCTCGAAAGTGCAGCCTGACGCTGTCGTTCTTTTGCAACGGCTGGAAACCAGGCTGGCTTTTGTATACTTGCTTCACCTCGAACGTCACCGCGTAGTTCGAGCCCGGTTTCCTCACGGAGGACATGCTTCTCGCTTTTCCCTCGAACACCGTTGGCGCTAGGTAAGCTCTGTTCCCAACGTCCACGTCGGGACACCAATTCTGACCGCGACAGCCCTTGTTCCGGCATCTTCGTCGCTGCTCTCTCGGCGAGTCCGCTTTCGTACGGTTCTTTGGTCGTTGCTTGGTCGATCTGATGACACGCGGCCTCTCCATCGACGATTCGGTCCCGGACGAACGCAGAATCGGTGTTTGCGTCGACGAGTGACGAGGTAGCTGGGTCAATCCGGTCTGCTCCATCTTTGGATAAACGTTCGCCGTCTCGTCCTCTGGCCGACGATTGACCCGCTTCGACGATGATACGAACACGTCGCGTATCGAGTCGTCGAACTCTTCCTGAGTCGTGTATCTCTTCGAAGCATCCTGGGAACGAAGGTTTCCCACTGGGAAATTCGGACTTCGATAGCTGCCAGAAGCTTGCTCGATCGTTGACGGTGGACCCTGGTCACCGATCTCCTGGTACATCCACGAATCCGGCGCAACGAACCGTTTATCATTCTCGCTGGCGAGTTGCAAGTTCGAGGCGGATCTTCTCCCTTGCTGTTCGTTCCGAAGTTGTTCGGATCGTTGGTTAAGCCGCGACGTTGGTCGAACGTCGTCGTCAACCGGTAATTTGTAATCTCGCGTAGGTTGGGCGAGGGTCTGGTCGGCTGTTCGATGCTCGCGTATATCGATAGTTCGCGTAACGAAGTTCCAAGTTGGTAAACGGTAATCGTGGGGCTTTTCAACGGCGGCGATGCTCATCGATGGTGGATGGTCGCTGGTGGTCCTCGTCGACGTCTCCTCGAGGGAGTTCCGATTGGCGGGGGGTGCCGCAGCGAGCGCCAGTGCGCCCCACCAGCCGCTTAAGATCCCGGCCAAAAACAGAGACGCCCACATCATCCGACCTGCTTGCTGGTTTAATCGGGGGTGAGGTCGACACCTCGGTCACCCCGAACGCAGCACACACCACTCTCTCTTTCTCTCTATCTCTCACTCTCCCTCTCCCTCTCCCTCTCCCTCTCCCTCTCCCTCTCTCGCTCCCTCTCTCTTTGTCTGTTGTCTCTTTCTCTTCTCTCTCTTTGTTCGCGAATTCGTCTAAAAAATCTCGCGAGAAGATCTCTTTCTCTATCGATATCGCGTCCCTCTCCTCCTGTCTCTCGGTCGCGTTCAATCTTCAGCGAAGCCTCATTCGCTCGAAAACTGCTGTCTTGGCGACCGCTTCGTCTACCAAGGTCTCCTTCCTTCCGTAGACGACTGTCGTCGAAAAATGAGAGTCGCTCGTTCACGAGGTGTTGTACCACCGGCAGCAGCACAACATCGGCACTTCCATCGGACAGATTCTCAGCTGTCTGCTCTTCGTCCAGCGTAGTACCGTCCTCTTCATCCTTGATGCCTCGGGATGGATGCGACAGGAACACCGCGGTACGAAATCGTACTGCGTCTATTCGCGATTATCGCAGACGATCACGACCGCCGGCTACTGCGATTGTACTCCCTCTAAACCGCATCGAGAAGTACAGTTCAAAACTCGCGATCATCCTGTCGATCGATCGAGAATAACATCCTGCTCGCGATTCCTCGTATCCGTAACAGGCGCCGTCGTCCTTTCTTAATGTTGTGCCTGCGTCAATCTTATTGCCTGCGTTGTAAATAGTTTTGTTTATATACGCGACACTGCTATATCGAAAATAATAGACAACTTCTACGACTTTTTCGTTGGATTTCAAACCTTTTTCGCATCGATCGAGAGACTTGCTTCTTCCAAATCGACGATCGCCGTATCCTCTGCGTACACGTTCAATGCGACTACTCCTTCATTGTCGTCGAGTCGATTCGATCCAAGTTATCCGAGATATTGTTCTACCGTACTTGATTTTGGTCTTTTTGTTGCACTCTACCGGCGGCGAATCGGCAGCACTGTTTCCGTATCTCGAAATAAATTGTCGAGAGTCGATAAAGAATTTCGCGCCACCCCCGATCTCGTGGCTCGGTCTCTCGTCGTATCACGTTGCACTCCGAACGAGGAAAAGCCGAGGATGATGACACACGACGTAGGAAGCAGCGGAATAAGAAGAAGAAGAAGGAGGAGGAGGAGAAGAAGAAGAAGAAGAAGAAGAAGAAGAAGAAGAAGAGGACGAAGCAGAAGAAGAAGACGATGACGACGACGACGACGACGACGACGACGACGACGACGACGACAACGACGACAACGACGACGAAGAAGAAGACGAAGAAACTGTCGGCTTCCTCTGACCAGCCAGAGAGACACACTATTTAAATATACTCACGAGGCTCTCGCGCGGTTGGTAGTGTCGACCGTCGAAGTCTAGCCCTTGCGCGACGCACTTCACTGTTCAGTTTTACCACACGATTCTTCCGCCTCCTCCTCCCCGTTGCCGTCCAGACTCGTCGATGTTTCGCGGTGATCGCGGCACTAACGTCGTCGACGACAACGATCGCGCACGTCAACGAATCGCGAGTAACGTAAGAACGAGAACGAGCGAAACACGAAACGCTGGTTTGCGAGCGAAAATTCCCGGCAGACGGTGAACGGAGCGACGAGCGTGGTCGTCGGATTCGCGAGGAGGAGCGACCGAGGAGACGATCGTAGTACACGGTTCAACTTCGACACCGATTCTACGATGGCAACGATGCTTCTGTCGGTTGTGCTGGATGGCGGGCACGCGTTCGGTTAATATCGTGCGGGGGATCGGCGCGTGTGTTGCACGCGGCATGCACGAGGAGCCTCGTGTCACGTCGAGGCGGAGAAGGGATTGTCGGTGGCCCCGCGTCGGGCGCGCGCGACGGTTCAAATTAGACTGAACGGCCCGCTCGCGCAGCCCGAGGCCGGCCACAGCGCCAGCGACTCCTGGCGGACGCCGGTCGAGGCTCTGCGCGCGCACCGACCGAAGCGGCGACACCGAGAACCCCGCGCTCGCTACACTCCACTCTACACACAGCCAGACGCCAGACCACGGGACCTTTAAGAACCTGTGTAACGACGACCTAACAACCGAGGAACCGCACGCGTGATCCTTCTCTTTCTTCTCTCTCTCGCGTCTCCTTCCTGACTGCACACACACAATCACCACGTGTCTCTCTCGCACCTTCGCTCTTCCATCCAACTTCATCTGTCTCCAATCGTGAGTACCAAACATAAATGTCCTCTTTGTTACGCGACCGCCCTCCTTTTTTTTGGTTAGGTTATACATTCGCGTAATTCTGATTGCTATCACGAGTCCCCGTGTTAGTTGTCTACCGTCGTGATGCGTCGAACGCGAAACTGCGTCACGAGAGCCAGGATAGAAACGAGGATCGCGATGTTTTCACTCGATATTCGCTTCTTCGTGACGCACTATAATCCGAACGCGTAACGTTAATCGGGATGCATCCGCGCCAAAAGTTCGCGCATTAAAGATGGCGGTCGCGTCATTAACGGTACACTCGTGAAATGATTCGAAGCGTCTTTATGCGCTTGTTGCACCATGCTTCGCGTTACAAATTCCATTCTTCGTTTTACGTCGTATTTTCACGCGGTGTTGACGTACACGGAGGTTCTACTGACCCTCGTCACGTTTATTTTTTGTTTACGCTTTTTGTGGAGGTTTCACTTTGCTCGGTGCGCTAAGGCGACATGGTTCAGCGCACAATAAGCGCCTTTCTCCGTCTCTCTCTGTCCTCTACCTCGACGTTAGATCGTCCTTCGTTCAGACATTTATAAGTACAATCTAGTGGACGACGTTGTTACTTTTTATCCTTCCCTTCTTTTTTTTTTATGCTTATTTATGTCCCGAGAAAATCTCGTTCGCAGCCATGAAATGCACATCAGGTTCTCTCGTTAGTAGTATCATTTTTATTTCGATTTCTCTCGATACTGTTTTCCTTTACACCGACAAACTGTGATTTCAGCCGTGCTTCGTGTTCCTGTGCAATGACGTACGATACTTCGATTTTTAACGCGTGAATATACGCGAAACGTTGCGTCGTTGCGATTATTGTTATTGCGCAATTAACGTCCACGGTTCTCGTAATTTCTGGTAAACATTGATATTTTAACCCGTAATACGAGTTAAATCGGGCCCATCCACGTACGCGGCAACAATGTTTTCAAAATAGATAGAACTTTGTTTTCACTCGGCCAGTACTCGCGTTTCGGCGGACGTCGTTTACCTTAGATCGCAACGTTTCCGTTCGGATACACGCTAGCTGGGATTTCTCCGATACTGTTTGCTACGAATAGTTCCCAATTTGAAACGCAAATTAACATCGTACTTCGATATTTACCTGCTCTTGGAAGACAGGTCGAACAATCGAATACGTTCGGGCATAATGACGAAGCACTTATTAAAATCAACACCGGCTACAACGGCACAGGCCCAGAGTGCAATCAGGTTGCTCCTATAAAACGTTAAACTGTTACGAATCACAGACTGCGTTCAGAGCCATTATCCGAGTCTCGAGGACATTTCGCTTTCTTCGTGTCTCGTCCCCTCCAGCCTGGCCGTTCCGGCGCTCTTTTACGCTCGGTGTTCGACGGGTCGTTCCTCCTCTTCTTCCACGCTCGCGCCTTTCAGCGTCATCGGGCCACCGAAAATAAAGTCTTCCTTCGTTTCCCTGCCGTTCCTTCTTGTGCCCCCTCGTTCCCTCCACATCGCGCCGTGCTTCCGACTCGAATATACGAACGCACCAGTAGTCCCGGAGAGGTTTTTAAAAGAGAGAGGGAGCACCAACGACGTTCAAGAGGAACTCTCCTCGAGAGCTGCCAATCAAACGACCCGCCAAGAGAGTCGGCCTCTTAAACGGGTAGTTTTTCACACTCGTTCCGTGACAGATTAATTCCGAGTTAAATAGCGACACTTAAGCGTGCCGCGTCATAATTAACGTTTTCATTTCGTTCTCCTCTACGCTGCCATTTACGCGCAACTTCCCGCGGTGTTGTTTCTTTCTTTACCGCGCGAGCCATCGGAATTTTGGCATTTTCAACCGTTCCGCATCGTATCGTCCTACCGTACGTACGTTTCGGCCGTATCGCTTTCGAGTGCTTAAATAATAAATAGAAACAGTTGGCGATCGGCTGTATTCCGCATATCCGAACGTTAAATAACCGCGTGTTCGAATTCGGCTGATTAATCGACGCCGTTTCGCTCTGTAGCCGAATATTTACGGCGCGTTCATCAGGATAATGCATCAGTGACACGATGGTCCTTCATTATCTCTCTCTGATGGGATCGAAACATTCTACACCGCGTTTTATTTTCACTCGAATGACCGGAAATGACATCCTGTAAATAAATCCCGCGTATCCAGTATCCTTAAATGAATTTCCTTCCTACTCTGGTATCTCGCCCATCCTCTTTTAATCGGGACAACAATGCATAAATCACAGCATGGATTTTCCCAACGAAACCACCGGCGTATTCCGATGACACGCTTTTTCAAGCGGAATACTCGTTCTTGCAGCGATGTCGCGAATTGATTCTTCCGATTTTTTCGCTTATCACATGGTCATCCGGTGATTACCAGAACGTTCCTGAACACGAGTGGAATGGGGTCTAAAATGTGTTTGATGTCGACACTCAGTTACGTGTTTGGAAGGGGGTTAGATCGTTGGAACGCGTGGTATTCGTTTAACGATCGGCAAACGATCGATCGCCGAGCAAGAAGTGGGAGGAAAATGCGGAATGAAACGCATTATACGATATAGCGTTACACGTCGACTATCTCGCGCGCATAAACCGAACCCGAGGCATTTTGTTGCACGAACGACTTACCTCGTTCTCACGACACTCCTCTAATTCGATTAATATATCCACCCTCCATCTCTAAGAGACGAACCGTTTGACTTATGTTGCGCGCGCTTAATTTATGCGCGCTTAATTATGGGGGATGTTCGACAAAAGTACCGCGGAATAAATTATTTGCCAGACGATGGAAATATCGTCTCCAACGGGGAGAAGCTTTCGAGGAACCGATCTCGGAGAGTCGATGTACCTTGAAAATATTTTGAAAAGCGAGAACGACATGAGAAATACGCGTATGCTTTTCGACGACTTACTATAAAAGTCCCTAGATCGAACTACGTGTATAATACGCGGTGCACAGATCGTTGCGTCGTTTTGTTCCTGGTTCCTGAAACCGCTTCGCGAATACACGAGCCTTCCCGTTCATAGTCGGAAAGAAAATAACCCAGTGTCGCGTATGCATCCGTAATATCTTTATCGAACTGGAATGATGAGATGCCCTCTGGAACAGGAGAAAAGCAAATATTTATCGGCGAACCGGTAAAATTTCCTGAGATTCAATTGGCTGGCGTTTTACGTGCTTATATCGAAAAATTTCGGAGCAGCGACATAGAAAAGTAGCTACCTATACCATAGAAAATTCGGAGCAGAAAGGAATAAAACAAGTCCTGGTTTGAACAGAATTTGAAATACACAGTAGAAAAATACTTCCTAAATATCGAAACAATTTTGCTGAATGTAAACTACAACCGGTTCCTGTAGGGGAGTGCTGTGATTCAACGCGCGAGATAAAACCTCGCGTCGAACGAGAATCAATTGGTCACCGTGAGAAATCAAGATCGTGAACTCTCGATCGTTCGCCGGTGATCGAGAGTGTGGTACGCAGTTTGTTCGACAAACTGGTGTCAAGATCGACAAATAACCCTTCTGAAACTGTTGACGCGATAAGATTAAGAGGGGTAAAAGAATCGTTTTCGGTGAAACGTAAAAAAGCAAAGCAATACCGATCGAATACCGAGTATTACGGAAAAATTGAAAAATTCTCCAACGTAAATGCACGGAATCCGGATGATTACACCGAAGGGAGTGAAACTATCGGATGCTAAATGCAGCTACAATGTGTTATCTTATACTGATTTAAAGACAACGAGCTACGATCCCGACTACTATAATTTAATATTGAAATGCGTTCGACCTTGGTATCCATCGATGTTCTGGGCCATTTTTTTTCATCGATCACATCTTGCGCTTTCCGTAGTCACCAGGGCATACATATTGCTAATTGCACAGTGCAGCAACAAGAATCCTGACATTTCCAAAATCACGGTGATTCCCGGCTTCTCGGTATCTTTATTGCTTCAGCGCCTATTACAGAAATTACAGCTGGGAGAGGTACAATTATTGAGATATATAATATACCGAGCGAATCTCCGAAGATGTTGCAAAATACGTATCTACGCGATAAAGTGCTTTCTAGGAGGAAACGTACGATCGACTAGCGACAAGAGAGGAAAGTAAAGGAGGAAACAAGTTTTTAGTAACTAGCAAGAACAGCTCGCCAACAGATTATCGACAAACACTTTCGATATTGGCAAATTGCTCTTACTGGGCATCCGTTGGCACTCTCTCTTCCTCCTTCCCTCTCCCTTTAGGTTGATCTCTGTGTAGGTTCGCCTGGTGAGCTTGCTGCCAGTCGAGAACCATGTCGTTCGCCCACAGGAGAAGTTAAATCGAATCCGCTAACTGCAGCCTAAGAACAAACCGGAAGGGACGAGAAGAGAGAGGGTGGACGGTCTCGATACGCGGCTAACTTTCGTGGAAGTTTGATGCTTCGTAAATCAATGGCCATTCGTCGGGCCACGTTAAATTATTCTCGGCTCGGCGCACCTTCCCTTCGATAGAAGATTCTATGGATTTTAACGTGGGGAGCTTATCTATCAACCGAGAGTGATTACTTCAAACCAAGACGATTTTCGAATCAGAGAGGTGGAATTTTAGAACAACGATCCAAAAACTTTTAATCGAAACTTGCTAATTAGATTTATTCGAGAAAGATTCGAAGAATACTCGCTCGAAGTGCTCCACGTTATCTACTATTTGTAGCTAATAATACTTCAGGGTTACATAAGACACAAGCGTGTCACATTTGTTATCGCGCCTCTAGCTACTTCCACTTTTTCTTCCTTCCTTCCTCGTATTCTGTGTTTCCTTTTCTTGTTTTTCCTTTCTTTTTTTTTTATAATAAAATTCAACGAGCTTGCAGTCGATTCGCCTGAGCAAGTTTGCACGGCGGATAAAGTTACGCTGCATAAATGTAACTTTGCAAATGAGCCACGCGCGGAACAATGGGGAGAGAGCGTGTCTCTTCTGGAAAACTCCCGTCTCAGAAAAAATGTCCTGGAACGAGATACCAAGACACGGCCGACGACCCTCCCAACCATCTTCTTTCCTGTTACGTAAGAAAGTCGAGAGGAAAAGAAGAGTGGAAGTTTGTCGCGAGATTATCGTAACCGGTATCACCGGCGGAACGACGAAAAAATGAAGAAGGTGAATTTCTAGGGACGCGAACATTGGGTGACAAGATAGCAGACATCGAATACTTTGCTGCGAGTCTTAAGCGTCATTAATAATTCCAACGGATGATGCTTGAAAACTTTCGATCGTTACTTCCTTCGAAAGAAGCACCTATCAGCAACGACGAAACTATAATAACTCAACCGCATAGATTGGAAATGTATTTGCATATCGCAGGCTCTTAATCATTAAATACGCGGCATTCGTTGGCCGTATTTTTCCAGGAAGCTGGTAGATTTACAGAACGTGAATTCTCGTTTTCCACTTCTCGCCAAAAATACTACCGAATGAATGGAGCACGATTTCAAGGTGCACGGTAAAGCTGAAAGCCCCGTAAATACGGTTTTTCACGTCGTTTTCGGGCGCAGGAAATTTGCCGAAAGGGCAGAAACAGGATGGGCAAGGGCCAGAGACGAAGGTAGATCGAGAGAAAGATAGAGACGCAATAGGTGGTTCATTCAGCGTGCTGACCCCCGCAGTCGAGGGTAAAAGCGACAGTTTAAGCCCATTAGGATATTTATGGATTGGCCTTCCACACAAGCGAAATGGGGGGTGAGTAGTTATAGGAGGGCGCATACGAGGGGTTGGCTATTCAAAGGTCTGACGGCACGCGACTATCCAACGATTCCTTTCGCTCCGACGTCTTTCTCGCCAGCCGACATCAGCACGAACACCTTTCGGGGGTGGTGCATCTTTACTCCGCTCGGTCGAACGCTGAAAAACGAGTCGGTGATTTATGAAACGCTGTTGGACGAAGGAATCTCCTTAATGGGATGTCTAAACGTCTCAATTTCGACGCTTAATACGCGTTCTAGTCGACTCGTACAATCTTCATTTTGCTTTCGAAGTTGATACGAACGTTTTCGTGTCGTGATTCGATCGCACTTCGACCAATCCGTGTTATTTTCCATTTATCACCGGGCAAATTTTGCTGCCAGCGCGTTAGCTCTTCGTCGTTTTCATTTTAACTTCAGCAAGCTAGCCGTATACTCTTTCTTCTTTGCAGTATTCTTTCTCGGAAGCGTTGCGAATACGTAAAAAATCTGGTTAATTAGTATTAGCGCGAAGAGTTTAATTAATTCCGGGGTTGGTCGAATGGGGACTACGCGACAGTCCGAGGTCGAACAGCACGTACGAGCATCAGTCGTTAGATCGCATTAACGTGCACGAGTATTTTCCAGTTGGGCACGAACGAGATCTCGCATTCTGCAGACGCGCTCCTTTCTTCCTCTTTAATAAGAGCCGCCTGTGTACACTGTACACGCTTGTATTTCGACTTCCGGCTGGCCGGAGTCCCCCGGTGCCTAACAGAGATGCATTGTGTGCAACGAAGCACCTGGCACGCGCCAGCTCCTGTCTTTATGTAGCCGCCCACTCTCTCTTTCTCTCGTCCTCTCTCTCCTTTCCTCCCTGCTCTCCGGCGTGCACCACCTTCGCTCCATCGTTGGAGCTGTTTCGCTCGTACTCACGTACCGTTCCCCCGTCGTACCACCCACACGTGCGCGCGAGTCGTTATCCTGTGGATATCCTCCGGACGTCTGCCTTCTCCGTTCGAGTTCCTAACAAGATTTTCATCTCAGATATCTCGAACTCGGTTAACCGCGCATGGACTATTAGCGATAAAACTTGTTCGGTAAGTTCGTAATTCAGGTCTGCTCAGGAGGAATAAATGTATCTTAATAAATACGATCAAACAAATTTCGTTTTCCTACGGCCAGATAGAATGCAGCCATCTGCGGGCAAATATCCCTAGTGCAACGTGTATCTCGACTCGTTATCTTTATTTCAGCGGTACCGCGCGTCACGATGAAGTCGTCGTGTCGATCAAGATTGCGAGGCATGCAAACGACGAATAACCGAAACAACCTTCCTCCCCTCGAATACCATTCTTGGGCGTTACAAATTGTCCAACGATTTTCCATGCGAAATCATGGAATCGCTTAGGAGATTATTTCTTTTTCGGCGGCACGATGCCTCGGCTAATTATACGTCCCGTTAAGGAACGATCCCTCGATAAATAAACCGATCGCCGTAAAGTAGTCTCAAACTACCCTCATATAACTCGAAGGGTCGGTCAGGTCGGGGGGCGTCCCGACATACGATCGCAGTCGCTTGGCACGCGTCTACGGCGCCTGTCAAAATATGCGTCGAATCGTTCGAACCCCTCTCTCCCGTGACTACTCGTCATCCTCGACCCTTCGAAGGCCAGAAGGCACGTACGTACCTCCACCCACCCGGCGTCCCTTGACGCGTCTGTCGTCGATTTTCTCTCGAAAACCCTCCGTTTCAGGAGTCGCTCGTACACAAGCAAGCTCGCACACATGTACATGCGTTCGCTCAGTCGAAGCTTTGATTTTTCGTCGAAGGAACAATACCCCTATAGGTTCTCGTGTTTCCGCTTGCTCCGGGGGTCGCGAAGAAAGGTCGAGGGGGTCTTCTCTATTAATCTCCGGGACATTCTCAGTTTCTGTGAGACAAACGCGTGCAATTGATTTACTATCGAAATATGCGAACGTTCGTCACTTAACACCGATAATGGTTATCATCGATTTTTACCGCGCTCCCCTTCCAGATAATCGTATTATGTCTTTCTCACTGATTGGTCGGAAATTGTTCTAGCTTCTTAGAACCCGTATTATTCTCAATACCCTAGACTAAAAGAAACGAAACGGATCCCTGGAACGTCGTTCTCGCCGACCTTTCAGACTCCTTGAAATATCGGTCGCGCGTTCTAATAAATCGTATCTGAGAATCACCGTGTCTCCGGCCACGCGTAAGCGCTCGATTAAGCGACAGGAATACGAACGGGATACCTCTCGTTTCACAATCTATTGACATTCGATAGTTAAAACGAGTACTTGAACGCTATTATTCGTTCTCGGAAATATCGACTCCATCGAACGACGAGCTGAAACATTTTCTAGAAATAGACACGTTCGACGAGAACGATAAGATAAGTTCGCGAAATGGAATCTTATCTAGGCGCCTGGTCTATCTTCATTTTCTTTTTCGCGTAGAAAGCATCGGCGTTTTTTAAAAGGGGTAAGAACGATAGGCGAGAAACGTTGCCTGCCTCTTATCGCTCGTCATCGTAATTAACGCGTACCGTCACGCAGCCGATAAAAATCGTTCTAGCCGCTCGTGACTCACTACGTCGTTTGCTTCCTTATGGCGACGCCGTGTCACCGGAAGCTCTTAACTTTTCCGGAAATTAATAACGTTTTAATCGATTCTTTAAACGTCGTCGCGTTAATAGAAGTGGAAAAACGCCGTGCACAAAAAATTTCGCCTGATCGCGTTCTAGCAAAGTTTGAGAAACTCGTAAGCCGAGGCTATATATTATCAAACTCGATTAATTGTTTTCCACGCGATATCGAGAATTAAACGCTTAATCGAAACGTTGATAAATCACGTCGATCGTGTTTTCCACGTACCAGAGGAAGACAAAACTCTCGTCGTCCTGCTTCTGCTCGTGTTATTCCGTTCTTTTTCCCCTTTTTTCTGCGCCGCCTTAACAGAAAACCTTGCATTCGAAAGATAATATCCGTTTTCGATTTCGTTTCTTTCATCATAAATCTTACAAGAAGAAACAGATAATCGATATTGCGGCGGCGATAAACAGCCGCAGCGGTCTTATCGCAGTCTCCACGGAAACCTGTGAAGATAGGTCAGTGACTAGCCAAAGGAATTTACCAAGAAAAGAATTATTGAGAACACAAGCTACGCAGGATAAGGAGAAATGGATGGTGATTTCTTTTTCTCGGAATAAAACCGGGCCATCGTAACTCGGTCGAATGACAGAGAGGGGGTTGAAAGTGTCGTATATACTGATAAACGTATGCCATTTAAAGGAATTTATCGTACCCTCTCGTCGTTGTTCTACGCCTCGTGAAACTCTCCTTTATCCGTCTCATGAAAATGTGTAGAAAGATGACTTTTGCCGGGAAGCGGGAACTTTGCGCACAGAATCGGCGGTACTCGAAGCGATTCGTTATCATTTACCGAAATTATACGGTACAGCTAATTACACGATATAGCTATCGACGTTTTTACATCATCAGAGATCGACGGATATTTGCGAAACAGAAACACGCACGTGAAGAACCGAGAAAATCGTCAGTGTATTTGCATTAATAGGCAGGTTAATATTGATGCGCGTACTAATCCTATACCGATGCTGCGAGATATCAATATTGATAATAGCGTGCGAATCTTTGGCGGTGCTCGCCCATCCGTAGTTTATATGTATCCGCAACGAATCAATGGCCGCGCCATCGAATTTGTACCGTAGCAGCCGCGACTCTATCATTACTGGTCAGCCAGCCCCTGAATTCGCGCTCTTTCACCCTTTAATAGCCGACAATCATACACATCCACGTTAATAGGGAAATAGACTCTATAGCGACTGATCAAACGGCAATCTTGATTGCCTTGTGAGTTTTACCAACAGACTCGTCGAAAGCATCGTCATCTTTTTGATTCTCCTCCAAAAAATCCTCTATCTGGACGAGTCGCTGGCATGCAGTTACCGGCAAAGGCTTCCACGTAGCGATTGAAAACTCGATTTCCCTGCGTCTCGTGTTCAGTCTCGAATAAACACTTTTTCGAACAGACACTCGCGTGCCGCGAAGCAACGTCGCGATCGGTCATTAGCGATAACGAATATTATGCTTTTCTATCGTTTATTCCCCGTGGTCGTTGTTGCCCAGCTGTCACAAAGGTTTGATCCTGCCTGATAACGTCGCGACATGGAGGAATCCTTCGTGTGACCGGTTAATTCACTGAATGATAATAATGCTTTACACGCGGGTATAGTGCGCGAAGAGGAAAGATACGAGGTTTGCGGACGAAGGAAATGATTACTTACACGAACAAATGATAGGATTGCACTTTCCAAGCGACGAGAAATCCATTAACGCACGGCTGCCTGAAAGCCGGAGAAATAATTCCATCGATAATTGAAATGAAAAAAGTACAATTTTCAAGTCAGATTAACCTTTAATTGATTCCGTACTGCAGCACTTTTGCTCTCTCAAAGATTATATCGCGATTTGTTTATTGATGTTTTTAACGTTTTAACAACTTTTAATATCGCGTCTGAACGAGCCAACAAAGGGCGGATGAACGAACAAAGTGCATTTGCTTCGTCCCAAATAGGTTTTGCGCGAATGCTGGCCGTAGTTTTGCAAAAACCCACTGTCTATGGAGGGATATACAACGCCGAAACTCTTCGCAATCAAGAAATAAATTCGCGAGAGCCTGGCGTGCGGAGCAGGATGCGCGGAGTAGGGCGTGCGGAGCAGCCGTGTCTTTGCTCCAGTTCTTGCCTTATGGTCGTTCGGTTTCGGTGGTGCAACGGTTCCCCGTTCTTTTGCGACGCGGCGGTGATTTGTCACGTGGTGGGTGGCGAACGATTACGTTGCATTTGCAATTTCACGCGGCACTCCTCTCGCCTCGTCGTTTCTTCTGATCTCTTTCCTTGCGCTCGCGCGATCCACCGAATACCACTTTGTTCGTCTTCGGCCCGCAGGCTCCGCGCCGTCCTCTCTCCCTGTTTCCGAAAACGCGCCACGATCTACGGAATTCAAGAAGTTTTGGGGAACGGGGGCAGACGGTGGCCAAATTACTCGGGCCGCAGATGATTGTCTCCGTTTCGTTCCGACGGCTCGGCACCACCCTGAATGTGCCAGCTAAATGAGAGCGTGACAAAAACACCTGGAGGAACCGTTCGTTCTATTAAACTCCCGCTCTAAGTTCGCCCGCAGCGCTAAGTAGCGACTGCCGCCAACTTGTGACAGACGTTACGCCGTAATCGTCGGTTCCTCCTCCGTACCAATCGGATCTCGAGGTTCAACGATTTTCCAAATTCCCAGAGAAATCGGACAGCGCTCCCTTGGGCGGAGACGCGGCCAAATCTCGCAGATTGGAATACTGTAAGTTCGACGTGCGCGCCGCAGTCATTTACGCGAGCGCATTCGTTTCGCGCGATTTTTTCTTAGCAGATGGTAACGGTTGTAGTATCCTCTTACACGGCCGGGCCATGCGCTAATGGAGAGAATTAGCAGGGCAGCGCGTTCGCGCGTAACGATGAATCGGGAAAGAGCCCGCTGTGGCGATGACCAAATTACTCGCGGCGCAGATGATCGTCTCTGTTTCGATTCGTTGCTCTTCTCGTCGAGAGAACTGCGCTCCAGATAATCTGTCAGGACCGCAGAATCCGGCCGTGGCCCTGCCTGGGAACGGAGCGGTGCGAACCAGACGAACCGAGGGTCATCGACCAGAACAGAATGGCCCTCGTTTTTGCGGTCCGCGTAATGTCGTGCTCGTAGACGAACCGCGGATTAGCAGGATCGTCCGTTCGATCAAAGAACCTGCTGGTAAAAACTGGATGTTTTTGGTGAAAACAGGGATCCTTCTAGGCTCGTTTCCCAGTTTCTACAAAATGACCCCTGTTCCTTCGCTATCTCTGCGCCATTTTCCTCGACCGAACGAGTACTCGAGGAGGAACAAATTCGCCAGCCCGAGACATCCGTGTACCTAATATTCAAGTACGTAAAACGATCGTAACGATGGAGACGTATCAATTAGTCGTCGCGTACAAGATGCCGCGTGAGGTCGGTGCCTAACCCCATAGTGACACGATTATCGATGCATCGTTGAAAGAGCGCAACTATCGCTCCATCCCCGAGATAGAGAATCGCGGAGAAACAGTTCCGTATTAGTAACGAGTCGTCGCGAGCAGCGAAGAATTCGCCTCTCTCCGCTCACGAGAAAATATGTTAACAGGGAAGCGTATCGGGCATCCCGGAAGCCATTGGCCGGCGCTCGCGTTATCTGTTTCAGGTGCATTGAACGCATCTCGACACGATGATGATACGAGCGCAACGAAGAGCGAGAGAAAGAGAGCGGCACGGGTAATGGTTATCAGCCGCGCGTGCCTCCTCCCCGTTCGTTCGATAGCAACATTTCTGTTGCTTTTCGTCGAGGATCATTCGAGAGATTCCAGGACTCACGTTACCAGTCGTCGCCGCGTGTTTGCTTTTCTCTTTCTCTCTTCGCAACTTTTGAAATTCCACGACCGGATAAACGATCCCGCGACGCATAAATCCTGGACGTCTGTCCCATGGCGAGCAGAATCCGGAGCAAACTTACAACGGATAAAATAATAACTTTAACGAGACGCTACGTCACCATGGTCGCATCTCTTTCCATCCTTTGTCGCGAAAACGATGGTTCTCGCTAGACGTGAGAAGGAGCCGCACTAGGCAATCGCTCGAACGTGGTTCGATCGAACGAAACGATCCACATTCCTCGGTCGGATAGGTCCTTTACCGATCCACGTACACGCGAGATGAGCCACTTATACGGACGACGAAGCCTCGATTATGACCTCTCTACGTGATACGTGCGTGACTATCCGGAACGGGAGGTAGGTCGGCTTCCCGAGGGATGATGTCGGACCATTTAGTCAAGTGTTATAATTGCTGACACCTGCATAAGGGAACGATGGATCATTAACGAACACGAGTAGCGTGGATAGACGAGATACGGCGAACCAGCGATTCTACCACATTTCCGTTCTCCTTAGCACTCAAATTTTTCATCTAATCCGGGAAAAGTTTCGCGTGCCGTTAACCGCGATAATTTTCCAACGATATCTATCGATACTACTCGCGTTAATGTGCCGTCATTTACCAACATCGTGTAGAATCGAGCAACAAAGTGAAGTAGAAAACGAAAGAACAGGATATTAAGATTTCACAGGGACTCGAGGCACGCTCCGACTCCATTTTCTACGAGAAATTTCGTGCAAGCTCGACGATATCGTTATCACGAACAGACACATTTCGCCGTGCTCTCGGTTGGAAGGTTATGGATTATTTAAAGATTTCCGTGCAATCGTCACGCGAGCCGTGCCGAGTCTGCGAGCGAAAATAATCGTAGAAGAGGAACCACGTTATATTCTCCGCGTATATCGTGATCCACTCTCCCTCTCTCTGGCTTGCCGTGTGTTTACGTTGCGGCCACGGGGCACGTGCATGTACGCGGCTGCAACTGCAATTGGCGTGTACGAGCGCGCGCGCGCGAGCTGCCTTCACCCTCGCCCCTTCGCTCCCGTAGGGACGTTCTCGAGCATTTCGGTTAGGGTGATAATTGCCGTTAGTGTTCCCTGTGACGCACGCATATGCTCGACGCGCCATTGCTCAGGTATGCGCCACGCGATCCCGTCGACGCGTACGTGGTCACGTTAAGCTCGATTCCTGGTTCGTATCGGCCCCATCCTTTCGGACACGCCCGCCATCATCGATTCCAACGAGATATCTTGCCAACGAAGACCATTAAGCGTTTGATCTTTCGCAGCATGGGCGTTGAAGCGCTTTGTTACGCGCGACGGTGTCGATCGTGTTTGATCATGTGCGTTCCGGATATTGAATCATGTCGTAATACCTATTCAAGGCCCTCGGCGTCCAATCCAAGTATTAAGACGATTAGACGCTTTGACATCGATCTATCGCTGCCGTGGATCAAGTACTAACTGATATTTCGATGCTGAATGTGCCACTGTGATTTCGTCAGGGAAATATATAAGAATCGAGGGTCTCCGCGCGTGTTTCCACGGTCGATCGATGGTATTATACCGAGTGTCGAGATATTGGAATTTACTCACGTATGATCGAATTAAAGATATTTCGACAAAAGGACGCGATAACGTTGGGAATGTAGGTTCTTTCATGGTTTGTCGTACTGTTCGCAAAGTCCTGCTGGCATCCATGACGTCCAGTTGCTTCGTCGATCGGTGGCGCTCGATCCACGAAATCGCCGTACAACCGAGCGAACATTTATTTCTCGTGTTTGAAAGGGCCACGAGAGAGAGAGAGAGGCAAGGAAGTACGGTAGGGAAGAAAGAAAGGGCAAGGAATAGAGGAGGATGAAGGATAGTGTAACAATACGGCATATGGCGCGTGCTCGTCCAGAATGCAATGGCAGCAACACGCGATGCAGTTCAGCTGCCGACCGCATCATCGTTCGGTTCTCGCATGAACCGAGCATCGAGCGGTCTCGGGTTCTTCCTTTATTCTCCTCTCCTTCTGCTCTTGTGCCCTTCTTTCATTCAACCTTTCTGCGTATTGAAACTTTCTCTTCGTTTCCGATCTTTCGTCTATTTTTCGATCCATTTCACCTCTATGGGATAGCACTAACGAGTACTAGCCCTTTCGAATCTCTCTTTCTAGTCTCCTCGCCAAAGAGATCGAGTCTTTGGAGGTTGTTCGCAGGGTTTCTCGCGGGACAAAGTTCTGGCATCCCGAGCCGGGGCCCCCGGGGCGAGAAATTCGAAGGATCCCGAGCACGTTGCGTGCTCCCTCTCCCAGCGGCACCACGAGATATTAAGAGCTACCTACGTCTTCGTTACGTACGTTAGCTCGCCTCGGCCCACCCATGCTTGATGGCGAGACGAAAAGCATTACCCCCGAGGGCAGCCGCGAGCCCCGAAACCAGCCTCGTCCCGTCTCTCTTTCCGTGTCCCGCGTCGCGGTTCCTCTTTGTCAACTTTCCAATCGCGGCAGAATTCCATCTTCTTTTCGTCGAGCTTTGCATGACGCGGCATCGTTATCGTTTAGCAGAACCGGTGGATGGTAGACCGTAGTAGCCGTGTAGAATTTCTAGTCGGACAAAAATACGAAGAAACAGGGAACGGGACAAAGTAACAATATGGAAGCTAGAGAAACGAACAAGACCGTGCGAAAAAGGAAGAGATTGTAGTTTCGTAGAGCGAGTGCACGAACGCGCAGGATTCTCGGAGAAATTCCGTTGCCTCGTGGCTGGAATCGTACAAACGCGCAATTAGCATTTGGAATAATTTCGCGATACGCAGCGGGGCGCGGCGAAAAGGGAGTAGAATCGCAGTGGCGCGTTTCTCTCGGATCTGTAGCGAGAGAGGAAGGACGAGAGTGAAAAGGAGGACGGGAGAGAAAGAGGGGCGGCGGTGTAATGGTGTTGGCCTCTGCATCGAGCACGGTGGCTGGTCGCACCTGTCGCGATCACGGTGGTCTCGTCCAACCGAGAAAGAGACGCCCCCACGGCTCAAACGGGTCCCGAGCGAGTTCGGTTCTGTTCGAAATTCCTTCCAATTTCGCTGGTCTTGTACCGCGTTGCGCTCGACCCGTTTCGAATCTTCGGTCTAGAGCTAGATCGGCGGAGAACGGGCGAGGAACTTTATTTTAGAGGAGAACGTAATTCGTTGCTCGTCAACTAGACGAAATAGCCAGGGGAAACTTTGCCGGCCGACTACTTCGTTATTTCTTTCTTCGTTTCTGCCGCGAGAATTTCGCGCTTTAGAGAAGTTCCTGAATGATCATGAGCTTTCGTATGGCGAACGCAATAATCGTTATTGTTAACGCTGAACTTAATCAAAGCTTGGCCAGCTTCTCGAGTAAACGAACGCCACGATTCTGTGTAATTCGTTGGCGATGAAGTAACTCGAAGAAACCGGTGAGCGCGAGAAGTTTAATGAAGTTTGCTTCGGCGTACCGTCCTGCTGCAAAGTTTTTCAAGTAAACGAGTCACAGCCCGAGAGGATCGGTGAGATCGAGCCGTTGCACGAGTGCCTGAATTTTCGGCACCCGATTCGGCTTAACAGTTTTTAAGGTCATTACGAACCATTTAGACGCGCGCCGCTTGCCCTTTTTACCGCGGCTAACGAAGACATTATAAGCGACCGCTCCTCTCCTCTCTCCTACCTACGGCTTTCTTTTTCCGTCTCCTTCGTCCCCTTGTACCTTCGACTTTCCGTTCGTCTTTTTCCCACCCCCTCTTCTCCTTTCACTTTGCACGGCCATCCTCTCTTCACCGTGGCCATTACGAGGTATCGTTGATGCGGAGCCCGGCGGTACGACCAGCGAAACCAACGAAAAATGCGCGTTCTTTGCGTTTCGTTGTAGCGCGGAGAGCAGGAACGCGGCGGACACCGTGCGGTGGACCGAGTGAAAGTCGAAATCAATCTGCGATCGATCGTTCGCCGATAAAGAGTACGCCGGTTCATTTACGCGGCGAACACGAAACGCTTCGTCGCTCGATTACTCTGCAAACGAAACGCACACAGGCCACATTGTAACGCGCGATACGATCTAGAATCGCGCGAGAGATCGTCCAGCGAGAGTGTCGCGTCCTTTTGAAAACCGAGTCACTGCATCTTAGCCGCAATTAAAACGTTGTACGCGCATCAAGAGCCGCTTATCGACTTTCGCCTTGGATCTTTTCCCGCGGGGCCACCGCTCGGCCAGAGTCGCGCTTATCAGCCGCAACCAGATCTGCCGGAGGAGTCTGACATGATTGCATAATGCCACGCCAATAAGAACTCTGCACGACCACGCGAAACGGGGGAAGAAAAGAGGACAAAAGCATGGCAACGATGCGTCATACTCGACGAATGGCCGCGTAACGTCTGCCCGTCTCTCTTTTTCTCTCGGCGCTCTTCTCTCGACTCGGTCGTTCCTTCTCGAACGACGACGGCGCGGAATCGATCGTGCGGATCGATCGACGACAATGCTCTTTCCGAAGCGTAGCGTATATACGATTGCATAACGGTACACGTCAGAGTACAGCGCGCGTACGCACACCGAGAACGCGCAACGAAAATCAGCAGGACGAGTACGCGACGCGTTGCGCACCGAGTTTCAACGAGCAGCACAAAAGGAAGCGATCGCACGTCATACTTAACGAGGGCCCGTCCTCCCTCCCCGTACCCTCGTGCTCTCTTTTCCTCCCTTCCTCTCTCGTTCACCTCCTCGTCGTCTTCATCTTTTTTCGTCTCCTCCTGCCTTATTCTTTCCCCCGTCAGCTCGTAGGTTCGAATCTCTGTTTATCTTTATCTCTTTTGGTTTGGTTTGTCGGCTCGCGGCTCGGCACCGTGATTACAGGGTACCCGGCACTCACCTCGGTAACTCTGGTGGTCCTCTCTCCTCGTACTACCAGAGGGACGATGCGCAGCATCCTCGGCAGGAGCAAGGAGGACCCTACCTCCCGACTCTTGGCGTCTCCTCTTCCTCTTCCTCCCTTCTTCTCAAATCTTCTTTCTCCTCTCCTCCTTGTCTTCTTCTCTTTTCCTCCTCCCTCTTTTCAGCTCCCTCTTTCCCTCTCCGTTTCCTTCGCCTGTCTCCGTTCTCTACGCCGCTCCGGCTGTCTATCTTCTCCGCTCTCTTTCTCAGTCGTCCTGTTCGATATTACTTTTCTATCCTCATTGTATTTCACCCGGCTTTATTATCCTCGTCATTCGCGCTTTAACCTCGCTCCTCTCGTCCACCGCCGAACCTGTCCGTCCTTTTCCTCCTTCTCTTCCTCGCCCTTGCTTCTTGCCACTCAGCCTTCTTACTCCACCGATCTCCACCTCCTTCTCCTCCCTCCTCTGACCGCCCTTCGTTCGCTACTCTCTTCCTTTCTTCCTCTGCTCGCTTCGCTCTCCTCCTCTCCCCCGGCACTAACTACCTGTGTCTTATTAGCGATACAGTCGGGGCGAAAAGGTAGTCTTGCTTGCGCCGCTGATGTGTTAATCAGGTGATTCCAAGCGCCGCCGACGTCTTGCGCGCGCACGACACTTTTCTTGCCACTACGAGCGCTTCTCTTCTCTCTCCTCGCTTCCACGCTACACCACCGGAAACCTAACCCTTTCCTCTCTTCCACGCGTTTAGTTTCGCGTTTACCAAGTCGTTCGGTTACGACGTTGTCGAACCGTTTTCAGTCGGCGTGCCCGTTCGACATCGCTGCATCGACTGCGTGCGACCGAAACAACCGTGGAACGTCCCGTTCCAATCGAGCCGTTCGCGATGTTGAATCGTTAAGACCGTTTCATTATCCGCCGATTGCCGTTTCGCAACTTCCATCCGCTCCGGGCAAGGCTGATTAATTAAATAAGTCGGGGTAAAAATCATTACCGCCCGGATGATGGATTAACGACCTCGTTTCGTTTCCCCAGTCGCTATAAAACAAACAGGCGAGTCGATAACTCGTACGATGAAATATTCGTTCGCCTAAACTGTCGTATCTTTAAGCATAAAAGTTTTAACGGCGTAAAATCTTTCATGGCGACAAAAATAGCGTAGCCGCGTTGCTTGCAAATCGAATATCGCTGTTCGAAATAGACGCTACGACGAAGATCGCCAATCGTCGGCCTTTACGCACTGAATTTTCGAGTCTCGATCGCAGCTTCGCTCGCGACGCCCTGTTCGAGTTACCGTTATCGGTCGCTCGTCCATGCGAGACGTTTTTCGAAATCAGCGACGAAAGAAGTACGACCGCGTTCCACTTTCTAACGATCGCGACGGAGAACGACGGCATTGCTCGATCGACGTGGATGGAAAGAAATTCAGGTGCTCGGGAAACGAGATAACAGGAGCAGAGGTAGAGAGGCAGAAAGGGGAGAAAGAAAAGAAAGGACGGGAACGAAGTTTCGTCGGCTGTGGAGAGCACGAGCCGAAACGAAGCGGCACGGCCCCGTAACGAGGAGTTAGTCTTCCACCTGTGGCTAAAGGAGAGAGTACTCCGATTTTCCATCCCCTTCCACGTCCAAGCGATCCTATTAGGAGTGCACGCGGCGATGCACTCGCGGACTCTAACGAGCCGTGAGAGAAAACTGCTGCAGCCGGTCCGGCGGTGCCCGTAGCCACCACCTCTAATCTAAAGTGAATTTCAGCCGCGAACCGGCGCCGCGACGCAGCCGATTTATTTTCCACGATTTTATGACGACCATCCCCTCGCCTCCCTCGTCTCTGGCATCCGACGTCGGCGTTGCTGGGGTGGTTTTGGTTAGCGCGCAAAATGTCCTGCGGTTCCGGCGCCGGAGTAATGCTTTCGGTGCCAATTCGCTTTAATTACGGCCGGCTGTAATTATCGAGTTCGGCTGCAAGGAACAACGACCGGGCTCGATGCCGCCCCGGGAGACGTTCACTTTTACCGTTTGCCCAAATCGTTTAATTGCACGTCGTTTGCCTCTACTGTTTTGAGGTCGTTTAGACCACGTCCCACCCTCGTCCCTCCGCCTTTTCACCACGTTTACTCTATTGTCCTCGAGTGTCTTTCGAAAATCGTGCCATTTCGTCGTTAAGGAAATCGTACGTGGGTCGAACGACGACGACGACGACGACGACGACGACGACGACGACGACGACGACGACGACTACGACGCGTTTCGCCGAGGTGCTGTATTTATTTTCCCCGGCTTGTCGAGATAAATCGCGGCCCGAATTGATACTCGGCAAATGGATGCAGTTCGCGAACCGTTCTCCTGCGTGAAATCAGATAGCCCTTTAGCCAGAAACGTTCCTCGGCTGTATCTTCTTGCCTCGCGTCCCAGCCAGCGAGATTTGGAAGGCTGACAATTCACCGTCGACCGGCCCCGGAGTGTCTTTATTCAAAGTAACGATCCACGTAGCCCGCCCGGGAGAGGATGTCTCCATCGAGAGAGCGACAAGCGTGGCGGCCAACTCCGGGCTCCGGCGAGAGATCTCTCGACCGAGTGGACGATTTTACGATTACGTTGCGAGGCATGGCACCGCGGTAAATTGTTGCCGCGCCGTTAACACGGCCCCGAATAGTCGCGTTAAAGGAGACGATGCGCGCATCATTTTCTCGGCTGAAATTAAGGGTTAATCGGGACGGAGAGCGAGTAGAGGATCGCGTGTACCGAGGATAAAACCGGACTCTCACGTGTCGACCTGCGAATCGTCGCACCTGCGAGTTTATCAGACGGAAGAGGCCATAGAGTCACGGTAGCCGTCTTCGAGTCTTAAACGGTCAGCGGTAGTCGTACACTGTCCGTTCCGGGTTTATCGCCAGGAACGCTACCAAGGTAGCTTGAGCTAGCACTCGTGCTTCCACCGGTCGGAATCGTTCTATCGGGGAGGCCTTAACGCCTCGTTGAATCTCCACGGAAACGTTTCGCGTGTTGCCATTTTCTGGCCACGTTCGTTCGTCAATCCTCGGAGGAGCTTCGACTCGGGCGCAAAGAAAATGACTAAAAGAAGCGGGAATAAAGAAACAGGAACGCGTCTCGGAATCCTCGGTCTGGAGTGTAGAGTTTTCAAAGTGGTCGGGAGAGGTTGTAAGTTTCGTCTGGAGGTTAGGCGCTTTGCCGGGACGCGAGAACCGACGGAACTCCCGGCGTAATTAAGGGAATTAAAGAAAAAGTTTCCACGTCGTGCGAGAGTCGGCGCGCGGCAGGAGCGAGTACATTACGCGCAGTCGAGGCGACAAATGGCATTCATACGTCGTCGTCGCTGGATAAAAAGCTGCAGGAGTTAACGATGTACCGGAGGACTTCATTACCGCAGGATTCCCGCCTTCCCTCTGGCTCTTCCTCGCGGCCGCCACCCAGGGACGTCATTTTGATGGACCGTTATTTATTGCGCGCTTTATAAATAACCGTTAATCGATACCGAGTTCTCGTTGCTCTCGTCGAACATTCGCGCATTAACGAGTCTCGAAAAAACGGATCCGGTATGGAGCGATTTTCGGAAACGAGCTGGTACTTTGGTCGATTGGGATTCTTTTTCGTCGTATACGGGAAGGGAATTCAGCCCGGGACGAATTCCTCGGCGAATGCTTCCTCGTCTAGACGATTCTGTGGCGCGTGTAAATAAGAATACAGAAAATTCGTGGAAAAAGAACGAGTTCCCCTGGAACGGACTATTTCGGTAGGATCCGTCGGAGCCACCGACATTCTTGGACGCGTTCGGGCCCAGGAGTGACAATTCCGATAACAAATACACGGGATTTACGAATTATGGCGCGCGGCTCGATGCCGAAAGCGGCGCGTTCAGAGAGGGAAGAAGCGCGTTCGGACCAAGTCGAGTTCGCGCATAAATTCGCCATGTCTGGGAATACTTTTGTATCAGGGCGCATCCACGCAGCGAACGGGGGTCCCCGAAAACGGCGCTGTGGCCGATGTTGGAAAGAAGCGAACGAGGCACCGTGTACGAAGAAAGAACGAAAGGGAACGGGAGTCGCGGAACGTGTAAATTCCTGTGTGGTCGTTTCCTACCTTCTCGTGCCACCTCCTCCGACCACCGTGTTTCTCTCTGTCCCTTTCCTCCCTTTCTCTCTTTCCCCGGACCGCTGTTCCAGCGGCGCACAGGCCGATTTAAATATCAAAGGCGGCTTAAATCTGACCTATACCACGCTGAATCATGTTACCTCTATAGACTTATAAGGGATTTACCAGTGCGCTATTTCGAGGGAACTCCTCTTAGCAGCGTGTTGACCGAGGCGCTAACATCCTCCGGGACAAAGGCGGCCACCGCGATCCTAACGATCGTCCCGGGGAGAGCCCAGGGAGAATGGAAATATGCATTCGTCCTTGGACCCTCCTGTGAGAAAGTTCCTGATCCCGCGTGTCGCCAGCGCGCGCCAGCCTCGACCATCCGCTCGTTTACTCGGGCGCAACCGCGACTGTCTTATTTCACCGAGTGCAATCCTGCTCGCTGCTAGTTCTCTGTAATCACCGTTACGCTTCATTTACACGTGCCTCCCCGCGGAACGCGATCCAGCCGGTTGCCGCTCGATTCTGCGCTCCTTTGTCGTTCCGTCTGCCATCGAAATTGCCTGCTTCGAGGCGTTCAACGCGGTATCCTGCGTCCGTGACTCTCCCACCCAGCACCTTGTTAAACGACTGCTTATATGACGGAATTTATGGGACCCTAATTACACAAAAACCAGCGACGAAGAATCGCGTTTACGATTTCCTCCTTCCGCTCGTTCCACCACCTTTTCCTATTTCAGATCCGTCTTATCGATGTCGAGGCAGACAGAGCTCCGCTTCGAACGAAAGTTGTCGCTCTTTCCTTGCCTCCCTGTTTTCCGGGCCAACGGCGCGCGACTCCTCCAGCACCTGTGCAATCGTCTCTTATCCGTCGAGGATATCCGCCAGACCAGAGAAATCGCGTTTCCTTCAGGCGCAAACAAATTTGCTCTGTCGTCGTTCGAGGACTATCACCGATACGGATTTCCGCGCGATCCTCGATTACGAACGAACAACGAGGTTCACGAGGCGACTAAACGATTGTGCTAGAGTCGAGGCCGTAAGAAACGTGCACGCGTCGAAGGTGGTGCAAGACGGTTTGTTTAAAAGGTCGTGGCAAACGGTAACTGGTGGAGAAACGAAACGAGGGGAAGAAAGATGGCCGGCGGTTGTCGTTGGGCCGAGCCCCGGACCAGGTTATATTTTCTCCCCATACTGTACCTTATTTGCCGATAATCACGAACGGAGATCGGTCCTGGGTAGACAGGGTGATGGCTATTTTAGTGGGTGGAAAATTATACGGCGGCTTCCACAGGCTCTAAAATGGGCAGCTCTTCGGTTACGAACTATAATAATCATTTCGTCGGATGAGGAAGGAGCTGCGGCAGTGGTAGAAGAAGGGGAACACGAGTGAAAGAGTAGGGGTCTTGGGATACGCAGGCCTATGTGTATACGAGTCGCTTCCAAGCGTGCCGATGTGGTAGTCAACATATTTACCGGCTCGTTAACGTCTCGTAGAGAGAGGACGACGTTCCCCCCTCGGGGTATCTCGACGTCTCGTTCTTCGTTGCTCCCCGGCCCCTAATACGCACCCCCAATTTAGTAGTAACGTGACTAGAAGTAAGTCGTTTAGCGGCCGACTGTCGGTAGGCCAGCGTCGTTCGGGTAATTAATTTTGCTCTCTTTTTCGTGGCGCGCATAGAAAGCGGCGGTGGCGGCGGCGGCGGCGGCGGCGGCGGCGGCTAGGGGCTCCTCCGGTTCCGAGCGAGCACGTGATCGCCGCGCGACGTAGCAAAAATTCCTTCCCTAATTGAGATCTCGCGGTGGCCAAGCGCCGGGGCTGATTACGGCATTCCAGAGAGACTGTTGCCGCGCGCGTGAACCGCGCTGATTGCCACGCCATGCCGCAGAAGAAAGCGGGATCGAACCGCGGGCTAGAAAAACGTCCGGACGAGAGAACCAACGAAATAAATTCGTTCCACGCGCTCTTTCTCTTTCTTTTTGCCAGCCGTCGTATCGTAAGCGCGCATAAATAATAACACGGGTAGAAAACGGACTCGAGCGGTACGAACGATCCGGTAACAAGATCGCCGACACGAAGCGATCGAAAAATTTATGAGCGCGATCGTCGAAAGGCGGGGTTGGCCGATGCGGTGTCACAGCCACGATTACGCGCCAGCACCCTCCCACGGGAACAGAACCGTGAGAACTTGTGCCAGCTCTTTATCACTATCGTATCGTTTCATTCCGTCGGCGAAACGAATTCTCCGGCGGATCTTGAATAAAATTTCTTTTTTATCGGTAAGAGGACGGCGAGAAACTTCGGGGAATACGAATCGTTGTACACGTAGAAATTAGCAGATAATCTGAAGCTTGGCGCAATCGAGACGACGAAGAACGACAAAGACGAGAAACTACGACGGTGGTTTCTCGATTTTGGATCACCCTGTCCCCTTAACGAGCCAACACTTTTCCAACTTGCTACGGTTAACCCAGAAGACCCTCCGCGGGTCCCGGCCCACGGTGATTTTTTCCCTTTTACTCGTTTTTGATTGGCAGCGGAGAGAGGGAAGGGAGACCTATAAAGGGCCGCCGAAAAATAAGACCGAGCAACCCCTTCCCAGCGTTCCTCTCCTCTTATTCTCTATCGTCCCCTTCCTGTTCCTCTTTCGTTCGTTCTTCGTCCAGTGGTCCGTCTCTTCTCCAGTTTTCTCCCTTTCTCTTTTATTTTCTCTCCCCTCCTCTTCCGTGGCCCTACCTCCTCCGCTTTGATTTCGGTAGGTAGAGAGGCTACGGATTGACCGAGAGGGAGCAGGGCAGAGCGAGAGAGAAAGAGTAGAAACGAGGAGGCCCCCGAAACCGGGCAGTGTGTAATTTTGCGCCGGCTTAGGAAAACACGACGGCCACCCGCGCGTTTCGCGAGCGGCGGAGATTTAAAAATAAAAGGCCTCCTCCGTGGGTGGGGTCCAAGGGGAGTCGAGGGGTGAAGAGAGTGAGGGAGGGAGGGAGAGAGAGAGAGAGCGAGAGAGAGAAGAGGGCCAGGCCGATCGCAGTGGCCACCTTGTTCTCCATTCGGGCGTCTCTTTGTCTCTCCGAGGCGAGAAGAGAGCCACTTTGCATTCCCGAGCTATGCGCGTGCTACTCGCCGAAAAGCTCGTCGAATCGTGCAACGCTGCGTTCGATCAACGATCGACGCTGCCGAGTATTTTTACATCTCCGAATCGCAGCCGTCCCGTGCACGCTCGAACGGTTGTTTGCCATCAGTTTTTGGTCGATTTCGAAATTACCGGGTTGATCGTTCGTGCAAACCTACCGCGGAATAAATTTCCGGCCAGACGAGCCGGGGTGATTTCGCCAGAGCGAAAGCACCTGAAAATATTCCGGCCCGATTAAATATTTTCCAGCGGCGGCGGCGGCGGCGGCGGCGGCGGCGGCGGCGGCGGCGGCGGCGTCACGAGTACGCCCGTCGTTCGACGATTCGATAGAGGAAATTTTGCGAGGTCCGGTTACGTATTCCTGCCTCGACTTAGAGATCGTGATTAGGAGAGTTTCAGGGGTCAGACGGGGGAAAAGCCGAAAATCCTGCTTCCTCGCGTTTTCTCTCTTACGTTT
This sequence comes from Bombus confusus, assembly GCA_014737475.1. NCBI lineage: Eukaryota > Metazoa > Arthropoda > Insecta > Hymenoptera > Apidae > Bombus > Bombus confusus. Next base: position 1,918,977 of record JACXIV010000033.1, on the reverse strand, counting down.
TAATCCGACGCGCACGTATTTCGATGCTCCGTGCGAGTGCGCCCGTGTACGTGCTCCGATAATGGTTTACGCCGCGAAAGAAAAGACATTTCTCGCCACGTTGCGCCAGGGCTCTCGAACTCTTCGGAGCATAACCACTTTCTTTCGTCTCGAACCGAGAGAAAGGAGCCCGAGGTGTTCGCGGGATTCTTCCACGCCTTCTACCGTGTCCTTATCCTCCTTATCCCCTTGTCGAGTCGGCGTATGAAAAACTCCGTATCGCCTGCCGGAATCTTCCCGAAGCCGTGGCTACCGTCCAAAGTGCAAGCTTTCTCTCGGACGCGAAATATATTCTCTATTATCCTTTCTCGCCACGGGCTTTCGGTGCTGTCACGCAGAAACGCCCCACTCGGTCGTCGCTCGTCGCTCGATAACGCCTCTTAAACTCGAAAACACAAATCCCACGCTTCCTTTCTCGTCACTCTGACTCGCAACTTTTCGCTCCCACAAGAAGCGCCAGTTGCTGGGAACCGAAGTAACTCAATTTACGGAAGAATTTGAAACCGCCGTATCTCCGCGATCTTCCGTTCTACCCGTATCGACGAACATATTACAGCGCCTCGTCGTCGAACTATCGGGCGGAGGTCCGGTTGACGTTCGACGGCTTAATTTCGAAAGCAAAGTTGACGGTAGACAAAATTTTGTCGCGCGAGTGCCAGGCCTCCGTGGATGTGTTTACTCTGCGCCGTCACTTCGTGCTCGTTCCTTTTTCTCGCGTTCTCTTGGCCCAGGTAACCAGATACATCGGCGGCGGCACGCCGTTGCTGGCCAAAAGGGACCCCCACGGCGCCGATGGCGCGGTGGGTCCGCATACGTGCTCTCCTCTCCACGATAGAGACCTCGCCTTTTCGCTCGCCTTATTTTTTCCACGGCCGCCGATCGATATTCTCTCGCCTGTCCTCTCCGTGCTGACCGCCGCCGACTCTCGGCCGTACGCCTGCATTTAGACCACCGATTGCACGCAACGCGTCCACCGTTTCAACGGCCTCTCCGCTCCGCTTCCGTTTGCACAAGTTCCTTCGGTAGTCCGGTTTTTAAACGAGGTTGCGATCGTCTTTGCAGCGGCACGAAAACGGGAATTCCAACCGGGAAATACGAGCAACCGGGCTACGACTGCGATCTTTGTAATTTCTCGCTCGAGGCGTTCGAGTTATTAACACGGACTTAAATGTTGCTTCGCGCCGGAGAACATTAACAATGATGGTACGCTGCGAAGCGGATAATACGAACGGTTGAGCAACGTGCTCGCTGGCGAACAAAGTACCGGCTGTAATGACGAGCCTGGTCCCGAAATAAAGTACCATTCGGTTACACCGTAGCTGAGCTAATTTGCTCCTAATTGAAATTTCAGGTTGGAAGCAGGAATTTGGAGATCAGGATCTGAAACGGTTGCGCCGCTTAGACCAAGGTTACCGGAGAGAACAAGGCGCCGTGGTTCCGTGGAGGTAATCTAGATTTCTGAACATCGGCTGGCTGCAGTCGAGCTGGCCGCATCGCGATAGTACAATACGATATCCGTGATTTGAATCTTCGAGCGTCGTCGTCTTACGATAACGGGCAGAACTATTCGCGATAAGGCCAATACAGCGGATTCGACGGGTAGTTGTTGGATCGTGCGGTTGTTTCGTGATTGAATGTCGCGCCCTAAACAACAACGCTTCGATTACGTACTTCGGCGACGTCGAAACACGTCTGACTACGAAACGGCAGAATCTACTAACGATCGTGAAATAGCTTCCTGGGCTTTTGAATTCCGGCGACGCTCGAATATCTTGGCGGTCAGAAATCGGTGGAGATTAAGGGAGCTCGTAATTCACGATTTTCTGCATGATTTCTACCGGTCATAAACGAATGCAGCTCGGCTATGAATATTCCATTGTGTACCATGCGGTAGCAGTTTGACGGTAAAGCCTCGTTTGTATCGCGCGTAATTCCATTGCGACCCTTAAACCTGCCTCCCTTTCTATTCTAGCGTTGCTTAGTTTCTTTACGCGATATTTGCATGAATCTGCATAGGCACGATCGACTACGATTTTATGGGCGGTGGACGTACATTTCCAAATGACTTGTTCGCTGACTTATCCACTTTGTTTCGCTATGAAATTACCGTTCGCCTTCGAAACGATCGCTTTTTTGCGGGATTTGTTCGAGCTCGAGCGACGAATAAGTTGGGTCAGACGTGTCGATAAACGCGATACAACGTTCGATTTAGTTTCGACGGAAAAGGGCAGTTGCTTGCCGTCTTCCTGAACGCGAACACGAGGGATACGATGGATACGCGTTCAGCCTGTGCTCGAAGGGAAAGAAAAGGAACCAGCGGCCATAAACCAGTTTGTAGTATATGTATAAGAGGCAAATTCGTAAAAGCGTAATCTTACGGTGGCCGGGGGCCGTCTCGGGCCGGGGTCACGTTATGATAACATCTTTATCCTTTCTCGTATAAATTTTACGGGGAACGCCGCTTTAACCGAAATACAGCCGTAACCGACCGCACGAATTATAAGGATCGTTTCGCGGATTAAAGGGACCCCGGCCGCGACGGCGATAAAATTGTGTTATTCCTGTCTCTCTTTCTGCCACGACAAGGGAACGGAAAGGGGAGGTGGTCGGGAACAAAGATATCAAAGGCAACGGACGGCCAGAAGTCTGCGGCGCCACTCTTTCGCGTCTCTTGTTTCCTCCCTAATAACGAACGGATAAACGACTTTTTAACTGGCGTTTGTATAGGGAAACGATACGATTGTCGCGCAAAACGTCTTACGATCGCGCGCATAATCGTCAATTTTCAAACTTTCTCCATTAACCCTTCTCGCTGTATTGGTTTATGTTCTTTTAAATGAGTTAGTCGAACCGTTCGTACATCCTGCTCGTTGTTGCCTCTACCTCGATGAAAGACACACGACGCGTGAGTCACTTCGATTCCTTTTATCGTCACGAGTCGCCTGGAACTTTGGTCGAACGGTATCGTTCGATATCCATTAATTATCGATCGGCTAGGTGCAAGCACCTACATATATAGCGCTCGTTCGCATAAACAGGATGTTTAGTAGTTCGGGCAGGCGAGCGTACGAGATATTAAATCTATGCTGTTCCAAAACTATCGGCCACCGCACCGGTGTTTCCCTTTAACTTCCTACATATTCCAGACGCGCGTGGAATTTCAAGTTTGAGTCCGCGTCGTTGCTCCAGCAACCCCTAACGAAAGCGTTGCACGAAGATATTCCAATAATGCGAACACGGTTTAGAGGACGCGCCGTGCGTGCGTCTCGTCGCGGTCGCCTTTCTCCTCTCTCTCTCTGCCCAGCCCCTCTAACCTACGAACAAATATGGTGCCCGCGAGAGGGAAAAATCCACCCCTTCGCGGAATCGAGGCCTTCTCGCGCGATCGAACAGAAGCTGTGTCAACAGAAAACCCGATTATACCATTCAACCCTCTTTTGTTGTCTCTGCTTTACCGCGGCAAATAGAACTAACCCGTTAACCCTCGACTTCTATCTTCGGCTACCTTCCTGTCTCTACAAGGAGCAAACACTCGCCTCGATACGAGTGTCCTTCTTCGTTCGCTGCCTTCTTACTCGAGTCTTTGTCGTCGGATTTAATTCCGTGATAACGGTGTTACAACCTCGCGCGGATTTTCTACCTTTGCTCGCGTTTCCGAGGACAAACGATATCCTGGTTGCCTACTTACGGCGTCCAGTCGTACGCGTTGCGAGAAACAGCACGCTTCGAAGGTTGGTTCGTCCGTTTGTTGCGTAGAAGCACCGTCGACGTGGGTGAGCTGACCTCGGCCATTCTCGCTACGTTGTTACACATTGCTCGGATATTAGCCGCGACGCGATTCTCTCGCGATCGACTGAAAAGAATTCCGCGAGTCGGATTGCAGGCTGGAAGACAAAGGCGCGACCTCGGCCGGGGTTAAATTGCCTCGCGTACCCAGTCAACTTCTCGCTCGGTTCTCTCTTTTAACGTTTTCCGTGTACGGTTTCAAACGCCGGGAAACGGGGGGACTCTGCGAGAAACGGCTCGCCAATGACTCAAAGCGCGAGATTTATTTTCGCCGGCGACCAGACTCGTTTCGCGAATCGACGCGATTCGTTCTCCGTGCACGAGGATTTTTTCCCCCGGTGACTTATCGAATTCATACCTGATGTCCTCCATATCGATTCCCCTCTGGCAGAGATTAATCGTGCCTCGTAACTCCCGACGTATCTTCCTTAGGTTTAAAAATTCACGCGAGCGTACGTCGTATTTCCGTGTTAGACGCGCGTGTGTCTTCGGGAAAGACGGTCAGAGAGAAAAAGGAAGTGTACGTTTTCCCGTTAGCAGCAGCGAAGACACGGGATACGGAGGTTGTACGGTATAAAAATGAAATCGAAAGAAATTTGCTTTCTTCCAGGTCGGGCGAGACGGTAGAATTCACGTTGCAGCGGACCTCGTTTCCGTCGTTGTCGTAAATCATTCATTTCCGTCGTTCACATCGTTTTTCATGAAAAGCTGAAATCCAACGGGAACCGGGGAAAAAATTACGTTAGAGACCTATTCTGGGATTCAGATTCTTCGAGGCAGTGAATACCCACGCAGATATTATCGAACGAGAAACGGTTCAACCAGCCAGTCTGTCAGCAACGCCCGAGAAATCGAGTTCCCCTTTCAACGGGACCGTCTCCTGTGCCTCGTTTGTCCTATTACTGCAACATTGTTCGCCCGTTCGTTATCGTCCCCGGCGCGAATCACGATGAAAGTCGATTTGCGAGTAATTTAATTGCCGAACAGCTGAAGGTATTGGATTAATTCGTTTCGATTTAATCGCCGCCGAGAAGAACCGATAAACATTTCTATCGAAATTTCTACGCGGCATTGTATATCTTTGAAAGGATCTTACAACTGCACCGAGCCAGGGATCGGGAAATGTAACAACAAAAGAAATAACTCACAGATTTTCAAATACTGCTGTCAATATTGGATGGAGCCGGATCATAGATACGAACTGTACTGTTCAATAATTCATGTCATTCGGCTGAAAAGCTTAGCACGGTTCAACGATATTCAACCTGCCACGGATATATTCTCCCCTTTTCGCGGAGGATGGCCCGAAATCCCTTGGGAGGCTGCAAGAAATATTCGTCAAGTATGTTCGCGTCGGAACTGGCGTATTTAAAGGTCGATAAACTTGGCGAACTTTTATTCGTCTCCAACGTCGCTTGGTTATACGATCTAATTAGCAGGGCTACTTATTTTAATTAGAATCGCACAGAAATCTCTTTTTCTTCGGAGTGACGCGTGTCCATTAACGCGTTTGTGAATTTGATATTCTATTCAATTCCAAAGGACCCCCATCTTTATAAGACCAAATGATTCTCTTTGTATCATCTTCTTATTATCGTTCCTTTAATTTGACGGCGAAGAAATTTCTTTCTCGGACAACTGTCGAAAACTTGAGCCAAAATCGATGAAAATGAAACGTCGCGTGGCGAACGGAAACGACAAGGATAAATAGGCAATGAGAAGGCGCGTAGAAAGCAGGGAAAAGCAAAGAAAGGAAGCGAAGCACGACCGGTTGTCGGATTAAAATGTTATTCGCCTCGGGCGGTCTTATCAAACGGAGCCAGCGTTGCAACGATTTCGCTTTTTGTATCTTTTCCTCGCTCTGGTTTTAACTAGCGCCGCGTTTCCGGCGAATTCACGCGGCTCGTGCGACAAGTCGAGCGTAATGACCGAGTGGAAATTTTTGTTTGGCGAAGGAACGCGCCGACTAATGCAGAGCTTACGGGATTATCACGGAAATGTTCGGCATATTTCGCGTGTACACGCGTGTGTAATGGTGCAAGCAGCGTACGACCCGGACCGAAACTTGGGTACTTGCAAAGTCTTGCGTTCGTTGCGTTAGTGGAATATGCGACGACAAGGAATTTAGTTACGTCTCTCTATGCGCTGCCACTGACTTGTTAGACAAACTTACGGAATCCGAAGAAAACGTGTAATTAATAGTTGCGGGCGACTTGCCACTGGCAATTACCTCCGTGACGAGAAGTGGGACAGATTTAAGTAAGTAGTTAGCCGAGTTGCTCGGAGCGTACGCGTTTTGCGGCTTGGATCGAAAAGACGCGAATCGATAGCGACTTGGATCGCGAGGCTAACGCAGGCGTTACTTCCGCCTAAAGTATTTACGCAACGTCACCCAATTAACGCACAGTCAATAGGGACACGCGTCGTGTCCACGTCGTCGAAACAACGGCCCATTAATTCGCGCTCCGGCCCGTGTTTAGTCTGCGACGAGGTAAATATCATTTCCCGGACGAAAAGTACGCTTTCCGCGCAATTCCGACGCGCATCGTTGCCTTCGATCGCGACAGCTCTGATTGCGTGTCGATACGGAATTCCGATTTCCGCTGCACGGTTTTTCCCAACACCGGATCCGGACATCACGCGGCACGCGGCACGCAAAAAGGAAGCGCGTTACATCGCGACAGATATTCAATTTTGGCCTGTTCGTACTTTGATTTATTTAGTCGCGGCCTTGTCAGGGAGAAATTCGCTGCGGCGACGTCATTTTCGGTTCATTTTCGAAGTTGTAAACGAAGCTGTTTAGCGGTTGGCACTCGTTTACGAGGGGCTTCGGGTATTCGACGCGCGTTCGCTATTGCACGTCGACACTAATCCAATAAAAGTCCCCCGGCTGAACTTCTCATAAACGTAAATCGTGTTGGCCGAACAGCTGCCGCGTTGTCCACCGTGTCCACAGCCAGTTGCCACGGTGTCTATTCTCGCCTCGATATCGTCCATTCCATTCGATTCCTGCGTATTTAGACACGCGAAGAGATCCTCCCGCGACGGTAATTACGAGACGATCGTCGAGTTTTCTCGTCCTCCGGCAGGAATTACGCGGCTGTAATAAATTTCGGCGTCTTTCGAACTCGTCGAAAGAGGGAACCGTGTTACGTAGAAATTTCGTGTCTTTCGTGCTCGGCCCGTGAAATCGCGATAAGCGGCCGATCGAAACCGAGCCGTGAGAATTAACGAGGTCCGAATACTTGCCGCCGACCGAACGGTATTCGCGATACCGGCGAATTCCGTACAGATCCGCCAATTAGATTTGTATCGATGCAGGTCAAGAATACCCAAAACACCCGGGCCCGGAGATATTTCGGGCTGGTAGAGGAGAACAGGTAGCGAGAGAGGAAACGCCTCTGGTATTTCCAGTGTTTCGATCGGTGGTCGTGTTTATCGAGAAAATAAATTTCGTCCTGGCTCGATTATCCGCGATGATATTTGCCACTCCGCGATTATGCGATCAATTAATACTCACTTTGTACGGCGGCTACTTTCCGGGCCACTTGTTCCTTTCCAAGCGCAATGTTTTTCGATCGTAAACGACCGCTTGAAGGAAAACTGGGGAACAGACCGAGTCGAAACTAGCTATCTCGTAGCTAATTAGATCGTGGTATCGAGAGAAAGGGTGAGCAGCCTTGACGGCAGTTTAGTTCGCCGATAGCTACCAGTTCCATCGCGGAGGACCACACGCGAGCCACGTCGTTCCTTCTTCCTTCTTTTTTTTTTTTTTTTCGCCTTGGTGGTTTACTCCGTGTTCCTCGGATGCCCCAGGCATTTCGCAACCAATAATCCAAGTCCAACGAAGATAAGTCATTCGGTGTATCCCTGGTTGGATCGCAGGTATCTTATCGGGAGCGAAAGTGGCAACGATAAAGGTGGGATATGTCGTTCAATTGGAAATCTCGAGCCTTAGGTTCTGGACACGGGCTCCCATTTGCATTAATTCTCGCGGTCTGCGCGTCTTCCCGGCTCGTCCTTGTCTCTACCTTCTTCTCGCCCGTCTGCTCGCATCCGATCTTCTTAATTAGCGTTAAAACGTGCCAGAAATCTCTCACCGCGGAAATTCCAAGTAATTATGCTATTTCCGACTGCGGCCGTTCAATCGACCGTTCTAACAATTCGGTGAAACTTCGACGAACGCCGAAGTTAAAAATTCAGAATCGTCTCGAGAGAAGCGATAATTCTGATGGTCGCACGCGGTATCGAATTTCAAGCAGATCGTGTCATCGTTAAGAAGAGTAAATTCGAGAAAGCTCCGTGGCCATCGGTTATGTGCAATTGCGACTGAGAGGAGAAGCTGCAGCGACGCTATTAACGAACGCGTATAGAGACGTCAAGGGACGAGATATCAGGCGCGTGGCTAATGCGGCCGTTACCACCCGCGTGTTTCAAAACGGCCACCCTCGACTTGGACCGCTTCTTCCTCCCCAGATTCTTAGCCGCCTCTCGTCTGCGCTCCGCTTACCCGGAGGCTCCTCTTAATCAGCGATCGCAGCCTGAGAAAAATAAATCGTCGCATTATTCAAGGGCCCCGGTAATATGGATCGCGGGATGATGAAAAAAAAAGGGTTAGGGAAAGAAGAGAAGAAGGCAGAAGCGTAGACGAGAGGGAGAAGAAGAGGAGGAAGAAGAAGAAGAAAAAGCGGAAGAAGGAGGAGAAGTTTGTGGGATGGGACGCGGAGGAGCCGGCGCTAAGCGTTTGCTCGTAGCCGACGAGATAACTTTCTGTAATTCAACCGTACGGCGACGAATACTAATTCCCGCCATTAATCTCCGTGGGTCGCCTCGTACGGACCTTTTCGATCCTGGCGCTGGTCTGTCCTCTCTTCCGGCCGTGAACGTGGCTTTAAGAGCGCCCTTAAACGCTACGAAATCGTTGCCCGTGATTGTCAGACCGCGTCCACCCCAACCTCCGGCCGAAGAAAATTCAAGGGTGCTAACTTTGCGTCCCGAACGGAGAAAGAATTTTCGCGCGTCGCGTCGACTGGAAATAATTGGAGTAAAAAGTCGGTCAGTCGGTTGAAATATCGCCCTCGTTTGTCCAGGCTAGTCGCGGATCCATACGGTGACCCATCGCCTCGTAGAGAAGAAGCTTTTTCCTTCTAAACCCGTGTCCGTGTTTTATCGAAAAGCGATTAATCCCGCTAGTCATGCAATTAGACGTTGGAAAACGGCAGATTAACGCGTGCCTGTGAATCGAATTTCATCTTTATCGTTGCGTAAACGACGATTTTTGTCATGCCTCGCCCCGTTTTTTTTCCCCCCCTAATGGCTCAGACAGCTTGCCGGGATTATCGACGAGCGGATATGACATGTTATAACGGAATCAACGAGCGGCGAGGCATGATGAAATCCACCCACACTCGGCCGACCTCGATACACGTACGAACGTTTTTCATTTTATCGAGTTCATTTAGCCGCTTGTTAATACCGACCCAGAGCCCTTTGCCCCCGTTATCCCGCCACTGACGTAACGCTAGTTGTCAAAGTAAAAAATCTGCCGAGAAATCAATAACGTAAGCTCCATTAAAAAACTGTCAAGTTCACGTCCTCCTGTGATCGCCAGGTACAAATTACACGAAGCTTCGTGCAAGGTTCGATGTCTTGCCAAGGTATTCCATAGGGTGGAATTCGTCCTTGTCCTTCAAACGTCCCTCCACGTCATTAAATACCACTCAGTGTCGACTGTAACGCGGCTCATTAATAAAACACTGATGATCCTCGAACGAGCTTACCTACAAATTACAACGTTAACCCAAATAATTTCTCCGCAAACATTTCATTCTGACACCGAAGACGAGCCACGTCGCTATAATTCTTCCCGCAGCATTTGCTCAACCGGGATCAGAAATACACGAATACTCGACGAGTATTTCTCTCCTCCCCCTCCCCCTCGTAATCCCATCATTCGGTTTATAGTCCATACTCAACCCGCGAGCATCGCGATAAATCGTCGGCCGGGAAATATGAGAACGAACGGCGACACTGAGGCGTCGGATGGAATCCACATTGCGGAATTGGCACGATTCCATCGGTCGCACCTGTCGCTCGCTCGCTCGCTCGCGTACGTAAATTCTTTTCCCCAGGATTCCCTGCTACGTCACGCCCTAACCAGCCTCGCAGTCCCAATTAAATAGGCTCGGATTAAGCGAGGATTTCATCCCGCCGCGAATTTGCTTAGCCACTACGAATGAAGCGATTTCCGTGCTGATCCGGCCACGACAAAAATCTCCTGCTAGCCGCTAAGCCTATGCTTGCTATTCCTGGTTGCGGTGTAATCGGTTTCGCGGAACGGTTAACGACGCTTCATTTTGTCCCGTTCGTCGGTCCATGAATTTCACTACGATTGCAACACGGGAAATTAATTCCGACATCGTCTGTTGCATTCGAACAAATCTCTTTACGGCTTCTCTCCGTACGGCAATCTTTTGATATCCGTGTAACTTACAGAATAACATCGAACTTAATTAATTCGCGAAAAAAATAAAAGTCGCATCTCTTCCGTGCGCTTACAAGGACGCTTTTCATCTGCTCTGCGGGTAAGAGACAGTAGAAACTAGGAACGCAGACGGCCGCGAGCGATTCCTTTGACCGGACTGATATCGACGCGAACGTGGACGATTATACTCGCGAGATCCGTCCGTGCTGCTCGGTGGATCTGAATTTTTTACGCAGTTAATTTCGTTGGGTCATAAATCCGATCGTACGAGATGAAACGGACTCGCCATTTTTTCGAATTTCATTGCCATGCAGTAAAAATTTCGGCGATAAAAAAACGCGTGTGCGCTGATACAAAAAAAAAAAAAAAAAAAAATAAGGGAAACGAAAGATCGCGATAACATACGGCAATAGAACCTAGAACGCTAGAAAAAATATCAAAAGGCAAGGAAGAGGAAAGAGAATGTCTTATCGTGTCTGATTTCTATAGATTTCACTTTGTATTGTTCGTTCGATCGCAATTGGGGCTTCGTTATTCAACGCTGCAACAGTGTACGCATTTTATACCGTTCTATTTTACATCTCTCGATCTTTACCAATTTTTCGATCGCACGCAACAAGTTGTAGCTAGTATCGTAGATCCTTGTCGGATTTTTCTTCCCGAAAATTTGAAATAGAAAATCGTTCCGATGCCATAGGTGAACAAAAATTAAGCGTAATCTTCGACGAGAATAAGCGTCGTTGTACTTCGTTTTTGAATGGGCCCTTTTCTCCGGGCAAAAGGAAAAAGGGAAGAACTTTTCCCGGCTCGACGTTGGTAGACGGAAAGAATTACAACGGACGACGATAAAAATGAGGCTCGCACGCAGTGCTCGCAGTTCAGCAGCTTCATATTAAATCATCATAAATTTGCATTCGGAATTGACTTAATGACTAGCAGGAGGTCCGACCATTTCGAATGCAGCCTCGTCATAGTGCACGCCCGTTTCTGTGGCTTGTCCTCTCCACCCTGTTCCGGCGTGGTTCGCCTTTTTGCTCCGATTTCCATGCGGTTTGTCGAATTACTATGAGCGTACAAGATACGCCGTGTTTGTCACAGAGACGATGGAGTACGAATGCGTTTATCCTATCTTTTGCATAATTTTCTTCGTGAATTATACTTTCGGTGGTAGTCGGTAGAAGAGAAATTAAGGCAGCCGGCAAATCAGACAGTAAGGTTTCCAGGCTATGACTAGACTCGGGAATTCTAACCGAATCCCAATTACTTGAACTGCCCTGGGCCCTGGCGGTAATTTTAAAGGGCAGGTCGCGACGCACCACGTGTCGGTTTCATCCTGCAAACGTTCTCTAGAAAGAACAAACAGTTGTATCGAGTCGATGGTATTCCGTTCAACGCCCATCAATACGTAACGCGTGCAAATTAGTTAAATAAATCGTATGTTCCGGTTAACTACAGTTAATGGTCTATCACTCGTAACAATACCGAACTTGTTCCCTTTATAATTAATTCAGATGTACAGCGATTCAAATTCAAACACGGCACAGCTGCTCAAATATTTGCGTTCCTCTACCCTTCCTATCGCGCGGATTCGCCGTTGAAAATTACAAAAACGAGAAACGAAACGATCGAACATGATTTCATGACCGACCGGAAATTCGCTATCAGAATAATTCAATTACATTTCTACTGCAGGAAGCAAGATGCAATGTCCGCCTTTAATAACGCGTCGATACAGCTCCAGGAAGCCTCTGCTTCCCCCGCCCCGCCCCATCGACTCCATCCCCATTCTATTATCCGAGCATTCTCTCCGGTTCTTATGTAGCTCGATTTCTTTGTCTACCAACTTCCTCCCGGCTTCGGGCCGCTTCGTCGCGGAGCACCTTCGAAGAAGGTCTTGGCCCGATTTTAACATGAACCTTTGGCGCGAACGAATTCTAGACCGCGTAACCAGACGTATTAGGAAATGAATTTGGCGATGAAACCTTTTTGTCCCTATCCCTCGACCCTCTTCCATTCCTGTCTCGATTCCTGTTAAAGTCGGAAACGGAGGCGGTTACACCGCCCACAGAAGGAACTGCTTGAAATATTTTTAATCCTTAAAAATCGCGTAATTGCGCATTACTATTCGTAAACTCTCTACTATTACGTTAATTCGCCTCGAACCATCTGCCACGGGTAGATGCTAGGAATCAATGTCGTGTCCCTTGCCGGCCGTAATTGCTGCATCGACGTTCAATTTCCGTTACCAGGGTTCGGTTCTTTTTATTCTCGTTACCTCAAAGGACCTTGTTACCCAAGGGAACAGATTTCGCCGCGAAAAGGAACCGGATCAAATGGAATTTAATCACGGGAAAGCCCGGCAATCAATTTACCGGCTTATGAAACAGCTCCCGCTTAAACGCGCGCGCCGTATAAATTTTCATAACTCTCGGCCGCGGCACCGGTTTACCCAGCCGAAATCTCGAGCCGCCGCGAAACGCGATAGAAAGCCGGACAATTATTAAAGTGATAACTAGTTTTAATAAAGGGGCTAGGATTATACGGCGCGCCCGCGGCGCACGAGTCCGTGTTGCCCCAAGTATATTAAAACGTGGTGCGGTTATGCGACGACGATCCGCGTACACGGTTCCGTGTGAAAATCCCCTTTACGGGGGCCCACGTGGCACCGATTTTCTTCAGAGAGTCCAGGAAAGAACGCGCGAACCGCTGTGCTACGAGCAAACTTTCCTACCCACGAACGTAGCATCGGCCTGCCAGCTAATTAACATAATTAGAATCGTTCTTAACCGTGGTCCAGGCGAGAAGGAAAATCCCCGGGTAGAAAGCGACGCAGTCAGCCCGAAGAGTAGACTGCCAGTCGGAAGACACTGACTGGAGAGCAAGTTTTTCTGGATCGCTAATTTTCCAGACGGTCCGCGTAATGAAACTTCCTTTCGAACGTAACGTAGCCTGGCCACCGGCCATAACCGAGTTCCACTTCGGGATATTTTTTCTCCGGGACGATTCTCTTGCTAGCTGGATGGTTCCTTCGTCGGGTATACGCGAGTTTATCGCACTTTAGACGAAGGCGTCGGGCGATGGCGCGGCTAATTTTACGGTCGATGAATTGGAATGATGCTGGAACGGTCCAGTTAGTTAGAGGGAACGAAAGCTGAAAACGAGGGAATCGATAGATTCATGTACTTAACGAGATGATGAAGTAGCTTAAAAGCACCGACAACGGTGTGTCATGGTAATAATTATTGCGAACATCGGGGCTCGCACGTTGCACGTGCGAAATATTCGTAGAGCTGGCCGCGCCGTTGCACTAATTTACTTCTAATCGCTGCAAAATACCGGCGGATAGAATAATATTATTATCCGGCATAATGATATTATCGCGATTTGGTGGGACGATGCGGGAGAGAGAAGAGGAGAGGGAGAGAGAGAGAGCGGAAAGGGAAGGGTAAAGGGAGTGGAACCACAACCAGAGGGGGACGAATGGGAGGGTGAGAATCAAATTTCGACGAAGTTTGCGCAAAATCATTATTACTATGGCAGATCGTTGCAAACAATGCGCTCAGGATTTCAAATATTGATCCTGTGACGTAATCGTTGCTGAAATTGCCCCAGCGGTCCGCTGTAACGTGTTACGGTCTCGTTATGGCGTTGGTTTATGGTGGCCTGTTTAGCAAACATACCATTCTAATCGGCGATAAGGCCAACGTGCACCCGATTTTTGCCAATATTCTCGCTTCCAATTAACTATCTGCCTCGAACGATCCTCGAGAGCAGATTATTGCTTCTCAAGCAGACGCGTTTGTGCTCGAAACGTAACATTGACCGTAGTAGACGAAACACAACGATGGAAACCTCGCTGGATTTTCTTCTTTTCCTTCCACTCGTTTCCCCTGGCATTATTTTCTCGCGTTTCCTCTCGTATTCTCGCGTATTACGAGTTGGCGAGAGTTCGCGTTTATAACAGTGAATTAAAAAACAATCGCGCTCTCGACTGTCGGCGGAATGAAGGCAAAAGGAGATTAGCTCGTAAAGCGCGTAGTCGCGCGAGTGCGGCGCAAAATTCAGTCTCTTAATTTTCCAGCCGCATTAATGGTTGCCGAGCATATAGGTCGACGTCGTCAAAAGATCAGACGGATACGACGTGGAAAGATGCGCCCTCGCCGCAGAGCTCGCACTACGGGGAAGAGCGTAAAAGTGCCACCACGTTCAGAGCCAGAAATTACTATTAAACTCGATTTCCTCGAAATATCAAGGGACGCGTATGTATCTGCGGGTTGATGCCATTTTCGCGTGAGGATCCACCACCTCGCGTTCCACCGAGCGCGTTTGCTCTCAAAACCGAGAAGAAAAACGAGTGGCTACGAACGAGGACGCGCTTTTCGATTCACTGTCTCTTCCGCCGCTGGTGAGATTGCAACTTCCTGCTCGCGCTGAAAGAGAAAGCGAGAGAGAAAGGGAATCTTGTACAAACAACGTTGCTGTAAAGAGGGTGGTATCTCGGGATCGAGAGGCAAGATAGAACTCGGAAATGGAGGATCGACTGATTAGCGATATAGGAGATACGTAGCGGAAAGTTACTCCAAGATCCTCCGTCTTGTACGTTCCTTGACTTCTCCCGACAACGCTTACACACGCTTGAAACTCACTCTGACAACCTTATAACCACAGTCTACGTTATAGTACGTGTATCAAAAGGACACGTGTAGTCGTGTATTACGCATACACATCCGTACTACAAACCGTATCTGTATTTTCCAGTTTCAGTACACGAGTACCATTACGATTACATACGTGCATTATTTCACGCGTATCAACGTATCCGTATTTTGATTCGTGTGATTTCCGCATTATTCCGGTAACGGTACGTCGAAATACTCTGAACCTTTTATTAATTTCGCAACCTTTCAAATTTCTCGTATATCCGCATATGAAAAATCACGCGAATTAAAATTCGGGCGCGTCGATATACGTATACCTGCATCTATTGTATACACGCGTGAAATAGGAATCTCCATTTATAACGCCAACTGGGTGCTAGAACGTGCCCGATGAATTAGGATCGCGGAGAAAAATTTGAACCACACGACACAAGGAAACAGAGAGTCGGTGGTACGTCGTGTAGGGGAACGGTGAATTTTGACACGGCGTCGACAGAGTTGCCGCGGAGGCTGTATAATTTAAATGTAACTCAAACAGTCGGTATCCGTCGAGTATCCACTTTAATGCCGGGCAGGAGAAAGAGAGAAGCGGGAGAAAAAGAGAAGCGTGTACGGGATCACGATGTGCACATACATTTCTGTCAGCCGACGATGGAAGAAGAACGATGGCTACGCCGAGCAAGCTGGCTCACGGTGAAACAGGGAAGGAAGAGGGTGACTACCTCCACGGGGGAAAGAAAGGCAGACGGACGAGCAGGAAGGGTGGTTTGAAAGAGAGACGGAAAGAGGAGTGACTCCGAAGAGAAGCCGGGGATTTCAAAGCAAATTGCCAACCTCACCCACGAACCCTGCGTCCTCTCTCTCTCTCCCTCTCTCTCTCTTTCTCACACACACACACACACACACAGACACACACACACACTGTTCATCCTTTTCCCTCCGTTCGTCTATCTTGATTTCTGTTTCTCTCGCTCTCGCCGTCTTCCCTTTTCGGCTGTCGTGTCGCGTTGGCTTTCCCTTTTACGTACCGCGACACACCCTGCCAAAAGAAGCCGAATTCGACGTTCGCGTCAGTGTCGCGCGTAACGTCTCGTTAAACGTTTTCACGTTCTTTCTGCTTTGGATAATCGTGCCACGAAATTTGAAGTTTATTAAGTACACTCGGTTTACGTGGCCAGGTGTTCGCAGCCCAGCTTTACGCATTCTCCTTCGTCCAAGTCGCAATTAATTCCTCGTCGTGCGACGCTAGAGCACAGACGGAAGCCTTAAACTGCAAGCTAAAACAGGCTTGACGTTCGAAGTGAATTCACGGCGAGTAATTCGTTTAAAGTAATAACGTCTGATGACTCTGGGCGATATAAGTGGTAATCCTGATTAGAAGCAACGTTCGCAAACAAGGAAGGATATCGTTGAGTTATGTATTCGCTGGTCGAAGAGTTTCATCGAGAACAACATCGTTGGCGTAATAATCGGCAAACTGGAGTTTGTCGATAACGCAAAGCTGAAAACTGGTTTAATAAGCCGCAACGTTCGATTCCACGACAATAATCTCGAGTAATACGGGATGACGAGGAAAGGACGTGGCTACGAGTTACCAGCGAGGAATTAATGAATTCGGTATCGACTTTAGCCCGGGCCACTCGATACCGCGGCTAATTATTGCGTAATTTGTCTCCGACGATATTAATAGCGACGTATATTGCGGCACGAAAGACAGGCTGGACTGGTGGAGGACCGAGTCCGTAGACCGAGAGATCGCACGATGAGATTGCGATTGTAGATGATTCGAGCTTCAAAGGGGAACCCCCCAGGGCGAGGATAAGCAGAGGAGAGTTCTCGATGTGGGAGGACTACCTCGTAATCGAGATGCAGCGAGAGGTAATCTCCGGCCTGTCCCCTGGCCAGTTACCTTTTTGTTGCCTCCGTTCTGCCGCTTCCACCCCACCTACCTGTGTTTCCAGCAACTGTTTAAGATAGCGCGCGGCTTTCGCGTTAATCTATCAAGCCGTATTAACGAGTCTCGCAATTATTACGCCATTATCGTGGCCGACCTGTAATTAACCGTTACGAGATTATTAATTTCGCCCTGGGTATTTACTCGAGAAGTTGATGGTGGTTCGCGAAGAATAATAGGTTGCTTTCACAAGTAGCGCTTAACGCCATGGTATTCGTCAAAAGCGTCGATGGTGTCTTGATCGTCCCTTGATTACAAAATAATCGAGTAACGCGGCAACGACCGAAATAACGCAGGGGAGGCGGACGCGATCCGCGCGGAGACCAGAGGCTCCGCGCCGAGCCGCGCCTCACCGCGGATTCCAGTAGTGGCGGCATAGGACTTAGGTCTGTTCATAAAGCGACCGGGTAGAAAGCATTTATCCTTTCGGGGTAGAAGGCCTGGACAGCGGTAGAATAAACGGAGTCCAGGGCAGTCTTATTTTGGCGAGGACTACGGCACAGCCGGGACGTGCTCCTCCGACTTGGACGGGCACCATTATTTCTTCAGTGTCGACAACTCCTTGCCGCTGCCCTTCTGTCCTCCTCCCTACGGCCCCTTATAGCTTCAACAAACCAACGCCAAATACAGAGAGAGAGAGAGAGAGAGAGAGAGAGAGAGAGCTCGACCAAGAACAGGCGAATGAAAGAGCGAGCGAGAGAGAGAGAGAGAGAGAGAGAGAGAGAGAGAGAGAGAGATAGAAAACGGTGAAACGCCAGGAACTGTCCCCGGCGGCGAGAAGAGGACAGCGGGAGAGGCTGGCTGCGGCCATTCGCAAGGACTACGCCGTTAAGCCGGGGGAATGGTGGCCTAAGACCATCCCGCGGGCTCTGCCTCTTTTGTTGACAGGACTATGAGAACTCGCGCACGGTGATTTATCGAGGCTCGCTTATTCTTAGTCCTTTGCGGCGACTCGCGTTATACCCAAGCCGCGTTTGCTAACTGGCTGGATTATTAAGCGTGATACGCGCGCCAGCTCCGCACAGCCGAGACTCCATCGAATTCCCCTTTCCTGTCTCCCGCTTCTTCCTCGACATCCCGCCTCCCTTTTTCTCCCTTTTTCCTTCCTCTGCTTCTTCTTCTTTCCCCGAATAACGTTTTTCATCTATAGCTCGAACGTGGATGCGTTTGACGTCCTAGCCGGCTTTTCGCCTCAGCTGCTGCTCCATGACGGAACTTGGTTGCTTCGAACGTATAGAGCGCACGAAAGTGGCGAATCTCGACATCGCGACAAAGTGCTTCGGTCTGATATAATCGTGGGAAATACGGAGATTTTAATATTCGTTAGAAATTAAGGCGAGAAAAGAAGCACCTTCGTAACGATTTAAGAAAAATTCCGTTCGCGGATTCTGCATAGAAAGTTCGATTTGTAACGAGCGATCGTGTTTCCAGCAATATTTGACGCAGCCGAATTCGACGGTAACCCACTCTCCCCTCTAATTATAGGTCGGTGAAAACATAATCGGCGTGACGCGCGACTGAATTTAACGTACGCGTGGCCGCGACGATACGAAACGCCGAACCGTATTCAGGGCGCGCTACTTCTCGTGCAATTAATTCCCAATGAATCGTTAAACACGCGCTCGCGCGTACACACGAGGGGAGAATTTTTCCCAACTCTCGTCTAGCCAATCGAAATTCAAATTAACGCAGATTCCATCGCTCGTTCTGCACTGCGAACATTCTGCACGAGCACTCATACGCGTTAGAAAAATTTGCAATCGTTATTGTTCCGGCGAATTCGTAAATATTTTCGAACGAATTCGCGTGTCGGACGGGTTTTGGTCATCATGATTTCCAAGCGTGTTTAAACGTTGCGGTCTGGGATGAAATATTCGTCGACGGTTGAAACGCGATAACAAGGCCGTTGGGCCGTGAGAAAAAAAAACACGCATCCACCGATCGGGAAATATCGCCGAGGAATAGCTGAAAACTTCATCGTCCATCGCGGGAACGAGTCAAGAAGCTGGGCGAAGGAACGCTCCCCTATGTATAATAAAATATGATAAAACGCGGCCAATCCGGACCACCCATCGGAACTCGACTTCCCTCGCGGAAGTGAATTCTCGCTAGTCACAATGCCAGTCATAGTCCTACCCTAGACTTTCCACACCTGCGCGAACTCGCTCGATACAGGCTGATCCAAAGATACCGCCTCGAAATCATGTTAATTTCAACGCAGCGAAAATTTCCACAAAAGAAAATAATCGACGAGATCTGCTCCATAATTCAAGAAGGGAAATGGAAAAGTCGAGATCTCGAGGGGCTCTCCCCGGAGATCAGCCGGAGTGGGAAAAATGGAAAACCTTATCGCGAGTTACGCGGCTGCTTCGACGTGGGTTACGACCCCAACCCTTGGAGGTCGCCAAGCCGATTTGCTGGACGAACGATCGGTAATTTTTTCGATTTTCGTAGCTCGAAGGCACAGGTTGAGAGACGATGCCGGTTACGCGTCAATTTTTCAGGGGAGTCTTCCGGTAAACGTACGGTATCGCGTATCCGATTCGAAATTTGATTTTCCCCGCCCTGTGCAGATTAATGCGGACGGTTGATCCGCCGGTAACAAGAAACAAGAGTAGAAAGCAACGTTAACAGGATGAAGCGTTTTAATCCTTTCAACGCGGCGGACGATGTATGGCGAGCACCGCAACGCGCGAGCATGTTCAAAACACTGTCGGTAGAGGAAAAAATGATTAATATACAAGGGCGTATATATTTTTGAAATTTCGACGTAGCCCGTTGATATCGGGAAACGATGAATTGCTCTAGGTAGGGCGAGTAGATTTTTCAAAAGCCCTCAAACGTTCAACGTGATATATTTACCTCTCGATACCATATAGAACACGCACGGTTCGTCCCAAACGATAACATACTCGAAAAATATGATGAAACAAATTTGATTTTCGAACGGCTTCCAAACTCTACAGCCAATTACACTTCACCATTTTTTTTTTCTCCCCGCCCTTTAACGAATTTTAACCGGCGTTTTACATATTGAACGCAATTTAAATTAGAATTCAAACTTCAAATTCAATTGAAATAAAAAAAAAAGTGGTCTATACGGAGTTGGTCGAGCGGTGAGGTCGATTGTTTGGATTAAAATCCAACCGACCGCCGACGCGACGGCCGGGGTAAAATAAATATTTTGCGTTGCGTCGAAAGGAAGCTTCGAAATTTCAAGTCACGCTCCGTACAGCGTACTCTTGATTCAGAATCACGGATCAAAGACGCATCCCAAGACCGCAGACGGTATTTCTGGGCGGGTTTTCGACGGGAAGAGTCGGCTAGAGCCGGTGACGGGAAACCGGTGCGCCGTCATTTACTCGAAATTACCATTCGTACTTGGACGTGTGTTAAAATGCAGCCTTCTCGCGTACCTGGAAACGAGCTGCATCGTCCTTCCTTCTCGCTACCCTTCTGCCAACCAACGCGACCCGATGCGTGGCGCGGCGCACGTTAAGGGGTTAGCGTGAAAATTTATGACCAGACGGCGAGATGAATGAGAACGGTCGGAAAAGAGGGATTTTGCAGAAGGGATGAAAACCGAGTTGTTGCAGAATATTATATGCCAAAGTCGTGGTATATACTCTCGATTTCACAATGACACAGTCCTTGTACGTCTTGACGAGTCCGCGCTTCCTTTCGTGATTTTGTACGACCGAACTTCGTCTTTATGGACATGGGATTTTCTCCTTGCGCTCTACGTCGTTATTTCAAGCGATGCAGCTTCGAGAAAGACGGCGGTCTGAATCGTTGATCTAAGGGATGGCTCTTCTCCATCGCCACGGTTCGGTTCTCTTTATTTCCCTGAACTTCTTAACACGGTCTATACCTCTATGCTAGTTCATCGATCGTTACACGCGCCAAGAGCAAACGTCTTACAATATTCAACAGTTTGCTCAGTTACCTTCTATATCTGTACGTTTATTCCATTACATCGTGTGATTTTCCGACGTTACAGGACAATCGTTCGATGCACCGTGCACGATAATTGCGTATCTACCGTTAAACGACGATTTTTCTTTCTACATGTCCAAGATCGTAATCTCATAGATCAATAGTCAATTTGTACCTTCGTGTTGTTTTCCTCCCTGTCGTGTCACTAGACGGAGAGATTACCGATCAATGTACGATACCATTATATATGTATTATATATATATATATATGGATATATTTTAGTTTTTCGTTGCACGCCTGTGAGATAACGTTTTTAACGAGAAATCAAGCGACGCCGAAACGTTGCTACCTGTCACGTTTGATTACGCGATCCGGAAACACGGTGGATATTTAATCGGCTATCCGTCAAACCGAATGTCAAAGTTTTACGCTACTTTCCATCGGTGGAAAACGCGCTTCGATTCGATAGAACGCGATTCGTCCGACAAAACCGTATCTTCCTTCGAGGATCTTGGCCGATTATCCGATCAAATTAGCCTCGCGTATCAACGTTCTCTCGTTTCGAGAAACTGGCTCCGCATATGGCCGATCGACGCAACAGAATGTACTCTTTTCATCCGCGCATTCCGTGTCGATTGGTTAACGAAATAAACTTTTATTGCAATCTGCCGATACAGAAGGAGAAAATGAAACTCCGTTCCGCGTCACTGTCACGTCGGATAATTTTTATTTTTCGAATTAAACGATAATCGGCTCGCCGGCACGGCTAATTTTTATCGAATTTCTGCCGCTTTCGGTTGTGTTGTTTCAAACGACGTCCCGACAAATTTCATTTCGACACTTTGATACCGGGCGCCACCCGTTTCGCGGTGCATTTTAATTCGATACGCTTTGATAGCCCGTGAAATTTGTTTTCCATCCGAACGGTACTCCGCTGGCTGCGCCGATAAAATTGGATATCGGAACGGGGTGTCGATTTTTGGGAGGGTCCTCGATGATCCTTTAGGAACCGAGAGCCCATCGCTCCAACGACCGCGTTTCTTATTATGCAAATTTATCGTTGATGAATTGAAAGGAAGGATACTAACCGTTTTATTAACTCGCAGGCCCTCTGGCGCGAACATCTTATTTGTATTCAGAGGGTAAACCACCCCTGTTCGCGTCATCATGGCCGATACCTCGGGTCGGCCTTCCGCGATGGGAAATTTGTGGCAGAGATAAAACCTGCGCCACGTTTTCGTAATCGCGGTGCTGGCTGGAATATCCCGAAAAAGCCCCGTAGCTTGCCGAATTTGTTTCGCGAATAAACTCGAATTTGACGAAATTCGTCGAAACATCGGCATTCGTCCTCCGAAAAGAAACGATTAAACTTTTTAACAACGTTGCGGCGTAACGAGATTTTTCGCGATGATTGCAGCTTCGCGGGCCGATCGCAATCAAAAGTTTATATATATAATACTCGGTGAACAAGCGGCGTGAAACGTCCGATTTTTGAGCGGTCGTTTCACAAAGTGCAACTTTAAATTCTGCGCGCATGTAACGCGAAAGATAAGACCTGGCTTCGTAAATTTCATCCCCTCCGGGCGTCAAAATCCAATTAACAATCTGTCGGTCCTATAAAAAACTAAACACATCCGTAAAACACGGCGCGGACAGATAACGGAGCGGACGAGAAACGAAAAACAGGGATTGTCGAACAGTTTCGCGTGAACGAAATAACGGAGCGGCCGTCCGGAAACGCGTCGTCGGAAGATCGATGGTCGATCGCGATGAAGATGGAAGAGAATACGGAGTAGGTTGGAGCGCAGAGAGGGAAAAGAAAGAAGAGATGGGAAGAAGACGGAAAGGGGAGGATGCGCTAAAGAGGGTTCGTCGAGTGGTACGCGCGCGTATACGCGGCCGCGATCGCGCGGCTCAAAGGCTCGCCGCTAAAACAAACAAGAATCGAGGTCCTATCCCAAGACGCCGAGGGCGACGCATGCCTCGGCGGGCCGAGCTTTTTCCTTTTTTCCCACCGGTTGGCCCTCTCGCGAGCCCGGCGTGGAATTATGCGAGAATTTTAAACGCCGAATATTATGAAATTCTTTCGCGTAATCTCCCACCCGGTTGTCCGACCCCCCGTTTCGTTCGAACATCCTCCTTCCCGCCATCCCGTCCCGCAGCGTGTGTTTCTCCTCGCATCGTTGCCTTCCCACCACCGAGCTGCTCGCCCTGGACCGCCCTCGAAATCTTGACGATTAATGCGCCCCTGCGCGCGGGCCCCGCCGAGCTCCTAATTAAAACGTCACTCCTTCCTCCTTATCTCGTCCTTCGAGGAAATGTGTCTTCATGCCGGGCGAACGTTTCGCCGAATGCTAGACACTCCTCTCGCGTAATTGCTACCTCCTCGCGGAGACCACCGGAACGCGATTCTCTACTCGCGAGCGTTCGAGCTCTTTATAGGAGGATCACCCGACCGAGGGCGGGATGTTTTTTAATTAAAGCGTCAACGATGCTCGCGTCGAGGGCGCAACTAACGAGTAACGGTTTCGACGAACGGTTGCCTCTTTTCGCGAGACGTCGACCAATAGCGGAATCGCTGCTTCCTGTTTCTCTCGTTCCGATTTTCGAATAGTAAGACGTTTTAATCGCGGATAGTATAAAGGCAAAGTTTTTACGGTATCGATAAGTTCTCGGAACGCGGCCGATCCCATCCCCGGCCACCAGTTAACGACAGGTATCCGCGCCAGTTTACCCCGAACGTTAACCCCCGAAGCGGCGAAAAAGAGGCCCCGGGGGCAGCCTCGTTGGGGACCACCGTCGCCGTGCGGGAAGACAAGTCGGAGCCGTGAAAGAGAGCGACGCGCCGCGAGAGGAAGCAAGACGGCGTGATCCAGAACGCGGTGATTTCCGAGCGGGTAAAGAAATGCGGCCGAATTAAAGCTCCGTTTGCTTCGGGGGGCCCGGAGAACTGGCCTGCGAGAACGTTTTCGGTGGCAACAGTGGAAAGGGAAGGGAGAGAGAGAGAGAGAGAGAGAGAGAGAGAGAGAGAGAGAGAGGGAGAGAGAGGGAGAGAGAGAAGACAGAGAGGAGAACGAGGCGGCACAGGGCCCTACCGTAATTGGTTCTGCATATTTATGAAGGCGCTCCTACCAGAACCGCGCTACGTCGCACCTCACCTTACCTCCAGCCTCGCTCGCGATTCACCGTCGTTGGGTTGTCGCGGTCGTTCTAAGCGTGTGCGTTCCCATTTTATCTCCTTCCGATCGGTTTTCCCGCATTACGCCCTACTTATGTAAAGTCGTCTCGCGAGTCTAGTAAAGCCGTCCGGCTGCACTTTTTACTAATTCGTGGAAGGTTCTCCGATATCTACGTCTGCGTCGAATAATCGTCGCAGGTCGACTTCCGCCGTAATTAAGGAAACGATCGTTTTTCTTCGGCGCACAGCGACGTCTGGCGGATATTTTAATTGGACAATTAGTCGGCAGAGAGAATGGAACCTTCGCCGAGCAATCCCCGACGTCTCGTCAGACTTCCGAAATATGACTGATCGTAGATCTCTTTTCGCGAAGCGACTTTCGTTCCACGGCAGTCTAGCACTGGTTCGGCGCGGCGTCACGATTCGATCCTCGTTCCATTCGTCGATCACGCGGCGTCGCTATCTTCGGAGGAGGATCCTCGAGCGGATCGTTCGTGTACACGCTCGGCCCGCGCCCCCGGGGAAACGGGCTTGTTTTGTTTTCCCTCGGTCGGTGCCAGCGGATCCCCCTATTTGTATCGTCGAGTGGAAACATTTTTCAGATCGAGCCGAAACTTGTCTGCCGTTCCTAGAAAACACGGGATTCCACCAGACGCGTTTCGCAAATCGTTCACGACGTCCGCTCCGCTCGATTCGTCGAAGACGCGTTTCCATCGTTAGGCCGTGATCCACGAGCTCTGAATTTCGGCCGATCGCTATTTATTGCCCTTTAAACTTGGCACAGGACTCCATTCGTTTCGGATCGAACGTGCCACGTGTGGTGGATACTCCACTTCAGTGGTAGAAATTCCTCCAAATAAATCGGTAGTCCGGGCAAAGAAAAAAAACAAACTACGACGGTCGAAGAGGAATTTTAGGACGTGACCCCCGATTAAAAGAGCGAAATGAAAATTCTCTACAGCGAGGCGTCGCGTCGCACCGCCGCGAGACAGGGTTCGATCCGACCGCCACCACCCGCGGCTATTCCTGTGAAACCAAGCTATACGTCAGCGAATCCGTCCTTTTATCCGGCCACGAAGTGTTGGCATGCCTCTCGTCGAATCAGCGCGTCAGAAAGATCGAGAAATATCGGCTAGGTTTGTTTAGTTTTCTTGCGAGATGAAGCGCAATTGCGCCAGCAAGATTACGTTCTCCCTGTTCGCCAACCGATCCGATCCGGTCTTCCGTTCAAACTATTCTATACTATTCTACATCGATGCTCTAAGTAACAAGCAAAACGCGAAACTAAAAAGTCCGGACGATTTTTTCACCGGATATCAATCCAATCGGGCCGAGAGTTTCATCGGTGGCTGCTGTTTGCGATCGCACGGATGACCAGAGAGACTGGCGAAACGAACGAACGCCATCGCGTCGGTTTTTTTTATCGAGAAAAGTCAGCGTATATGGACGTTCGATTCGCGTTACATGATTTTCGGCGAAAGTCGGATTAAACACGGAACCTATGCGATGAACGGTAACGACAAAGGTTGGTCGAGAGGTCGATTCGATGTCGGGATTTCGCTGTGCAAAATCAAAGCGGTAGGCGGAGGGAACGGGTACCCCGGCCGATCCTCTTCTTTGTCCATTATCGGGCGCGAGCTGTGGACGCGCGTCCCGTACCGCAGCGATGTTCAAAAGAATAATGCAAAAGCAATAATGCCGGTCGAGCCGAAAATTCCATCGTGCCTTTGACGTTGTGGAATCGGTACGCGGTCGAACACTCGCAACCATACAGATTATTATGTTTTTTCGGAAAGTTTGGAACGGTTCGACGCGTAGCTACACTGTGTCGTTTTGCATGTGACATGACCGTGATTTACATGCGTGGCTCCGGTTGAACTTTGATATTTCTTTGCATGCTCTGGCTCCGAACACAGGACGAGAACGTTGACGCGAAAATCGATCGGCAGATTTAATCTCCCTTTGTGGCAGCTTCTGTTCGTGCGATACAATCGCACGGCGGGAAAGCGGGACTTTTGCAAACGTTTGTCTCCGAGTCGTACGATTTCGAAAAATGCAGCGCGCGTATCCGTCGAACGTTTCACGAGGAATAGAATACGTAAAATAAATTCACGTTCCCGTTCTATTTTCCTGGTATCGAGAACGGTTTCGCAGCGCGACGATGGTTTGCCAGTTCCCACTCGCTTGCCGTTCGTTTCCCGGCAAACGAGTCTCCCCGATACAAATCCCCGAGAGCGATCCCTGGCTCCCCTATCGACTCCTCTAATCGGTGAGATTTCGAGCGCTCGACCCCCCGGTGATCGCTACGGGCTCGGAAGAGTTTCCACACCGGGACCAAGTTCAAACAAACAGCATACCGCGCAACGGATATACAAACGAGCCGAGAAGAGACACGCGCCAGCACCGAGCCAACTGTATCTATTTTTACGGCCCCGTGAGTTTCGATTCTCTCGAGCTCGTCGGTCGACCGGCTAGAAGATCTCGTATCTACCTACATTGTAGAAACCGTCACGAGAGACGTCTGACTAGGAGCGGCCGTGATCCCCTAATCTACTAGCGAGCCGACTTCGTTGCTGCTTCCATCAGTATACCGCAAATATTCTCGTAATTACAAGGATCGAAAGAAGCGCGATTGAATTCGCAAATACAAAATTCCAGTTGGTGTTTGAACCGCGTGCTTGAAGCGCTATATTCTTCCTGGTCCGTGGCCGCCACCCACGTTTCAACGGCATAACGCAGCGCAAACAGCGTCGCGTTTTTTCTCCGTCGATTCGTTAAAAATGTTCCATCGAGTGATGCACGTTTACTTGGTTGCGCGCCGGGAAAATTAAATCGCTGGCACGGAGGAGGCACGCAGGGGAAGGGAATGGATCGAATTAATTACCAACGCGGAATATTTTTCCGGCTGCGTTCGGTCGGTTTTGATGTGGTGCGCCGCTCGGCAATGGCCTCGATAAATTCCGCGAAAACGGCCGCGTCCCGGAGAACACACGGTTTAGCATTATGTAAATTTATTCACACCCACCTCCCTCCCCCTCCAAACGGATCCCCCCGACGCAACTGAAAATATCCGGCCGACGCGATAAAAATGCGAGAGTCTTTATCGCGCTGGTGCTTCGGGAATAGAGCGAGAATCGTTCCGATAAATCACGCACTCCGTCGTCTAGCGACCATCGTCTTTCTCCTCGAGGATCGCTTTATGCTTTCCCTTATTTCCCCGGCGCGACTGTGACTTTCCTCCAGCAGTTTGTCGCTACGGCTACGCGTTCACGCCACACGGATACTACCTTCCCTCTGTTTCCTCGACTAGCTACCGACAACGGCCGTTTTTCGTCACACGACAGCCCTCCTCTATACGCTACAGGTACATGTATAGTTCGTTGTCCTCTACGGTCGTTTCCTTCATACGCGTTACCAGCCACACTTACGCTAGACAGTGGTCACGTGATCGTAAAACGTCTCTCTTCGTAACGTTCCTTCCACCGTGCAACCTCGTTCTGGACACCGTGGATCGTTCTGTTCGCTCATCGAATCGACGTTCACGAGTTTCACGAAGAAATCGTAACGGCGGCGAGCTCGCTGACAAATGTCCCTGTCACCGGCAGCCATCGTTGCACCTGAGACCCGTCCACGGATACCTTCGTCGAGCATTCAGATTTGTAGAGGGAATTTTTTTCCCTTCGTCACGCTCCCTCGGGAATTGGACGATGAGGGTCGACAAAAGACGGGACGGTTCGGCGAATTTATACCGACCTCTATCTCGCGACGACCGCTGTCGAGACGTTCATAGGGGAAATGGAACTTTATATCGACGTTTATACGCGCTGCCTGCTTCTAGTTTCTCTTTGGAACGCGTCTGCTAAGGGAATCGCCGACTGATAACGCTATCGAGCACGCTCGAGTCGGAATAAAGCGGAATTTATCCAGGAGACGATCGCGAAGATTCGCGGAAGAAGCGGTAATCGGTACATCGTGCGGAGCAGACACGAGACCAATTTAGCGGTGGCGGTAACGAGTCTCGGCTCGTTCCCCTGGCCGCCACTTGTAACTTGTATTACGTTAAATTATCGTGAAACATGTAAAGTACGGATCGCGTTGACGAAGATACGTATAATTCGGGACCGTTTCACGGCGGGAACATGCTGCGGCAATGTCTTACTCGATAAGCGATACCGGTGGTTGCGTTCGCTGAAAATCATGCGGATTAAACGATGCGGAGATCGACCACGGTCTCTTAATCGATCCGTGAATATTAAAGACCGTTTCTGCGATGGACCGGGGGTAAATAAGTATAAAGACCTTCGATGAACGAAGAGGAGAAAGAACGAAGAGAGAACGAGAGAAGAGAAGAAGGGAGATGGGCAAGAGAGGAATCTCGAACGAATTAGATTCGATTCCAGCCATCGGTTTTTCCGATATTCAGCGTTCTATCGGAGAGAGAACGATCAGGTAACGATCATTTGGAAAAAGGGAACGCGCCGATACGAACGTAATGCAATCTGCGAACGCGTAGTCACGCTTGAATTCGACGAGGTGCGAAAGGCAACCGGGTTAGGGTTGGAGGAAAATTTTAAGTAACCTCGAGGAAGTAAATACAGAGGAGGGAAAGGGAGATGGGACAGGGTAATAGGGGGATGCAGGTACGGACCGAGGACGGCTTTCTGTCAGTAAGAATGCCCGGTCGTCGTAATCGGGTGCCCGCCGGAAGTAAAACCCAGCCCGTTTCCATTCTTCGTCTTTTCAATTTCCGATATCCCCGCGGAGAAAGCGTCTAATGGTAATTTTAAAAGGAAAACGCAATGGCGCATGCATAATACACTCCGCGGGCTCGTTGATTTTCCCGTTGATCATTCCGAGTGGGAAAGAGAGGCCACGGAGGAGAAAGAAAAATGCACGGGAACGATGTAATTCCGAGGGTGCGGCGTCGTCGAACAAAACTTCGACACGGTAGAATGGTTCGAGACCGCAACAGAAATAGAGAGAGAGAGAGAGAGAGAGAGAGAGAGAGAGAGTGATGAGGGGGGGAGGAACCTCCTCGCCTTTCTCTCCTTTCCACTTTTCTTGCTTCTCCCCTCTATCGCCTCTCTTCTACGGCAACTTAAATAAATAAATCAGCGTAACTCGCGAAGTAATAAGTGGAACGAAGGGCTGAAAGCTCCGGAGAATTTTCTTGTGGCAGCGCGACAAAGAAGCGTCGTCGTCGTTCCTCGCGTTCCGGCTTTTTAATTCGCGAACCGCTTAATTCGCGATGTGAATCGTTGATGAGGACGCGAGCCACTTCTCTGGTTGCACGACAGAAGGAAACTTTCCTCCGTGGCTATATTTCCTCTTTAAGGAAGAAGGAAAGAGCTCGGGATCGAGTCTAGAGAAAAGGAGTCAAAGCGGACAGCATTACGGCGTAGAAACGTCGGATTAAACGCAACGAAAGTGCATCGGTCGATCGATGGAACGCATAATCCTTCAATAAATTCACCGAATCGTCGATCGTCGAGCGAAGCTGGCCATAAGGTTCGATTTTAGGTCAAGTAGCTGAAAAGCGGCGAGAGCATCGAAGCGACGTGGATCTCGATGCGAAAGAAACCAAAGAGGGTAGAGAGCAATTATTAGCCGAAGGATGGAGGTGGAGAGAGAAAGAGAGATGAGCGGAGGTGAGGAGAGGCTTAACGCGGGGCCCTTAATATGGCGAGGGCGGCCTTAATAAGGGAGGGAGTTTCGGCGTATACGTAGCGGGGACACAAAAGCCGCGGACGCTGGGCCGGCCCGATACAGGAGGTCAAAAATGCGCTCAAAAAATTGCCGCCAATTTGAATTGCTAATAAGGACGATGCGCGAGTCCTCGAGTTCGGCCTAACCGGTGCAAAACAATGGTCCCGCGTATAGCGGTATACCCTGAGCGGCAAAACGAACGCCGGTGACGAAGTCCATATAAGTGTCCCGTTTGGCTCCGCAGAAATGCCGTCCGAGGGGAAAAATAAACGAGTCACGGGGAGCAAGAGGGAAGGAGAGAGGAACGGGATGCCACGAGAGGATGCCGCGAGGGGATACACGCGGTGGATAGAGGGGAGATCGACGCTACCGACCACGAGGGAGAAATCGTCGATGCAACCCTAAATAATTAGTCACTGCCACGTCCGAGGTTCTCTGTTCTCCACCCGTTGAAGGAAACCGTGGAAAGGGGACGCCGGTTAGTGGAATACTGTCCGCGACGTTCCACCGCTCGTGGGAAACGTTCGCGACCGAGTCCAACTCGGAGAATTCGCGGCAGAACGGACCGCGAGCTTCCACGGAGGGAGAGCATCAGCAAGAAAACGTCAACCCCGATTTACCGGCGACTCAAGCGACGAATCCACCGCGGAATCCACCGATCAAAGTCCTGCCGACTCTCTCTCTCTCTCTCTCTCTCTCTCTCTCTCTCTCTCTCTTTCTCTCTTTACTTCACTCGTATTTTCATCATCTCGAACAAAGTTGACAGTGGCGCTAAAGAGTGCGTTCTTACGAGGAAGGATCAAGTCGGAGAATTATGGCGAGAATAAGTAACTTCGGCGCGGCGCTGTCTACCAAAGTACTCCGCATTTTTCTTGATCACGACGTTGCTCGCGTGTAACGAGTTTAATAGCCAGAGCACCGGTCCCGCGCTCGTATTAATTGCTTCATTAACGTAACGATGCGTCGGTTATCGAGAGATTCGGTATTAAAAGACGAAGCTTATCCAGCCGATCGCGCAAACGAGGGCCTGATGTATACGGGATATTAATGCTTGAAACGCGGCCACCGCTGCTTATTGCTCATCGAGATAATCGTTACTTCCACTATCGGAATGCTTAATTCCTGCAATTTATCCGTAGTTGGCCGCGGTCGTACTTCTTCCTCGCGGCGCACACGCTCGCACTCGAGAAAAAGCAAGTTGCGGACGGATCGGTGGCGTGGAAGCGTGTCCGAGCATTCGTCCTTGATAAGATAGTCGCGAACCTACCGCCGCGGTGTCTACGCAGATAGCCGTGTAACCGGGAACCGGTAACCGCGAGCCGCATTCCCGAGCCAAACGCCGAGACCGGCCTCCGTCTCACCGCGACGCCTCGCCTCGTCGAGGACGCCTCCTAGGCTATCTAGCTTCCGGTTAACGTCACCTCGACCTCGCCTGCCTTCCCCCTTTGCGGAGCTACTCGGCTATCGCGTGCCTCGCGATTGCTCGCGACAAATTCCTCTCGCTGCATTTCCGAAATTTTACCATTCCGAAATTACTGACCGATCGTTAATCGGGAAGAACGTAGAACGTCACGAGCGTATTTGCGTGCGGATGTAGAACTTGCACGTGTGGAACAGAATTTAACCGAGTTTGCAGAGGCGCCGACCGAGTGGACTTAATCACGCATTCACGGAATACAATCGGCCGTTCGCGTTATGCATGCCGAGGATCTCCGAGTGGTAGGAGACGAGCTCAAAGGGAGATAACTGGTCATCGAAGCAATATCCCAACGTATCGATCGATACCAGACCTCCCTCGTTGTCGCGATAACCTCAAAGCGCTATAATTGTCCGATGAGATCTTCAGGCGGTGGGAAGGGAAGCGGCGAGGCCAGCTCTGTCGAGTGACGCAAACCGGAAACTGGATAAGGAGCCGCTCAGAAAAAATCCCTCGACCGAATCTACCGCAAATACGCTACCGGCATTTCGTATCCACGAAGATCGTGCGCTCGATTGCTGGCTCGAGTAAAAATGAGATTAATTAATACATCGACGATTCCGTGCGTTCTTCCAATTGTTAACTACGATCTCGTATCTTCTTATTCCATCGTAGATCGAATTAGATAGTGAATTTCCGTTCAATTTTAAATCAAATTTGAAAACGAATTAAAATGAACAAATTTAATTTACCACAGTCTGACGACGATCCGTGAAAATTTGGTCCAATTAATTTCGTCGGAAGCTTTCGATTCGCCGGAGATGCTTCGATGATATACGAGAAAACCACGGGACCGTGTTAAACGCGGCATATCCGAAAACAATTCGAGCAAATCTAGCGAAAATCCTACGCGAACGCCTCGTGAAAGATGCTGCACGAACGAGTGCGAGGCGCGATTGGCCGCCGCGTGAAGGATCAATTTTGCCGGAGATAATTTTTTCCCGACGAGGTTAATCGATCTCCATTCTCCGACGGATCCGTCATTGTTCCGAGAAGCGGGACCGTGAGATCGGTATGGTTTATCGATATCACCGTAGATAGACCTATCAGCCGTAGCAGGTACGGTTAAATCGTCGTGCACGCGTCGCAACTGGCAGCTGCATCGAAGTAACGTTACCGTGGCTCGAGCTGAACGATCCGGAGAAAGAGAGTGGAGAAGGTTGAACGAGGAAGGTCTCGGGACGCGGAAAGAGACAACCAGATCGATCGTCCGTGCAGCACGGTTTGCCTCCTTTGTGAGATCCCCTCTCGTTCGTCGGTGCGTTTCGCACAGAGTGGCGATCATGAATTTTCGAATTAATTTTCGATCGACATTCGCCATCCGGTTGTCGTTTACAAAAATTCTGGATACCTTCTATTAATTGCCAGCGAACAAAGCTATCGGTCCGAGCTGTCGCGTATCTACCATTCGAATATCGGCTTGGTTTAATGGTCCAGAGTGTCTACGCGAAAGGAAGCCTGGGAATACTGGGACGGTGGCGCGCGCAACGAATAAGAATTATAGCTCGTATCGTTAAGGAACCGTGGAACGCAGCGAGCATTAATAATTGGAACGTTCCTGTTCCGTGCAGGCGCGAAGCCAGCCCGATGAAAGGAGACAACGAGCTGCCAATGAATACGACTCCGCAAAACGGCGCGAAACCCTCGGTCCTTCCGGTTGATGGCGTGAGAGAAACGCCGCCAGCCAGCCAGTCGCTAACTTACGTACTTAATTCCACGGTGTTTTGCCTGGCTGCCGTTGGCGGCTGCCACCGCGGAAATATTAACGATCGGGAGGAACAAGTTTGTCGCAGCGTTTAACGATTGTCTCTCCAGCGAGACGAGCTGCATTACGCGGAAACGCCTCTTCGCCACGAGAAGAAATTAATGGCGAGCCTTCCACCGAGATGAGGAGAGTACGAAGAGGAGTTTTTGTTTTCTCTCTGGAGATGCCCCTTTTCGTAAAGCTCCGATTTTAGTGGAGCTCCATTATTTACGATCTATCGGCAGATGGGTTAAAAGGTTAGAACGCAGTTTACCCGGAAGCACCGGGACACAGGATTAAGGAGGGTCCCATTTGTTCAAAGTGCCATTTCGTAGGAGCATCGAGCACTCGATTTCCATCGGCTTCTTCATTTATTTTTCTCTTTGATCGTTTAACGAGAGTCCACTGTGACGATAGAGATTCACGTGAAAATAGAAAACGCAGTGGCGAAGAAACGAGAAGAACGAGTCGTGACTTGGATAGTTTCTTCGGTCTCCATTACGGATTAAAGACGATACGTGTATCACGATATTGGCCTCGCGGACCTAGGTGTGTTAATAAAGCAACGAAAGCAGAGGAAAATCGAGAAAAACTTGGTTGCTATATATTGCTAGATTTAAAAATATCACCGTCACGTTTTCGTTAGAGTGGAAGCTGCCTCGCGAATATTGCGGATATTTCTGATCCGGTCATCCAATGAACTATTCCAATAATTAAAACGAGCTAAACTTTGCGACAGGATCCTGTACTTTTTCTGGTTCAGACGATCCGACCGAGAAGGGAAATGTTTGCAGGTCGCACGAATTTCATTTACGTAGATCTCGAAATCGGCGCTTCTTTTAATTTCTACCCTTCATGCTTTAATAACCGTGCACTTTCGCGCACCTTTCTACGAACAGGTAGAGCATGAGTGCCCGTAGAATATCGCACAAAGCTCGACCTTGCCATCGGATCCGTGCACGGACCTCGAGGTCGTATCGTCGAGAGACAAAAAAAGCCTTTTGGCGATACGTTTCCAAAAGAGGAGCGACACGCGGACTGAAAAGAATATCGAAGCCGATCAAACTCGCTCGTAAACCAATTATTGCCGATCCCTTAATAATCGGCGCCCGAGAAAATTCCATTTGCCGAGGCGGCGAACAAAGGACGCGGGTAAACAGCGCGTTGCGATCGATCGGCGAACTATTCCATCGGAAACTTGGGATAAAAGGATTGTATGGAGAAGTGGGACGAGATGGGTAAAGAAGATCGTGTAGGAAGGGGGAAGATCGCGAAGTTCCGTCGCGGCGGCGATCCATTAAGGATTTTAATCAAACGCCCGTGGCCAGGCAACGACGTCTGGCTACTAGGAAAGTTCTGGCATAAGATCCCAACTGGACTCTCCCGGCACGCGGTCCCTGGATGGCGAGGCGCACCGTAAAAGGACATTTGTCGCTTTATATGGACGAATCGGCTACCAAATACATCGCGAGCCGTCCGTAGAAAAACAAAAGGAGCCCGAGCCAACAGCGGGCTCTCTCACGAGAGTCGCACTGACACACCGGCTCAAAATAATGTCGTACGTCGTACGACATCGTTTCACTGCAACGAAAACTGCGTGCTTCCTTCCACTATTGTTCCCTTTTACTCTCTTCGATACGGGAAATCTGAATAACAAATCCTTCGATTATCTGGTTGATCTAAACTATCCTCGATCACCGATCGAAATAACTTTACGATCCAGCAGAGTGTTCGTTAATCGAACGCGGAACTAAAGGGGGAATAGGAGGAAAATCGGAAGAGAATCGATGTCGGACAAAACGAAATCTCTTCGATGGCCGTCAGTTTAGTGGAAGCAGCTGCTAGTCGAGACTCGAGACACCTCGATAGGAATGGGATCGGCCTCGCACGTTCCTGATCTCTCGAGCGGTCGCGCTCCCACGGAATGTCGATGAAATCCACGGATTCCCGGGGAGAATGTGCGTTTATCTATTCGACCCGCGTCTGTTTTCAATCCCTTAAAACTTAGTCGAGCGGCCCATACGGCACGAAGCAGAAAACCGACGGTTCCCTTTCTCCGTTCGTTCGATCGACTGCCAGCCACCGGATTTCCGCGCTTCCCGACTTCCCTGCCCTCTCCCTCTCTTTCTTTTTTCCTTTTCGTTTCGTTCGAGTTCCCCGGATTTTCCTTAAATCCGGCAGACCGTCTATGTAAATTCAATTTCTCGCCGTCGTTACATCGCTCGAGTTCTCTCTATCGTCCTTTCCGCCTTTTATTTATAGGTCCTTCAAATTCTACCTTCTCAAGGACGTTCGTCTCCTCTCCCATGTTTCGTAAAGAGAGAAGACAGAGAGCTGCCGTCGTTTACTCGACTCCGATAATAAAATAACAGCCGTCTAGAGAAATCGAACTCGTTCGAAGCACTCGCGCCGAGGTCGGTTATTAAGAATCGAACGACGTCTCGCGATCGTCCGCCCGCAATTTGTCGACGATTCCTTTGTGCCTCGCTTCGTCGGAGGCGAAGGTAAAACTCGCGAAAGGTATGAGATCGGGGGCCGTGGAAAATCGCGACGCGTACGAAACGACTGGCCCCCCAGCTTCTGCTCCGTTCAGCTACGTAGAAGTTTGCAAATTCAATTTCTCGGTTCCGCGAAGCTTCGCATATTTCGCCGTACCTCGAACTCCGCGGAGCGTGTAAAGCTGCTAAAGCGCTAAGGAGTTCCCCGTCTAGTCCGGACCTTTCATCGTCCTCGACGTACATCGAATTTAAACCTGAAAAATGCTCGATAGAGACCCGGCCTCGCTGTCTCTCAGTGTCTTGGTGGGAGGCACCGACCGATATGGAAAGCTACCTTGCTTTTTCAGCTCCATCCACGGTTACTTCGGTTCTCCTGCGATCGCCGTGTTTCGCCAGACGTTCTAAGGTGATTAGGTCGAGGCGATGAGGCGCGCCGGAACGGTGCTCTTCGCGGTAATTTCCCTCGAACGTGGCTATCAGGTTACCGGTGAAATCCTATGGAACTAGCTGGCGCGACGCAAATCGTCGAACGGTTGAAAAGTCGGCTGAATCCAGTTGGACGATACTGGAAAAGCAGACGTCATTTCGCGGTGCAATCATCGACGTAATATCGTCGGTAAATAAATAAATTTCCCGGATAAACGAACGAGTAGATGGACGAGTGTGCATGCGCGTGGCCGACTTAATTTATAATTACATTAATCAGCCTTGACCACGGTGGCAAAGCTGCAAGTTACAGCCGAAGCCCGCGTGTATGTATGTAAATAGAATATTACGGAACAATCGATAGCGTTGTCGTAGAACGGATGTTGCCTGGTCAAATGTAATTTATCCAAGCGATATTTAATAGTAGGAAATATCAAATAGAGTGGCGCGCGTGGCAGCGCGACGAGGCGTTCTCAAACGAGGCCGGCCCATTAGTTAAATATTCATTATCCGATATTTGGAAGCTCGTCTCGCGTTTCGTACGGTCAAACGACATAATTCGATACGCTGGTTAACAATGCGTTCCGCAGGACGCGTTCACGCAATCGATTGTAATTTTTCGCTCGGAGCAATTATCCGTTTGTGTCCGTAGCGTCAGCCTTCTGGTCACCCTTTGTAAAACGGCCGAATGCCCCGTCATTATGTGGCAATCGGTAAATCGAATTGATCAGGCAAGAATAGGATTGCTGGCAAAATTGAGGCCAGCTACAAAAGCAACGCTGCACGGCATGTCTCTCATTTACCCCTTACTGCCCTCGTTAAAGCGTTTTTCGTTTCGAGAAATCGATCGATATCAGCCGTGAAACTTTCCGACGTATAGTTTCGAAACGACTTTTCAATACGTTCGAGCATCGTCCTTCGAGGGAATTACCACCAGCTAACAGGTATCAGACTTTTGTGGATCTCGTCGCGTACATGGGGCGAAATCTTCGAAGATTCCATTCACGCGTACCTTGGAGCGTTATCGTCGGATCCAGGTGCTGGAGGGTGGTCGCGCGATAACATAAAACGCAATTCGGAAGCGAATTTCGACGAGGACCGCTCGTTATCCGGCCATTCTATCCACGGATAAGTTACGTCGCCGAGATTCGTGGGCTAAAGTTTTCCGACCACTCGCTTCGTACACCTCATCGTCTCGTTTCCCGGCGGGCTTTCTCCTCGCGTTTCTCGAGTTTCCTGCCGACTTAAAAAGCTTGCAGGGTGGTCGTCCCTATGGCGAGGCGGCACGGTTCGAAAGACCGATTCGGTTCGATATCAACCAACTTCCAAATAATTTCCTTCCCGACTTTCGCTCGAGACGCCGGCAAATAGCGAAACAAACTTCCGCCCTCGCGGAACCGGGAAAGTTCGCGGCAAATTGCCCGATAAGCCACCGCTCCAACCACCGAACAGGAACAAACGGCTACCTTTTTACCCTGTAAGAACTATGGATCAACCTAGCCAGCCCCTTATCGTTACCGTTCGCTGTTTCCCGTCGATGACGCTGTTCCTCTTTTCTTTAACATGAAACCGAAGCTCGCATACATCTTACGTCGTCGTTAAATCCACATAAGCACGGCTAAACAGGAAAATTTGAGATCGTGAGCCTTTTCGAGCGCGACTTTTCGTACAGAATGTCAATGCTTTTGATGAGAATTCCGAAATCCTTTGTTCGTTCCTTATCCATTAAGTAACCGGTATTACGTCGGAGCTCCTTCGAACGCGACGATATCGATTCCTCCGAGTTTTCTCGCCCCGGGGAGCTCTCAAGAAAACGTATTCAAATCGTTGTACGCTGCGGAGAATAAAGCGTCGAAGCGTCCTGTAAAGGTACCGCAGTGTTTGAGTCCTCCGCGTTGAAAATACATAGCAGCGCTGAGATTTGCTTGTTTCTTTTTTATAAATATGCATTTTCGGACGTAAAATTGCTCGCGGCGGAAAAGTTCGATAAGCTGTAAACCGTTTTAGAATGTCTTTTAATAACCGCGAAGCGGGCATGGCCCATTTATTTTCTCCCTTTCGATTATGGTAACTATCCGAGATGGTTCTTCATTTTTGACTTTACGCGTGAGATTGATCGAAAAAATACAGAGTGGAAATCGACCGTAGCGCAAACTGAAACTGAAACTGGGACCAACAAACTATGAACGCGTATGTAAATGCCAGGGTACTCTAACAGCCAGAGGATTGAAAGCTTCTGCATCTTTTTCCCTTTTTGTTAAACAGCGGAGTATTGTTTTCGCGGAAGATGGATCGTCCTGTTAATAATATCCTCCCGGTATTGTTTCTGTCTGTGTCGACAGTGTGCCAGTTTCGCTTTTCGATGTCGCGCTTTGCATGTTTCCGTCAAACGGATGTTTTCAAAGGAAACGCTCGGAACAAGCAGCCTAGCCGGTGTCTTAAAAGACAAGCGGCCACTGCGTTTTGCGAACAAACTCGACAGTTTGAACAAACTCGAGTGCTACCGCTGCGCGTTAACAGTTTTATTCCGCGGCAATCTTATTCCCGTTGGAACACGGAAAAAGCTGTAACTGCGGAAAACAGCACCGGCTCAAACGACAGTGTACACGTGACAACTTTCCTGCTCGTTTCCTCCACTTTAGCAACTTTCACGCGTATCAAGAAACACCGTGTATTTTTCATTGGTCGTATCGATGGCACTTCCGCGAATCACGATTTTCACGCGAGAGTACGTCACGAGGAAAATACGATCAAGGGGGGGGGGGTGGTGGTGAGGAGTAAAGTCGACAACGATAACAACGTGCAAAGTTCTCCATCCCTTCTTTCGGGTTTGATAATTTCAGGAAAGTTTACCTTAAAGGCGGTTCGAGCGTCCGGGAAGCAATAGCCTCCACGAACCGCGAGCTCGTACACCGGCTCTCGCTATTCGCTAGGCCGACGCGGCTTATCGCGGCGAGTAAGCGACGACTGTTCAAACTGCGGCGTTATATCGTCATCGCGATACCTTTAATTTTATCCTACCTCGTTTATGTCGACGGTAGTTGGGGAAAAAAAGAGGAAAATCGATTAAAACAGCCCCATAATTTCGCGGTAAAACCACAGTATAATCTGGACGACCGTCGATCTCTGTCCCATTCGGCGGACATTTCCGTCGCGCGAAGGAAATATTTAGCCGGATAGCCCGCCCGTTAGCGATTTCCGAAGAATTTTATCGGATTAATTGCAGGCCGGGTTAGAAATTTCCGTGACCGTCTAAAGCGACGGTTGACCAACCGTGCGACCGGCCACCGCCGTATTTTACAGTAATTTTTATCGTAACTGCCGACGCTTAAATTATTTGGACGTTCCCCCTCTCTCTTTTCTTTTTTTTTTTTTTGCATAGCGCGAAAAATATTCATCTCTGACTCACGGCGTGATACGCGCATTCATCATTTTGATACTGGTCGTGTTACGAGCCGCGAACGTAAATTTTCAAACTTCCACGGGAATATTCACGTTCCCCCGGTGGCCGCGCGCGTAACTTTCGCGGAATGCCGTAACCCAGGTTCTACACTGTTCCTACAGGCCGGTGTTTACTTTACATCTCGGCCGATTATGCGAACGCTTGACCGGCCGAGTGCTCTCGCCTTGCTTCGCCGTTCGTGTTCATTGATAATAATTCCCTGCAACCAGGACTAACCTGACCCTGCGTTCCGAGGCAGCGTTGCCTCGACCTAGTTCGCCAGCGGCTCCAGCGACTTGATTTCCATCGACCGAACTGTCAATACGCGAGCGATAGAAATTAGTATACCGCCGCTTCGCGTTGCCACGAGTCACCGGTTATAATAGGAAAATAACGAACGCTCGAGCTCGAAGGGCTGACGCTCGTTTGCGATTCGTTGATATTCGTTTCGCGATCTCGTTCGAGTCACCGACCCCCGTCAGAAAGGAAACCTTTCGACCGAAGACCTCGATCGTAGCTGGTGGTTCGATGTCGCG
Source organism: Bombus confusus (assembly GCA_014737475.1). Classification (NCBI taxonomy): domain Eukaryota; kingdom Metazoa; phylum Arthropoda; class Insecta; order Hymenoptera; family Apidae; genus Bombus; species Bombus confusus. Next base: position 1,879,112 of record JACXIV010000033.1, on the reverse strand, counting down.
CGATAACGAGTAATTCGAATTTGATTAATAACAGAGCATGGCATTTTCGTGGTTCGCCGTGTACGGTCAAAATGGTAGAACTCGTTGAAATAGCGTCGGTTGGTACGATAACATCGTACCGATATACACGAAGAACGTAACGAAACGAATCGATCAGGGCTCGTAAGCTTTCAGTCGTCACGATCGGAATTACAAGGCGGAGACGTTGATAAAGTAAAGTACACATTTATTTGATTATCCTGTGGGGCCACATTCCACCGAAGCCTTGAACGTGTCTCGAATATCATTGACCAGCCACGGCGCTATCATCCGAAACCGTATTTCCCTAATACGATTCTATTTGCGTAGGAAAATCGGAGGACGACGCGGCCCGATCTTCTCTCTCTTTTCCTCTCTCGTTCGCCGTGGCTATCACCGTGGAGACCGTGGCAGACTGCGAATTAACGCTACACTCGGTCCCATCGGAACGAGAAAATGATGTTCCAAGTTTCGTCAGCGGCGAGACAAAAGTAATTAAACCCAGAGGACTACTCGATAATTTAGCATACGTTCCGCGGTACGTTCCAGGACTAACGAAAGTCCGTGCAGCCAACGCTACCGAAACGAGCACGCCCTTAGCGAGCCGCAGAACGTCCGAGGGAAAGTTTATAGAATTTACAGGCGGGTAGGATCGATGAAAGCTTCGCTACCAAGACACCGGCTGCGACACACCGCCGACGAGCGTCTCCTATGCTGCGATCTTTTACTTCGTAGAACGTCTCCTAATAGAAGGACGAGCTTCCTCCGCCGGAAATATAATAGTTCAAACAGTCCGATCAAGGTAATTGAAATTGAAAAGCAAGCAAAACGCTGTGTACACGGGACCGGAGGAACGTGCAGACGCAGAGGCGATGGAAATGCATTGTCCACGAGGAAAATGCAAATTAAACGCAGCGGTGTAGACGCCTGTTCGAATGCATTAAGGCAGGGCCAGGAAGACGGGGTGAGCTAGCTGGTCGTTAATTTTTTACACAGCTTCTCTGAATGGGGATCGTCGAGTGATAGGACGAGCTTCCTAGCCGGCCATTCCGCTCGTCATTATTGCCAGATTGTAATTATCATCGGTGACTGAGAAAGGTGAATGCGCGTCTGGCTTGTCGATTTCATTAAAAACCATATAAACTCGACGATTCGTCGGCACAATAGGATCGGTAATTACGGATGCATCGTCGCTCGTCGGATTTTATCTTCGGCATTCGTATCGATCCGCGAAACGGAAGGAAGACAGGAAGACAATAGGCCTTCTTCTCGTGTTTTCTACCTATATTCCATGACACGCTACAAATTTCAATTTGTTTGCCCTCTTCTATACGCGTGGCTATAGAAGGTTGAAAAGCCGCTTCCATTCTCTCTTCCTTTGTTCGTCGTCATCTTTTCCGACCGTGGCCATTGTGCCGTTCGTTATTGCCGAAACATAATTATTTTCGTTGTAGCTCGTCGTCATCGTCGCGAGGCCGTTGTGTTAACCTTCGTCGACGTCGAATTTTCGTGGTGCTCGACGGCTGGCGCGGGGTCCTCCTACAAGGGATAGGCTTTCGACGACGCTATCGAATGTCACCTACTATCGTCGACTCGGCTCTTGAACTCTCGAGATATCCTTTGTAAGGTCGACGACGTCCTTGGAACGTCCTCGGAATATCGATGATGGAACAGCTTCGAATCGACGTCTATTTTTACTGCCGCGTCGTTGCATATCGACGTCACGAACCACCTGCCATTCGAAATAGAGCTGCTTCGACGAATCCGTTCAACGACCAAGCGTCGACGTCCCGCGCCTACAACGGAATGCCGTTCGATCTGCTCTTAAGGCTAATTAATACCGCGAGTACCGGCTCGAGTACGACGCGTTCCGGTGTGATTCGAGAGCTGCTTAACAGAATCTATACATATATTTACACGTAGTAGCACGCCAGGTAGACACAATAGCCTGTATTTTGACTAGTTACCGATTCGATATAAGCTCCGTGATGTTTCCGTTCTCTTTATCCATCAAAAATTCTACCGAGATTTATCTTCCTTCACGATGCAATTTATCTTAATCACAAGGCACGCGAGCTCCATTTCACACGGGAAGAAGCAATATTTCCACATAGACGGCCGAATGGTTGGAAACTTGCTTAGAAACCGGGTGTCGTCTCGAAGGCCAAAGTACAACGGCATTACGCGATCCATACGATCGCGGGAAGCACAAGGGACCCCTGTTCGGTGCACGGAAATCCGGCTCTATTTGCACTATACTTACATACATAATTTACGAAGTAAACAGATGGGCCGGACTTTGCGTTCTCCCGGGATGTTCGTCGCGGTAGATCAGGTTGGGGTACTTTACCGAACTAATCAGTCCTCGAGTAGACGACTCCGGGGGACGCGTTCTACCTAGTATCTCCGCAATGTGGTGAAAAAGTCCCCAGTTTGCCTCCGAACCGGAGAAAAACGAACGGAACAATGGACATCTTCCATAAATCATCAAATCTAATGGAAATTGCCCGTTATTTACCTATTTGTGTCCAGAATTTTCTCTATAGAAAATTTATGCGTGTTACAAATCTGCGTAGTTGAAAAATTATTAATACGAAATAAGTGGAACTAGGAAGATTAAAGGAAAATACAATTTCTAGAGTCATTTGTTCACCTAAATAAGTGCTACAAAACGTTGACATTGTTTTTCACAGGATTTATGTCAGTAAGCAGCTGCGTTTCGCCAACAATGTCCAGGGACATTGCTCAGACGTCGTGTTTTACGCCGACTGTTGCACAGAGTGGAACGCTTGCCAGGCAACAGGCGAATTATTAACTTGTATCAAACCGAGGAGACACGGTTACGCGAAATACGTCAACCAGCGCGCGGTCGTCTTATTTTCACAAGCCGGATAGATTAGACCGGCGACTGTTGACGGGAGTTGGCGCCGTGCCGCCGCGCTGGTTTCTCCTTCGAACTAATCAGCCTCGAATTCTCCGCGGCGGCGGACCACCTCGCTCGAACGCCGTCAAAGATTTCTACCTAAAATCCGTGGCACGCGGCAAAGAAATTTGTCCGTCGACCTGGCAGTGTACCGTAACCGACAAAAAGACTCCAGGACTCGATGTTCAATTTAACAGTGAATCGCAGTGTCTACGCTCGACTTGGAGCCCCGAAAAATCCTCGCCAACGGATCGCTCGATCACGATCGCGTTTCGCTAGAAAATTAACGCGATGCGCAAATTCTGAAACTTCAAATATCACCGTTCGCCAATTGGAAATTGAATCGAATGAGAAACTGAAGGACGGAGGATGAAATTTAAACGGATGACAGAGAAAGCCAACGACGTATCAATTCCGAAATGCTTCGGGGCTCTAGCAGAGGGACCCACGGATGATCGACATTTTCGACATCGTTTGCAACACGTTCCGGGCGATCTCGGATCGACGAACGACGCCTCGAATAATAACCGTGCCATAATGTCGTCAATGGCATTCTGAGACTCCGTTTGGACGCCACCGGCTCCTTCGAGCTGGACGTCTGCCACCCTCCAAGAACTTTAAACGCGCCACCTGTTCGAGACGTTGACACTGTCGCGCTTTCTGATCTCAAGGCAGTCGCATAGCTCGAATCTATTCGCGGAATGTCCACGGGTTCGATTCCAAGCGCCCGCGTTTTCACGGCGAGTGGAATTTTTGATAGTAACAGGAGAGCGATTGGTCGAACATCTTGCGAATTAAAATTCTTTATCGTCCGCGGAAATTTCTCTCGACTCGAATTACCCTAGTTTCACAAAAAGACCAGACTAGCGCTTAACGATAAAATATAACGCTCTTCGTTCGGCAACTCGTGAAATAATTATGGCCCGGTTCCCTTTGATTTTCGCGTTTTCGATCGACTCTTTTGTTAATTAAAACTTCGCCAAACTTTCTCCCAATTACCGGCGTCGATGTCCCAATTAAATTTTCCACGTTAGATACCTTATCGACGCTCTCGTTACATCAACCGTATCGCTGCAACATTTTCACCACATTTTCATTCGTAGTTTATATCGGTGTGGCAACGTTCTGATCAACGTTCTTCGCTATGCCGTAGTTCGCATTTTCGATCTACCGCGATACGGAATTTTCATTCGCACCAGACCGTCGTCGGGCAGAGAAGAAATCATTCTATAATTTGAGAGATCGCAAAACGCAGACAGGACCGCAAGGAAGGAAACTCTACGAGCACAATAACGGCGCCAGTACGCGCGTCGTTAACTTGCAGAGGGATGGTCGAAGGGGAAGATGGGCCAGCGTGGCGGACGATAAACTAGAACGCGGCAGGAAGACGAGCCGGCTTTCGCGGGCCTGACGTACGACCTTCCTGACTTCCTACTTACGGCTACAAAGCCGTTAGCCCGACCATACCCGCCGGATAACTTAAGCAGTCGGCCGCAACCCCTTCGCCAGCTCTGTTTAACCAAGCACCGCGTACACCGCCGGAGAAACTGGATGGCTGTTACTGCCTCTAAGTAGTTGCGCATTCGTTGGCCCCCTTATTAAAACGCTATTCGAAGAGATGCATCCTCCTCTGCTTCCACCATACCCTGACTCTCGCTTCCTGTTCACCCGGGCCCTACTCAGCCTTTTCTTCTCCCGTGTCTTTACGCTCTTCGTTCGTGGTATTCGCCAGTAAGTACGAAACACTGTGGTTAAAGCGATGTCGAGGTATTTACGAGTCGGGTTGAATGCATGGAGGTAAAAGAAGAAGTAGACTGAAGTTATGGGTCCTAAGGAGGTGTCAGGAATTGTTTAAACAAAGGTGAGATTAGATGCGTGTAAATTTGAAACAAATCGAACAGCTCGTTTGCATCTGCACCGAATCCGAGCGAAACGATCTCGGAATTCGGAACAGTGGCGCAATTAAGCTCGTAATCGTTTATTCAAACGGGCGTGATGGTCCGCTAGAAATGTAACTGAAGATTCTTACAGCAGAGAGAAAGCGATCCGTGTTCGCGCGAGGCACTGTGAGGAAAGTTAAAAATTCGAAGGAGGGGTGAAGAAATAAAGTACAACGGGGGTGTGTACTTGAGAAAGGGACGGCGAGGGTGAGAGAGAGAGAGAGAGAGAGAGAGAGATGCTGTTACTGGGAGAGAATTAAAACGCGAAGGGAGCGAGGCAAGAGAAAAACTCTCGAACGTGGCGAGAGTCTGGAACGACAGCCGAAGCGTTCCAGCATTCTCGAAATTTTCAAAGAGTCTGCTGGCGTGCGCGTTCGAGCGTCTCTCCAGCCATTACTTCTCTCTTGCTCGCCCTTCCACTTCCGCCTGGCCTTGTAGTTCCGCGTGGTATTTCGTTTAAAGCTACGAAAGCACGAGCTACGAGGAGCCTGCCGTGGATACTTTTCCTAGTGCCCTTTTTTTCAGAATTCATCGATCTTCTCCTCACGGCGAGAAATGGGCGGAATTGCCGCGCGATCGAGGACTTTCCTTTAGAATTCGAGAGGCGTACGAGGAATTAGGGGAATACGTTTGCGAAGGCCGTAATAGAAAGCACATATTCGAGGAAAAGCGTGATCCACATCGTACTAATATTCTGCGGTTGTTTCTCGCATCTACAGGGGATGATGCTTCGTTCGAGTTTTGCTTTATCTACACGACAGCGCATTTAGTGCCTATAAATACCGCAAAAATTTGCAATTAACGTAGAACCGATTCTCCATTTCCCGGAATATTCCAAGGAAAGCCTACTACGCCTCCCTAGAGAGTGCCCAACGTTATTATTTGTCGATCGAAAGATCGTTGCGGTTTATTAGCGATCGACCACCCTACCAAATAGGGGATCGCCTCGCCGCCATGAAACTTTTCCTCCTTTTAATCGAACCACTTTATTTAATCGAGTAACGAAGAAGTCGGAGCTCCGGAGGGAAGTCCGGGATACTCTAATGGCGGCACAGTAATAAAATAGTAGTAATTACACAGTGTAAGATAGACGGCGGTAAAGTTGGAGGACCGCGTGCAAAGATCCGGGGAAATTGTAACCGCAGATAGCGAGACAGTCGTAATACTAATATCGTTTCGCAAACATACGCTGCCAGAATGGGACACGTGGAGCCGCCTAATGCGGCACGGCGATTCCGGGTCACGGATTACATTGTAGCACGACGTTAATTTCATTTTGCATACGCTCTAAATGGACTTGGAACGCCGATACGTGGATCATCCTAATAATTTCGCTCTGTAAACGATGACATTCCCGATTACACTGTTCTGTCTGTCTACTGTGATAAAACGGAGACACTTGGTCGTCCGTGGTTGGTGGCGATTTCGTTTTCACTCTGCCTCCTCCGGCGTGATTGCTTGTTTCCTATCTACGATCGCGCTGGCTCTAACAGCCTCGTACCCCCCTCCGTGAAAACACAAGCAAGGCGCCGGTAAATCATCCAGAAAGCAGTTCCTCTAAGTAGAAAAGCGATAAATAAAGGGGTCCAAAGTTGCGTGCCTCACGCCATCGTCAAGCTTCTCGATCGGAGCGATCGTATAGTCAAAAATGGCCATCGATGAAAGAAGAGACAGGATGGGCGTGTTCTTAAACTAGACGCTAATTTCGCCCGCGGAACGAACATGCTGCCAGGCAAAGCACACGAGGTGATTCCGGGTAATGGATTACAATGTAATGCGATGTAATCCCGAATCCTTTTATCTTTCGGTCGCGAGCACGCCATGTTACGCCACGCGGTGCAGTTAATTTGCATTACTTTCGGAATCAGCAAATCAGCGCTGGCTATTTCACCGTGTATCTCAGACTTTCATCTTAATACGCGTCACTTTGTCCTTAATCAGCCAGGCGATATGTCATTCCCTAACGAGGAGTAAGCACGACGTGACTAACCACCCAGGCAAGCGTAACTTAAACCGGATAATTGTATAATTTTCGTGCTGTCGACGCGTACAAACGACCGGACAGCCCGATCCTTTTTTTTTTTTCTCGAAGCCACAGAAGTAATAAAAAGCGGATTCGATGGTACGAAGGCAAACGCTGCGCGGCTCTTCCGCCGACGATAACGAGATGCAAACTGATAATTCGTTCAATTACCGGTGGTCCCGCGCGAGATGTCCACCGTTTGTCCGGTTGATCCGGATTACAAGTGGAAACAGATCGTTCGTCGCACTCGTCTGGCCTCTTCTCTCGTTAGAAATGTTAACCATCTGCAAAATTGCAACCTCGACTAATGAATAGCTAAAGACCAGATATAGGATATCGCGGGCAACGCCAGGCAATCGTACGAAACGATTTCGTTCACGCGACTCTCTCCGCGATGGTTATTAACGAAATCGATGCTTGGAATAGAAACGCCGCAGGGCGAACAATAAAACGCCTTGTAACGGAAGGAAAAAACGAGCGGCAGCCGCTCGAACGTATCTCTGGAACGACGTTGGATAGAAATCTTCGGAAGCCCTCCAATTCTTTAAACGGTCTTCCCATCCCTATTTCTGTCCCTATCGCGTAATCGGAGGAACCAGGAACGACAAGCGGAAATTTAGGGCAGGAGGTTAGGGGCGTTAACTAGCACGAATTTATAGGCGATTAAAACAAAGTGGTCAGCGTTACGCAACGCGATTTGCCTTAAACAGTGGATCGTTACGGATTCGAAAGAGACAAGGGACGGTTCTTTCATTTCCATAAACTTGCGCTTCTTTCACGCTAAGATTCCGGGTCACGGATTACGCGGTAGCAGAACGGCGATTTCGTCAGCGGCCGAATTACCACCGTTGATCCTGGCCGCTTCGAGCGTGTAACGCGACGATTCGACCGCGCAAACTATGGCATTGTCACGATCGTCGCGCTTCTTTTATCGCACCACTCCGCTTGACGCCAGTTAATTTTCCTTATTTCCACGAACAAAGAGTGGAGAGACCGAGAATTAGTCAGCACAGTGGGGACGGGTAACTGGTCTCGTCGTTTGTCTGCGGCTAACAGCCGGCGAATCGCGCAAAGCGAAACGCCGCAGGGATTTAACGGTCCGCAATTAGACAGCTTACCGGGGAGATAGAAAAATACCAGGCACAACGCGTGCCGAGCTTGTGCATTCTTCGACTGTTGTTTGCTGTTCGTTCCGCTTTAAATCTGCCGCGTATAAGGCTTACCTGGAATCTCCGAAGTACTCGCGATGGAAATCAACGTATGGAGATCGAGGATCTATCGATGTTTTCTTTCTTTGATGAAAAGTAAAGCGATGGACAGAGCGGATGGAAAATCATTTAGAGAAGTTACTCGATACACAGCGAAAGTATCAGAGGCATCGAACGATACATCGAAGGATAGCAAAGTGCATTTCGCAGTCATTCGATGAACGGAGCGAGTTACAGTGGAATCGATTACACTGGTTACACGGCAGCACAGTGCTGATTATAACATGGGGGCGTTCAAATTTGACCCGCATCTCGAACTTCGGTCGAAATACGACCCATCGCCGTATCCTGTTATACAAAATGGCCGCGTGCCAGTAATTATAGTCAACCGACGTAACTAAATCGCCGTGCAACTGTATTTATGCGGCACAAAATAGAGTGGCTTATACCTCGTGTGGCGACGATCGAACAGTTTATTTCCGAGACGTGTTCGAGTCGTTTCCAAATCGAAATCCTCGCGAATTCTTAAAAGCAAATCGAAGGAATTCCAAAGGCAAATCTCTCGCTCGCGACAAAAGATTCGAGCAATCACGACGAACAAACGTCGTTCGAGAGCGTGACGAAAAAGGAGACCAAGAGATTTCCGATGGAAGAGAAACTACGAAAACTCTGAGAATTTCCGTGTTAGCCGACACGATGCATTACCCGAAGAAATATTCCTTCGTACGTTGTACCCGTGGCCGAACGTTTGTCCGTCGATTGCTTGGCCGAACCGCGTGAAATATGCAGTGCGAACGACAAATAAATAGCAAACACGAATCTCGCTAGTTGTTGGAGAGCGATAATTGCCAGTCAAGTCGATCGGTGTAGTCAACGGAAGCGAAAGGATCATCCATCTCGAATCTCTGATCGTCCCTTGGAATCGCTATCATACGTCCTTCCTAATTTTCCCTCCACACGTTCCCTTCCAGTGTCGTAAACATTGAGGAACACATTGCCTTATCCTTCGGGTTCTCGTTCTTTCCATCCCCGATAATCTTTATCCTCCCTTCGAAGTAGAGATTGTAACCTTTCTCGATCTACCATCGGCATCGTTCTAGGTAATTGCACCTTAAGCCTAGGAACGAGAACTTCCGAGTACTCCAAATAGAAACTCTGAAATCTTCACGATTCAGAATCGATGATCAAGGGATTCTATCTACGCGAATCTATAACTGGAAGGATTCTCAATTTCCGGATCTCACGTGTATCGTCGCTGGTAAACAGAAGACCATGAAAAAGGCGGTGAACGAGGTCCGAGTTCCCCCTTAATTGGCACTCTAATTGCTCTCTAATTGTGTATCGATCCGCGTTTAAGTGAACCAATTACCGGGGATCGCGTTTGAAGCCCTCCCCTTCTCGCTCCCCCAAAGGCACTCGAACAACGCGAGAGCCGCTTTCCACCGGAAATAATATAGAGTTGATCACGGAGAAAGATCTCCCGGTTTCACATCGGGCCGCACGCGTACTCGCCATTGTCTCTGTGCTCGTGCATGCACACGTCTAGTGCTTTTATGGCTAATCGAAATCGCTTCTCGAAACCGCCTTCGCTGGTGGCGCTATACAATCCGCGGCTTTATTGTGTCCGAAAGTCTTCCAAAGCAGGCAATTTCTGCATGGTATTCGACGCGCGTCGACGAATCGCAAGGAAGGATATTCGAGCGCCGCGAGTCGCGAAACCAGCTATTCAAGCCGCGATTAGAATCGACTATGGCACAACGCAAACGAAATGTTTTATCGGAGGGGTTGGTAATTTCTGAGCCACCGCTTTCGTATCGAAACTATATTTCATACGAGTTGTGTTACGCGAGTTGTCAAAGTAACTAATACGTGATTTTTGATAGAATTTTTGTGGATCGAGAACGTTGCATTCTATCGCAAGGTATACGGATAAAGATTTATCTTCTTACCCTTACATTATATATTTTCTCATTCTGATTTCTTTGCCACTATTCCGTACCGGATAACCGTTCTACTCGTAGTTCCTCTAAATCGAACAGCGAACCTACGCTGTGCAGCATTGGATTTTTAAACAGGAGCTCGAGTTTTAAGACTGACGAACGCGCTAAATTCCTGGGAGGTGGCCGTTGTGTAGAATTAAAGTGGGCTGAGGTCGGGAACTTTTGTACGCGTATAAAGCTCGAATAGTGGCGCGTTACCGTTGCAAACGATCTCTGCAGCAAGCCTTTTACCGAAATTGTAATTCCAAGGAACTGGGAAGCCGTAGGGATAAAGTTTACCTTAACACGGTGGGTTTTCTCATAAATGCGTACGTGGAACGACCCATTAGCAAATGCCGTACAGAGCAACTAACTCGAAATACCAAAGTGTATCGGTTTAAAAAAGCTAAGTATATCTAAAAAATTGTATACCCTTACGTTCAATTTTCTCCTTCTCCGTAAAAGAACGTTATCAAAAGAACGGCGAAGAAACTGAAACGCACGCGTTACGTACGAATAATACGATCTCGTTAAAGAACGTCAGATCGCTTTGCCGAGTCCTCCCCGTAAAACCTATAAAACGATAGGCAGTGCAGCCGTAAAAAGTCGCTACGGTTTATCGCCGATAAATATTGCTTCGAACGGATGCGTTCGTAACGTTGATGCGAGCAAGTAACGTATTAATTTATCATTGGATAAATTTAACATACAGGACGCAACGAATCTCCGTATGAAACGCCGACGTTAAGTTCGTTGCTCCTCCATCTTCTAGCCGAACTTTCCCATCGATACTTCTATTTGCGAAGAGTCACGTTCCACCTCAAAACACGTCTTACCTAGTAAGGTGGCGGCTAGAAATAGCCGGCCTAATTTCTAGGCGCCAGTAAATTCGATTCGCATCGGCGCAATCGGCAGTCGTAGAACAAGCCCTAATTAAGTTAACCGTGTGCGCGCGTACAGTATCGAGAAACTATCCCTGATTGCCTTGTTAACGGGATAGGTTACCAGGTAGCGACGATATCGATCTGCCGACACAGAGGAGAAAGCCTGATAAGGGCTGCAACCCCCGTCCGTTCACCACCGCACGCGCTCTGCCCCTGGCAGATTTATACCTGGCGTTCGTGAATATAAGCGTCGCGGCGATTTCAGACCAGGCAAATTAATAAGGACTGGCGAGCCGAGTTCTGGATAGCAAGACCTGGATAGCGAATCCGGGAACCGGTGTCTTATCGTCGATTCGCCGCCTCTTTGTAGCCAGCGATCGTTATTAGAATGATAACGAGAACTTTTTCCCCCGGCTCTTGCCTGTCGACTGTGCTCGACCGGCTCGGCCAGACGATTAATTAAATTATACACCCAGTTTCACCCAACGTCGCTTAACCACCCCTTAACGAGCCGCTTTTCGTTCCTTTTCACGGAGACGCTCGTTCGACTATGAAAATGTCCGCCAAGATGTATAAATTGACGGGACAGTTTGTATCTTATAGGGATCACTGTATCTCGTTTTCGCGCGTCGTTAATAACCAAAGGTGACGGTTCGCAACGACACTAAAGCCTCTCTCTTTCTCTCTCTATTTCTCTCCCTCTCTTCCGCTCTATGAACGTTCACTCATGATTTTTCCTGTATAGTTGTTTTTCGTGGTATGTTAAAAGAGAAGAAAATCCAGCGTATGGAAATTGGGAAGATCCGCGTGACGCTCACGACATGGGAAGCAACGTGATTGATAGTTTTTGGGATGGAGGGAAAAAATAAATGATCTCGGCTGTGGAAAGCAGGGAGATCGTCGTTTCTTTCAACGGGAGAGAATCGGCTAGGATGCGTGATGTATCGTCGTGTCGGTTGGAATCATTCACGGCTCGATAACAGTCATACAGCGTGACACGGCGCGTCGCCTAACTATCGCTGTCCGTGTATCACAAGGGGCTTTCCGTCGCCATTCATAAAACGCCCGATTAATATTGAATTCGATAATGCGATTAATAGCAAATTGGATTATACAGCATCTCTATCCGGCTCGCGTTGTACGGAACGAAAACGTAACCATCGTCACGAACAAACCAGCCATGACCTTTTAATTTATTTTCCAATTGGAGCGAGCTGGCGCTTCCGCGACGTGTTCGTAGTCCGATAAAGTAACCGAAAGGAAAACGGCGTGCATTGCAAACGCGTAACGATTGCGCTAGAATCGTGCGCGTCTTGGAAAGCGGCATTTCGTTGTAACACCGGGGCCAAGCATAATTATGGCCGCATCGATCGGCAAAACTCTGTGGCAGGAATGCCTAATTTAACCAGGGTACACACACGCCGCTAGTGTTACGTAACGAGAAGGGAAGTTGAAATTCATTGGCTCGCTGCTGACTTAAACTCTTTCCCTCGTCGCGGAATACTTAGTGGTCGTGGCGAGACCGTAGCCGCGGAATGTGAGATCAGTTTCGCGGGTAGTTTGCATAAATAGCCAGGCGAGTTTCACTCCAGCGCCATCTAACCGGAAGATCCGTTCACCGTTTCGTTTAAACCTCTGTTACGGTTCGTTCTCGTTCCTCCGATTGATGCTCGTGTGATTTTTAATTGTTTTCACGATGGCATTTTCGAGATTTAACCAGAGGAAAGTTCGATTCCGGGTGAATATGGAATTTCAATCTGTTTACAGATAAAACGTTTATGAAAATAGCAGCTCTCCGCGCTACCCATACATAATTCGTTCGCTTAATAAACGATCACGCGCGTGATCAGTTAAAACTGATGTGCAGTCGGCGCAATTTTTTCGCAAATAAACGCCATCGAATTCCGACGAAAGAAACAGGAAAAATATATCGGTGTTCTGCATACGAATTCACTGACGGCGCGGGATGGAACGAGCGCGAGCAACACGGTGCGAAAATCATTGCGTAACGAGCCAGAGAGCGATTCGATGTACATATTCGCTGGAAAATGATATCGAAATAATGTACACGTACCGGGCCGACAAGTGGTGGATAACAACGTGTTCGCGAATCGTCTGCCCCCGTTCACATTCTCTTGTTCCTGCTGCTTCTTTTTCTATGGAACGCGCCTAGGTCGACACGCGTTTCAAAACGTAATTTATAGACGAAATATCGCGCGTCACCCGAGTTATTACGTGATATGTACCCGTTACGTGATATGACAAATATTATGTAAAATGGCCCCGTTCTCGATCGAACTGCATTCGTCATTCTCAGTAATTTCGTTCGATTTACACGTCGTTGAAAAATATAACGCTGATTGTACTTTCGAGCTCACTTTCGCATTTTAAACCGATGCGTGCGTGTCGTTCATGCCAATCAAGCGGGAAGCTTTGTCGGCTGATTTCTTTTTTCTCGGAGTAGTTTGCACGTGGAAATAGGAAATTCGAGATTGTTCTGGGAGAACGAGTCCGCGTATAACAAGATATATTTCCTAAAAATGAAATATGGCGGTTGGGTGGAATCCGAAAGCGCAGTTCGTTTACCAAGAACAATATCCATCGGCTTGACGATAATGAATGCGACTGCGCGATAAAACCGTCGTGGTTTTGCACCAGTCCTGCATTCACATAGTTCACGCACATAGAATCTTCCACGGGCAGAAAAAGTGAAATTAATTTATTAATAACGAGGCCTTTGATCGTCAATGGACGACATCGCGTTCGCGGCTTTTGCGCGTTTGCACGCGTAATCTCGTCGCGGCTCGTTCCTTTCTTTTTGTCTCGCCGTTCGTCGAGGCAAAAGTACGTAACAAATTTGCGACCGCAAGAACTCGCAGAGCAATCCGACGGATTTACCGTATAAACAAATTTCATCCTCTCTCTGTCGCCGAGAAACCGCGGAACTAGCGGAAATTCCTGTAAACGTCGTTCGAGGGTTGATCGTGACCGAATCGTTTCAGCGCAGTTTCTCCTTCTTTCCTTCTTTCGTGTCTTTTTTTAAAGAAACGGTTTTGTACGTGTTAGACGAAACAAAAAATGGGATCTCCGTTCTTTTCCACAATTAGAATGCACGATACCTTGTCTGGCGGACAGTTCAGCGGCGTGTTCCGGGACGACGGGAGATTTATGAGACGCGCGAATCTTCTTCGCGAATATTTTCGCATCGTAATGCATCACTTTGTCGAATGGCAAAACGGATTTCGCGGGCGTTTCCCCTCGAAGCGTTTCGCAAGCTGGCAACTGTACCGTAATCCTGTTCAAGGCGGTACCGGCATGGCGTGCGGCGAATCAAAGCCGGGAATTTAGGCGTTGTAATTCGACGAGTTTGCGAGTCTAACGAGCCGCACGGACTCGCCCGTAATTTTTCCATTTCCATTTCCGTCTCGCTTCTACCGATCCCCCCTTCGCCTGTCAACAGACAAGGAAAAAGGATTTCAGAGATTTTATTCGAGGAATAGCTGATTTACGCGCGTACCCGATGACAGCAAAACGAGCTTGAAATGGAGGACGATGAGAATTACGCGGAGATTATAAATGAAGTGTAAAGATGGGTTTTTCCAGGATTTTTTCGATGGGTTTCATTTTAGCCGGAGAGCCAGATTGATACCGGTATGTGTGGTATTCGATAATGGTATTCAAAGAAACGTAATATGAAATCGGATATGTCACTCTGTACTCATAATCCATTGTCGCGACGACCGGATAAAATCAGAAATTAAAGGCGATCTAAATGCTCGACAATCCGCGTTAACAGAAATGAACGAAATTAATGACTCGCAGAATGGAAAAAGGAGAAAGGTAAAAGGTATAGGAAACCGTGGATTATTTGCAGAAATTTAACGATTCACTCGTGATGCGCGAAGTAGCGAAATTGAGAGCAATTGAACCGAAATTAGACTATAAGTCGATCAACGAATCGACAATGACAGTAGGCAGTATCGATCGAAATCTACTTCACCAGCCATACGAGAAATCTTCCAGCTACGATCGTTCGTAGAGATACTACCAATCGAAATTTTACTTTCGCTTCATATTGTCGCTCTACAATTCTACAAAACGCACGTATAGTTAAACATTTTATTTTTACGCCCGTCGTCCTGTCAGCGAGGGAGACATGAAACTGCTGCTAAAGTTCCGGGGACGCGAGTTACGGCGAATAAGACACGGGACAGCGTAACGGGACGGTTCAGGCCCTCGCTTCCCAGTCGTCCGTCAGTAACCGGCTGCATAATGCACGCGGTGCAGCTACTTTGGCAAACTGAAAAATGGAACAGCCTGGGACGGCTGGCGGAGCACATCGAAACGCGGCCCCCTCGAACACCACCGTCCTCCCCATCACTTATTTAACGTCGTTCGCCTTCGCCCAGCTGATGCCTTCGTAGCCATCTAAACGCTCCACGACTTTCTATTTTCCACTTCTCACTCGGCCGTCCGGCCTTTTCATCTTCCGATTCGACCCTCTTCCACCCACGTAAATCGATTTCCCCGCTCGCCGCCAAGGATAGCTTCTTCAACGGTCACGGAAGCGTCTTGATATTTCAAATATTCCTGTTTCTTGTCCCTGCTTATCTTGCGGCTAACACGAAAAAATATTGCGATATCGTGAAGTAATTTTAAATCGTTGAGAACGCATATACGTTATTATTATCAGGAATGGATGGCTGTCAGAGATATTCGTGTATTCGTTTATTCGTTGAAATTGCACACACGAATCGAAACTTTTCGTGCATCACGGAAGGGTTTCGGGAGGAAGTTTATCGAGGTCTTTCCGACCGGACGGATCGCTATAAAACGTCCCGAGAAGAATCCGGACCGCAGGCTCAATGATTCGTAAACTTCTGACCGAGCGATGTACCTCGAAACGAAGAAACTTTCCAGATCGAACGTGTCATACTTATCTCCTTATGAACGGTCCAATTGGCCCAAACAACCGGACTTTCCGACTGTGGAATCCGCGATCCAGGGATTTCTTCCCTCTTTCAAGAATCAATGAGATAAACCAATCTCGAATTTTTTCCTCTCCCATGTTTTTCCTCCCACTCTTCTAACAAGCAACGTCACGATGAGAATCGATATCAGCCGAATGGAATCTGGATAGGCAACGTGGAAATATCGTAACTAATTACCGATGACATTAGCGAGCAGACGGCTGGCCAGTCGGATTTCACGTAAACGGATTTGAGAATTTTTTTGTGGACCACTGATGCGGCGACGAACGAGGCCGCGTTTTTCTCGCCGCGGCCGAGCCAATCAGTGACGGATGCGATTTACGATTAGCCGAGGTGTGTCGCCACACTCTGATTGCCGCGATAACGATTTCTTCGACCGCTTCGATAATTGACGCCCCGATCCCTCGGCCTATCGTTCGTGTTCCGTTCGTTTGTACCGCCGCCGCTGCTCTTCGGGCCTCGAGGAAACAGCTAGCTCTCTCGTGGGTGAAATTTTTTCCACCGACCGTGGCGATTGTATCGATCCGCTTGGAATCCTCAACGCAATCCGGAAGAACCGTTTAAAAAAAGAATTTGGCCTACCTTAAAAGAACGAAGATCTCTGTAAGATACTGATTTTTCTCACTCGTCCTAAATGTTCGATAACGAATAGAATTTTTCCGATAAATAACAGAGAGACAAGATGACTGCGACGAACCGAGAACGGCGGCGCCAGCCGCAAACAGCTTCTACTACGAACGAAAAGGAGATGATGGACCTCGTCGAAATGAGATAAGGATAACGTCAACAAGAGCTTTATGCGTTCGCGTTCACGATACTTTTATACGTCGCCGTGGTGACGAGTCGCATAGCCACCGAACCGTCGTAACTGTCGTCGTCGACGGGCCTCTATCGGCATCGACGGCTCCCCCGTTGCTTAAAGTCACCGACGCAGAGGGATGAACGGCGTCCAGAACCTCGTAAAGAAGCCTGGCGCCACCGCGAATGCGATGCTTGCGTGGGGTGAGTTATTTACACGAAATGGAAAAGGCGAACCGCGATGTTTTTCTTGGCGAACGCGTAACGAGCCTCGTCCAATAGGATTTCGATAAGTTGTTCTCTCCTACTCGATGCAAGGGGGTAGTTAAGATTGATGGCCCTTTGGTTGGATGATCGGTGTTCCGTTCGAAGTGCGATATAACGATCGTAATCGAGCTGTTTCTTTCGTCGAGAAATATTCTTTTTAGATTTCTGTTCGCGGCGATGATTCCTCAGACTGGCGATGAACGATAGGCAGCAGTGTTTTGTACGTTAGTGGCGGAAGAATTCTTCGGGAAATTCACGGGCTATTGGTTGTTGGAAAATCGCGACGATACATCGAACGATAAACAGGGAAAAAAGCGGAGGAAAGTTCGAACGAGGAGTGAAGTAATACGCGGTTGTAACGAAACGACTTTATATTTTTATAGTGGATGGGACGTAAACGGGGATAACGAGGACAATAATCGTCGGGAAACTAGCGAACCAACGGCTTGCGTCTAATGGAACGGGATCGTTCGAAATTCAAAGGGTAAAGCGTGGCTTGATTTTTTCGTTTGCCAAGGAAATGGTCATCGAAACGAACGACGCTCGTCCGAGAAATTAAAAATAGAAATTCGTTCCACTCTTTAACGCCGCATCGCGTACGAAATGGTAATCGGCGTCGGTCTGAATTCAACGCGTCCCCTTTCGTAAATCTGTCTTATTACCTATTTAACGCGAAATCACGTATTTTCTTTTCTTCGGCTTTCTATCCAGAATATTTCCAAATTTCTTTCTAGAATCTTCCAAGACGTACCGGGAAGTCTGTTTAAAGCACAAAAGTCTGGAATGATCCAATAGCCAGGTGAATCTCGGTGGAAGTTCCGCGATGGGATTTCCCTGGGACGGAAACCGCGAGAACGAATGCCGGGCACGATCCACGAGGCCGCATCATTCACCGACAGATCGACTGGTAAGACACTTCTCCGTGACATGGTGGAAGAGAACACGCGATGGGAAAGGAGAGGGACGATTGAGCTGATGATTAATCACTCGGACCACCCTTGGATTTTCGCTCGTGAACGCTTGCACCTCTGACGTTCTATCAATATTTTCGTTCCTGTACCTATAATGGCTTCGCCGTAGTCTCTTCTGGCCTGTCCTTACCGTGAAATCGATCGAGAAGAAAGATAGGAATAAAAGAGTTCGTACGATTTTCCAGATTTTCGATGCTTGACCATCTCGGTGCGCGTAAACGAAGTTGAATTTAAAACGGGTATTCTACGTGGAAAATATTTTTTCTCGCTAGTACGTCGAGTCGTAAAGCAACGTCTGGCTTTTGCCACGTGGAGAAATTCCAGGCCAGAATACCGAATCACCATGGTCGCGCGCCAGTTACGCGTTTGCGAGAATCGAGCTGGCTTCTCTCTGCAGCTACGCCGTCCGGACAAGGTAAAATGAGCGTATGCAAAATTCATTGAAAGTCCTATACACCTTATAAATTTAAAGAAGGAAACCCTGCCATCGTTGAGCTTCGAAATATGAGGAACGTGCGCGATATTTCATCCCGCTCGCTGGAAAGACAGGTAAGGTCAATATCGCTTTGTAACGTTGCACAGCGCAGGTGTAGCAAGACGATCGCCGGTTCTTCTCGCGCAACGTTGCGCTTTCCGACTTAACGACAATAGGAACGAAGCAAAGATCGAATAATGGAGGGGATAAACACTTTTCGCAAGAAATTCCGCGACTCCTTCCCTCGGGAGCTGCATCTCGAACCGCAGGAAGTGGTTACTTGTATTTTCCTAGGAAGCACGTCTAGCAGAATGCAATTTCGATCCGTTCGTTCTTGCAAGTGGAATCATCTAGATGTTCCCAAGAAACAGGAACCTCGTTCCACCGTGTACAGTCGAGGAAATACAAAACGGAAAGCGTATTAGCA
The DNA here is from genome assembly GCA_014737475.1 of Bombus confusus. Lineage (NCBI taxonomy): Eukaryota > Metazoa > Arthropoda > Insecta > Hymenoptera > Apidae > Bombus > Bombus confusus. Next base: position 1,860,208 of record JACXIV010000033.1, on the reverse strand, counting down.
TTATTGTCGTTAGAAAGGGCAGGTTGTTATCGCCTCTTTTGACGTGCAAACGCGGCCAATCGCGCAAACTCGCGGATAGACGTCTCCATCCGGTGCGGCACTGCCCCACTCGCGACTCTTTTTCCCGTGTATTGTTTTATTCACCCTCTGTGACTCGTTGTTTTCCATCCAGATTTTTTCTCTTCGATTTTGTTTCCCGAACTGTGCGCTCGCTCGTTCTCGAAAAATACTCGAAAGGGTTAATTAAATATTCCACAAGGCTGGAAACAATTCAACCCTCTTTGACGTTCCATCGACCCGACGAAGGAACTATCGACACTCGTCGAGCGCAGCGTGGAAGCACTTAACCGTTACACTTTGACAAGCCTTTCAAGCGCGGGCACGCAATAAAACTTGCATCTAACGTTCGTTTAAAGTTTCTTCCGCCACGGCGAGAAGTTAATCCCTCCGACAGTCCCGGTGAAAAACTTCTCGACAGAGGAGGCATCCTTGCTATTCGACTGCTTCTTAAACGCTTACACGCCAACCGATACTCTTGCAACCTCGTCGACCTGACGAGTTTCGATTCTACCGAAACTCTCGACGAAGTTACATCTTGAAACCAAAACTGTTTGCCTGACTTTCGCGCTAGAAAATCGCAAAAATGTCGTCTCTGTAAACGAGCGTGCCTGGTCCTGCTGCATTCCCCGGAGTTCTTAGACACGAAGACCGTGGAGAATGGAAGATCGAAAGGGCATCGGGTTCTAGGCGAGGACGCAAAAAAGTCACCGGTCGAAGAAGATGTAAATGCTTCTTGCTCCGCGCCAAGAAATCGTTCGATGATTCTTGCGTCGCGCGGTGTGTGGGCAGCACGGCGGACCTCCATCGTGGGCCCCTCGCCTCTAAAAGAAAGGCGGAAAGGGCGGTCTCGGGGGCCCATGGGGGGTGCAGGGGGAGGCCGGGGGCCTCACACGGGGCCCGGCGTGAGTCCCGGCGCGAGGAGGTCTCAATCTTACGGGATACGCCGCGAGCTCCGTCCGCGCACGCACACACAGGGTGGTTAAATAATTCTGTTGTTCCGTTCGCAGACCGTTTCAACCTCCACCGTTTCTCTATTCCTGTCGTATAGTTAATATACTCACCGTTTCTGTTCCCGTGTAATAGTTACGATTTGAAAGTGGAAACTACAAGTTTGGACGGATTTCGATTACGTTCTATTGTCCGCGCAAATATTTCCGCGAAATTATTGTCTGCGGCAGCAGGTTCCCGTGACGCTTTGCGTGTATTATACGAAAATGAAAACGCATGCATTTTTATACAGCAAACAGCTATTTGAAATTGTAATTCCGCGAATTTCCCGAATTTTCATCGAAGTGCCTTCTATCTTTGAAAAACACGATGCGACGTTTTATTTGGACGTAATTTGGAACGGGTATTCGTACATCGTTTTTTTCCACTTTCCGTTTCCTATTGACAAATATCCTTTGGTAAAATTGAAGATGATTAAACCCGCTGCGGCCACCCTGTATGCGTGTACGTGTTCCACACAGATGTATGCAGACTTACGGTTGGAGACAGAGAGAGAGAGACAACGGCGTAGAAAGAGAGGGAGGGAATCGGAGCGGTACCAGCCGAGTTTACCATGATTAATCGGCACCGCCTACTTATCGTGTTAGATTTAGACGGGTGGGCCCGCAGGGGCCAGCAGCCCTTGTATTTCGGCCACCACAAAGAGCGTAGCCGCGAATGATTCATTGGCTCGCGAAGAATGCACGACACATCGACTCGGGAAGCTTTTTCGAGCCTGAAAGCCCGGCCATCGCCAGGAAGGCTATACCAGCCGAACAGTCTTTAATTAATTATGCTCAAAACGTTCATCGTGGATTTAATGCGAGACTTTAAAGATCCCTCGTGTATCATTATCGATCGCCTGTACACTCGAGGATTCTTTTATTTCTACGACTCGCCGATGGATCGCCGGACTTCTTCTCTCAAACGCTTCCGCCTCGACTAATCCTAAGACGCCGGACGATTCTACGCTCGCAGGCAGCGAAATTTTAACGATAACCTTCGAGATATGATCGTCGAGCAGAAACGAAATTTCTCGGTAACGAGCGTCGGTGTCTAACGCGGACGCAACTTCCACGTGGCCGTGAAAAGCATCGTCGATGAAAAAAAGCAAGTTCTTCGAACTAGCGTCTATAAGTTTAGCCACCGATCAACTCCTGTGTTTGCTGTTTCGAACGTAGTCTAGACAGTCAGCTTACTTACTTGTAGATGGAGACGCAACCGGCAGTCTAGGCTGCAAATTGGAAGCTGACAGCCAGTCGAAGCATACCTCAGGGCAACTGCTTTCTCCGTTGCTTGGCATCAGTTCACCGTCGTTCGGCGCACTCGCGAATAAATTAATCGGCGGTTCAAAGGGCGCGGAACGCGAGCACGGATCCTCGATCGAACAACGCTAGCTCGTCTTCGCCCGTTTCACTTTCTCTCCTACCACTCTCTCTCTCTCTCTCTCTCTCTCTCTCTCTTAGTTTCGCGCTGCGTTCCGCCAGGCTATATAATTATGACATTAGCGGGCAATTTCGCTTCCCTTATAGTTCTCTTGCTCTGTCTCTCTTTCTCGACAAGTTGGGTCCGCTTCCTTTCTCTTTCCAGTCCACGGCTGTTCTGTCTGCTCGATCGCTTCCGGCGATGCATCGAGAGTAGATTCTGTGTCCCAACGCGGGCCGAATTCGAAGATTCCCTTTGAAGCACCCACCCCGGACACTCCCAGATGATTGACTATGAATATTTATGCCTGATATCATGCGTTCACGCGCCCGTTAGAGCTCGATGGTACCGTTTAAACTTCGCTCGGAGCTGGCTACGAGTTTCGCCTAGTGTCGCTCGGTACCGGAGGCGATCGTTCCTCTCGACTCGTTCGTGTACTGATATTGCCAATTCGGGAGGTGTTCTACCTCGGGTTCGGCCCACAAATTCTCTACGCAAACGTGCCATTTGCGAATCTTGAAACTGAAATCCATTTGAAAAATGCTTAATTAGGTCGTTGGAGAGAGGATCATCGAACAGAAGGAGGAGGAGGAGGAAAAGGGTCGGTACAGACCGTGACGGTGTCGAGAACTCGAGGCGAGAATTAATTACGGCAACAAATGTCGCCGAGAGTAGCGGTGTGTCCCGAATGATCGGAACTTTCGAAATTCCCCGGCGGAACGGGCACCGTTTAACGGTGTATCGACAACGTTAAGCCAGGCTCTCACGTACGTAGTTATCGGTGGTTCTAGCTACGGCAAACTGGTCTAGGCTGGTCCTGGCAGAGAGACCGGAGAGGCCAACCAGACAGAAGGGAAGGCGAGAGAAAGAGAGAGAGGCGTGAGAGCTGGACGGGTCCCATAATGCCACGGGATTCGATGTGGGAACCCATAACCCAGCCCGAACGCCGATTAGTCCTGGGCCACCGCGTTGTTTACTCTGGACAGCTCCTCCCTGCCACCTAGTTTACGTTATTATATATGTTCGTCCACGCAGCCATCGACCGCCGGCGTGGATGCAGCCCACCACCGTCGGCTTTTTCAAACCGATTTCCCCCATACTTGAGCACGTCGCGCGAGACGATCGTTGAACCTCGTCGCGCGACCAAGTATCAGTTTCTCGATCAGCGATCGAACCCAGCCGCGAAGATGATGCGGCAAAATTTTCGAAATAGAACTAAGTTCGGCTTACACGGAAACAACCGAACGATAGAGCGCGATCAAGCGAAGCAAACGCCGCGCTAGGAACTTTCAAATAGCTCGTAAACGTCTTGTTAGAGAACTCGTTAAGCGAAATCTGCCGTGCAACTGATCGTCCTTGAATAATAGATAGGCGAATCGAAGGATGGTAGACGAGAGACCTCGAGGTAAATTGGCGACTGTCATCGGCCAGTCTATCCTCTCCAATATCGGGATGTACCGCTTCGCGAAATCGAAGATAAACTCTCCTTATTATTCTTCTAATATTCGTCAATATCTCCGGTGTTCTGTGAAATTCGCTCGAACGACTTGGCTCGGTTCCAAGATCGAGTCATATCCGGAAGCGTTACTAATTTTCTAGCGACAAGAAAAATTCAACACGCGAAACAACAGGGACGGTGTTCTTACGCCGGATACATCGGATTGCCCGTTTCGGCGGAATTCAAGTGAGAAATGGAAAACGGCGCAACGTCCGTTCTTTTTTCTTCCCTCTGCACTTTTCCCATTACGCCGCCACATTGTATTACCATGACCCTCAACCTCCATCCGACTCGCTTTGTATGCATTATTCTTTGGAAATACGTATCCCTTCCCACTGGCCGTTTCGGAAATTCCGCCCCGTTCTCACGTGCTCGTTAACGCGATCGAAGAAAAATCTTATTCTACGTCGCGTTCTTCTCCCTCGAACATCCCTGCGAGCTTGGCTCGCGCTGGAAACTGTGGCGACCGAATAAACGAAGAATTAAGCGTCGAATCAAGCTTCCCACGATTCAAAGCGTGGAGATTAATCGCGTGTGCAGCACGTACCACGCCGCAGGTAGCGGCGTTGCGTCAAACAATAAGAGAAAGCGTAAAATCACCAGGTAAAGGGATAACAAACGGCAGCTAGTGGCATCGCTAATTCGGGAATTATTTGGGTAAACAACGTTCTCGTTCCGTGATTGTCGGCTGAGTTGGTGGGAACTGGGAAATCCACAGCGGAGCTGTCGCGTCGCTCCGACGCTTCCGAATTCTCAGAGAAATCGTAGAGATGCCGTAGACCTTCGATTTCCCGCCGAACGACCACGCCCGACCCTGTTTGACTTTCTCATTAGCCGACAAAAAGCCGCGGGATCTTCTTTAATCTTGTTGAAATTCTTTTACCCCTTTGTCTTATTCCCTGGCGGATTGATTTTATCAATCGCGGTGAATTTTTTACGATCGGGCGAACAAACACTCGAGATTGCGACGAATAACGCTGCTTTCCGTAGACTTTTGGCGACGTTTGACGTAGTCCGAGAAACTTGCACCAGCTTTTAACGAAAAATCGAATTCCACTGGCAAAACATACTTCAAACCCGGCCAACCTGCGACCTTCTTATTCGTACAAGTTCTCGAAAGACGAGGGTGATTTTCCCGAGGCCGAGGAGAGGTCGATTCGTACGAAGAAGGTTCGAAGTTTCGTCGACGAGGTTTCCGGACGAAGGAAGCGTTTCGGGGCCAATCGAAGGAAATTCGAAAGCTCGAGGATAGCAATCGTCGGTGTGCCGGTGATTCTTCTCCCTCGTCGTTCCTCTCCAAATAGAGAATAATGGCGAGTGAAATATTAACCGGGTCCGTGTATTTTCATACGTATCTTCCGGCGCGATGGCTGATTTCCATTTTCATAGGAGAAACTACGACAACGGAGTGATCCATAATATCGTGCCGGTGGAACGTCATAAAAAAGGAGGAACGATATCGCGAAAGTAAGTGAAGCCCGCGTTTTATTACCATCGAGAGGGCTGGGTTAAAAAATAAAAAAAAAAAAAAGAAAAAAAAAGAAAAGGAGAGAGAAAAGGAGAGCAATGAAAAGCGAAAAAGGAAACGAGGAGAGAGAACGAACGTGCTCGAGATCCGTTCGGCGTACAATACGCGCGTTTAAAAACCAGAGTCGATTCGAACCAATCGACGACTCGTTCTGTCTTCGGGGGCATCGATCTTGTAACTCGGTGGATATACCGAGAGAATTGGTAGTTCTGCTTCTTCGGTTCATGCCGGTCCTCTGTTAGGCGAAAGCACGGAAACCGCGATCTCCGGGGTTTTGCCACTCGAAAGCTTCGAATGGATCGTTTCGAGGAAGATAACAGAGAGACGTCGAGTCATTTGTTTCGGTCGTTCGAGCTTGTCCCCTGTTTTGCATCCAAATTTCCGAGTCAACGGCGGAAGACGGGGCTTCGTAATTTCGAAGGCAACACCTTCGAAGCGGCTAAGCGTTTCTTTGAGCTTCATTTTTCAACGACAGGCACGGCTCGTTAAGACGAGAGCCAGAGACCCGGCGCAATATCTGCTGCAGTTCTCGCTCGTATTCCATCTGCTCATCTTAACGCGCTTTGAACTCTTTCATAAGACGAGAGGATTCTCTGTTTCCGGAACAGTAAGAGGAGCTACGGAGACTTAATTGCCTCTGTGAAACCGTGGATTCAAAGTCCCGCGGAAGGGAAGTCTTGCCAATAAACGATGCCCGGTTGCCGGGACACGGTGGCGCTTATCTCTGTAACTCCTAAAGCGTCGTCGATAAAAGACACGAAAATGCGACGGAAGAACGGTAACAAACGAGGATATCAAGGCTGGCCGAGTAAAAGCGATTCGCTGAAACGAAACGGTTTCTTGGCGCTGACATTTCGTCGAAAGCCAGCCACGAAGCCGTACGATCCGCGAAGCTTTTTCCTTCAGACTGTCGAAAGAAAGCAGCGAAAGAGAAGTAGAGGAGAGCGGCGCAGAAAGAGAGAGAAACAGAACAGACAAAGGCTCACAACCTGACGCCTTCTAAGGTGCACCGTGCCAGAAACGGAGCCACCGAGCACCTGGGACTTACTTCTTCGACTCCTTCTTCCTCCTCTTCTTGCCCCTGTGGTCCTTTTAAGGGCCACAGCTACGCCAAATCTTTCTCCGCCAGGCACTTTTTCGCCCGCCATGTCGACTCTTGGCCACGGAGAAACTTTCGAAGAGACAACGTCCGTATACGAATTCCTCGATCATCGGACAGTCCGTCGTCTTCAAAGGACTTTCGGAGAAAAGAAACGGACAATTGGAACTTCGACCGGGCCGCTCACGAACCTTCGGACTTCTGTTCCGCCGGCAGATTAAAAAGCTTTCCTTTGTCTCTCTTGCAAGGATCGTAAGAGCATCGAGTAGAATCGGCCAAAGGAGCGAGCCTCGCTCGGCTCTAGTGGAAGTTTCGCGCTGATCGGACAACGATATCGGACGATCGCGAAACGAAGATTCGGGCAACGGGAGAGGCGCAGAGATGGAGGAGCGAGGGGAAGAGAGAGAGAGAGAGAGGCAGAGGCGGTTTTTCAAGCGATCGACCATAAACGGGCGAAGACAAGGCTGACTGTAAATGGCCGCGACTGGAACCACGATGCCACGTGTATGCTCGTGCTCATAAGTCCTGACACAGCCCGCGAGCGGCTATCTTTTCGACGAATCGTCCTTTTTACGTCTACGCTGGCCGCTGCCAGTGCCAGCCGCATTTGCAATCGCGCGCAGATGGCTCGTGGAAAAGGAGATGCCCGCGGATGAATATGCACGGTAGTCCTTAGAACGGAGCAGCAGAAAAACGTGCTCGAGGTGCGCCACAGCCACCAGCCAGCCAGCCAGCCAGCCAGCCAGCCAGCCAGCCAGCCAGCCTGTTTCGCTCGCTTCCAATTATGATTCGTTGCCGCGTATTGTTCCAAGGTTTTAAAACATGTCAGAACTCTTGGATATCTCGCGACGATATTACGACGCTCGCGAAACCTCCGTAACTATTTTCAACGTTGTTGGGAAGCTCGGTAAGTTCCAAAATGTGAAGCGTGCTGGAACCTCGACAACGTGTTACAACAATGTTACAAAACACGGGCGACTGTGTAATGATTCACAACGTTACGCAACGCTGTCGCGTATTTCGAGTACAGCAAAGTGTCTCGCAAGTTATGTCGCAACGCACCATGAGACTCGAACTGCTATGAAAACGTGATCTCGTATTAATCTCGTGCTTCATTTTCAGAAGCGTACACCGTAAAGCATTTCCATTTCTTCGTGATCTCGATAGAATTCATACACCGTTTAATTGCGATTGATTGGCGCGAACGGCCGTTTGATACACGATCGAACCCGTGATACATTAGTGTACCTTCGCACGCGTTGTTAATGGCGTTACATATATATATATATATATACATATAGTACGTGTATGTAGCATATACGTACCACGCACGCGTTACATAGCCAACCTCTAACATAAACGTAAACCAGGGGTCGCATAATGCGTTCACCTGCTCCTACAGGATTACAAATGTCTCCAGGGAAATCCCTAACAACGCACAAAGACGCTTTGTCGGTCGTATCGCTTTCCTTTGAAAGGGGTGTAATCAAGTCCGGCACGTCCGGAAGACTGTCGTACGTGCCGCACCGATTCGTGAACAGCCCCTTTGTAGCCGAATCAACCAGCCCGTCCGTTACTGCGGACATCTTCCACGGATTCGTCCCGAACAATCCTCGTTAATTCTAGTTAACTTACCTCGTACGTCGCTTCGCTCTTTACAATCCACTCTGATTCCAATTTTTGTTTTACTTGCTTCTTCGCTTGCTATTATTCGAGGATAGAATATCAATGATATATGTAACGATAGAGACGATAGTGCCACGGGCGAAAGGTAATTATTGGAACAACGCTATTTCTTCGAACGTACGAGGCCCACCCCCTGATCTGCCAACATTTCCACCCTTCGAATTTTGCCGCAATATTTCGCGCGGATATTGAATGGGCCGGTGATTCGTGTTGATAGGCAATTTGCCAATTTCCACTTCTTTCTCTTCCACCGTATGCCTCCACGGGTTTTGCGTTTTCACCTTTTAACGCTTAATTTCTGTCTTCTCTTCAAATTTTCCTTTCGTTCGATCGTATCGTCGTATTTGTTTTTGCCTATCGAATTAAATAGCGAATTGCTATAACATTTTGTTAGATGTTAAATTCGTAATTGCAAAGTGTTACGAAGATGAGAGCGATTTTGCGATGTTAAATAGTAAATGGCTGGTAATAATCTGAACTGGTGTCGCGTATGACTATTTCTTTCTTTTTTTTTTTTTTTCTTTCTTTTTTGTCCAAGCGAGGTCTAATTTTGGAATATTGGCTTGGTCATTTGAAAAGTAAATCTCATATTCATTACGCTTTCAACATCGATCCTGACCAATGGGGATACTCTCGTGTAATTTGCGAATTACGCTCGCGTACCTTATAATCAATGGATCGGTTCGGTTGATTAAATCGTTTAATTCACCATTTATAACGTCGCGGTGTTGCCTGTTCCTGTATAAAATTATCAAAACATAACGAGCAATTGCTTATTCGCGTTAATTGCAACGTTCTATCATGTAAAATGCATTCAATGAACAGCTCGCAATAACTGCTTTCGCGTAGTGAAATTTAATCCCGACTGATTTAGAAATTTTGCAGAGGATTAAAAGCATTATGCGGTTCTTTCTTTGACAATTTGGAAACGCGCAAAGTGACGGCACCTATAGCTCTGGAACGAGTACTTTTCAGTTTCGCGAGTTACAGTTCGGTTTTGACTTCGTCAGCATCGACGCGATCGATATTTGAATGCTGCGGAGTAGATTTCTCCTGTATCAACCGTGGGCTGCGTTTGTTCAACGCATGATAAACACTCGACTGCTGATACACTATCCTTTGTCCAGTGGAAGAATTATCATTCGTTGGTAAACAAATTTACCTACTGTTTTCTACATTATCTACTACCGACTAACGGATGATTTCTCTTAGCGATCATTGAAACGAGAGAGAATCGACTTCTTCGGCAATCCCCTCGTTGCATTCTATTTTATCATTAAGCGACCAATTCTAATCTGCTCTGTTTGCGGAAATCGTTAAATTTCCAAATGTTTACCCATCGGGAAATACGTGAATCGACGATTGGGCAATCAGGTAGTCATTCTAAAAGGGGCTATACGACAGCAGGGGTGGAAAGGCAGATTCCTTGCGGGTGGGGGGAGGGGGAGAGGACTCGATCCACGTGACGGACGAGGTCGCGAAGACGCGTTATTCAGATTTTTCTATTCGATTATGCAAATTAATGTGAGACACATAAAACTGTCTATGGGGGATGGCGAAGGGACGACAGCCACGTAAGAGAAACGATTTTTATGCTTCTTCGGAAACAAAAGTCTGCCGGCGCCAATCTTTCTCTTTTTCCCTCTTGGTTCCCTTTCTACGGCTTTGTTGTTCCCTTTCGTTGCCTGGTTCGCTTCACGAACGTCGTAACTTCTGGCATGGTGCCTCCGTCACGAAGATGAAAAAGGGGGTGCCGCGATCTAAAATGGTTCCCTTTGCCTCGTCGTGCATATGTCTCTCGGAAACGGGAAATATTGCAGTCTCTAGACCGACCTTCTCGCGATGCAACTATTCTCATAAACTTTCGCCTTTCCGATCCTCAGATTTCTCTGTCGGTCTATTTTGAAATTTGCTGGCGAATTTCACCCCCCCCCTCCCCCCTGTTTGTTCACTCGCAAATTCTCCGGTATCGATCGCCAGAATATTCCCGTGAAATTCAAATTCAAGCTCGAGGTTGACATTACAAAACGCGGCGATTATTCGCTGGGACGACAGGCTTCCAACAAACGAAACACGAAAACGCGGCGACATCAATTTCAACATTCGACGAAATATCCCGCGACAGGGCACCGCGGTTGCAGCGTAATGGAACACCGTGTATTTAGATTGCGCTCGGTAAATCGAGTTGCCCAGCAGGAGAGAGGGGCACGGGTAGACACCGGGAGACCGAGGGACAGAGAAAGAGAAGGAGAACGGAGGGGTTGTTTTAACGAAATCGCCGTGATGCCATGCAAATGGCTCGGTAACAGCTTCCGCGGCTTCCTGTACCCGCCGCCGGACTGCACGCCGCGCCGGCTTAACTCGATTCCATACATATTTTAACACGGCCGAAACCGTAAGAAAATTGCGTGATATGCATAAACGACTTCGCAAACTAGGTTACTCCGTCGAGCGGGGCCGCCGTCGGCCAAAATCTTCAAAAGCCGCGGAATGCTTCTCGATGATGTTTTACCAAAGATAATGTGGAATCAAGAGCAGACAAAGTATACAGAGTCGTCGAATGGTTCTTGCTCTCCTGGATTTACATGTTCCAGTGTCCACCGGTGAAAAGCTGACAGGTCACATAATTTTGCCCGCACCACGGAGTCAATGGAAGTCTCGAAATGACAATATAAACGATGCAATACATAATAATGCTTTACAGAATCGATACCTTTACAATGTAAAGAGAGTCGGAACGGTGACAAGGAAAAATATTTAACAGTTTCCCTGGAATAGACGGGGCGAAACAAATAATCTCGTGGAATTTAATAAAAGTCAAATATCGTCAACCGCGATAGACCGCCTCCAATGAAATACAAATGGCGAAGGAAGAATTACAGCTACGGGCGATCGATCTTCGTGATTTGCATTCCCGTTCGAGGAACGAAAAACCTTCGAAGCGTCGAAGACCGGATCGACGCGGAGAACACGGTTCCAATCGCTTCGACGTTTTATTCCAAAGATAAGGAGCGCTCTTTTTACTCGCCGGTACATGATTTTCCGCGTGGTTTCGTGGGATAAATATCGAGACAATTAAAGGAACGTCGGGAGCTGGAGGATAACAAACGCGAGCGGATCGCGCGCCACGTCGGCCGACGTGCAGCGTGCACGTTAAATTATCTATCGCGCAATTATTCATTTATGCTTATTCGCCTTGATACACCCGCGGATCTTGAATTATTACCGGCTTAACCGGACTTTTAATTCTAACGTATTACCATACTTATCGTAGCGTACGAGCGATTCGCTGCCCCGCGCCACGCTACTGTCACGCAGCGTTTTTACTCGAAGAACGTCGCTTAAAACGCTTTGCTTGAAAACCTGTGGCACCGTTTTGTGCCAGATTTCTTCCGTTCTATGTTCCCATACCGATCCATCGAAATTTTTCTTATAGAAAAGTAATAAAATAATCGAAAGAACGAGGATTTAGAACGTATAGGGAAGAAAATAGTCGTTTCATGTTAAAATTTGCGCGTAAAATCATTGCGGTTCGGTAAATCGAGGAAAGAGAGGAAAATATTGAGAACGGAAGCTCGGTGTACCGGAGATGAAACAAAAGGGGATGCTTGCAAGAATTCAGCAGCGGGAACTCGGCAACGAGAAGCTGTGTTGCTGTTCCAGGGAGCTTCAACGGTGCTTGGTTTGCGAGTAAGGCATATTTAGTACATAAATCAAAGCGCAAGTGGCCTTCGCTGGGGGCTATGAGTTTATATGCTAATATAAGGTACAGCACACTGTACACCGGGACGCCATCTTGACCGCCCCCGAAACGTCTTGACGATTCACCCCGGAAGATATATTCGTAACGTTACAACGCGACGATTCTGACTCGTTTCATAAAAAAGGAAAGCATGTACCCTTTTCTTTATTCATTTTTACTAAAAGTACAGAACATAGTCGCCAGAAATTCCTAATTTTTCTCTTCATCAAACAAACAACACTCGATCTTCTTTTATATATCCTATGTTCAAAGCTTTATGAACGATAATACTGCAGATATTACACGTGTGCGACGATTTTACATAAAATCGTACTAGATGTCAAATATTGTATTGTTCGTCGGTTCGTTGGTTTCGAGGGGTAAGTTAAAAAATCTCGCAGCGTTTCCGAGAGAAAATGCGCCGCGTCGCGTCGCGCCGAGTAAAACCTAAGATCTAGGACGCCGGAAAGTTTATATGGAAATGGAAATCGTAGTGTACCGTATAGAATCCGCCATCTTGACTGCGATAGAGCGGACCCAGGGGGTTGGTCGGTGCTCGCGGGTAGATGAAAACGTTGGCAGAAATATTCTCCGCGCTCGAGATTACCAATATGCCCCCGACACGGCGAGTCCATTCCTTTTCGGCGAACGGAAGCGGAGTGAAGTTCCTGAAACCGATCGTGGCGAAACTTCTCGCTTCCGTGTACTCGTAGAACTCTTAGTCGCGTCCGCTTTCAAACTGGGAAACTTTCGAGCGTTCTCGCCGAGTTTGGCGCCCGAGAGGAATCGATTACGTGTTGCATTTTCGTACGAATAAGGAGGAGTCGTAATTAAATGGTAGAAAACACACGAGACGCCTTGATTTCTAAATAGCAAGGTCTCCCGGCTCTCTTTTCGAGATCGAACTTTAAACAGAATTTCGAGAGCACCAAGCAGTTGGGCTTGAGGCGGTGTTATCGAGAGATCGCCGTTAAGACTGGAAGATCCGGGCGTGCTTTCTTCGCCAGCCTTTCGTGGCGTTGTTACGGCAAACGTTTAATTAAACTTGTAAAGTTGCCGCGTTCCATGGCCGAGCCACGGAAGGGATTGGTGTTGTTATGCGCGGGGCGTGATCCAACCCCGTTTAGCCGTATCGCGGCGTCGTAAAGGCGACTGCCGCTTCGTGTTTCGTAATGCGGGCATCTTCGTACTCGTGTTACGAGAGTCGTTCCCTTATCTCCGTCCTGGCGAACGTGTCATCTGCTCGGAGGCTCTATTCTCCGCGCACCTATGCCTCCGACCGAACCTGTTCTGTCATTCCTGGCCCCTACGAAACGAGCTTTCGTCGCGCCGTAAAAATACCTTGGTAAACGATCGGCTCGACCGTTCGTGTTAATAATTAAGCGCTTAGAAAATGGCAATGTTCGTCGTGATTACACGTTGTATCGTGATTTCGTCGCGAAACAAGAATTCTTGGCCACTGTTGAAATATAAAAGAGCATCGACGGCAGGAACGAAGGATAGCTATTTCCATTTTTCATCAGACCGGCCGTAATACGAGCTGAAATAAGTCTGCTGGCGCAGGGCGGGTGATGGTGAGCGGTGCCTGAAAAAGGCGGAACGGGTGTTGTATAAAACCGCTCGCGACATTACCTCCAATATTCGCAAAACGGATTCTCCGGCGGCAGCAGCCTCGTCCCCTCCCCCTGGCAAACCCCTTCCACGCAACCCCCGACCAACGGCTGGTAATGAGGTGGTTTCAATTCTGGCCTCGGGGAACAACCCGGCCCGGTGTGTAGGTACATCAGCTATTGCCATGTAAATGTCCGAGAGCGAGAGGGAACGAGCGGACGAGATTGATACGAGGGACGAGACCTAGCTACCGATCCCGTGCTTTCCACTTTTTTCCTCCGAAAATTCCCAATGAATCGCCTCGATCGAGCTAACTTCCGCGGCTACGGAATTAACAGAGAATTTAACGCCTGAGATTTTTCGGCGACTAGAACGTAGATGCATATAGACGAAATTGATGAACTTTTATAATGGAAGATCCTTAAAAAAGGAGAAAATGAAAGGTATATTTTTTGGCTTTTTTCTTGATTTCTTGCGAGCCACGAATGTTGCTACAAAGTTCGAGCGAGTGAAGAAGGCTGACCGGCAAGTGCTTCCATTCAAGAAAGCTTCGAGACACTACGACGAGCTCGCAAACACCAGCGTCGAGTTATCGCCGTGAAACGAAAACGCCGCTTTAAATCTTTTTCCCAGAGAGCAGTGAGAATTTGGTGGCACGAAATCACACCCCAGTCTTCTGTTGGCCCCGATAACGATATAAAACAGTAGTCCGCGTCCCGGTCCGCGACGAGCATTTTATATCATCGTCGTCCGATGAGCGGGCAATATCTCAGCGTCTTCGAAACGCTCGCGAACTTTCCCGCTTCTCACCCCGTTAACATTGAGAGTTTCGCGTAGAAAGAAACTTGCAAGAACGAAGTGGCGAAAGAGGGACGACGGGAGCGGCGAAACGAGGCTCGTGAAATAAAGTAGACAGCGTCACTCGGTATAGTTTTACGAATATATGCCCGCGGGGGTTGCCGAGGGGGTGGCACCCCCCAAAAATAAATCGCGAAGGCGCCGCTGCTCGTAATTTAAACTAGCGCAGTTTCGGTAACTAGTTCCTCTCCCCGTTCCGCTTGGACTTTCAACGACAAAGAAAACGATGGAACGATCGAAGGGTGAAATGTACGAAGGACAGAGAAAGGAAGAGAGGCAGAGGGAGTAGAGCACGGCGGTGAAGGGTCAGAGAAGCGGAATAGGTGACGTCGTAACCGAGACGGCTGTAAAGCGATTCGCAGTAAACCGCGGAATGAGTTTATTGCGCTTATTGACCGAACCCACCAAGCAGAAGTGCTCGTGTTAAAATCGCTGTCGGAGGTTTTGCGCTAGCTCGTCGATGTTTGCAACGTTTTGTTCCCTTCAATATGGAAGTCCCTTTGGCGAACGGGACGCATCGCCTCGGTTCGTCGGGAATGTCTGATATTGCTAATTTCCTGCGAATTGGAAATATTCATTGAACGGAAATTTGCAAAAGTCGTGCGTAACTTAATCGATTACTATTTAGAGTATCTTAAAGGCCGGAAATTTTCTGTAAGAGCTCAGACCACCGTAGATGTTTAGTCGGAAGTTCCTGGTAAAAGAATGCAACCATGGACTTGAATCAATCTGGCTTCGAGGAAAAATCAACGACTGTCAGATTATTTTAAAGAAGTGAAATTGCACGTGCTACTCTAGGTACGATTGAAGCGATCGATACCGCTGCTTAATAGTTTAATCTACAGTTTAATCTCATTGTGCAAGCTGGACCGATACGAATCTCGGAAATATTCGAGCATATCCTGTTGCCATTTGCCTCGTAATCGTCAGTGACGTATTACGTTCGATTCGTTGCTTGTTTTTCACTGGGAACCGCCTCTATTTCTTCAGCAAGCCACCGTCCCTTCCAAGGTCCATAGACGGTACAAATGGAATCGCGAGGGGCAGTATTTTTTCTTCCGGACGTTATCCGCGCTCTTGCGCGACGGCCTTTTAATTCGAGGCCTCTAACGAGTAGTAAATTTTCTGCAAAGGCAATACCGGTAAACGGGAGACAGCTCCTAACAGCACAGAACCACTTAGTTTTTTCCCCTTTCCGGCCGGCCCCTTTCGCGCCTCCAACACCCACCAGTATTAAATACTAATTCCATTAAAACCGTAGAAGGGTTGCGCCCATATCTCTGACCCATATTTCATGCCGAAAGCTTTTCAATCTGAGAAAATACTTATGGATCCGGAGCGGACCCTCTGGGATCGCGGGACGAAAAGTATGGAAGCGGGACCACGAGAAAGAATCGATAGTCGAAAGCTTTTGTTTGTCCATCGAGCCGTCGTCGGATCGTAAAAAAGAGGAATCGATTACCTTCTGCCTCTAAAAAAAAATCCCAAACCTGTAACGTCTCCTCGTAACGTCGATCGACGATATTTAACAGTTGTCATCAGCCTGTCACCTGTTTTCTTATTCGATAGCGAACGATCCTCCTGCGATCGCTATTAACATATTCCACGAGAGGAGACTAATTTACGATGCAGATACGACGGAACGTTCTTTCAGCGGAACGTTGTGGATGAACAAGATCGAACGATATCCGTAGCTCCGATTTCATTAAGTTTCTTCTTGGAAGGGTGGGTGTCGGCTAAAAAGACACAGTTTGGCGAGCGATTTCATCGACGAACCGCGAGATCGCGCGAGAACTTCTTGCCGGCAGATAAACGCGAATGGTTCGGCCTCGCGCTACCGATGCAATCACGTAGAAGGCCGCGATAACGGAGTTTCAATTACGGGCCATTCGCCTGTTCCCGGCTAATAGGCCGATCGACGATCGAAGATTAAAAGCCGATCGCGGGGGGATCGGCCTGTGTCGGCCGATAATAATAATAGTGGCCGGGCGTCGGCAACTTCCCGCGGACACTTTCCAATTTCGTTTTCTTCTTTTTCCTCCTCTCTGTCTGTTCTTCTTCCTCCTCCTTGCTCGTATACCTCGCGTCGCGTCGTTCGAAGGAAAGAAAGGGAGGAAGAGAAAGGATAGAAAGAGGATCGGCAACCGGTGGCGAGAAAGTTTTGGTTCAATTACTTGGCCGGTGGCGTCGGGGCTATCGCGCGATAACTCAATCGACGGGCCAGATACATGGGTGCAATCGCTAAAAGGCCCTGCGCGCCTTCGATGACGATCGCTCGGACTGATCGTGAGAACGCGCCACGGGAACGATTCCACTTACGAGCTTCTTTACGAGCGCGTAATCGTTCGCTCTGGGAGCAGCTCGTAAATCCACCTCTTTCTTCGTGGAGAACTCGCCAAACGTACTGATTTCTTCATCGTTGATGGCCGATTTATTTGTAATTTGTTCGCTCGAGAATGTCTCTGGATCTTGGAGCAAAGAATGTCACCGATAAATGCGATAATATATCTGGGTACTCTCAAAATCTCAACTACGATTTGCTATGATTCATACCAAACTTGAATAAATATTTATTAAAACGATAGAAATACTAATAACTCGTAAATAATGATAATAATTAGCCTTTGGCATAGAAAAAGATCGACATAAATGAACAAGTAATTAACAATTAGTAGGAAATGATATATGGTGCGAGAATAAAGGCGAATTACTGACATGTTATTTAACTTTCTGAAACCTCTATATGGAGCATTAAGCTTAAAAAACAGAAGAATTTCTGGGCAGTCTATGTATCTGTTTACAGTTTTATAGGCAAATATAACGTCAGCTACGGATCTACGTTATTCCAATGTAGAAGATCCACGGGATATTAAGAGCGGATCATAGTTATGGCATGTTATTGAAATAGGCTTACCGATTTTGCAGGAAACAAATTCTCAATAGAACCAGCATACGTCCAGGGGTGGAGATTCCAGATAGGAGAGCAGTATTCGAGGCGGAAGAACCAAAACGGTATAGAGAATTCTAAATTTTGTACGATTTCTATAACATGAAATATAAAAGTCAACGTAAATTTTCGATAAAAGTTTATCGGATAGAGGAACCGCGTGGCCCGATTTCTGCAGTGACTTAATAGGAACGACGATTGTCAGCGATTGGCCAGGAATCAGTCGCGACGAATCGCGCGACGAGCGAGGAGAATGATCGAACCGGACACACACCCGAATATCTAGGAAATCTATGCAGATCGTTAACGACGGTCAACGACAGTCCAGAGAAACGAAGCGAACGTCCATCGAGTGGTAGAGCCATTGTGTTCCCGACCCCCTGAGACAACAGGGTTCGCACCCTATTGCTTCCGACACGGACGTCTCAATTAAATGTATACGAGGCAAGTGGGGTTGATAAAGCGTTCAGTCATAAATATGAATTATCCGCGGTAAACGCTCCCTCGAGTACGACAGTCGGGGGTTCGAAGGAGACTAAAAGTCATCCGCGAATCTGTCCTAAGAATTTGTCAAAAGTTGTTGATTGATTGCGAAGAAATCATAGGTGTCTCTGGAACTTTTAAATTAGAAAATCCTCGGTAAATGGACATTTTTCGCTATGATGCAATAAAATTTTCAAGGGCGGTAGAATAGATTTCAGAGGGATAGAAAACGAACGGAAACCATGGGCGCGGATATCGATTCCTCCTTTCGTCCAATCGTTCTAATAGAAAAGTAATGTCACTCCCGCTCGCCGTGGCATCTCGAGGCTAATACGTCTTGCGGGCATGCAGGGGTGTTTATGAAGTATGGCGATGCGTTTTAGCAGATTGGTGACGATACTAGGGCGAGATCGTAATAATAACGCGAGCCGATCGAATGAATCGACAAAGTTGCGCGAGCTTTCTACTTCGGACTGATAGACC
Source organism: Bombus confusus (assembly GCA_014737475.1). NCBI lineage: Eukaryota > Metazoa > Arthropoda > Insecta > Hymenoptera > Apidae > Bombus > Bombus confusus. Next base: position 1,841,801 of record JACXIV010000033.1, on the reverse strand, counting down.
GATGCTTTTATGAAATTGCGATAAAAAGCCAATTCATCTTGCATCTTGAAGAAAACTTTCCTGTAAGGAATTCGCGTTCTTTACTTTCTACGAGGAACGCCATTTTTCTGTGATACGCAGGTTTTAAATTTTAAAGTTGCGACGAAAGTTCGACGAAAGTTACAACAAAAGGTTTGAACATCGAAAGTGACTACATTATCCCTACAGTGTCCCTTGCTAGCGTGACTCCGCGTAGAATGGAGGCAATTTAACTCCAACTAGCACCTGGAACGAGATCTAAATCACGTTATCCTTTAGCCACTGCGAAATCTGCGTTCGGGAAGTTCGGCTACCGAAGTACCTGTCTCCGACTAGCAAGGTCAGGAAAGGGGCAAAAACGAGTTCTAGAGGGTGGCGGGTGGATACAACCCCGACTAGCTAACTCGCACGGTCGCTCGTCGTGTATCCAGCAACCTACATCGGTGGTTTCCTTCCTGTGGAACGTTTGTCGGTACCCCGTGCGGAATAGAAGCGGCCACGACGATTCAGAGGAGTGTGACTCGACAAGTCCCAGGAAGCGTGTGCTTTGCTAACGATGACAAACTGCCCCGTTCTAAGACGCCATATTTATGCTAATCTAGCCGGGTAGACTCTGCCTCGAACCTACGAGCTTTCTCCCTTCCCTTTTATCCTCTCCACACACGCTTGCTTACACGTCCCTTGCCTCCACAGATTCTTTGATCGAATCGCGGGAATGGATCGTCCACCGTTCCCTCCTATTTTCCTACGAAATAGCTTTGTTGTAAAAATTCAGTTTCGTTGCAAGCGCCGATATTTGTTAATCAACCCTCGAGAGAAACAACGAAGAAGTAGAAAGCAATACTAACTGGAATGTTCTTCAAAGTTTACGGAATGGTATCATCGATGAGAAATCGTTTTCAGAGAGTCGGTTATAAATTGTTTGCGACGTATCTCGACTTCAACGTGCTCGATACCCCGTACCTATGCGATGCCAGAATCTAGAGGCCACACGTGCTGGTTGGAACGCGACAGGAACCATGCGTATCTCGCGACTTCTTGTCTTGCCAACAGCGTGTTTTGCCTTTCTTTCCACCCTTCCTTCGATATTCTCCCGTCCTCTGGATCTAGCTGGGCCCCATCCCTCTGCACGCTCGCGGAGAATATGGATCGGCCCTGACAATATTGCCGCTGGAACCACCCCGTGTCTAGCGACATGATATACGCGGCCGCATTTCATATATTCCATTGTTTCCAAGTTTTCGGATCCATTTGTAAGATTAAATTTGTAATGCGGCCCACCACCCCGGACCCTGCCGCTACGCCACCTCCTCGACGCCCATCCAGCTTTTCTGCGCGCACAACTAGAGAATCGACGCATATGGCCAAACTGCCAATTTCCATCGCGCGCCTCAATCGAAATCTGGATGCTGAAATTTTGTAGATTTTTTCATACTTTCGATAATCGTCAGAGAAAGAGAAAGAGAGAGAGCTTTGCTTGAATTAATCGTCACTCAGCCTAAATCACATAGCTTTCTGGTTTCAATTTCGATAAAAACAGATCTAACGTGAGCTCTGTACAGTTCGAATGAAACTTCGATCGTTTCACTTTTCACCATTTCGCATCCATAGGCGAAAGTATTCTCGAAGAACGAAGATGGAGCGCAAAAAGGGAAAATCGGAAACGGGATCGGGGCCAGAGCAACGCGGCATTCATTTCCATCGGCGGTTTTCGTTGCTTCTGGACGAAATCACGAACGTGGGCGCAAACATGCGCCCGAAACGTATGGCGCATAAGCTGTTCGCTTTAACCGGCCACTTTCAGATTGGATGGCGCGCTCCTCGGCATATGGATTCGTCGCGGATTGAGCCGCGGTTTTCATCGCGAAATGGGAATTTCATTTCTATCGGAACCCGACACCGGGGCGACTGCCAACAGAATCGAAACAACAATCCTTTTAATCCCGCAACCAGGCTTCGTTCCTTTTCCCAATCTGAATCCTGATCAAATTTTGCCAATCTTATTTTATAACCATCTATATTTATTATCAAAGACAATGTGACTGTTCCACGATGCACAGAATAGAATATTCCTACACGCTGTTGTAACTCCCACGTCAAATTCTCTCTAACAGACAAAGTAACGTCAACGCGACAGAAAATACTCAGGGGACGGGTCGGTTCTTCCGTTTCCGCAACGGAATCGGGCAGCAGCGCTCGAACGAAACAAACATGTTCAGGACGGTGTAAAGCACAGGTCGGCCAGGCCACCTTCGCGCTGCCACACATGCGGCAGCCTTCCCAATTATACCGCGAGAGGTCCGCGAAACTTTCATAAATTTCGTCACAGAGCGAGCAAATGGCTTCCGGTCCAGCGGTCGGACATTGTCGATAACAGGCACGTCGCCAGGGGCGAATTCAATATCGCATTCGCACCGTTCTCGTCCAACTCCACCATTTCCAGTGCCTCTACCCTCCTTTCACCCTGGCGTTGTTCCATCCCCTCTGCGAGCGACGGTGTCCTCTCCTCCGCACTACCTCTACACCCTCCGTGCACCTCCCCCTCCCCGTTCCCTCCCACGCACCCCTCGCATTGTCCCTCGCATTGTTCCGAAAGTTTTCGCCGGAGCCGCGTAGTCACTGCGCCGCGCGCGATTACCATATGAATTAAAGTAATGTGATATACGATCACAGGGACTATCCGGCGGAGAGGCTCGAAGAAGACGCGCGGGGCCGCGCCGAGGAGAACACCCTCGCACCAGAAGCTATCTCGAGACCGGCCCGATCGGAGAAGCCTGCCTCCTTCGATTGATCCACCAGATTCTTCTTACGGAAGCAATTTGTAGTATCGCTAAGAGCGATAACGATCCTCCAGTGGAGGAAGAAAACGGTCGTGACAAGCGAGAAATATTATTTTATAGTAATTAAGCGGAGACAAAAGACTATCCATCCCGATATAATAATGAGATTGAAATAATATCTACATGACGATGGTCGTTCGAAGGTTAAGAGAACTATTAATTCGATGGGATTTAGCGAATAAAATTTTACGATCTCCGGTTGATACTTTCGAATGGATAGAATAAGCGGAGCTCTCTATAAGTAAGAGTCAAGGCCTTTGATCGTAGAAGAAGTTAGTACAATGCAAGGGTAAAGATGATGCTCTGCCTTTGGAATTCTGGAAGAATCGTCCGGCGATCAAGGAATCGCGGTATCGCTCGCAATTCATTTAACCGAAGAAGAAGCTGTACGCGTGGCAGTCCCAGATGCATTCAGATAAGGAGCTCGACCCCAGGAAAATGGCTGGTTGGTTTAAAACAGCGGCTGGTCCCCTTGGTCGCGGTCTGGACCTCTACTAGGAACGATTTGAAAGCGGGTGCACAATAGCTATCGGTTCGACGGGGCGCGTAGCACGCGTCTCTGCTTTCTGGCCGACGTGATATCTCGATCGCAATAAATTCACATTAACCTATCTGCTGGTGTGGCCCTTGCCGCAGCTTTAATACATCCCATCGGGCGGCCCGCCCTCTATATCGGCCGCGGATCCGCGCCGTTGTCGGCGCCGATTTTAATTTTTCAATTTTACGAACCCCGTCGTCTTTCCTTGCCCTCTTCTCCTCGCCCATCTCTCTCTTTTCCTATTTCCTGTCTTCTTACTGATTTTGAAGCAGATGCGATCACGATTCGATGATAATTGGATAGACCACGTATGAAATATATCGTTTAACTCCGTTCAAGATAAAGCGATTGAAAGAGAGGATGAAAAAAGTCTCGGTAAGTGATACAGGTAAAAGCGTAAAAACAAGTAAACAAGGGTTAGTTAAACGACTCGGCTCACAATGACCGGTGTAAGGCTCGAACATTAATTTCTAGTAATTATCAGAGGTGTAATTCACCCGGCGAGGGTCCCGGGTCGCGTCCGGGGTCGGCCAGTGCGTGTTAACGCCGTTGTTATGCCCCATTATATTGTCCTACCTACACGCCAGCCACAAAGGGGAAACGACAACTCTGCGCAAACGGCGAGCAGAACAGATCTATTTTCAAAATTTTCAGCCGCTGCTTCAGAAATATTAAAAAGAGCCGATACATTACTCTTTTTTCGAGCAAATTTTCCTTTAAAAATTACAAATATAAGTGTAGATGTAAGAACTACAAATTGTTTCGCGACATAGCGACTCATCGATCCGCGAAATGTTTTTTGAGGCAGCGGAGAACTTTTTCAGCAACTTATCACGCGGCAAATCGGTTCGCGAAAGATGATTCATCGAGGCGTAAAGTTTAAAACTCGAGCAATTGTACGTCGGAACAATGGTGAACGGCGTCACCGCGTAACGAATCGCCGCGAAAATTGATAAAATATTATTAAACGCCACCCCGGGCCGCCGACCAAGAGATAGCATTACTAATTTATTTAAATGGACTTATCTTTCCGAAGCCCCGATAGGAATGTAAATTGAACCCCACTGAATCAAGGGAGTAATGGCACGAGTAAGATAAAGATATTTTATTGCTTTGTGGTCGGACATATTTAAGCAGGATGGAAAATCTTTTTTCCACCGTACAATCTTCCTCTCCCTCTCTCTCTCTCTCTCTCTCTCATATGCTTCGATATCACAAAAAATCGTCCACCTTTTTTAATCATCTTGATTGGAAAAGAGACATTCTTCTTCAGAATTCACAAAAAAATAGCTTCTGAACTTTTTCAATGCTCAAACGCCTATCCAAACGTGTAACCTTGAACGTCAACACGAAACATCGCTGCGCACGAGGCACACACTGACGAGAAACGGAAGCTGGTGAGGGCGCGATCATGCGACTGGACCATCCGCAGAGGGATGAAACGGGCCTGTGAGGGTGGAAGGGACAGGAGGGAAGAGAACGTGTGAGCCAGGGGCTGGGAGAAGGTGGTGAATCCTCTTCTACACCTTGATTTACTGTCGGCGATATTTTCTCGTCGGCGCTAGTTGGCGCCTACCGCACCACCGCACTCGACAATGGTGGCCGCTTGACATTTTGTTTCGAATTATTGCCCGCCTGGCCGGTCCTTTCTATTTCGGCCTCCACCGCACGACACCGCTGCGGTCTGCTTTTTTCCCAGACAGCTCTTTGTCGAGCCGCAAACTATGCGCGAACGGTGCGCAGTATCCGCTTCGAATTCGGCGGCTGTCCTCTCACCGCGGATTTACCGTCTCCCGCGACAGGACAGAAGGATTCAGCGATACCGGCGATATGCTAGACGTGTGTTTATTCTCGTGGTTGAGAAATTCGGTAAATTTGACATGTTTCCGTATTTTATACCACAGAGCGATGTATGTATTTCCATCGTAATTGCTTCTGGTATCGCGTGTGAAAAGGCTTAGAGGCGAAACGAAGCATATGTCCTAGAAAAGTAGCGTCGTGAAAATCGTTTAGCAACGTCTGATTGAGATCGACACGCCGAAACGGGGATCATCGTGAGACCGATGTAAGCTGCGTGTTCGCAGTCAAGTTACATAATCGCGACGAAGCACCGTGGCTAATTGGGAATCGGGGTGACCGACTGCATTGGGACCAATCTTTCTACCAGCACTCGTACAAACTCTGACTTTCGGACGTATACCTTTTACAGAAATAAAGTGCTTCTTCGATTACAGTATCTGTAAAAGTTCAAGTCTTTGAAGCAAGTATCGTTTCTTAACGAATGGAATCGAGGATGGTATATCAAGGGTGAGTCACGTCTTGTTCGATCCGCTCATGGGAACACAGAAGCGAAGATATCGGATGATCGACGTGGCGTATGTGCTCTCGCGTCGAAGACGTGACTCGTCTGGCGAGAATCGGCAAACCGAGAAGTTAATGTCTTGGAACGGACGCCATATTAGCATATCCGCGTCCAATCGTCGCCCACGTGGCAAGGGCGCCGTGGCAAATCAGCCCGGAGCTATGACATTGTCATTATTTCACTGACAGAACAAGCATGCGCGCGATTCTCCACGGTGAAGTATCGCTAACAAGGGTGGGAAGACCGATTGTCTGATCGGAACCAAGAGGGACGAATGGCCACGATGCTCCTTTTAAATCGAACCACCGAGCATAATGGTCAGGATCTCGTTCAAATCCACTCCGTCCCGCAATTCGTTTTTATTGAATCGTCGCGGTCGTCGATTGATACTTTCGTCAACGTTTCGTGACTGCAAGAGAACGATTCCTCGAATTCGGTATCGAGTCGATAGAGATGGAAGGGCGACGATAATAAGACGAAAGCGTGGAAGAAACGGAAGCGTCGGGGACGGATTTGCTCGTTAAATGGAAGACAGGAGCAGGCCACGGTGGAGAGAGGATGATGGGAATTTCCGAGGGGGTTCTTCCTAGTTTTATAAGGGATATGACTGTTCCCGGAGCCCGTGGGCTGCTTCGTGTTATTTATCTTTATGGACCTCGGGCAGAGGGTAAGTACACTTACTCTCGGGGTGGGGGTTAAGGGGCGAAGTTAAGCCGAAACGAGGGCGGTAAGAGATTGTTTGTCGTATTGGCTGCGGTTTCGACGGGCTTAACGTTACCCGTTTAGGGGATTTCTCTGTGGTTTTTCTCTCGAGAGGCTGATACCTCCCTGAATAGTCTTCAGGGAGTCTTCTAGCGTGGATGTTCGATTCAACAAGTCGATATTTGCACACGTCACTTTCGCTGGAATATTTGCCAGTATCCTCCTTTGTAATTGTAATTTTTACGATCGTTTCTAACAAATGTTACACGAGTAAGGTTTCTTAGGAAACAACGATCGATACAACGACGTTCGAAAGTATCCGAGTAGGGAGAGATTTCAAGTGGTCAAAAATTAATCTATTGCCGTGTAATCGGCTTTTGGCGGTGCAGGGACAATCGTACAAAAGAGAAACGAATTAAAAAAAGTAACTTTAATACCTCTCCCGAACGAGAGAGTTATTACCATGAGGAATTAAGAACAACCAAGGAAATACGGTGGAGAATAACGTTAAACTTCTGCTATGAGACCACAAAATTTATAAGATGGAGGAGAGACGAAACAAGGAAGTGGGTAAGGTTTAACGTTCGCAGAGTTCTCTTCACGGATATTCTTTTTATTCATTAACAATGATTCCGAATACATACAGTGCTTATGTACAGAGTGATATTTACATTGAACTGATACAACGTGACACGTCGTGATAAATAATTCTTATAAAACAAAACAAAACGTCGATAATAATTTTACACCTGTATGAAGAGTCATTTACATCGGACTTACATCGTACACATATATCTAGAACAACGTCGTATGGGCCGCAATATTCTAAGAAATCCGTGGATCCGGTATAGAATTGTTATTTGATAACGTCAAACTTCCACAGAGACTATTCCACGAGTCGCTTTTACAGTATTAACGTCTTCTTCAGCGATCGAGGAAAGAACATCCCCATTTTTTTTTTCCATTAAAATTGAAAAAAAAATTTTGGAGATCGAATATATATATATACACACTACTGCAATTATTGCTGTACAGAATACTGTAGCTTTTTATCATTCTAATCCTTAAAAAGATTTATTCGTTTGTATTGCTTCGAATCCCATCTGTTTCCTTATTCTATTTCACCTCTGTCCCGATGCTTTTGATAAATTCTGAATTATCGGTATCCTCGATAGGAAGGACCAAAGAGGAAAACAACAGAAATACACAGGTGAGCGAATCGCGATTCAGCAGAGCGGCGAAATAAGCAAACATTAAGCCAGGAATGGAAGTGGCGATAAGTCAAGCAATTCCGGGCAATATTAAGCCACTCCGAGCGGCAGGTTAACCCTATGTTAAGCCGTACGTCGAGCAGGAGGGGATCATGGGGGCGGGGGCGGCGCGGCGGGGGTGGAGCCGGGGATGGCTACGGAGGTCGCGTGTATTTAAAACGCGAATGCGCGCCAGCCGATTCACTGTTTGAAGTTAAATGGAGTGTAAATGGCAGATAACAAACCGGCACTGTTTCCGATTACGGCATTCATTGTTTCCTACCATTATGCGCGCTCCGCCGGTTTGTGTGTTAGCCGGGATACGGTTTACGATCTATTTATTGCCGCGCCACCCCCGACACACAAATGAACGCGGCTTACGTCGCGTTCTATCCCAGCCAGAGCACACTCTCTGCCCCACCTGTGCTCCAACCCCCTTGACACACCTGCCTACCAGCCAACGTGAATCAGAACGTTTCGTTTTTCCAGCTGGAAAAAATATTGACGATATTTTAAATCGCGAAAGTTGTGGCCGCGTAAAAAAAAATAATTGGGATTCAAGGAATACTCGAACGACCTATCGTACCCTTAAAACTAGGATAAAGTCCGATCAATCGACGATTAATCGCGATATTTACAAATTTCTCCTACCTAATATTGACTAAAGAGGGAATATCACCTTATCTCGCAAAGGTAAGATCTCTTAAGTTAATCGGTAAAGCTTCTAGCGATTAGTTCGTTATCATACACGTATACCATGTAAAATGTCGTAATCGATTATTCTCGTGAAGTACTTCAGTTAAAATGGACAAGTGCAAAAATCTCGTGAATATTCGGTTAACGAGGAGTTTATGGTAGAATAAGTGATCCTGTGCATCGAGCTACGTATGTTAGGGGATGATATCTTAAAAAACTGGAAGAGCATTTATCTTCGTCCGATCGAATTTCAATTCTCATAGATGAATGATCAAATTGAAAACAGATTAATTGAGTCCTATAATAGAATAACAATAAAAAATAACACCGCTGAAACAAATTCTCTCACTTCCAAATTCTCAAAGTCCTTAAAATTTAAACTCCATATCCTCCCCTTCGTAAAAGAAACATCTTAATTTTCAAACGAATAGCCACTGGTCAGTATCGCGTCTTCTGTCGATGATTTCCGTCGTCACTTACTGTGAACAGTGGTGGCTCGCCTCTTCACTTCGACCTGATCCACGATCGCGTCGCTCTCCTTATCCTGATGCGCGGTCATGTGCCTAGTCAGATGGTGCCTTTCCCTAAAGCTCTCGTCGCAGACAGGGCACCTTAGTTTCTCCTCTCTTCGCCTTCTAGCAGCTTCACCGGAGTTTTCGTTCTTATGATGCGATCTCATGTGGTACACCAGGTCGGAGGTCATCCGAAAAGATAGATTGCACTTGGCGCAAACATTTTGCGCGGGCAGAGTCAACGCGGCGAACGAGGAGGGCAGAAGACCAGCCACCCCAGCGGCCGTCGCCAGAAATCTCGGTCTAGTCAACGCGTCTGCCATCGGTGGAAACACGGAGATCGGATTGTACGACAAATTCGGATAAACTGGTGGTAGATCCGGTCGGAAGCTGGGCATCTTAGGACTGGGTACTTTGGGTGGTTGGGCAATCTGAGGTATCTTCAGATTCTCCAGTAGACCAGGTTGATTGCTCTCGGGACTGACTAGGAAAGGATAGGACATTTTCGTGGGAAACGGCGCGTACTTGTATCCAGTAGTAGCTGTCAATGGTACCACTGGTGGACTGACGCTGTTCTGGTATCCAGTACGGTCGTCTGGAGATATGGAGGATCTTGGCGAAGTCTGCCCATCGTCGTTGAAGCCGTTCCTTTGTGCTGTCAGATTCACCTTCGTAAACGCGCTTCGAGATTCTCCATGTCTATCGGTCGGACAGGGTATGACTGTGTCGTAAACCTTGTTGCAAGTCAGGTTTGGCTCCACCGCCTCGGGGCAAGTGGTTAACATCGACTGATGAGTAGCAAACGCAGGTGGACTGGGTGATTTCTGTAGACGGGTGCCAGAGACGTACCTCCGAGTGTCGGTATCAGGTGACAAAGCTGGTAACGTCGGAGTCAGAGTTCTCGGAGATATATACGGAGGACTTAAAGAGTTCTCCGTGCACTGCATCATCCTCCTCCTATCGGAACCACCGGTGTCGTTGTCGTAGTTCTTGATTGTGAGATTCTGCGGCAGTCTGTCCGAATCCAAGATGTTCTCTGTTGATATTTCATCGCGAGAACGATCCTTCCTGCTCGACACCATCCTCATTTTTTCGCTCTGCCGACGAGCAAGGTTCTCGTCAGGCGCAACGAGAAACGCCACGTCGAAGGAACGCTTGCTAGCACGCTGAAGAGGGTACGAAGCGTCGGAGGTGACGTCGCTGATGGACGGAGGACTGGACGACGTCAACCCCGTCGTGGCTGTCGTAGACGTCGCGGGGGCGGCGCGGTCGATGCCACTCGTACGATCTTCCATTGTCATCCTGCTCGCTCCGGATGATCGACCTGTGACAATGACGGCCGATGGTCAATTTACCAAGCTCTGCGGAAATGATGGATGAGGCTCGCGCTTCTATATTCGAACACCAGGTGTTACGACCATGCTCAAACTGAGGGAAACTGGGTCAATGAAAATCGACGAGCGATTTCGTAGATGCGTTTGAACGAGTGGAGACGCGTAATCGAACGTCGGCGAGAATTGACAATCTCTTCTAAGCGATTGATAGCGCGAATAACAGAGACTTTCACGTAAAAATTACAAAGCAATTAAGTGCACGAAACAAAGTTAAGTGTAGTAACAAAGTAATTATTTAAGAACTACAAGTTTCGTGAAGAAACGGAAGACTACTTAATTGCTTTGTTTCGAGCATACAAAACTAAACTTACCGGACCACGCGTCCAACAGAGAATTCTCCCTCCGGCAATCACCGTGTATCAGCCACGCTGCTCACCCCCTTCGGGTGTCAATCTTCCTTGGTCTAAGACATCAGTTCACACAGTTTCCTTCCATCGGACAACAAATATGAGGTTAATCACAAGCGTCGGTGATAACACCGGCACAGATGAGCGATCCGATCGCAGTAACACCGAAGAAGAAACACAGAGAACGAGGACGAGGGTACAGCGTGCATCGGCGGACCACGTTAAAATGAGGGAGCCGGCCGCGCATCCCCTGTATTTAGGGGTAGAATCCCGCGGAGGGTAGCTCGGCGTGGCAGGTGGAGGCGCAACGAGGGTGGCACCGGCCAATGGCAACGTTCCCAGGGTTAGACGGGGGTGGAGCGTACGAACGGGGTGAACATATTCGGTCGTCGGGACGCGTCTGCTAGTCCCATCCAGACCACGCCTACATATTTCAGGTTCGACACATGTGCCCGGGATCGTCGTCGTCGTCGTCGTAGCCGTCCTCGTCGACTCTTTCCTCTTCTGCCCTCTCTCCACGTTGCGCAACGCGTTCCGCAGGATCCCGTTACCCCGTTAGCCCGAGATCTAAAGGGAATGGGGGTGATGGCGGGCCCGAGCGGGGCTGTAATTCAGCCTGACAAACGATCTTGAATATTTTTAACGCCCGCGCCAGCCTCGACTCCTTTTTTATGGTCGATCTCCTGGATATTGGACGTTCGGCAGACTCGTCGAATCCGCTGATGGACCTCCACCGTGCCCGATTATCCCGCCAATGATCATTCGCCCCGACTTTTCGAGCATTCCCTCCAGCGTTTTCTATTCGAGAGAAATCTTTTCTCCGATCTTTCTTTTCGTCTTTAACGTTTATAAGGTTGCATATAGATTCAACGATGTTGAAGAATCATTTCGATTTTAACTCTTTATTTGGTAACTTTTGAAGTTTAGAACTGTTCATGTTTTAATAGTTGGTCATCTTATGGACACCTCGTTACCGAAGAGAAACGGGGCGCATTAAATTGACCGTACTGGACAGAAGGTACCAGCAGAGCCACCAGAGATCATCATTTTACGGATTATCTTCTTGACGAATTCCTCCCATTTCTCGGCAGTTCGATAAATACCACGATCCCTCCAGGTGATACGCGGCTCTTACGAAAGCATTTCTACCCGATAAGCACAATTTTTTATCATCCTTTCAACGTTACTGCTTTACCAACACCTTCATCGTGACCAAATTTCACTTAAAATTATTCGGCAAAGCTTGTCAACGTTTGCGATATTTTTCCACGGGATGTTAAAGCATAAAAATAGTAAAACGGAACAATACAAGTAAAGGAAGCAGAGTGAGACTGGAGTTCTATGCTTGAGCAATAATACCCGCTATCTCGAAAAAAAAAAGGAAATAAAAAGGCTGGCTAGCTCGCGAAGCCAATAGGCGATCAATCATAAAACTGGTGATCTATTTTGCCCGGCATGTGAGAGCCGTCGAGTTCTTACGCTCACGATTCCCGGGATTCTGCGAACTCTGCGGGGAACGCCTAGAGGTTAAAGGACATTAACTTCTTGATTGAGTCGGCAAAAAGTTGTAATGACCTTTCGATTGGACTGGCCGACCCCAGCGGAGATTCGCGGATCACGGAAGACGAAACGACCTGTATCTAAGTTTTTTCCAGTTTCCCTGTTTCGTAATTATTTACTACAACCAGATTAATAATTATTACACGACGAACAAGCGTTATTAACAGCGTTATTAACATTTCTCCCGATGTTGTTCCGCACGTACAAGAGAAAAGGAGAACTTTCTCGAGGCTGGAATAAATTGAATCGTTCGACTATCAACGAAGCAGATGATGGTGAACGGTCCAAGCCGAGTTTAATCCTAATTCGTGGTCGTAAAGTCGACAGAGCCGTTTCGTCGACGTTATGTGTGACACGCGACTCGCTGCGGGACGTCTAGGAACGTTTCTATATCTTTCGCCAGCCATTCCTGGCTTATGAACCATATTTATTGCCGATCGTGGCATCCTGTCCCTGCGCGCTTCTGATGGCGATATACCAATCCCTAATACCACTTTATGCCTCTCCGCTGACTACGCTCCAACGACTATACTTGCTACTTTTTCTCTACTGCCTTCTTCTTTTTTTTTTTAAAGAACAAACCAGAAAAAGAAAAACTTATTGTTTTATCGGGAGGGGTGAAGAGATCGGGTTCGTGAGAATCATCTAGGTGTAATTTCGCAGGCATCTGTCCTCGTTGTCCTCCAAATCGAGCAGAAAGGGCAACTTCGCGACGCCCAATTCGTCCGAGTTAAACGAGCAGAGGGTCGCTGGTCGACCGGCACGTGGCTGACACGCGTGAGCTGTTAACGCTGAATCGTACCAGGGGATGTTAACACTAACGTTGCTTCGCCAAAACGACACCTTGCAGAAAGCCTTCCACTCATTCGTATGGCCCCCATTGCTGCATTGAATTATGCGAAAATTTCTAGAAGATTTCTCGAATTAATTTTCAACTACATCGTCTAGTCTATATATAGTCGAAATCCAATGGGTGTTTAATTTATTCATTCCTTTTTAAGAGAAACGACTCGACGTGCTTCCGAACAATATCTTGCGATACTTTCCAGTTGGCTGACGCTAACACGAGGACTGCTGAGTCTGTCCGGTGATAAATATGCAGCCGATGCAGTTGATGAGAGAAGGTCGTTTATCAATCACCCATTAACGCAGCCCCAGCACTCTGTGCAGCTTTACCGGCTCCGTCGAAAACCTGCTCGCTCCTGCCTCCATATTTCACGGAATCATCGTGATTCTCTTCCAGCGGGCTTCCCCGGGCGCAGTCGATTTTCCATTAAAAGCCGGCATCCACATTGGTCGCATACAAGCTCGCCGCGTTTCAAGGAAATATCCCATCGAGATACGTCCCTAGGCCAATCATACCTCTTCAGAAGCTTGCTAAAATCGTGACCTATAATCTGCGGAATTGCGTCCAATATACCACGAGTGAAACGTGACTTAAGTCGATTGAATAAAGATTAGTCGATCGAAGGATTTGCGAAAGTTGGAAAAATATTTCAAAATCGCGGTATCCAGTCCAATTGGAAAGTCCAATTTCGGTATATCTTCTGGCAATAAAAAAAAGAAATGAACAAATGATTTGTACAGCTCGAAAAAAGCAGGGCGGTACATCTTGAGACCTTGATAAATTGAACGTGTGATGAGGATCAGAGGATTCTCGAAAATAGCTGGCCGCGGTGTACGTCAGCCGCGAAAGGGGAAGAGGTATGCAGCCCTGACGACGAGTACCAGAGATTTAGATTTTACGGCCGCTTGAGCAATTTCTTGACTTATAAGCGGAACCATGCATACCAAGTGAGCCATCAAATGTTTCTGACTGTCTTAATTCCTGGAATCACCCTCCAAAAAGTGGCACGGCTCCATGACGAGCCAGCTTATTATCCAAACTCTTCGCAATCTCGCTTTATCGCTTGACGTAATTGCCAATTACTTTTATATCCAAATATTATTTTCCCAGGAACTTCGTGATAACGTTTGCGGAAGTTACAAAGTTATATCCAATCAAACTTCCAAGTCGAATCTTCGCATTTAGCCGTAGCGTTGTTTCAAACTGTGATCACTCAGCTCCGCAATACGGGGTTCCAAATAATCATCGATCAAAGCCCACCCGCAGCATCTTTTGGCTAACACCAAAATTGCAACGACATTGATCCGTAGCTTCGAAATCTACCGAACGTCTCTGACTAAATTCGAATTCACTTTGCGCGTTTACAGGGTGGCGGAGAGAAGTTTGCCCTCCCTCCTTCTCTGCCGCTCTTGTTGATATCATCCGGAGACGATATCGACTTGCTCCGCAGTTGCTCGGGGAATTTAATTCTATTCGAAGTGCCACCTAAGATGCCACCTTCGCCTCTTATCTCTGTGCACACGGTGGGCTGCGCGTGGCGGTTGCTTATGTGTTACGTGAATACCTTACCTAAACGCCCGGCGAAGAAGCGTCTCTGCGTGCCGTTACCTACACACCAAGCCCCCACAGCCCTCGATAGAACCGTACCATCTCCCTGTCGCGTTTCTACCACTGGCACACAGTGGGGGAGTCGACCGAGAGAAATTAATGCGACTTCCAACCGGGCGTTATCGGACGCCGCTATCTCGCGCCTCGCTCGCGGAAAACGTGAGTCGCCTAGGCGAGAAGTTTCGGAATTTAAGTGGCGAGGCGCCACGAAACGTACACGACCCTCGGATTTCAGGATCGACCCGATCAGATGTAGGAATTCTATGTAGAGGGTTCCTGATAACGATGATTTAAAATCGAAGGATATCGAGAGCTTGTAAATCCCGACGATCCGGTGTATACGAATTATGGTCTGGCGTGTGCAGGAAGCAACCAATCAAACGATACAAATTAATGGCACGCGTAAATATTCATGGGTCATTAATCATCGGCGTGACTGGCATCGACGCGCGAACGCGATGCGCTCTTAAGAGCGCACCCCTTAACGCCGATTTAATCACAATGAATAATCGTGTGGATGTAGTTCCGTGTAATCCAACGTATCTCGAGGAACGATCTTCATTTTGTATACTTCTATTAAGAAAAATAGACGCGCGAGCCAAAAAGAGAGCCGCGAAGCAACAAAGAATGCCTTATAGAACGCCGAAGATCGCGTAGATGCAATGCACAGGCGTCGCGACGGCCTTGTCGACGGCTTTACGATTATATTTGCCGAAATCTTGGAAGAGGGGTGACCGTTCCGCGTGCACGGGTTCGTGGTTCCCCCATGGTCGTCGACGCAGGCCGAGCAGCGCCAGGGAACGCGGAGGGTTGGAGGTCGAGGAAGGTAGCTAGAGGCCTGGAGGAAGCTGGATGGAAGGGAGTTATTAGAATGGTCCGGAAAAGATGGCGCGGAGTCGCTCCGTATTTTTATACTGTATGGCCGCTGCTTTGCATAATCCCGCACTTAGCTCGCTCGTCCCGAGATGCCGACTCGCTATGCAGATCTGCTCTGCTCTCTGAAAACCCGAACCTACCGAGCGTTTCGTCGTTTCAGCGAATGATGGACGATGCGTAGACCCTGCGCTACTCTGCCACAGACCCTCGAGTCTTCCCTCCGAAGAGGATTCGCTTCCTAAACCGGCAACTGAGACGATATCGGTAACGTTGGCTGTAGAACGGAGAGTGAAAGTCGAGTTCTTAAATGAACGAAGATTTTGTAGCTTTCGAGGATATTCGTACGAGGAAAAGGATCGTTTGGGATGTAGTTAAAGACAAGAATAATGCAACGAAAATATTCTAAAATATCGAAGATCGATTTACGGACATCTATAGATTATCTGGTAGTTAATAACGATAAACTTATATTTTAAATTTCTACTTCCATTGCAGTTTTCTATTATCTAAATATCACGTATTGTTAAATTCTACGTCACCTAAACATTTTTTCCTCTTAAAAAATCACTCTCACACTTCCTCAAGTATTTCTCTCGCCTTGGTGCATTATTTTTCATTGTCGGATCTGGCTGTCTCAATTCCCGAGGCTGAAATATTTAATTATCTCACGACAGGTGAGTGTGACAAAGATTGTTTCGAGTGCAATGTCACGGAACATTTGTCAGTGGGCTCAGTTGACACGGAGACGAGCTTCCCACTCGGAGACGTCTCATTTGCAACGGAGAAATCGCACCTTCCTTTCTCCTGCTGTCTCGCGGCGGCTATGCCCGCAAAAGAGAATACTGGAAACGGTGAGAAAGCGCGGGAGGCGTCATCAATCTTACAGCGAGAAGACCCAGGACGACCGTGGCGTCGTTCTGAACGTCACAGATGTGACTTTGATTCTCTTTCGGCGTTCCCAGGAGAAACGAACCTAGATTAAGTCTGTCCCGCGTGTAATTTGTCCGAGTCCTGATTCCCGAGCTGCCTCGACGTGCCAGATCCGCGAAAATGTAGCAAACACCTGGGTATCTCAGAGAAAATTAACAAAGACTTTGAGGAATTCGACCACGATAAGATGGTTTTCGACTTTTTGCTTTAAATTAGATCCTTTGTCGCGTCATTCGAGATTCAATGGATGGAAAAAGGCTAATTAAAATGTCGATTAAAGGTGGAGCGATAGATACGATTAGATACCGGACAACATATTTCATAGTTACTGCTAGAACGAAGCATATGTGCAGGCTATCCAGTTTCACTATCTTTCGATCCACCAATCGTCCGTTCATCGCCCCTAACTGCGCTGTCAGAAGCAATCACGTCGGATCCTCGGAGATCAACCCTCTGTTCAATGTTTTCCTACCTGATCGTTCAACTGCGTCTCCACGGAAATGAATCCGATACAAATGTCGAGACCGATTCTTAAATCCGCCATGAACGCTTCGAACATTTAAAGCAACAGGTTTTCCAAAATGCAAAGTTCAAGAATTTCCTAAAAGATATGGCGTATTCATTGCGTCACGTGTCGTTAAATATTACCACGCATCTTCCTTTAGATATAAGAATCTTATTTTACAGGGAAGAAGAAGAAGAATATTCTTGATCGTAAAAAAAGACGAAGGAGGAACACCAGGCATTCGGTATCTGGCTGCGGTTCCGAAAGTTTACGCGCAGCGTATTCCGTAAGGGCAGCAAGTGCGACGGACTCGGTCACGGTGGATGCACCGACTCCGACAGAGAAACCAAGGTATAAAACCTCTGGCCCGTTGCAGCGCCGGCCACGTTGCGAAAAGCACGATTATACCGGAGGAGCAAGGGATGAAACCGGGAGCATACCTTAGTTGTCCGCTCGTAAAGCAACCCCGTATGCCCGAGGAGTGCGTGCCGGGTCTGTCTATCTCTCTCTATACCCCTTTCTCTGCTACACTTACTATTTCTGTATTTCCGTCTCGACCCTTCTCTCTTTCTCTTGCCCGCGTCTCCACGGAGTGTTTGTTAAACCGGAGGAATATGCATGAGAGGGCCAGCCGGCGCGGAGTTATGCTCCGCTGATCTTAACGATGGTCACGACCTTAAATATGTATACAAGCCCAGCTTAGCAAGGTAATCGAATGGCTCGGAGAAGAATGGTCTCGATTGAAGATGGACATCAATTTTAAGAAATGTATATGGTATACACATAAGCGAAGATCTTCCGATGGAAAAATTTTAAGGTCGTAACTGTCGTATCGCGATTAGTATATCGTATAATCGTGTAGATAGCACAATCTTCGTGGCGAGCGGAGAAAGAAAGCACGCGACATATTCTCATAAGCATGCATCACGCGTTTAGACGTGCACGCATATACATACGTAGGACATATGGTGGTTGGCACGGTGCTTGGCCCCCATGCAAAGACTTTACAGAGACTTCTAGGGCAGGGTTCAGCCCTTAGCTCACCTCCCCCCGTTAGCCCATCCCCCACTCTGAGAGTCCTCATGAGTTTTCAATGAGATTAGCGGCCCATCTGTGCGGAGACCGACCCCATCGTCATCATCGAGCACGAACAAAGCTAGTCAACCTGCTCACTGCCCGTACAGTCTCCGTGGGGGTCTCTTCTGCTTCATGGTGTACGCACCGTGCGTGCACTTGCCGCACAAACTCATCCGTGGCCCTCGTCTCCGGTTGCGCGATGGTTAGAGAAAATACCATGTTTTTAGCCGCCCTCATCATATGGTCGCATTTAAAATCACCGACGACCGCAATGCTTATGGGAATCGATGGACCACCCGAATTATCTTTATTCTCAGCTTCTCTTAGCTTTTCCGCATCATCCTCCGTAAGATGTTTGAGAAAGGTATTTTTTTTTTCTTGCGGTTTCTTGAATCCTTGCAGTTTGAAATATTTACAAAGCGTTTGTATGGTTTTCACGACAATTTAATTTTTCTTCGTATGAAGTTAATACACGAGTCGTAAACTTTTTACGGACATTGCTTAACCCTCAGTTAATTATAAAAATCTTTGAAAAACACTGTGGAAAGCCGCAAAATCTGGCCGATTAAAGAGCGAAACGGTATCGATCCCTTACAATGGGGTACGGTACTTTGGCTCCGGGGGCTACGTATTTGGGTCCATGGTGGCCCATATGGAGCCTGCCGAGCGCATATGTTGCGACAACGCCGCTAACGACCTGCCTTCGGCCTCCGTAATGCTAAACTGCGGTTCGATTCTCACCCCATGAAACTAAATAACCATTCGATTGTCATTGGTAAATAGGTAATCAGGACCGTATCATCGCGGATCTACGAGCCGCAACTACTTATCTTTTTATCTTCTTCCCATTCAAAAAATATGAAAGACCAGAATCTAAATATTACGATTATAACAATTAAAATTCCATGACGTTCAACATTTTTTATCATTATCATCACTATGCGCATCTTCTTATGAAAAACGACACAGCAGATACCTTACTGTTTCTTTAAAACTACGATTCCGATGGCAAAAGTGAAACGTTCGCGACTTTTTGATCAAAGATCAGCAAAAAGCAATCACAGGGGTGCGTTAAACGCTTTGGCCAAGCGAAATCCCGCGGCAGTTCCGCCCTCCTTACTCTTTTCGTCAACCTGCAAGACTAAACGAGTTACGTATTACGACGGGGGGTTGTCGAGGGGTGAGCCGGTACTCAATACCAGGTTGTATGTTCTGGCCGTGCCATCTGGCACGCTATTATACGAGTATTTTAATTTAATTAACTCGCCGCATCGATCGATATTATCGGCGCTTTCCCGGGATTAAGCTTGTACGTGGACCATCGGCGAATTCGAATCTGCCGTTTAATTAGGATTTCGCCCAGCAACGCGAGCAACAGATTTTATGGAAACGAACCGCGCCGCATTCGTGAACGCAGATCGATCGCGTCACTTGTTTTTTTTTTTTTTTTCGTACATTCACTTTTATCAAACGTCGCCCGATTTTCTATCTCGACAATCATAAAAAAGGAGCAGAGTTGAAATCTGAGATCTACCTAGAAAATGGCTCCCCTTTAATTCCAATAAAATGAATTAAGACGTTGAATTTGCATTTATAAAGGTTTCGTTAACGACATATTTTCCCAATCTTGGCCAAGGCAACAGAGCTTTGGATATTTCCCGCTGGTAATGGCGTCAAGGCGCTATCTGGTGCTCGAACAGAGTCGAACAGGGTTGTCTGGCCCCGATGAGACACTCTTAGTGTATTCCTGTATTTACAACATATTTGCGGCAGCGCGAACACAGCTCTTTGTCATAGCCGAGTGATTTTCGGGCCGGCATTGGTCCCGTAGAAGAGAGCTAGTGCGCCATTGTACTTTCGGGGGGTCATTGTGATCGACTGTACCCTCATCCATACTGCACAGTGCACTTCCCTTGCTCGTGCATCTGTCCTCAATCAACGGCCTACGAAAATGGGATATATGCGACCTCGTCGCGGCGAAACTATTGGCCGTCGGCATCTCTCAGACAACGAGATTATATAGAGAAGAAATTTTACTCGAATATCAAACGAAAGCCAAAGAATAAAATAAAATCGTTCATTCTACGACTTACGTAGATATCCCAAGAAGCAAATAATGGTAGAAAAATGACACAAGAAACTAGCTTTGCATAGGAGAAACGACTGAAATCCCAAGCAGAAATATCGTTATCTTGCCGCGATTTCTTCTTCTGATAAGAAAAGAAGATGGAGTTCGGTAGATTCAAAAGTGACGAGAATCACGGGTGACATAGCTCCTGGTTCTCGGGGACAAAAACAACCCCGTCAGTCAACGATGGAGAACTGGCGACGGGGCGAAGGGGTACTCGTGAAAGAATGGGACGTACTTAACTCGGGGCTGTTTAAACAGTTGTTTGATCGGCATTATACATTAGCATGTGGCTGGTGCCAATACTTATTGGCGATATAGTGTCGAAAGAAACGCGTTAGGATGCAGGCATACAATACGGAGGAACTAATCAAAGGACCTGTCTCTAAATTTCCATGAGAAATCCTGCGTCTGTCGCTTGGTGGTAATCTGTGCTGCTATTAAACGTAACTTCTATCCAAAAGGGAAGGAGAAGCAAGACAAAAAACGCAAAAGGAGAAATGTGTCTGGCTTGCGGCCATCGGCGTTGCTCTACTCGGCCAACACGAGGAAGAATCTTCCCACATTTCGAAAGCTGAACGTGGCTCGCGAGAAACGAAGAAACACCTCTTAAGAACAGCGAAACGGGGATCTATTCGCGTGCGATCCCTTTTGTCGGGTTAGCAAAGCCGCGTGTCCGCGACAGAACTGGCGAAAGAGAAAGAGAGAGGGAGACCTAGGTATATTATTCCGGATATTAAATCGCTTTTAAATCGGCTTAGCGTTAACTAGTGGCACTTTAAGCTGCCCGGTGAAATGATTATCAGGGCTTCCCACTCCGTCGACCCGGCTAGCTGTTATCGCCCGTTGATTAATTGTTATGCAATATGACGTCACACACGCCCGCCTACCCGGATTAGAATCCCGCGGTGGAGCGTCACGGCGACTGCCACGATCTCTCCCTCTTCCCACCGTCCTAGCTTTCTCTCTCTCTCTCTCTCGCTCACTCACTCTAAACCCTTTGACCATCTTCGTCCTTCTTCGTTAGGTCGACTCTCTCGTGCAACGGAGCGACGCTTGCATAGAAGCGGAGGGAGCGATGCGAAGTTTCCGGCTAATCCTACGAATTTGAGCCAACCGAACATAGGACGCTGATGAATATTGATACAGAAGCGGCGGACCTGACACCCACCCGGATACTCTTCTTCCGTCTCCTCCGTGCTGAGAAACGCAAGGTGTCGCGAGAGTGCATCGTCTATGCGTCGTCAAAGATACGCGGTACTACCGATGAGACACTTGCTCCATCCTCTAAGATTTCTCCGGTATGTCGATAGAACGTGAAAAGCTGTTTACTCTCCTCTAAAGAAGTTAGCTTCGAAGAAACTGTGACACGTATTCGAAGAACGAAACCTGGTTTCTTGCTTATATTGAAACAAGGAATACGATCATGACTCGCCCTGTCTAACATCTCCAAGTTCGAGCGAAGACTGGTAACCTTACCCATTATTCCCCTAAATAAAAGAAACCATAAATCGCGAGTGTACGAGGCCGTGGAAGAGCCACGGTGAGGCTCTATTATATCTTTCGCCATGAACGGTGCCCTCCTTCGTCGGCCATTATGCCGCGGAGATAGTAAGGAAGGAGCCACCCCTTTATCTCGGCAGACTCCGCGGTGAGAGTAATGCCCGGAAATCAAGGGTTAATTCCTCGGCGTCGTAAAGCATTTTATCTGGCTCGACTCTCCTGGCTGCTGCTAGAAATATTCAAATATGGCGATACACCGGCGAACAGAAACTCGCTAGTCGATTTCCTCGAAGATTCGCGAGTTGGATTCGACGGTAAGAGAAGAAAGGAAAGACGGGAGAAATATGGAATATTTTGGACGCGGTTGCCTGTGGGAACGGACCACACGGAATGCAAGAGAATTATTATGCTTCCTGAGTGGCGCTGCAAATGCGAACACACCACACTGGGAGCCCGAGGACTTCCAACACCTGATCCCTACTAAAGATCGTATCTAGAAAATTGGATTCGGTGTCAGGGTGACCGCTGAAACGTATAAGCAGCTCGTAAAATACTTTTTAGCGCACCACCGCCTTCACATCGGAGGGATTAAGCTTTGTGGACAGATAAGAATCCCGAATCTGGATCGACGCCTGCTCGTCGAACACTTGCACTCCCTTCGGGGGAATATCAACGATTAGCTACGATCCCTGACTCTGTGCACGCGGATGTTCAATCAAAAATAATCTATCCTGGTCGCGAAAGACAAAGTAGAATCGGACAGAAATTCGTTTCTTATTGTTAGTTAGGTTGTAAGAAAGAAGATCTTTTCAAAGGAAATGTCCCTTTATGACGAGCAACGAGCGAAATATCGTCTCGAAACTCATTCTTCCAGCGGCAATAGGAGTCAATTTGGGTCAGAGAATCGCCTTATTGAGGAACGGGCCACAGGGACCTTCAACGTCTCAGATGGAAAGCAAAATCGAGTTACGTCGACGCCATCGTCGTTGCAATAAGTGACGGAGAAAAGGTGCCGAGACGATATATGGAACGGCTATTACGGACCCTGTTCGAACCGGTGTTCTTTATTGAACGCTTTGTATCGTCGATCAGACTCGCTTGGAACCTTGTACTTATATTTTCATCTTAACATAGTTCCATTCTAGTCTATAGACCAGTTTTGGAATAATTCGTTTCTTTATATTTTAGATATACTTTAATTCCGTGCATAAAAACTCTACATCACAGATTCTTTCAACGATTTCACGGTAAGAAATGTATTTATTCGCCGCGGAATTCGAAGACGTACGAGGGCGAGAAGTGAAATTGAGAACCCGGACGAGCACGTTGCCCGATAAAATGCTGTCGGGACAGCAGGGTCTCCCGATGACGTAAAAAAGTGCCCCGGGGATGGCGGCTGGGAAAAGGGGGAGGCTCGGTATAAGGCACGGAGACGTTTATTCGCTCGGACAGGAGCCGAGTGACCGAGTCAAGTCGAACGTACAGCTTGGTCACACTCGGTTTGATCTAATAAAAAAGCAAGACTTCTCTATCCTTCTGCAATTTCACCGACCGAATGTGTGCTTCGCATCTAGCTACCCCGATAGTCGACGCTCGTCCATCTCGTTCTATCTTCAACGAAATTTCCCTGTTTTCGCGTTGTATCGTGTACCCTCGCATCCATGTTTTCAACTTCTTTTTCGTGAAAATTGAAAAGTTCCGTGCAAATGACGACGTACACGTGGAAGAGAGCGTGCAACAAGCACGCCAATCTCTTCCATCGTAAAATCAGTAAAGACTGCAAGAGCGAAAGAAACATCGTCGCAGCCGTCGATTTTTTCCTGCTGCTCGTCAGGGTGCTGTCCGATATAATCCGCAGTTGATCAGATTAAACGGTGCGCAGAGGGCGAGTCGCGAGGGTGTGGCGGCTCGGTAGAAACCAGCAGAGCAGCGTCGTCGACAACGGCAACCATTACCGTCGGAATCGCGGCGCGAGCACCGTGTCGCCGGATGAAAGAGGCTCAAACTCATCGTGCCGTAAAATAACATTGTCCCGGTGCAGAGAGACAGAGCGAAAGAGAGAGAGGGCGAACTGAGAGGATGGTAGCCGGGCAGCAGGAAAAAGGTCGGGCGAGGCGAAAACTCGAGAGGTTTCTTTATTTTCTCCGGCGAACTCCGACGTACTTACGTTAAGTACCACGGGAGTACGGCGTTCCGCAATGGCGAGCGTAGCGCCGGCTGCGAAACACCGAAAAGACCGCCATTGGCGCGACTGATCGGGGACAGAACTTTCTCACCCCCTTGTTCTTCCCTCGTTCCCGTGAAATTTACTCGCTGAAAATTTTCCGTGGAACAGAATAGATCGTGGAAAAATATTACAAAGGGACGAACGAAGCGCCACTTTCTCTGGAGATTTTCTCTCCAAAGTTCATAGAGAAATAGCAGAGTGGTAGTTAAATATCGATCAGCGAAAACGGAAAACTCGACTGCTGAAATATATGGGCTGGGTTAAGAGATCGTCGTTCTTTCATCGCGCGGAGCAACGGTGGAAACGGCGGTTCAAGAAAATCTCGTAGTCTACGCTACTGTGACGAAGGGGGTGGCTGGCGTAGTGGAGCGAAACGCGGTGGGCGGCGGTCGGGGTGAAACAGGGTGTCGGGGGTGGAGATTACGGCAGGACAAGCAATATTAAGCGGCCAGGAACAAAAAGACGATCCAGCACGCCGGATTACCCGCGATGCACCGCGTTGTCCCGTGAAATTGATACGCGAGTTGCTTTTTAACGGGGAACACTGGCCCGGGGGCGGACCGGATCTCTAAGCGTGCTACCGTGGAAATATTCGACGCGATTTAGATAACGCGCAGCCGCTACAAAAGGAACGATTTGCGCCGGGGGTTGGCCACCACCGCGAGAAGAGGGAAACAAACGAGGAAAGACTGAAAATAATTAGATCGTCGATCACCCGAGATGTTCTTTCGTTGGGACTTGTTTTTACGCGTGCGTTCTCACGTTCCGGCCACGAATTTTCGGAATTATTTCGTTGGTAGATGGATATCACGAGATAGGGCGTGAACGAACGGAACTCTGCTGTGTTATTAAATCGTAAATATGGAACTCGATCGAAAGGCAACATCGCAATTTTTACTTTACGACAGCTATCGTTTCGCCGCAGCTAATTAAACATATAAAACCGTGCCGTTCTCGCGATGTGAAAGAAATCGGCAATAAAACGCGCAAGGTTTCCCGCGTGTATCTATCAAGCGAGCGTTTCCTAGTCGACGCACGTACCGTGGTTTATCTAAATATTGCTATAGAAGAAAAAAAGAGCAAATTTTGTGGCGAGCGTGGTCGTATCGGCCGCGTGGGGAACATTACTCTCGACCAAGCACGATCCTTATCGCTGCGAACCGATTGTACGAGCAAAATTTTTATTTCTCCGCCGCGTATCTGCGACGTTGTTTCGCTTATGCTAAACAAAGTCGATTAATCAACCGAGCGGACGATATTCTAAACGATCGTTCAAAAATTTCATCGCCAACCCGAACACTTACGTGTTCGTGTGTTACGAATCGAACGAAACGCTGTGTTAGGATTGAAGTGATCGACATGAAAAACGCTTACACTAGAGTCACAGAGTGGCCCTATGGGAATATTATTTCTGACCATAATGAGGCTCACCCTTCTCGAGCCCTTCGCCCCTCGTGAAACGTAACCGGATTTGCAACATGCGGGCCACGATCTCTCCTCCGGTTTCTTGAATCCGACTAATTCCACGATTACAGATTAACCCACAAAGACTGTAAGAAATCCACGAACGAAGCTTTTATGACACTCCGCTATTCGATTGTCTCCGACAAACCTGACTATATGATAACACGAGGAATAAAGCAATTCAAGGATTCTTGCTGCTTAAATTGCACAGGTGCATCAAAGAGAAAACGAAGAGGCAAGGGGCTTCGTTGAGCAGCACGTGCGAGGGGAAAAGAACGTTATTTTGATCGAAAGACGCATATATTATCATATCCGAACGAATAGCACGGGAATATTGTAATTTGCATCGGAGACGGTGGAAAGAACTAAGTCCTGGATGGGGGCAGACGGCGGAGAAGAGGCGAGCAAAGCATTGGAATCGGTGAAGTATGCAAATAAGGTGCCTCGGTGCGTTCCAAATCTTTAGATCTGGACGAATAAGTCGGAAGTGGCGAGGCAGCTCCCGCCGCTTGTCCATATCGCGACCAGCAAGAGCCAGAAGATCATCCAGTTCCGAAAATACGGATAATCCGAACGTCGTGGCTCTCGCGCCGATGCAAATGCCCGCGTACCCGTCACGAAGCTGCTGTTCGCCACTTTGTATTGGCTCTGATCATTTTGGCATTACTTTCTCTACGGATATCCAGCCAAGATCGCGCTGAGATCTTGCAAAAAATTGATGCAAGTTGACTGTTTTCGAATTTTTTTCCAGAGTTTCTGTAGAAGGATCAATTTGTTCGAAAGGTAGGGAAATGAGAAAACGATAAATCGATCGCAGAAAACGAAAAGACCGACGGGGAAACCACGCAGAACCCATTATCGACTATCCTCGACGCTCGTTTCCTCGCATGATCGTGGTTATCAGTCGTGGTTCACGAGAGAAGAGGTCGGATCGAAGGATTTATGCTCGCGTTTGCTGTCGTAACGATTCGAATACGTGTTACACGTCGCGTGAGGCGTCACGGTGGGCCGCGCATCGCGCATCGTACCGAGGAAAAATCGGCAAATCCAATAAAGGGTGAATAATGCTGCGGCGGTGTCGATGCGCGAGTCCACGGGTTCCTTGAAGCGAAAACAGTACTAGAAAAGGGGAACAGAGGGGCGAACAAAATGAAACGCGTAGAAATCACAAGAAAATCATCTACTATAATAAAAAAAGTAAATGAATAGATTTGATACCGAATTTGATAAAATTTCGTTAAGACGGTGAAGAAAACTTTTGCGCCAGTGTCCATTTGATACACACAAAAGTACAGTTGACGAAATAGCCATAATTGAATGATTAATCGTCGACTCCGATCGAAATTTCACATGCGTATAAGGAACGAAACGAGGCAAGCGACAAAGCGGAAAACGACGAGACACACGGACGAGAAAGCAGAGAACGGGGAAGAAGGAAGAGCGAGTGCGAGTCGGCAGGGCACACCCTCGCGGAGGGTCGTCCGGAAAACGCGAAATTTGTAATCGAGAGAAACACAGGCCGTGAATATATGGCCGCCTTCCGCAGCGGCGACGGGTTTTACTAATAACCGATACCCCAAGCGAACCGTGGAATATTATAATTGATTTATTGCGGGAACGAAGCGTAGTCGGATTTATCAGCGCCTCGGCTGAATTTCTGCTCTTCGTGCTCGGTCCGTGCCGCGGACGCGATCGAACGGAACGACGGCCAACGATAGACCGCATCCGGTTCGCTCACGCTGTTGGCTGCATTCATTTCGCGCGTCGTTTCGATACGTCAACGAGCGTTCACGCTCTCGCGTTTATTCGCGTTCGATCACCAGATAACCAGAGGTAACTCGCGACGAATCTCGAATCGCGAGAATTTGAACGGTGCTTAGGCCTCCGAGAATGGGAAAGTTCGGGAACATTTATTTCCTGTAATCGATAGTCGAAGTCAACCATGAAATATTATAATTGATTTATAGCGGCAACAACCGTCGGATTTATCAGCCGCTCCGTTCTGCACGGTTCCACTCCGCTCTGTGCCGTGGACGCGATCGAATGGAACGACGGCCGACGATAGACCGCGTCCGGTGAATGAGTGGCCAGTGCATTCGTTCGACGCCCGTGTGTTTGCTTATGCAATTAACCATTGTGAACCGTGACCGCCGGCCGAGCGGTGAACGCGCGGAAAATTCGATCGGATCGCGTCCGATTTTAAGAACAAACGCCGACCACGAATCGACATGAATTCGCTAGTGAAACGTTTTAACGTGTGGCAACTTCACCCCTTCTCCTCGAACGTTTGTTGTATTTCTTAGAAGCTGAACAGTTCAACCCTTCTGGCGGAAATCTACGATTTCGAGCTCTTAGGCCGAGCACTTCCGCGTCAGAGAAAGAGAGGAGAAAACTCGACTCGATCGACGACGAAGGGGAATTATTCTTTCGACCGTACGATCGCCATCCAACGGCAGCGTGCTCGTTCCAGGCAAGGGTTGATAATAAATTCAAATTTAGGGGTGCGCGCAATCTGTGATTCAGCACCATTAAGCACAGGATCCAGCGAAGGACGGGTCGCGTACTTTCTCCTAACTTGGCACGTCCACGAATGGTCGCCTCTTTAAACCTGCTAAGAGGTAAAAGAGATCAGTTTGACGGCAAAAGAGTACCGCCGTATCAATTCCTTATCGTTCCACGATTTTACGAGGCTAAAGAGCTAGACGGATATTCCGACCAAACGCAAACCCCTGTTTGCCCCACCTCTTCCAACTTGCTGGACAAAATCCGGAATTTCATGGATTCTTTCTCTACATTACGTTTCGACATTACGTTGTTGCTCAAACAGCCGGAGAATTACCCTCGCGTTCATCTGTCCAACGATTAAGGCAGAGTATTGCAAAGTTTTTAATATGTGGCTACATAACGAGTGAGATCTATAGGTTTTTTATAGTTTGCCTAGCCAAGACGTATGCACGAAAATCCCACGCATCCCGAATCGAGTTACAAGACAGAAGTATCGCGGTCGTAAAGCAGGCGAAATAAAATCTACCTAAGTACCTTAGAAACAGAATGCCGAACGAGCGCGCTTTATGGGTAATCGAACCAAGTTTTTAACTATCTACATGCTCCTCCTTTCCGGGACATAAAGTCCCAGGAAATATCTACGTGTACCCACCAGAGGAATATTCGTGTCTAATATGCGCTCCCTGTACAGCCATTGCTATTCGTTCTTCTCTGCGTTTCTCTTTTCCTTTCTTTTTTTTTTTTTTTTTCGACGGAATTCGAGGGCCTCGCTATTGCGTATTGGAACCGATTAATGAGTGGACTCGAAAGATACGATGATTTATCGTTGGTGTTTCTTCTTATTTGCGTATCCCGAATCGATTCTCGTGCACTCAGGCTTGTTTGTTAACAAGGAAACGAGGATCGATCGTCGGCGATAATGAATGTAGAATCGGGACGAGAAAAAGAAGGTTTCTAGGAGGTCTTGATTTATATCGGCTCGATATTTTCCGCAGCTCTCAGTGTTTCTTAATTCGAGGTTTCGCCGCGTGCCCGCCGCGGAGGTAATTCGATTTCCTGGTGAATCGGTCGGAAGTAAATCAGAGTACAGTCCCCGGCGAAACTCAATCCGGGATATTGTCATAATTTCCCCAAGATACATGAACGTCTCCGGATAGTTTCGATGGAAAACGTTTCTTAATCTCGAGCCTTCACCACGATAGAAATTATCTTCCTTCTATCCTTTCTTTTCTATCAGGAATATTTTGAGAAATTATTCGTTCCGAATCCAACGTTTGTATTCGTATTTCACTTGGTTTAGAGCCAATTTGAGAGGCAAACTTTTCGAAAGAGGATTCATCCTTGTATAGATCGTAGTATTTTTGCGGATCGTGGTGTTCGTCCAATCGGCTTCCGCGGCCGCATGTGCTCGAGGATGTCGAGCGGAAAGGACGGCCGAAACCTTCGGCACGACAGCTCGAAATACGGCTTGTAAGTTTTTACACGGCCGCCTGGCCTGCCATATTCCCGAAAAGGAGCAGAATCGAGCCGCGGGATATCGATACCACGAGGGTACTCGTGCTAAGCTTCCTCGAGCTGTGGCCTGCTGATAACAAAAAGGTCGAACCAAGTATTCCGTTTAAACGGAACGGACGTTCCTTCGCGAAAAGAATTCCATTACGATACAGAAGAATCTTTGAGCTTGCTAATCTCTGTAATCGTTTCATCGTGGACAACGATATCCTCGAAGAATTTCACTTTTAAATGTCTCGGTGGCTCGCTGCCGACTTAATTCGAATTCCTCGTGTCTCCAGATTCCATGACCGGTTAACGATCCGTCAGAAGAAAGAACGCTTGGCAACGTACGCTCCTCTTTTGCCAGTCGTTAGTATTCCGGTGCGAGGTGATCGTCGGGAAGCGATTTGACCAAGTTTAACGGATCCACACGGGTCAGCCTTGTTCAGAGGGCCCCTCGTGCGAGAGAACTGTTGCCGGTCACCGTGCTTTAGCCCGATGTGCTCCTTCGCAAATCCGTCTGGCCGTCGCGGCAGCCACGAGCGGAATACCAATTCCCAATTTGTCCAGGCATATCGACTGGGTACTCAAGGGCGTGACACAAATGCCAGATGCAATCAACGGCCTCCGAACGTCGACACTGAGAGTGCAGTATTTCTCTTAATCCGCGCCATCGACAGCCGCTGAGCAACGCTAAGAAATTCTGTATCTCCTTCCGAAATAGGAATCTAACGAAGATGTGGTTGCCCGATAGATAATAGAAAAAATCAGGGAACAGTTTGGATTAAAATGTAAATTCACATTTTAAATTATTCTTGATTCTGTTGATCTCGAAACAGAGATATTTTACTCGTAGCACGTACTGTAATCGAAGCAAAATAAAATGAAGGAAAAGAAGGACAGTGACCTAAGATCGACACGAACTAGAGCCAAAATCCAGTTGGTTTTCTTCGGCGCTCCGGTCGCCTCAATATTGTCGCTATCTCTTGTATACAGTTGCCGCCATATTCCACGGGAAGCCGCCATATTACCAGAAACTTCCACCCCCTTTTATGTGGCTTGCCGCGGACCGTCTCCGCGAAAACTACCCCCATAAAAGTTGACGACTTAAATCGCGGGGCGTATGGCCTCGGCTGAGACAACCGCGCCACGGAAACGTCGAACACCCTTACGATTCTGCGAAACGCCTCGAAATATTTCGTCGTATACCGCCGACAGTTCCAACATTTCCGGTTCATTCTCCCGTGGTGAAACGGGATGGAGAATTCTACTCTACGAAAATCTCTTGTTTGTAAAAGCAATCGATACGTTTTAAGTGAAATAAAGTTGGGATACTCCCTTTGTTATTCAAACTCGTAGAATCGAGAAGAAGACTCGTTCGACCGGCTCCCATGGAAATTATTATGAAAGCCATTCGATTATGCTTCCTGAGAGAATTATCATCGCCGCTCGTAAATTCCCCTGGCGCGCAAAAGCAATCTGCGTGTTCGTTCCGAATAGCGGAGGCGGCGTTCGTTGCCGAATAGGCTGATAATCCCGGAGATACCGAACGATAAAAAGGAAAAGAGAAGAAGAGGAAAAGAAACCTTCGAGTGGCCCCGTAATGAAAGAGACCAAGATAAATATGGAAAGGAGGGCTTAAAGCAAATGGCGACCGGCTATACGATCCAGCCTCAATATGCTTGAAAGTGTCCCGCTGACGTGGCGTTTCGGAATTGAATGACCGAGGGATTAGTCCGATGTCATTGCGTTGACGATACGCGGTTCGAGATAAATTAAAAGCAAGATTGGAAAACTCATATTACAAAAAGGGAATAAACAACGTGCAAACGTTTTACTAACGATACACTTTAATTAGCGTATCTTTGTCAGACGTTGCTCCAGCCAATCTTCTACCTAACAATTCGAATTTTCATATCACTCAATGATGCTGCTCTATTAATATATTTTTTAAGTTAACTCTTGCAAATTTTATGTTCGATTCATTTTAAAAAGTAAAGGCACGATCTGGCGTTAAGTTTTAAGAAGCCCGGAACGATTCGACGCAGAAGTAGACATAAACAAACGGGACCACTGCGAGTATTCCGCTTTGCGGCTAATATGACCGATGTATGTATGAGGGCAAGCCACGTCTAGGGCAGGGGTGCATAAATATGTGCGTATGCGTCACCGCGCGCATAAGTGCCGATGAGGGGATTTGTAAATGATCTTAACGTCTCGTGTCAATCACTTAAGTACGACGTTTCGAAGTTCGTAGCCTCGCTGGCTATCGAAGAATCGCCGAGCCGGGCAGTGTTTCGAATCTTTCAAACGTTCTTCGCTAACCAAAATCTTGTTCTCGAAGAAGGAGCGCGGAGTCGTCAGTGAAATACAACCGAAACGTCTTCTTGCGATTTCCGCGAGGGAATGCGAAGGAAGTCGGCTTAGAATCCTTTGCCCGCGAAGCAGGTCGTGACATCCGGTCGGAATCCAGCAAAAAAATATATTCCGCCGGCTGATATACCGTGGTGCAGAAGCGAAGTTCTCTTAAGACGTCGGAAACCGCGTAAAAAGAATATTTGGTGGCGGCAGCGCGAAGGGGCGAAATTACGTCAAAAAGTCCGGAGAATTTATCGGAGCACTTTTTAAACTCCGCCTTCGCGCGATTAGCATATTATTTCTATGGAAGCTCGGCCGAAGGGAGAGAGAGAGCGGATAAAGTTCCTCCGTCGGGTTTAACGCGGCCAGGAGCATATCAAATATGTTGATAAATGATCCCTTTGAGCGATGAATAGGCGGCGTCGGGCTCTACGTATCCTTTTTCGTTCCTGCACCGAGCATTTGAATGTCAGAAGGAATGCTTTCAGTGGCTGCTCGTCCCCCGTCTCAGCCATTGGGAAAAATCACAAGCGTCTGCGTTCTCCGCGTCGGAATATTCCACCGGAATCAAAAATATCTTGAGGAACTCGTCGACGACGGATTCGTTAGAGTCGATCGAATGTCGAATTCAATGGCTTTTCCTCTGGGTATTACAACGTTCGCCAGACGCGGGGAGAGAATGCTTACGAACGTTTGAATTTTCTCGCAAGCGAATGAACTTTATATGATCGTAGAAAAGTTGTAAGCGGAGCAAGTGGTAAATGCTGCACGTGACGCTAGCGAATATAAAGATTAACGTAGTCAAACTTTCGGATATTTTACCAGGGGAAGAACATTCGTTATTTCGCAGAGAGGGTGAACGACGAATTTGCAAACCTGATGGAATTGACACTCGACTTTGATCTCGAATCAGTACAGTTCGCGGTTACGGTCACCGATATAAAACAGTCGCATTTCCGTTTCGCCAATCAGTTCTGACCGACCGCACTTTTCCCAATCTCCATATCATTTCAACACAGACGGAGAAAAGAAAACGGGAGAACGTCTCCTGCGATTTTCTCGCTAAATAATTACGGGATCAGTGAAGCTGGAAAATTGATCGCGCAAATGAAAAAAAGCCGACGGTTCGAAAATTGGAAAAATACGGTAGCGGCGGGAAATCGCGAAAGCCCGATGATATTTTACAGCATCCGCGTTACACAGCGCCATAGAGAAAATTGAAATATTTCGTTGACCGGCGATGTTTAACAAATTTTATCGTTCGATTGTATTTTACGGACGGCGAACAATAACGTTCTGACAATTAGCATCATAAAGGGAAGAACACACGTCGGAAAGCATAACGAGAACGGAATAAATTTTCGCCAACGTGAAATTAATTGTTAACACTCCCTGTTCGGCGAGTGTATTGGTGACGACAGCAGACAACGCGAAATTGTCCTCTAATAATGAATTTCTGTGTTATTAACCGGGGGTACGAATCGTCGATTTTATCGTCCGAGACCTCCGAAATGCAGAACTGTTCTGAAGGGGTAAGTTATCGACCACCAATAGATCATGAAGAATTGTGCGATCGTATGGAATTGCAATATTATCATAATAATTCCCGCATAATTTCGTCGTTTGCAGTTCAAACGTATAGCTATTACGCAAGATTTAAGACCGATAATAAAAATGATTACATATATTACTTTGCAATTGTTTAATCAAAAAAAATCATCAGATTGCCTTTTATCGTTATTTAGAAAACAATCAATATTTTAAGAAATATCCTAGAAACAATTAAGAGATAGGTGCAATTGAACCATTAATTAGGGGCGAAGTAGACGTTAAATAGGACTTTGCGTATCGAGTTCTGAAATACCGACTTGGAAAAAATCAGAGTGTTTCTTACGCCCTCTACGTTTTGCTACGACAAACATAGTAAGTAGTAACGTACCAGACTTATATGCAATGCCATCTGTATATGCATGTACAATGTACATATATAATTTATAGCAGTATGTATGTATATACTTCTGACATAAGATAAATTTATAACAAACTTATTTACATATTAGATCAGCACATTAAAAATGTTTAAGTTGGAAAGAGAATACAATAGAGACAAACAGAACAAATATGAAAATTTAAAGCAAGATCTTTAATAATAAAACTTGAATTTTATTTCTAGTTTAAAGATCTGGAATTTGTAAATTGAAATTCAAAAATCTAAAAATGAATAGTTGAATTTAAAAATTTAATCAAGCGTAACCATGATATTTAGTATAAAGGTTTAATATATTTGTTAGAATTTCGAACGTTTATTTTCCACATATGTAAAATAGTATAAAGTTGAGTAAAATTACTTTATATATATTACTTTATATATATATATATATATTACTTTACTATACTATAATATAATTACTTTATATATATATATATATATATATAAATAATGACAAAACATATATATATGTAGGGTGTATATAAAAATTGGAAACAAACTTTTGGGACCTGGTACAGACAAGGTATCTGTAGTAGTATTCATAAAAAAAAACAAAAAGATCTTAGAAAACGTAGATTCAAAGAAAACTTTAAAACATTCAAAGAAGCTGACATTTTCAAACGGCCTTCGATAAAATTCTTTTTTTATAGCAATAAAATCGATATCCTGCTTAGTTTTAAAAGTAATTTTACTCAACTTTATACTATTTTACATATGTGGAAAATAAACGTTCGAAATTCTAACAAATATATTAAACCTTTATACTAAAAAAAACTGTAATTTCTGTATGATAAAATGGAAAAGTGGAACTGAAAAACGCTTTTGAGCTAAAAATATTTTTAACTGATATTTTTAGACTGCGTACTTCCGCTTTACATCTTCGTAGTTTATCAAATCATTATCACGAGTCAGAAAATAACGGATATTATGATACTTTACGGTCTTCAATCTCTTCCTGTCCTATCTATGTCGCTTGCTTGATGGTTACTGAAGTTAGAAATAAATTGAACGCGTGTTAGTATATCTATTTTTGAACGCTCTCCCTAGAACAAAATCATGACTGCACATACTGATCGTGGCTAAGGTAGACCTGACGTTCTTTTTCTTCATCTCTTTTCACGGCGCGACGTACCAAGCACTAATATTCCAACACGCGCGTGTACTACTGACACCTTGAACGAAAGTGAAGTTTCATCTCGTTATCAAAAACGTTAACTTAAAGAGCAAATTAAGAATTCTCCTAACTAAAATTTGTTACAATGACCAATCAATTTTAAAAGATTTCTTAATAAGTAAGTAAAATTACTTAGATAATATACAATATGATCTCAAGATTGGAAACTATTATATTTCTTCTTCATATAATACATAAAATCTTTATTTAATATATATTGAATTTTTTACATGAACATCTTATTAGTACACGCTCAGATCTCCTATTATTATATTTTTTTTATCCTCGACTGCAAATCTCATGGAATAATCTTCACATAATAATTCATGAGCACTTTATACTAAAACACGTCGCTTTCAGTAGCAGTAGGAAAATCTATGGAAAATTATCAAATTTGAATCTTATTAAAATCAATATTCGAGAACCATTATAAGACATGCGTAACGACAAACAGTCTGTATAGAATACACTATATAGATAACAGTGCAACTGTCAAATGTTTCATGTTCTGAGGTTATCTCTTTTTATCCTAATTCTTAGAACTTTCCCAAGACTTACAATGGATACACGCCAAATGCGTGTAGAAATTCTTCTTTTTATCTTCATGATTCTGGGGTCGTTTTCATTCGGAAATGCAGCCTCTGCACATATACACTCTCATCAGTACAACAAACAGAGCAGCAATGAAAGAACACAGGATGGTGCATTTAGTCCACGAGACATGGACCATTACGCTGGAGGAGAACATCATCAGGAGTTTGATCATGAAGCTATCCTAGGTATTCTTTATTTTGCATTATATTTATAACTTATTACAGTAAAACCAAAATCTTATCAACAAAATCGTATTTCTCATTTTTCGTAGGAAGCGTAAAGGAGGCAGAGGAATTTGATAAACTTCCAACAAAAGAATCAAAACGACGTTTAACAATTTTATTGACAAAGATGGATTTGAACAATGATAAATTTATTGAGAGAAACGAACTGAAGGCTTGGATTCTACGTTCCTTTAGCATGCTTTCTGCTGAGGAATCTCAAGATCGATTAGAGGATGCCGATACAGATGAAGATGGTAAAGTCAGTTGGAATGAAATTCTTCAAGATTCATATGGCGCTGATCCAAAAGATTTAGCAGTGGATGACAAACTTATCACTGATGACAAGCAAACCTTTGAAGCTGCTGATATAAACAAAGATGGTTATCTTGATACAGAAGAATTTAAAGCTTATTCACATCCTGAAGAAACACCAAGAATGTTTCCACTTCTATTGAAGCAAGCTCTGGATGACAAAGATACAAATAAAGATGGGTCTATTAGCTTCCAAGAATTTATTGGAAATAGAGCTAAAGCTGAAGATAAAGAGTGGTTGTTAATAGAAAAAGATAAATTCGATTATGAACATGATAAAAATGGAGATGGAAGATTAGATCATGATGAAATACTTTCTTGGCTTGTGCCTAGTAACGAGTGAGTAAATAGTTATATAAAATATTTTTTAATCAATAACTTAGGAATATATGTGACATAGTTAAATATTTTAGGGAAATTGCAAGCGATGAAGTCGATCATCTATTCGCCGCATCCGACGACGATCATGATAATAGATTGTCGTTTGATGAAATTTTAGACCACCACGATGCTTTTGTTGGCAGTGAAGCTACAGATTACGGAGATCATTTACAAGACATTGAGCGTTTCACGGACGAACTTTGAAAATTGATTACTAAATGTATTAGCAAAATGACATACTTCCTTTCGTAATAGCTGTCAAAAACTTACATAGCTGAAAATAGTTTTAATAATTCTTAATGCCATGCTTTCAACTCTTATATGTTTTGGTATGGTTTTGGTATTCCTATTTATGCTGCATTTAGAATACATTTATATTAACACTGGTACAATATCATTTACAATTGCACGAACTTGTTCAAGATACTCAACAAATAGTTTCACAAACCACAGTCTTCCAATTTTTACAAAAGTTTAGTGCCATATAAAGCATATTATACAAATGTTAGCACTGTAATATTTATGTTATAAAAGTTATTATTGTTTATAAGAGTTACCAAAATTTTACTATCTCATTTTTATTATTTATTACATAAATGACCGCTTATACGTGCATATATTGATATCATTTTCTTTTTGTGGAGTTTCAAACATAGGTGAAAGTGAGGTATAAGAATTTAGAAAAATAGTAATTTAAAGTGTTAGATCTTACTGATTATTACTAAATATTTACACATACGTATATGTGTATATTATCATATATACAAGAGTTAGACAAATTATTCATTCAGTTCCATTCATGAATCATTTTCATCAGAGACTAAGAATATGTAAAATGATTTATGTTGTCCAGTATTCACAAATACTCTTTGATGGAGTTTTGTCTACTTTTCGTATTATGTTACAAATGATATGTAATGACATTTTTTTTTAATAAAAAGTATACTACATCTAACATGAGTTTTTCTTTTACATTATTGTAGAAAAAAATTAAACGATATTTCCTGATATTTTTTAAAAGACTATTTTCAAACTAGATCTTTCGTGGCGGCGCTGCATTCCTAATTTATATACCCTATGTATGCCTTTAACAGGAAGAATAACAGTAATTTAAGACTGTGAAAGAAATATATGTATTAAGAGAGCTGGTATTAACTACAAAACATATTTTGTATTGATTTCAATGTAAGGAATCCGGTAAAATGCCATACGCGAATCAGCCATCAGTTCATATTTCAGATTTAACAGAAGAAAATGTGAAATTTCAAGTAGAAGATACAGAATTGAGGTAAGATAGGTTATGTTGAATGATAATTAAATTTTTTTCTCTTATTTTATTAAACTTTTAATTTTTATAGTGTAGCAAATAGTATGAGACGCGTCTTTATTGCTGAGACACCTACTATGGCCATTGATTGGGTACAATTGGAAGCCAATTCAACCGTGTTGAGCGATGAATTTTTAGCACATAGGATCGGAATGATACCATTGATAAGTGATGATGTAAATAATTAAAAATCAATACTTCAATATATTTAAGATCTTTGAACAAAAACGGAAGGTTGATATTAAAATTATTTAGGTTGTTGATAGGATACAATATACAAGGGACTGCCAATGTATGGATTTCTGTCCAGAGTGTAGCGTGGAATTCACACTTGATGTAAAGTGTACAGAAGATCAAACGCGACATGTAACCACTGCAGATTTTAAATCCAGTGATCCAAGAGTACTTCCTGTTACATCCAGACACAGAGAAGATGATGCTAGTGAATATGGAGAAACAGATGGTATATATTTATTTAAATATTATATCCATTATTCTTATAATACATTATAAAATATGAATTGACATACTTTTATCCAGAAATACTGATAGTGAAATTGAGAAAGGGACAAGAATTAAAGTTAAGAGCATATGCAAAGAAAGGTTTTGGAAAAGAACATGCAAAATGGAATCCCACTGCTGGTGTAAGCTTTGAGTATGATCCAGATAATTCTATGAGACACACGCTATTTCCAAAACCTGATGAATGGCCAAAATCAGAATACAGTGAATTAGAAGAAGATCAATGTAAGCATTACTTTATTATAGACATTGATTACATACTAAATTCAATCATAAAATGTTTTAGATGAGGCACCATTTAATTGGGAAGCTAAACCAAACAAATACTATTTCAATGTGGAAAGTAGCGGAGCTCTAAAACCTGAGAATATTGTCATGATGGGCATTGCAGCATTGAAAAATAAACTATCTAACTTACAAACACAATTGAGTCATGAAGTTCAAAGCGATGCTTTAAGTATTCATCATTGAATGAAATATATTGTTAATATTTATATATTTTAAGGTACTCTCTTCATATTTTTACAAAAATTAAAGCTTATACTGACATGACTTGTATTGCAATATTATTTCTGTATCATTTATTCCCATAATAAAAAAATAAAATAAAACATTCATAATTTAAAAAAATTTGTATTATTAATCAGAAATAATTTATATTTAAAAAAAAACAAAGTTGTCTGGTTAGAAAATGGTATTTTTTTGCTCCTATAGTGGCCACGAAAACGCGTCTCCCGCCCAAAATCTAGGAACTTTATTATACCGTCGCCTTGCAGGTTATTTTACAAATGTCGCTGTGCCAACAAGTCGGTTGAACGTTTTTGTTCCATTCAGTGACAGGGAACTTAAGCTTTTGATTGAGTTGTTGTAGGGTGTTAACACGAGAAACACTCGTGTGAATAATAATCGCACCATGTATATCAAACAGGTATCACAAAAAAGATTTAGAATATCCTCTAAGCTCCTGTCTATTTTTGCGCGGTTTCTACAACTTTCTTTTGATAGACGCTCTTCGTTAGAAGTATGGCTACTATCGTTTAGTGTTAACATGCTTAAACATTGATTTACGCACGATGCCTCTATTCCTTTACATTCGGTATGATTATATTATGCGATGACACAGTTAGACTCATACTTTCAGAAAATGTAACCATACATGTAAATTTACCTACATACAGTGCCAAACATAAGTATTGGCACACTTTGTAAAATGGAATAACTTTTTATAAAATTGGACCTGAGAGAATGTTTGATTTTTTTTCGTGAAATTAGAATTATAATAAAATTCAAACTTAGAAGGATTAGTTTATTGAATGATGTATAAAAAATAATTTTTTAAAAATTTCAATTGGGCGAAATCGCGGTGAAAACAGTGAAAATCACTTTTTACCATTTTTTCATCTGAGCTTGTAATGAAAATTAAAAAAATGCGTCTTATAAATTTATGTCAGTTATACACATGCTGAAAATTTAATCGAAATCAGTTAACGTTGCTACGAGCTACAAACAGTTAAAATTGGTGAAAATCGCAATTTTTCGCGATTTTCGATCTAAAACTGTATATTCAGTTAAAAAGGTTTGTTAAAAGTTTGATCTTTACTATTTTCTTCGCGATTCCGAAAATGTAATTTTTCAAAATGTGTTTTATATGTCATCTAGTAAATTAATCCATCTAACTTCTCAAAAAAAAAAAAAAAAAAAAAAAAAAAAATCAAGTTGCTCTGTCCAATTTTAAAACAGATATTCCATTTTAAATACTTATCTTCAACATTGTAAGTAATTAGAAATATGTGGACAGAAACTTTTTTATAAGGAAACTTACAATTTTGAGACATGTAATTCATATTTATACGCAATGAATCTTTCTGTGATCAGGTGATTATACAAGGTTTTAAGTCATATCGTGAACAGACAGTGGTAGAACCCTTTGATCCAAGGCACAATGTAGTAGGTATGTGCATATATTTCATTTACATTATTTTAATGATATATATGTTTTTTAATCAAATTTATGAATGATTTCTCTGAACATCAAGTTGGAAGAAATGGTTCTGGCAAGAGCAATTTTTTTTATGCAATCCAATTTGTTTTGAGTGATGAATTTTCTCATCTCAGACCTGAACAAAGACAAGCTTTATTGCATGAGGGCACAGGACCAAGAGTTATTTCTGCACATGTGGAAATTATATTTGATAATTCTGATGGGAGATTACCGGTATGTAAAATTTGCTATTACATAATTTTCATGCATTCTTGTTTATTTAACAACTTTCTGCTGCAATCTCTACCTTATTTGTTCTTATAGATTGATAAAGAAGAAGTATATTTGAGAAGAGTAATTGGTTCAAAGAAGGATCAGTATTTTCTTAATAAAAGGATAGTAACAAGGAATGATGTTATGAATCTGTTAGAATCAGCAGGATTTTCAAGATCAAATCCATATTATATTGTAAAGCAAGGAAAGGTATGCTTTATGGTGTGTCCGTGATTTATAAGAACAGGAAAAATATGACGCATTGCATTGTGTAGATCAATCAAATGGCAACAGCACCTGATTCTCAAAGACTTAAATTATTAAGGGAAGTAGCTGGTACTAGAGTATATGATGACAGAAGAGAAGAATCAAAATTTATTTTAAAAGAAACTGAAGGGAAACTAGAAAAAATTCAAGATTTTTTAAGAACTATAGGTAAATTATTATTCAAGTTTATGATGACGTTTTGAAAAATAATTAGTAATTTACAATTGCATAATTGCAGAGGAACGTTTAAAAACGTTAGAAGAAGAAAAAGAGGAACTTAAAGAATATCAATGTTGGGATAAACAGCGTCGATGTTTAGAATATACAATTCATGAACGAGAGCTCAAAGAGAATAAAAGAAAGTTAGAAGATCTGGAAAAGTCTAGAGCTAATAGCGGGGCTGAACAAGCCAGATTATGTGCAGAAGCAAAAACTGCACAGGAAATGGTAAGAGCAGCAACAAAGCGCCTTAAGGAAGCAAAGAAAGAAGTGCAAACTGCAAAAGAAGAACGAGATACGCTAAGGTAATATTCTTAAGATTATGTGTGAATAATTTAAAACAATTGTCTATATTAGTTGTAAATTGAAGGTAAAATTTTCAGTGCTGAGCAACAACAATTATTAAAAGAGAAAACTAAGTTAACATTAACTATTAATGATTTATTGGAAGAAGTAAAAGGAGATAATGATAGTCGAAAACGTGCTCAACAAGAACTAGAAAAATTAAAAGTAAATATTGCGGCAAGAGAAGCAGAATTAGAAGAACTAAAACCGGAAGTAAGTTATATCATTATTAATATGCTTGATAGTAATTTCATTAATAATTATTATTTCAGTATGAAGAAATGAAACGTGTTGAAGAGGAATGTACACGTGAATTACAATTAAAAGAGCAAAAGCGAAAAGAATTATATGCCAAGCAGGGTCGTGGCAGTCAATTTACTAGCAGGGTATTCAATACAACTTAATTGCATGCAAGACATATAGGAAATTTCAATAATTTATTTTAATAATTCCTTCGTGTTAGGATGAAAGAGATAAATGGATACAAAATGAGCTTAAACAACTTACCAAACAAATTAAAGATAAGGAAGAGCATGAAAGAAAAATCAGCGAAGACTTAAAACGAGATGCAGAAAAACAAATTACTTTAGAAAAAAAGATCGAAGAACACACGCGCGAAATGGAACAACAACGAACTTCGATAGATGAGCACAATAAACAATATTACGAACTTACCAAAGCAAAGGATCAGTGTCAAGCTACTCGAAAAGAACAGTTTGTTTATTATGTAGCCTTTTTTATAGTTAAAGAATTTTTACAAAATATAAGCTAAATTTTTGTTGTAGATATCGACAAGAGAGTGTATTACAACTCAATTTATCTGGACTAAAAGAAGATTTGGCTAAGGCAGATCAAAGCTTACGATCTATGGCGGGGAAACCTATTCTAAATGGTCGAGATAGCGTACGAAAAGTATTGGATACATTTCGGTAAGCATTATTTAAGTCGTTTGAAAATGTTATTTTCTAATGTATGTTTCCTTTCCAGAACTCGTAAAGATATGGCCCATGAGGTAAGTAGTTATTATGGGCCTGTGATTGAAAATTTTAGTTGCGACAAGAGTGTTTATATGGCTGTAGAAGTGACTGCAGGAAATCGGTTATTTCATCATATTGTCGAAACTGACAAATTTGGAACAAAAATTTTAAAAGAAATGAATAATCAGCGTCTTCCGGGGGAAGTAACGTTTATGCCTTTAAATCGACTCCATGTAAAAGACATAGATTATCCAGAAACCGGTGATGCCATACCTATGATATCACAGTTAAATTACGACCAGAAGTATGATAAAGCTATGAGGTAAATAATAGTAAAATTTCTAGTAACACATTTGATTGTTATAAAATTATAAAACAATAAAATACGTAATATTTTTATGTTCAATTTTAAATGCAGGTATATATTTGGAAAAACATTAATCTGTCGTAATTTAGAAGCCGCGACAAATTTGGCTCGTACCTCGGGTTTGGATTGTGTGACTCTTGAAGGTGATCAAGTATCCTCGAAAGGATCTTTAACGGGCGGATACTTTAATACACTAAGATCCCGGTTAGAAATACAGAAAACTAGATCGGAGTTAATAACTCAAATTTCATCTCTCGAATCTCAGTTTTCTACTCTTAAAGAAGAAATCAGAAAAGCAGACCAAAATATCAGTTCTTATGTTAGCGAAATGCAAAGGACGGAAACTAAAAATAGTAAAGCTAAGTAAGTTACTGAAAGATAAAAATGAATGTTTTTGTAAAACATAACAATTAGAAATCCGACAATTTTCTTATTTTTATAGAGATGTATACGATAAAATGAAAGCAGAAATACGACTTATGAAGGAAGAATTAAGTGCAATAGAAAGATACCGCACGCCGAAAGAAAGAAGTGTAGCGCAGTGTACATCGAGTTTAGAAGCAATGCGTGCAACGAAAGAAGGCTTGGAAAGTGAATTACATCAAGAACTCATGGCACAATTGTCTGTTGCTGATCAACGTCAAGTTGATACGTTAAACGATGATATAAGGCGCTTAACAAAAGATAACAAAGAAGCATTTGCTAAGCGAATGCGATTAGAAGCTGAGAAAAATAAATTGGAAAATCTCTTAACCAATAATTTGGTCAGAAGAAAAGACGAATTGGTTCAGGCATTGCAAGAGATATCAGTAGAGGATCGACAACGTCAATTAGAATCATCAAAAACACAACTAGGGGATATTGAAAAAAGATTAGTGAAAGTAAATGCAGATTTTAAAGCTCAGAATGAAAGAGTAACTAATGCTATAAAGAAGGTAAATATAAAAATTATTATCAAATATATTAAGCCTAATACATGTTATATATGCATGAAGTCCTTTGTAGCAAAAAGCAGAATCTTCAGAGGTTGAAAAGTGGAAAGCCAGAGAGAAGGAAGCGCAGGAAAAAATAGAAGCAGATGCTAAGGATCTAGAGAAACTAGCCAGCAAATTGAACATTTTACAACAGAAAAT
Organism: Bombus confusus; assembly: GCA_014737475.1. Taxonomy (NCBI): domain Eukaryota; kingdom Metazoa; phylum Arthropoda; class Insecta; order Hymenoptera; family Apidae; genus Bombus; species Bombus confusus. Next base: position 1,797,974 of record JACXIV010000033.1, on the reverse strand, counting down.
AGTAGAATGTACACAAAAAATTACCGAACTTGGTGCATTACCTAGTCAAGAAGTATATTCCAAATTTAGTACTCTGACTACTAAACAGTTATTTAAGGAAATGGAAAAAGCAAATAATCATTTAAAGAAATACAGGTAAACTAACAATAATATAACACATATAGAGATATGAAAATGTTTTATACTTAACTTCTACTATTATCTTTTGTTTTAGTCATGTAAATAAGAAAGCATTAGATCAATTCATGTCATTTAGTGATCAGAAAGAGAAATTGGTAAAAAGAAAAGAAGAATTAGATAGAGGTGATGAAAAAATTAAAGAGCTAATGTCAGTACTTGAACAACGTAAATGCGAAGCAATTCAGTTTACATTCAAACAAGTACGTAATGTAATTTTATTCTATACTTACATTGTGGTACTGTTTCATCGTTTGCCTTCTAACTGTTACAAGTGAAACACTCAAATCGTTCTTTCCATATTTAGGTAAGTAAATATTTTAGCGAGGTGTTCAAAAAGCTTGTACCATCAGGTCATGCTCAGTTAGTTATGAAAACAGCAGATGGTGACGACGGAGACGATACGACAACAGAAGCAGCTGATTCTGATAGATTTATTGGCGTTGGTAAGAAAATATACATCTTTCCATTTTTTTTAGTAAACAATAAATAAATAAATAATTACGAAATCTTTTTTGGTATAGGCATACGAGTGTCTTTCACTGGTCATAGAGCTGAAATGAGAGAAATGAATCAATTATCTGGAGGGCAAAAATCACTTGTAGCATTAGCATTGATATTTGCTATTCAAAAATGTGACCCAGCACCATTTTACTTATTTGATGAAATTGATCAAGCACTAGATGCACAGCACAGAAAAGCTGTAGCGGATATGATCCATGAACTTAGTTCCGATGCACAATTTATCACAACAACGTTTAGGTAACTTTCTACTATTTTTTCTGAATTAATATATAATCTCTTGTATAATCACATACATAATTAATTGTATTATAGACCAGAATTGCTGCAACATGCGAACAAATTTTATGGTGTCAAATTCAGAAATAAAGTTTCTCACGTTGTGTGTGTAACACGAGAAGAAGCAGCAGATTTTGTAGAAGACGATACAACCCACGGTTAATGTAAAATATGAATTATTTATAAATTATATCATCGATCTGGAAACGGTTATTTTTTTCAAAAGCGAGGTTTATATAGGGTGTAAATTAGCTAAACTATATTGCGTTTACTCTTTTTTTTTTTTTACAACTTTTTTAAAAATAAAACCGCACATTTTATGTTAATGTACCTGTTTAGGGAACAATGAATAATCATTTATTTTACATCAGTAAGTCACGAGATATTTATATACTCTAAACATTTGTCACTTTGCTTTCTTTATTCCTTGATTGTTATAGTATGCATAAATCACACTTCAATGGTTATCATCCATTTCATTTCAGCTGTGATATTGAAACTGAAATTGTCGAATAGAGCATCACGTAATCATGTAAATAATTCACTAGTAACGTAAATGAATACAGAAAATTTTTATTCTATTAATAACTATGTAAAAGATTATATTTGTTTTTCTATTGTATTTAAAAACGAATTACAATACATATGCCAAAAATCGTCGGATTTTTATTTTTGAGACAGATTTACACCAATATAAAGTATGTATATGGAATATTAAAAAGACAATTGTTCCATGAATTATAAAAAACAAAAATAATTGCGTTCAATTGAATATCATTCCTCCTGCTACTTTTCTTTACGTTGATTAGTTAAGCTATCATGCATACTTATTACAACATTTTCTATTAATTCTGGAATAATAACACCATTGACATCAATAAAATTCGCCACAGATTTTGTAACACTAGTTTCATTCACGCTTCCTGTGGCTGTACTTCTGACAGATAGTACAAGATTATATTTATCATCGTGTCTTTTTAAATATGAGCTTGCTTCCCAAACCACATCTGGATTAAAACCTGCTGGATCTCTGAAATAAAATATGATAATTTGCAACTTATTTATAGTCTTAGCAAATAGTAAATAATATTAGATTTAATGCACTTTACCTTTGAATGGCTACAACAAATATACCCTTTTCTTTATATGCTGTGTACAAAGTCAAAAGTGCCATTAGAAAGAAATATAACGAAACACAAACAAGTAACACAGGCTTCGATGCAGGGAAAGGATATAAATAATCACAGAGGAGGGCAACAATTGCAACTATTATAGCAATTCCACATAGAGCTAATCTTCCATCCAATAAAGCAAAATTCTCTATGTAATTGTATTTTTTTGTAAGTACATCCTTAACTGCATCATCTAATGCATTCTTTACTGCAGACCCATCCCATTTGTTGATTTTGATTACCTGAAACAATAAATTTTAGAAAAAAATTAAATTGTTTAAGCAATAAATGAATTAAATTATTGTGTGTATGTTACAGTAGCGTCTCGTGTTTAATACCGGCGAACACAAATTTATTTCGGACATGTATAAAAGATAAACTGATAATGATTATAAAAATATATAATGTTATTATTATGAATAAATTCCCATTAGTAAACATAGAAAAATAAAACAAATTACAATTTTTATGTTGTTGAAGCGTCATACGTGGCGTGTTCTAACACATGTTACAGCTAAGATGTATATCAATAAATCTTTATACTGGTGTTAGAAAATTTAGAATACACATTTTATTAAGCATTCATTCATTAAAGTCATACAATTAAACTTACAAGATTTTCTGCATTCTTATCCGGACCCATCTTAACCACAATCTTGTAACAAAACAGTTGTAGTTATAGCTATACTAATTCAATATATAGAGTTGTACCAGAGATGATCTCTAGTTATACACACAAATCATTATATCTTTTGGTACATTCATACCAATCTAAGAATACTTTTTTTTTACTATGTGATAGTCGGTACATGATTTGTCACATTTTTATCCTTATGAGTGATTAAAAGAAACCTAGAAAAATTATTTCTTAAGATAAATTAATAAAAATATTGTACATTGAACGCTTTAAATTATAATTAATTACAGAGAGTTAGTCATTATACTAGTCTCTGTGGAAGGTTGGCGAACTTGCAGGAGGAAGAGCTCGTATTTTGATTGTTAAGGGTGTTAAAGTATGTATAGTTCTATGTTTCTCAGGGATATAGCAATATATGTCTATGGTAGTTTTTTAGTTGTCAAGTTAAAGGAAAGGAAAAATGGCGGATGAAAACGAGGATCAATGGTTGTATGGAGATTCGACTGACGGAAAAGAATACACACCAACGTCCGTTCAACCAGAAAGCCAAGAAAATGATTTGCTTCCTGCTACGATACAAGAAAAGTCAGAAACCTTGGAAGATCAAAAAACAGAAAATGTTCCTGATCCATTAACAGAGGTATGTCTTTTCTAACCTGTTTATCCGGTTATTACTATTGGATTCCATTGAAAAAATTGAATAAAGATAAATACAATGAACTAAATGCTTAAGGTCTTTTGATACTGTATATATGCGTGATTAGAATATCAATAAAGATATTCTGTCATAATTAAACCTTACCTTATTACTCGCACAATATAACCTATCTGATACGTAAACGATCTGAAACGAAGTACAATCTTGAAATGACATTTATTTTCATAGACGCCTGAAGAAACAGAACCACAGGAGGAAGAATCTCCTCAAGCCAATAATGTTCAGAACGAAAGTAATACAGAAGTGAACAAAAATGGTATAAGAGAAGTTTCCAGTCAAGAAGATGGTGAAGCTGCTAGTGATTCGGATTCCGATGACGACGTACACGTTGTCATAGGTGACATTAAATCGACTCCAGCGTATGGTAGCCTCAATATCAAAAGAGGAGGAATACTCACAAATACATCGGGAGTACCAGATAAATTGAATAAGCAACCTGGAAAATTTAGTATAGATGAATTTGAAACTATAGGAGTTATTAATGGAATGCCTGCCCACGAGTTCAATTTAGATCAGTTAGAAGACAAGCCTTGGAGGCAACCTGGTGCAGACATTACTGATTACTTTAATTATGGCTTTAATGAAGAAACATGGAGAGCTTATTGTGAAAGACAAAAGAGAATGAGAAGTGAGTCTGGAGTAGGTTTAATATTGAATGCAGGAGGAGGCGGTGGTAATGCAGGCAGCATGAGGGTACCTCAAGTTGCAATTACTAATGATAACAGTAAATATTCTGGTATAATGGGACCAAAAAGAGCAGGACCGCCTCCAGGAAGAAAAATGGCAGGGACAATAGATGTAATTGGTAGTTCAGGTTTGGCTTCCAGAAGAAATCTTGATAAATCTCCGCCAAAAGGAAATGTGATACAAGTAATGACTGCAGATAGGAGAGAGTACTCTAGGAAGCCAGGTTATCCTGATATGAGTGTGCCACCTCCAGGAGCAGGAATGCCTCCTGCATTTGATATACCTCCTCCTGGATACCCTGGAGAGCCAGCTCCTTTTTATATGCCAGAAACAGACCCATATTATCAAAGCTATGAGCCTACACAAGATAACCAATGGGGCAATGATCCGGTATATCTCAAACAGTCTTATTTATCCTACCAATCTGATCTTTCTACTGCATTATGTCAAGCAGTAAGTAGCTTCTTATTTCTAAAAAAAATTTGATTATTCTTTTTACTTTAGACATGGCAACCGACAAATTTAGCTATTCCAATGACAGAGGGAGAAGATGATAAAGATACTGGCCCAAAAACGATACCAACCATGGTTCCTCCTACAAATATTCCTCCTATAATGCCACCTAGAGATTCTCGAGATCGTGAAAGAGATCGAGAACGAGAAAGAGATCGCGACAGAGAACTAGATTCGATGGGACGGGACAGAGAAAGAGATAAGGATAGAGATCGCGATCGTGAGCGTGAAAAAGATTCTATGATTAGAGAACGAGACAGAGAAAGAGACTCGATGTCGCGAGATGAAGAAAGAGATCGTGACAGATCTCGATCTCAGTATCGACACAAAGACCGGTAATGAAGCACTGTAGAATTAAAATCTGATACCGTGTCAATAGAACAATAACAATATTTCTCATATTTTTGTTTTAGACATCGGCATCGATCCAGATCGCGATCTCGTAGACACAAATCCAGATCCAGAAGCCCAAGTCGGCGTAAGAAGAAATCTAGACGCTCTGAAAGAGAACGTTCTAAAGAAGACAGCGAATAAAAATAAGAAAATATGTATTTACAAACATCCGTGGTCACACTGGTATGCTAAATTTAAGATGTCGATTCATTGAATAATGTAATTTTTCATATGTTACTTTCAAGAATATACGTTGGTATAATTGTCGCATGAACTATCGAGAGACAGCGATATTCATTTGAACGAGATTTGTACGACACTCTCCGCGATCCTAGCCAACAAATAAGTTATAGACAGTACCAATAAACTTTATCTTTAACGATACGAAATGTTTATTACAATCCTCATATTTAATGCGTATTGTATACGTGTTACACTATTTACAATACACTTGTGTTGGTAGATATACAAGGAAGCGGGCACGGGACACCAAAACTACCAAGATTTGCCATTCAATGTATGGTTTTATATCATAATGTTATTACAGAAATGGTATTTTATAATAATTAAAAGTAATAGTAGTTTATTGGTAAATCACTCGGGAGTGAATTGATCGATACTCATACCGGCTACATAGCCGGACTCGTACCAATCGATGCGTGCACGCGCGAGTTCTTTTTTCTCTTTTTGTAAATTCAATTATACCACTTTTTTTTGCATCAAATCTTTCCATTTTTCATTACCATTAATATCATCATACATAATGGAAAAAAATGTTACATTTGTACAGCGATCATATACACGTTACATTTAGAATACCGTTAATTCATTATCATTTTTTTCGAGTGTTAAGTGTGTAAAGGTGTGGTGTATACCTGATGCATTAGGTACGCCTACTAATGAGTAAAATGCTAATCAAGACAAACTACCAGTACGGCTACCTACGTTTTAATTTCAATTTTCTTATTTTCGAATAGTTATTTTGGAATTTTAAGCGCGCTTTCGGAATTCAAAGTGATCCATTGATCCATTATTTGTGAATCTATCAATGAAAATTCAAGAAAAGTAACAAGTGTTCAATAAAAGCGAGAACGTAGATCGCCCTACACGTAAATTGTCTCGAATCATCGGTGTAGGAGATGACAATAAATAATATTTAAGGTAGGTATTTCTTGTATACAAAAAAAATGAAAAAAAAGACAAAACTCAAGCAACAGAAAGCATATATATAATTATCATACTAATTAATGCATCTACTAATTATAGGGTTTACAATACGAACAAATACCATTTAAAAAATATACTGAAGAACATTTAACTCGGCTAAGTAATCGCTTGTAGTTTTATTTAGTGCGACAATTTTAAAGGAGAGCACTTGCGGTTATAAAAATGCAATTGCATTGACACTGTTTGTCCCTACTTTTTACTTTTAATATATATTTTTAATAAACAAAAGAAATTACAGAATTTAATACAAAACGATGTACAAAATAAAGAAAAGAGAATAAAGAAAAAAATAAACGCGTAAGCAAAAAGCACGAACACTAACGACGAAATAAGTTGGAATAATGTTTGATTCGAAGTAACCGGAAATGCACTGGATCCAAAGAGCAAAGCTTGCGCGACGAGAAAATCTAAAAGAGCGCGAGAACACTGAATCGATCGAATAAACAGGAAAATGTGGAAATTTTTCTTCGTTTCGTTTTGTTTTCTTTTTTTCCTTTTTTTTTTTTTTCGTTTTATTGTAATAAGTTATCACGACATCCTCCTTTCACATTATATTCAGATTCGAAAATCCTTTTTATTTAACGATCTAGAAAATATGAAATACAATCGACAAAGACGCTAATTAGTATATAATAATACCGTAACGATGTGTATCGTTCTTGGAAATAGTTTTACAATACATATATATTGGCGGAAACGCTTTGCATATTGTTGGTTCGACAGAACGTTTAACGTAAAGCAGCAAAACAGAACTCTTTGGACCTGGGCAATGTTAAGAAACCGCTACCACCACGAGTCAAAAAGAATTCGTATATCCCAATTAAAGAATCGATTAACAGAAAAACAGGAACGCGATAATTGATGAACGAACGAACACGGTATGTGGTTAAACAAGAAAGGAACAAATAATCGTGGGAAGAACAAAACTTATTGCATGAAACCGTTCGTCTTCTGGCTTTCATGTGCTCGTAAAAAGTGATCTCGCGTGCGTCGTTTCTCGCGTACTCTTTATTCTCGAAAAATTCCAATACGTCGATTCTACCATCGACAAGTGGCTATTTAAAAAAATCTACGCTCTTTTTTTTACCGAGGAGTGGGTGTATATTACTTATTTCTTATTATTTCTTTCTTCTTCTTCTTTTTAAACGTTTTTCTTTCGAGGTGGCGGTTTGTAGTGGCTCTCTTTCGTCGCTAGTGCATTTTTTATAAACCTTTTTTCTTTTGACATGCTCTCTTTCGTTAGATTTTTTCCTTTTTTACTTTTTACTTAAATGGTACAATGACGTATTTTTTATCATTTTTTTTGTTTGTCTCTTTAATCTACTCGCACTGTTCTGCCTGCTTGTAAAAAACATCGTCGAAAATGATTCTTTTCGTGGCTATTTCATCGTTTCTACGTTCTATACACTAATATACAAGTTATGCAATTTTTTTGTTTTAATCCGTATGCCTGTCCGTCCCACTTATCTAATTATCCGCTAACATGGAATACATTTCTTGTTCTTTATATCCCTCTGCATCTAGCGTGTGTCCCAGAAGCATCACCGGCTCGTACATTGCTCGCGCGATTATCGAACAACAATTGTCTGTTTCTTTTCCATTTCGTTCAACGTATGAACGACTGTTATCACGAAACGATAATGTTAACAAGAAGCTAAGAAGATAAGAAGAGAGCTTTCAAAAATGTTACAACGTGTTATCACAAAATTTCACACCTCTCTTCTCCAAGCGAATCGAGCAACGCAACATGTCAAACAATTTATAATTACAGCTTATACATGCTTCGTATATATTACAAACAGCTTACGATTTAGCCGATGACGCCTTTTTCTTTTCATTTCGTCGAAATGAACGACCTTTAATTCGCAACAATGTACACGCGCATACGATTAAATATTGAACGAAACATCACGAATGACACGAGTCGACCCGCGTGCAAGTGTAAGAGCCAGTGGCGTGGCAAACGAGTGTACGCATACATATATGACATATATCTGACAAATATATACGATATATATATATTTATATATATATGTTCAATTAGCCCTGCGAATCCGTGGTTGTTTCATGTAACCGTGTCGAGGATAGATGTGTACGTGTATACTGTGAGATTATGTAATGTAGTGAAAATGACGATATCTCTGCGATGAGAATAGCGCGCTACTGTACATCAGTCTTAATATCAGGGCGCACCATTCCCGTGGATGTTCCTCTACGTCCTCTTCGTCCTTCCTTGGTTCACGCGTGCGACCGCGCGCGTATTCGCGTCCCGTCACCTAAAGAGGCAGCCAAAGGAACGCTGAACGGTGAACCAAGGATGTCGCGAATCAATTTTCTATTTCACGTTTTCCTTTGTTATTCGATTAACTGTATAGCGCCATGGCAGTTGAAACCGGTGGGTGCGAAGATGAAAAATGAAGAAGAACGCGGTGTCTTAGATCTGTGTGCTTCTTTCGCGCGTGTATGTTGGTGTGTGTGTGTTGTGTGTGCGTGCGTGTGCGTGTGTGCGTGTGCGTGCGTGTGTGTGTTACGTGCGCGCGCTCGTGCGTATGTGTGTTTATCGTATGTATTCGCAAGCTTGCATTCAACGAAGGCAGGTAAGCTGCTGCTTTTTTTCCCGTTGAATACTTGTAAACGGATACCGTGGCATACCATCACCAAACAATATCGCTCTTGTATGTCTACCTATGTGTGTAGGGCATGCGTGATATATGCACATGTATTGTATACGTGTATGTAGATTAGTGTATGTTGCGTATGTGTGTACGATCGAGTGTGTTCTACAAGTGGGAGGTCGCAGATCTTTCATATATATATAATACAATTAGCATGTAGTATTAAAATCATATACAATTGTTACAATATTTAAATAGTACTTATTACATATATATCATATACCGATAGTTTTCAAAGATTTTAGGTATACATATACAGATATATATATATATTTATATGTATATATATGTATAATCAATTATTTATAGGGTTGTTTAATTGCTCTCCTCTTTCGGATCGTATGCGTTCCCACTGGGAATTCTTTCTTGATTTTGCGTTTTCTGTATATTTTTTGTTTCTTTATCATGATGTTCGCAAAGATACCTTCAAGAAAGAGTGGCGTGTGTCCGGACATAGATGGGGTGAAAGAGAAAGAGATGATTGTATCTAAAGTACAAATATTAAAGGCTGAAAGGGAGCGCAAAGGGATATACGTAACGCAACGTGGGAACGCTGTCATATTACTTGCACGATATCTCTGTATATGCTGAATCGAGCGTCATGTTAATTGTTGTTGATATATAAAACAGTAGTCAATTTATCATTCGCATAAAATTCGTTATTCGATAAATCCTCGTCTCGCCCCTCTTGATGAACAATTACAGTTACAATAATTTGGAGTGGGGCATTTAAGTCAAATTTAGACGAAACAGTAAAAAACATTCGTTTATCAAATACTGTTGAATGTGATTCGTTACATATACAGGGATATTACGATACGAAGATGCCCCTTTGATAATATGATCGGCGTGCGCGAAACTTCATGAATACGAATTGTGCTGCGGCGAATTTCAATGGTTTTCGTCCAATTGAATTGCTAGATTGGGAAGTTTACACGCCTTCTATAAATTGGAAAAGACGAATGAGTCGGTCGGTCGTCTTTCCCCTGGTTTTACTTTGCTCTTTTCTTCGTTAAAGGCAAGAATAAGTTCGATACTGTTTGCGTTACAAATCCCGCGATTCGGATCCTTTATTAACAAAATTTTTCATTACTCGGCGACGAATCGTATAATCGCACAGAAATTTACAAAAAGACATACCAAACTGTGTGTACAGAAATACTGAACAATGTGTATCGCACTTTTACATATTTTACAAAGAGTACACGCTCTTAAGGAATAGGATGTACGATTCGCTATAACTAGACGAATTTCACAGACGGATCTGAGATCGCACAATCCGTAATGCAGGAAAAGAACGAACGGTGAAAGAATACAAAGTTCAAAGTTAAAAAAAGAAAAATAATCGAAAGACCGTCGTGTGTAATGTTATGTGTACTATGAACGTGTAATTCCGATTTTTCCATCTTTTTCCCGCTCTTTATGTTTTGTTTTATACATGGTGCACGCGCACATCGTAGAAGTCGCGCAACCAGTAATTATTCCATTATTCTCGCGCTATATAAAAAATTTACACTATTTATAATCAAAAGTCATTTACGAATTTTTTTTCCATTCCTCGGAAGCTTAAGTAGAGATGTATATATATATATAACACGACAGCAATAAGGTTGTAAACCTATCGCTAAACGCTCGCACTAAACTGTTTTTTTTTTCGTTTTTTATCTTTTAATTAAAGTAAAGATTCGTATCTTTTCTTTCTTTCTTGCTTCGAAAGGACAAAATGAAACAGCCGGAGCATAAAAGAATGTGTTCGTACTATTTTATGTATCATATTTATAAAGCGTTATATACGTGAGCTTGTCATACTCGTGTTTTCATATATATATATATATATATATACACACAGATATATATATATATATGTATGTATGTATGTATATATATATATAAAAGTGTGTATCTAGCAATTATTAGTAATAGCAATAATAATCAGTAAAGGGAAGGACGTTAATCAAACAATATTGATAATTATAGCATTAATAATAATAATAATAATAATAATAATAATAATAATAATAATAATAATAATAATAATAATAATAATAATAATAATAATGATGATAAGAATCATAATAATAATGATAAGAATCATAATAAGAATATTAATAATATAATTATAATAATAATAAAAGTATAATAATAATGAATAACCTTAGCTGATAAGACATGAGATTTTGCGTTCGATTTTCGCTTCTGTTGAGTGACTCTTCGGTATTCATTTTTTACGTTTTTTTTTTCCTAACTCGACAGGGTGATTATCGATGGTTCTATTACAAATGAGATGTTGAATTTCGACGTTTAATTTACAAATGATGCGCGCGATTTACACGGTCGAAGGAACTATCGTCATTCCTTATTAAATATTAATACAACATATTAACGTCGCATATTTATGTAACCCGCGTTTCAGAAACGGCAAAGTATCCTGTCGACTGAGGGTGAAAGGTGGCGGTTGGAATGTCTCTGTCCTATATATGTTGAGTTTTTCCGTTTCGTTATATCGTACATGTGACATTGTTTTTCACCTCTAATTTCTCTCTTTTTTTTTCTGTATCCTCGATATTTTTTGTCTGCTATTCGCGGCTCTAAAACGAGCAGCCTCCTCTCAGCAATTTCCGAAAAGATCGAATTCGGGTGTGGGGAACGGTAGTTCGCGTACATTATCATCCATTCTCCACGAGTACCAGTACCAATCGATCGAATTACTCAGAGAATCCGTGGGCAGATTGGGGGAAGCAAACGAGAAAAAACGAACGATCGTTTAAAACCCGATAAGTACTGCGTCTTACGCACTTCCCCTCCTAAATATTTCCAATCTTTTCCTCCTACTTTTGAACTGGTCGCGCCATTATTACTTTTTGTCTGCAATCCTCCAGCAAAGACGAAAGAGAAAGAGAGAAAGGATTTACCTAAGAATTTGTCAATTTCGTTAATAAATCGTTATTTACAATATCTTACAAAGAAAGCGGCTATGTTCTTCCTCTTCTTTCTTTTTGGCTCTTTCCTTTTCTTTTCTTTTCCCTGTCCTTTTTCCCACTCTTTTTGTACAAAACCCTGACGGACCTCGAGTTGCTTGCGCTGATTCCTTCTTTCTTTCTTTCCTTGTTCCTCTATCTTTTGCTTCTTTTTAGAATTCTACACGTTTAACATCTAAGTTAACAAAATATTATACATTGTACACAGTTGAGATACAACTCGATTTTATTACAACTACCTATCGGCTGTGAGAATGCAACACGTAACGAACTTCTTTCTTCGAATGTATACAAATAGGTGCGGCAAATGTGTGGCGCACACGACGTCGAATTTAAAAACTTAGCAAGATTTTCTTTTTGTACAACCGTCGAGAATATCTCGATGAAGAATAATTATATACATACATACTCGTGAAGTGATTTAGATGAAACGTTCTACTTCGAAATGCTGTTTCGTTCTTCGAATTTCTTTCAAAAAACCTCCTAAGAATGAGCTACAGATTTTTACAATTTTGTTTTCCTGATCTCAATTTTTATTCCTCTAGGAATACGTCTTAAACAAGTATAAAAATCCTACGCACGAGGTATACCGTGAACGTCACCGAAATGAAGTAAATGTAGTATTATATAGGTGAATTGTACAAAAGAAAATCCTTTGGATAAGAACACTATGAAATTGATGATCTTGATCGATGAACTGCTTCACCGAGTGTACAAAATCTTAGGAATATAGAGAGTGGTACAAAAATACGTGATGCACGCACGATGTATGAAGCTAATCAGCTTAAAGCGATCGAGGCGATTTCCTGGATGACAGAGAGGAAAAAAGATACGAGAAAATATAGCTATGCCTTTTACAATGCGAAAGTTCGATTAAAAGGAACAAGTACGATGTTATTGAAAACAGCTGAGAGGTGCTCTTTCCAACCGTCTTGTATGATCAGTATATATAATACAATTGAAATGCTCGGTGTGTACAAAATGTTTCCTAATGTGTGAACATGTTGTAAAGGTGTAGGGAAAAAATGACGCGAAAAGATATAGATACACACGCATTGGGAACATTAATTTCCTGACGTTTTTCTTCTTTTAAAGAACGCGTTATCATTTATACAATGTACAATGGATCTTGGTTACGTTCAAAAATCACCGCGATAATCGCGATGGCTGCGATTATTTAAAAATGGAAGGGAGTTATCGGGGCTGTGGATCAGAAGGGGTGGGATTTTTGGATGAATCCGAACATAAATGATTTCTTTTCTCTAGAGCGTCTCCTTCGTCAAAAATCTTCATATTTTACAATTGAAAATTATGTATGAATGTATGTGCCTGTACGTGTATAGAGGGGGAGATTGATGGGGTGGTTGAAATCATTTTTAAAAAGGTAGGAGAAAGGGAAATATTAACGTATATTGATCGAGGGTCAGCAGCATTAGAACGTAAATCATATTTAAATTTAATATAATTAGTAATTATTATAATACACGATATTCACAAAGTGCGTTAAAAAGGAGAGAATTCCCGTGAAAAATAAAATATTCATTGAATTTACGGTTCCTCACGATAGGGTTTGTCACGTCGTACCTATACACATTTGTTATTTATTTATATCACAATTTACAAAATTTGAGGGTATCGGGAGTAGGAGAAATGGGGCGAAGGGACAAGGATCGGGAGAAAAGGGATGCAAAAAGGATGTAAGAGAGTAGAAAAAAAATGCTTCGCGCTCCAAAGCGACAAACGTAAAAATGAACAAAGGAGAACCGTGCTAACGACTTTATGTCTCTCCTCATTGTTTTGTTTCTGTCTTTTAGTTTCATTCTTTTCATCTCCTGCTAAATTCTGTCTTCGAGAGAAATACACACATATACATAATATACTGAATCATCTTCCAAATTTTTATAAACGTAAAACGAATAATAAAATTGATTTCTTTTTCCTTCTCTTTTCTTCTTTTTTTTTTTTTCATTCTTTTATGAACAATTGAAGCAATCAAGGGGGCAGATCAGCGGTCAGGTCAGGGGTACTCAGCTTCATTCCCATGTCAAACGCTATGCTAGATTTAATCAACATATCTGTATTTCCTAATCTCTATCGAATCTGAATCGATATCGATTCGTTGATCGGATGTATACCGCACAAATACTACTTTCAGCTTGCGAAGATAGTACGGTACACTTGCGATCAAGTCATTTCGTGCATGGTGTTAACGGCCATCGCACCCTCGTTATAACTCGATAAATGCATGCAGCTCTAAGATCTATCCTAGCTGTCTAAACACAATTTGTCCTTCTTCAAAACTTTTGTTCTTATTACCGAGTTTTAATCACGACGAGCCGTACGACTCACCTAACTTCTCCTCTTGCTCTTTCATTCTTGTTTTATGCTTTTCTCATAGGTATTTAAATGTTTGCCAGAGGACAGAGCCTATACTCTTTCAAAAGAGTGCTGAGTTTAAAGAGGATAACTTGTTAACTGACAATTTTACCCAAAATGGGGGGAAAGTTTCTTATAAATTGTCGGAACTATCGTGCCGTTAAAACTGTTCTAAAACTCACTGATAAAACGAGTGTCGTTTAAAAGACAATCAGCCATTTCAGCACTAATTTCTTTCATATAGTTGCTTGAAGCTTATCCAGCTATTGCGAAGAAACTCGGCTTTCGAATGTTATTAATGCGACTTTCGCGACATTTCAATGTAAATCGCTATTGATATATTAGTCGGCAGCACGTTTGATTACTAATAGAAAAAATGCACTGTACCTCTAACGTTATTTTAGAAGTTGATTTTTCCTGACACACATTTGACCTAAAAATTCGTTCTCCTCGCACCGTAATTTCGCGTTGTCCATTCTTGTTAATCTGTACAAAATGTTAGCGTCTCTCGTTCTTTACGGTTTTGCAAAAATAAGAAAAATTATCTCGGTAGTTCTTTTTTTTCGTCTTAAATGGATACGCGCGTGTTCTCTTCATTCAGTTTTATAATTTCAAGAAGGGACAACGTGACAAGCGGCACATCGAAATGCATATTTCTTTTTTTATCGTCCATTATGCTTAATGGCGATAGATACGTTGCATAAATATTACGTAGATCTTAGTACGTATTTTCTTGAACGTACGAAGATCCTAAAGTTGTTACTTTCCGAAGCTGTACGCTTATAAAACCTGCGTTGGCTGCTGAGCTGGTGTAGATACTGGACCAGCAGCAGAAGCAGGCGGTCCTATAGGACCAAGATCACCTCCACCACTCGTAGCACCAGCTGGTGTTGCTACCCCCATCGCGGATGCAGTTTTCATGAAGAATTTCTCCAGCTTGACAATGATGTGCTTGCCATAGGTGTACTTGCGCAAGCTACCTAAATGTGGGCGGATCTTGTGCATCAGTACTTTACGTTGCGCTGGTTCTGCTACATCGATCATTTTCTGAACCACGTAGTTGGCATACTGATCTTTCATCATGACGTTCAATGCGCTATTTCGTAACAAATATAAAAGTAGGCACTTAATAGCAAGTACAAACGAATCTTAGCAACGAAGTTGCAATAAAAGAAATATTGGTGGAAATAATTCTCGTTGATAAATATCGAAGTTCTATATGTTGCGAGACTTACTTGTCGTTAAATCCGCATACTTCTTCAATGAGTACAGCACGCTCTTGTCTTGTAGCATGGGTCACGCACTTTTCAACGACGTTGCTCGCAAATTTATGTTGAGAGAGAGTAAGTACTTTACCCCTAACACTGCTGATTAACTGTGCCTTGTCTTCCGGCTTTCCATGTTCTATAAAACAAACACGTACAAATGAGTTACTCTGGTAGGAAAAGAAAGTTCTAAATATATTTTTAAGCAACGACATTTACCAAGCACATGTTGAATCACATAATTTCCATATTGATCTTGAATAAGCTGGTCAGTTGCAGCGTGTAACTCTTGAAGAATGCCCTGAGTTTGTTCAGGAGTGCAGTGCTCGAGAATACGTTGAATTACTCTGCAACCGTAGGGATGGGTACTCAAGGAATACACTTGACCAGCGAAAGCTCCGATTACGAATTGCAGTGCTCGTGGTTCAACGCACTCGATACATTTTTGCACAACGTGATTTCCATTTTGATCTTTAACGCATTTCAAAACGTGCCCGTCCAGTTCACGGACAATCTCTTGTTGCTGTTCTGGTCCGATCGATTCGAGAGCTTTCTGAATCACTCTACAACCGTACATTTGCAGTGCCAAAGGCAGTACGTGTCCTCGAACCTAACATCAACGATTGATTTAACGCTAGTAAAAATCTGAAAGCCTTTGGCAATCTATTTTAATCGTTCAGGTGCAATTAATTTCTATCAATAGCAATCAGTTGACACGCAAAGGTATTCATCATTTAATCTACTTCCTACATACGTAAATAAAAGTGAACGTCGAATTACCTTCTGGGCAAGGGTGGATTTCTGTTCCGGCGTACCGAACTCGAAGAACTTCTGAATAACATAATTCCCGAAAACATCGGTCATTAATGAATAAGCAGAAGTAAGGATCTCCTGGAACACAAGCTGCTTTTCGCTAGCCGAAGCGCGTTCCAATTTCTGCTGAATAAAACGGGAACCATGCTGATCTTGACTGAATTCAACTATGTGATTGGCCAAATCACGTAGCTGAAGACTCGGGAATCTGAAGTATATGAGAATTGCTTGTAATATAATCTGTGTTGCGAGGCAACGCGACACTCGTGTTCTCGAGTGATAACTGGGGAAGCACGTACCGGTTATTCCTAAAGTCTTCCAACAAACGTGATCGTCCACCGGCATTTTTGTCCCCGATGCTGGTCGTACCACCGCGGCCAGGTTTGCCTACCAAGTTCGGGAAAAGAGAGCTACTAGAACCGAAAACCCCGTTGGCTGTTAAAGCTGGAACCGCGCTAGCACGAAATTTGGCTTCAGCGCCGGGAGCAGCAGATACCCGACTTGCCCCACCAACGAGTCCACCTAAAGACCCTCCCAAAGTTGGCGGTGGTGTTAAGGATAATCCTAATGGGCTTGGCGATGCAGTTACCGTGCCTGCAAATAAGATCGTGCAACTGTAGACGAACGTACTTAACCCTCCGAATTATACAACACACAGAGCAGCGGATCAGTACCTAGGGCTCCGTAACTCTGAGGCCATTTTGCGCGGCTGTACTCCAAGCTAGGGCTGAAAGCAGATGTATTCCTATCAAACGAATCTCTCCGGGCGGTCGAAGAAGCGCCAAGACCTAGACCTGAGAACAGATAAGAAGAGACGAGAGATTTTCTAAAAGCCAAATTTCACCGAGGGACAAGCTCACGATTGTCGATCTACGATTCTTTTAAGGTATAAAAAGACGTCACTAGGAGGATACGTTCAAAATGACAAGTTTGTAAAGACAAACGATAAGGCTCTTGCAAAGCATGCAAACATATGCGGTCGTTATGTACAAAAGAGAAAAATCGAGGACACCGCCGACGCCTGAAACTGAAACATCCGTTTCGAAAGAGTGTGTTGCTCGTTGGCTAGGTGTGTGTACCTGTACTCTGAAGCTGAGCGGGCGAGCCTAGTGCTCCCAGAGGGGAGCCGCCGTATCCTAGTGCCGCTAAACCTGCGGCTAGTCCTGATCCTTGCTGTTGTGCCTGCTGCACCGCGACTGCTTGAGCCTGTGCAACCACTGCTGCTGCACTGCACGCCGCCAGACCTGCACCAAAAGCCCGCAACCCACACACGCTCTTAGTTATCAATTAATTTGCCGTACCTTACCGACCTTATACCGTCTATAAGCCTAGCGGTACACCGTTCCAACACATACACACGCACGCTTCCGATATCGACAACGAATTCGTACTAGACATTTTTAGTCACCAGGTTAATACGTGGCGTGTATACACGACGTATGTACAAATAACAAAGAAGTTATTCGACGTTAATATATATATATAAATACATATGTATATTTATACGTAGAACTGTTTCTCAAAAATTCACCGATATACTTAATCGTGTGTCATGCATATGTATAGGCTATATATAATATGTATATAGATTTATATATATACGTATATCACGTAGAACAGAATCAATATGTCGGAAAAAAAAGTAACACATATCTACAATGCTGATGAACAGTCCGGATATTTAATTACAATCTCTATGACTACAACGTCTTTCTTACCCAAACATTCTCCAGGTGTTGCGTTACTATGGGACGTAGGAGTTGGCTGAGAATATAGACTGGGTGGTGGTGGAGCCGGTGGTCCCGGTGGTGGTTGTGACGGAGCTCTGTTTACCAAAACGGGCGCCGGGCTGACTAATCTCATAGGGGTTGCCGCGGAGCTTAACCCACGCACCCCGCCCATCACGATGGATCCATTTTGATCGTAATACGCTGGTATCACCTGATATTGGCCTTGAACCTGTCAATACATCGATATAAAATCAGTCGTATATCAATCGTAATATCAATTTGAAAACGTCGCATACTAGAAGCAAGTCGCCGCTCTGTTTGACACAGAAACGTAGGAACGTTAATGAGCTGGCAAATTGTTGCCCGAAGTTTATATTTAATCCCCACGGCCAAATTTAATCGAGAAACGTTCAAGAGGCGAGCGACGGGAGAGACTTTGCACGCCGCGAGACACATATCGGCAATAGCTGAAATTGCGTCGCGACAATAGGATTTATTTCTAAACACATGCGCCCGATCCGAATGTCCCATTGGAAAGCAGACTAATTATTAACTTGCTTACGGTTTGAGCCAAATTATTCGCAGTGTCTTGAACGGCAGCTGCCGCTGCAGCCGAGGATGGTGTCAGTGGTCGCCTAGGAGGCGGTGGAGCGGCAGCTTGAGGAGGTGCCTGCGGTAGCAATCCGGCTGGATAAACCCATGGCGCGACTCCATAATACTGCGGCACCACTGGAGGTGGTGCACCGGCTATCAATGCTCCGACGTATGGTTCTTGTCCGCTGATTACGGTATACGGTGCCGTGGGAAAGTTCTGTTGTTGCTGTTGCTGCTGTTGCTGTTGAGCCTGCGATGCAGCTAGATACTGTTGCTGTTGCTGTTGCTGCTGTTGCTGCAGCAGCTGCAACTGCTGCGGCGTGGCTCCTTGAGGCTGGCTTCGGAACAGTTGCTGCAACAGAAGGAAATCGTATTCGTTAAGCATAATTTTGCTCGTTTCTTCCGCGGTTACGTGTGGTCGTCGGTAATAATTTTACCGGACTCTGTTGAGGATACACGTAGGTTCACGGCGCGAGATGCTCGTTGTAATCCGCTGTAATTTCACGTCCCTTCGTGCTATTACCTTTTACGAGATACCGTACGACTTAATATGTCCAATTATTAATGAAATGGAGAAACAGCCAGCTACCATCCTGCACGGGAATTTAGTCGCAAGAACGTCAAATAGCGAGAACAGTTGGTAGCGACAGGCGATCGCGAATTTTCGGTAATACGTGGCAGGTCTACGAAGCATTACAAATGACGTCAACTCGTCCTCATCGTCTTAATTTATTCGACAATGCGCAGCGAGCGTTTACCGAGGAACTCTGGGCAAAACTCCAATCGCGTTGGACAGAGATTAAAGCGTCCAAGAGTCGGAGAAGCGGCCGATTGAATCGTTAGTCTTGCAAATCCCCACGGTGGTAACGTAATCGGTGCTTCGAGGCTCGATGACGACATTCTGTTACCGGGTGAGAATCGAGCCGGGCTCGGTTTGAAGTTTCGGATCAAGGTCGGAACATGAGAGAGGAGAAGCCAGGAGGTGGCATTGTCCACGTTCACAGATATCGGTGTAAAAGCAACGTTAAAGCCGTAGACAACTAAGGCCTGGTTGGCTTGGGTCGACGACCCCCTGCGGACGTTCACCGACAAGCGCTCGCCTCTATGTTACCGGTACTCGTTCTGGACTCTCTAATTGACCGACAAACGCGGTACAGTTTGACCGTGGACGGAACGCTCGTACCAAAGAATCGCGTTTGATCCAGTGCCTATCTTTCTATCGATCCCTCGAATCTTCGTATCACGTTGCCTCGACGACTAGAGACTAGAATTGGTCAATTTCGATGAACCAATTTCACGTAGAAAAGTTCCGATATATTGATTCTAAATAGACTAAGAACGAACCAGTGACGCGAAGTTCGATCGAATAGCGTCGGCCGTTACGTCAACGTTAATTGCTAGGATTGCAATACAAATTACAGACGCTATTGCGAACGAATAGTCTCTGGCGTCAACGTTTCATTTAGCCGGGAAGAATGCATCGGCTTTTTCCTCAGCAATTACGCTTTACTCGTTACGGAAGAGGACCACCTACGACATTTTTCCCGTGCCGTCATTAACTCTGACCATAAAAATAATCCCTCCAGGTCCCTCAACGAACACAACGATCTGTGTCTAAATAAATAGGCATTGTTCCGAGTAGGTTGTTGCTCCGCGAGAGCGTAGAAACTTGAACCATTCACGACACGCTCTAGCCCTCCGAGTCAGCGATGCGTTTCGGGTATTAACCTCTTCCGGAAGCGGCTCGAGCTTCGACCAAGGCCACGGTTACGTTCGGTGATTGTTCCATGCGCGAACCTTGGGGACCCCTTTTCGTTCCCAATCTGGTGTACAGGTTACTTTTCTTGTCGCTCGAGGTTCAACAAATTCGGAGAGTGTGCCTGAACAGTGATCCAGCGAAGTTCGAGATACCGAGGCAAATTTACCTAAGTAAAGTGATTTTAAAGATCATTCTAACGTCTCTTCGCGAATCTATGAGGCTATCTATGGGGTTTCGCTTACATCGATGACACGCAACGCAGAAAATCTTTTTGATACGGAGGATTTGAAAATTCGCGGGGCCTAGTTGCAATCAACGTTGACCCACTTCTCGATATGGTACGGTGTAACCATTCGAAGTAACCAAGGGCTATAAAACCGACTGACTTGTTTATTTTATCTCCAGATACATCTCTTGTTACGAATGTGTTCGAGGAAGAGCAGCACAGTGCAATTCGCTAACCCGGCTAAACGACAGGCGCCAGATCAGGCTCTTAATACTTATTGCGTCTACGAAATGTTTAATAACGCTGTATACTATCTTATCGGTGGCCTGACCAACGATATACAACGGCACTCCACACCCTACCCTGCTCTATCTTTCAATCTCATTCAGCGATCAAGTTTCAATTACTTAACACGCTCTAATTTTCAATCTTCCAGCAGGTATGTTAAATAAGTCTAAAAGATTGCAACATCTTACACCGATACTGACAAAGCAGATACGAAGAGGAAGTGGACAGGATTCGAGTCGTGGTGTCACCGGGTGACGGTTGACACGTCGATGGCTTACCGTAGGAAAGCGTAGAAAAGAACGGTCGAGGGGCTACTCAATTCACGGCACAGTTTTCAATGGAAGTTGCAGCAGGAGCCATTACCGCAGAAGTCATTAGTGCCCTCGAACCGGGATGAGGTGAAAACGAACGCCTAAATGGAAATCACGGTGATTGCGTTTGAAAAGGGGTGAAAAAAATGGGGTTGAAGCTCGACACAGAACCGGGGGAACCGTTTGATTTTGGCAAGGGTGGAAAACAATGCCCGAGAACATTGTCGTAGGTGAGAGAAGAGGGCTGCTATACGTTCCTGGAAGTGTGACTCACTGTTGAATACGTAAGGTTTCCGCCGGCGGCTTGCAAATCCGCGCTACAATACCAGGCCTATTGATTCCTGCTCTCTACACGCTCGACTATCCACACGCTGAAGAGAGAATCTGGCACGAGTCGACCGTGACAATCGTTGCCAGATTTTTCGAAAACCCTTCGGGCATTATCCGTCCTTAATGGTTGGTGGCATACGAGTTTTCCGCTTATACGACCGCGATTACGATGCGTACACGACCGCACAGTTTGTGCGCAACGATCATTCTACTCGTGCTTGCTAATCGAATATAGCTGGCGCACGCTCGTTCGAGCTTGTACTACTATTCGATTGAGGAAGTTAAATGGCATAAATTAAGCCTGGTGAGGTTCGCGAGAATGCGATCAATTCTCTTTGTGGAACAGGTATTTTAACACGCCTTCATAGAGCTCGATCGCCTTGCAAACGAGACGATTCGTTTCTTATTAAGTTTCATTGGATCGGTAAGTGTTAAAAAGACGAGCTTTGACAAGAGGAGCTCGGGGTCTCCAGTGCCAGAGAATTACAGGTCCAGCGAGGAACGGTAGAATTGGCGAAAAGCCCGAACTTCGATTACCAACGGTAGAAGCGGTCCACAGCCGGCGTAATCAGTGATATAAGAAGCATTAAGCGAGAGATATTCGTTACTAAATCCCTCGCAACGCGGTCGTGAAAACGGGTTTCAACGAACGGAGTTCAACGAACTTTCGAGCGTGCTCGTTTGACTTTCAAAACGGCGTGCTTCGAATGGTAACTTTAACATTTACCACACGAACCGCCTTTCTTGCGGCGCGAGTCAACCACGTTCGAAACGATCGATCGTTTTGAGCGTCACGCCGCGCTGTCGAAATTTTCGATCCGACGATTTTCGCTCGGCCGAACGCCGAACGTCGAAAATCAGCCAAGCAAAACTCGCGCCGAGTTTACGGCACCCGATGGCCCGATGGTGTTGCGTCGTCGTTACGGATAAAATAGAAGGGAGGAGGCGACGTTTCTCATTGTGTTTCTTTTTATCCGTCTCTGTCGCTTTCATAGCCCAACAATCAGCGACATTGCACTTTCGACGTGGCAGGACGTGCCAGCAACGACACTCTCGAAGAGAGGAAGAGAAATCGTTTGGACGCGCAACGCGATAACTTTTGTCGTTAATACGTAGCGTGTTGTATTCCCTTCGTGTGTTACACGCGTAAACTCCGTGGAAAGAGATCGATGTAATACGGGCATGAAAAGGTCTCGAATCGGAGCATGCATCCGCCAGCAGCGTTTTATCGTTCATGCATTGTCACAATCGCGAGAAACTTTGATAACGGCGTGGATATCGTACCGGTGGTGTTTCGATAACGCATTTTAGTTTCGCTGACACTAACGTTACAAACATTCAATTCTCAACGCGTTACGGTTTGCCGATCGACCGCAGCGCGTTTGATACGTTTATTCCTAACCTGATGTGCACGATTCGAGGACACACCACCACGACCAAGTCGATCGGCCCTCCAAACGTGTCGATAGATTCTTATCTTTATCATTAGTTCAATATACATAGCAACCAATTACTCGACTATACGGCGTATACGTCGACTTAAAGATGATTTTTATTATAATCGGAATAGCGATTACTCGTTATCTTGGAAAACTAACGCGGAGCAGTATGAAAAATATTATCTAAATTTATAAATTTCATCGGGGAAGGTTTGCACAATCGAGACCCAAATCTTGAAAGACCGCATCTGTTTGGCCGAAATGTGCTTTTCAGTGCACGATCGATGTTGACGTCAGGCAACTAACTCGAAAATGGGTTGCAAGTAAGTATTGGTAGACAAGGTACGCTCCGTTGGCCTTGTAATGTCACGCGTACCTCGATAATTACGTATTCTGATGCCTGATCGTTGATGTTGTATCACGCGTTCCCTTCTCTTCTCTCAACTTCGAACTAACGACGACTTCGACGACAAAAAAAAAAAAGGTTTCGTATTTTTCCCGTGTATCTTTAATTTTCTAACTATCCTTTCACCTGTCTAAGGCGGACCGCCGAAGAGGATGGCGCAGCTATCGAAACTTTTCGATTACAAGCGCGCGCGAACGCTCAGAGAGCGAAATGTTGGTGCATCTGCGAGTGGTAATGAACGATGGAACTAGCCGGTAAAACTTTCCACCAGGCTGAATTGAACCGAATCTAGATTTCGGCCTGCACATTACCATATCTCCTAGGCGAGCGCGTATTATTGATTCTAACCGAGCAAAGTCGCTATTCTGCTTGGATAGCAGCGCGGCGTGCCGCGTGCACGTAAACCGCTTTGGCAAAGACGAATTTCGCCAGGGAAATTTATTAACATTTCGCGGCCGAGGCAACGCCATTAGCTTGCTTTGATTGCCGCCAATTTGAATATCAACCTTGAACGAGCGTTATACGAGCCCCGCGAAAACTATCAACGATATAAGCAACCAGAGTGTGCGCATTTGCTTTCCGTGGGGAACAACAGCGATGCGTAACGAGAGAAACTTGACTTTTAAAATTAGAACTTTTGGCCAAGGGAATGATCTCGATGATCGGCGATCGCGAATCGACGATTCATTTCTCCGGCGATAAAAGAGTCGTTCGGATTGGCAGAACGGCGGATGGGAAATGTGGCATGAAAAGCAGGACGCGTATCGATGAATCGAAAACTGGCGGGGCGAAGCAGAAGCAGGATATTTGTGAAACACGGGCTGTTTGCGTGAAATAAAAGTACAACGACAAATAGCGGAGAAGCCCGTTACTTAACCGCTTCGGAGCACCGTTAACTCACCTGACTGCGTGTACGGAATATACAGGGTGTCTGCGACGTGGCTGCACCACGACATGTTCCCACTTGGCTCTATATCGAAAACGTTCGCGTAGGTAATTTTCCAATCTAAATCCCCTATCGACGTCGTAACCCGTTCTCCGATTATCGTTACAATTGTATCACGCGCTATTAATTACCAAAAAGCCTGGCAAACCTCGCGTTTCTCCGCTCGTTCCCCGACATCGATGTTAATTAAACCGAACGTTCTTTTATCACGAATTTCCTCTCGGATCGATCGTTTCTACGAAGCACGAGTCACGATCACGGTTAGATAGATAATGATAACTCTTTTAAACAGAAAAATATTCCGGCGTTCGAACAACTGAATTCCGGTCTACTTCTACACGGACGCGATTCAAGAACTGGTTCGATAGCCATCAGGAACAATCGAGGACGCAACAATTAAGACGATACAAAAACAACGAGGACCCTGTGAATGCAGAGAGCCGAAGAAATTATTCGTTCCCGGAGGCGACCGTCTCGGACTCCGCCTATACGCTAGCCGGTAGAGACGAGCAGGATTCGTGACAACGACGACGAGAACGACGACGAGAACGATGACGACGACGACGATGGCGAAGATGGCAATCCCCGATGGATTCATTTCGACGAAAACAGGTGAAGGGTAGAAGTGTCCGATTGCAACGACGATTTCCAGAGACGTCGATCGTTTCCTGAAATTACCGCTGCGTTCAGCGTCACGGTATTTCGATGTGTACAAGGCCGAAATTGCGGCGCATAGTTTGGTGAAGCTGGTATTTCGCAGGCAGATTTGACCGAGTCATGAACTTGGCCAGTATTCCAGTCCGGTTTCCATTGACCGTAACGCGGCTGCGTTCGTTCCGCGACGTGAAATCGCGTGCAGACGTGTTACGATTAAAGCAGTGGAATGACTAATTAATCGGGTAGAAACGTTCGCGTGTTCGGCTGCGATACAGCTCGATTCAAAGGAAGCGCGATCGACGAGCATTCTAGAAACACCTGAGACGACAAATTTCCTTGATAACGCGTAGAAGAATCGTTTTGCGGGTTTAAGTAGGCCAGACAGGATACGGGGAAAGTTTTAAATACCCTTATCTATCGTCGAGCTTGTTCAACCAGTGTTAGGAAAACGCGAAAGAAAAGCACAGTGTAAAACGTTGTTCCACGAGGGCTACCGTTCGCTCCAGATAACGCGTCGCTCAGAGCGATGGCAACTTTCTAAGCGTGTGCAGGGTCCGTTCTTTCCGCAGTTCCCGGTATAAATCACGCGATCGGGCCAGCAACGCTCTCTGTGTGTTTGTATGCACGTGTACGTGTGTGTGTGTGTGTGTGTGTGTGTGTGTGTGTGTGTGTGTGTGTGTGTGTGTGTGTGTGTGCCGGTTGCGGAGAACCGCTGGTGTTAATGTTCCATCGGCAGAAACCGGTTCCCCAGACACCGGGAATCGATCGAATTGACCCAAGCTTGCTCGACGCACGATACCCTCCTGACTTTGTACCGTTCTCCAACCAGCCACCGAATGATTCGTTGTTTTCCCGTCGCGTATCTCGTCAACGTCGTCCAGGGAGAGCTTCTTCTCTGCTCCTGTCACGACACGCGTCTTTGCGTTACGAGGAAAGCTGGAAGAAAAAGAATTTCGCGGATGCCACCTGCAAATTTGTCCGGTATCGCGTCGCTTGTCTCAGCGTACAGGCGCGTAGAAAATATGCGAACAGGTTGAACGACGTCCGTGACGAAACCTACTATAGTCAGGATGGGACAAAATCAACTTAACTTTTCGAGCAGACGCGTCGCGGACGGTCTCTCTGCTATACCGTTAGGTGGAACTGAGCGGCGAGTCTCGGTTTAAGGCGGTTCATTCATGAAACATACATCAGTCCCATGGTTTCGTGGGACTATCCACGGTTCGAAAAATGAATGTGGAACGGATTCACAATTATCGAGGTAGCCCGTAGACATCCACATCGGGACTCGAAGACAATGCCTATTGTGAGCGTCTATTCGTGGTCTGGTCTCGCACGCAGCGCGTTTCCCGTTATAGGCGCTAGCCTAGTTGCAAAATTCAATTAAAATAAACTCTCTCGTTGGGACACGCGTCCTGTTCTCGGTGACGGCCGATCCCATAGGAAGACACGAGTGAAAAAGTTAAAAACAAAGAAAGAAGACACTGAACGGAGGCGGATACAGGAAGGAAACGAGGGAGAAGCAGATAGAGAAATAGCGAGAGAGAAAGAGAAGGCGTAAAGGTAAACTCGATGGAGGAGAACTCGCGTGATAAGGGTTGGAACCACACCTTGATACCAGATACCCCTTCGCGGTAGCTTTTAGCCAAATGACGCGGATTTTATTATTGGATGGCCTTTAAGGGTGCGGCCCGGTTATCCTGCCGCAGTCTAATGGGCCGTTAACCAGCCCCACCTTCCTCTTGGCATTTTTTTTTTCACGCGACACCCGTTATGCGTCACGTGGAGACCTGGATCGACCTCCGACACGCGACTCTATCGTATACGTAAAAAGAGGCCTACAAGAAACATCATTTTTTTCTTCCTATCACGAACCAACCCTTCGTCCTTCGTCTTCCATCGTACGAGCCTGAGATTCACGTGTCACGAGAAGAATAGTAGCCGAAATTAGGGATGACAAATTGGTTCGTGCCTGATAATACTTCTTCGAAATAGACTGAATCTTTATATACGTAGTACGATAATATAACACTCGCGAAAGCGTAGCTTGACTTTCCTGCACGTTTTTACCACGAAAGTAAAATCACGACGACGAAGGAGGAAATCGAAAGCGTATTTCGAAGATATCCCGCGAATTTCGTCTAAGCGTCATTGAAAAATAGAATTCCGTTGGATCTGCGTTTCGACAAAACCGCATCCATGAAAGATCGCTCGTGAAAGCGTGTCGGCGGGAAGTATCCGGCGAAACCGATGCCGTGTAATTGTTCTCGAAGAGAAAAATCGATCGGCGAAGAAATTCGAAAGTCCGAGACCGAGTTGGATTTTGTCGCTAGAACGAAGAATGGGAAACTCTGGGAGGAATTAAAGGAAGTCCACCGTGCAAGCGTACAAGAAAGCGTGTCGTTAATGGAAACCGTGCCGAATACCTGGTCATCAAGACGAGACTAATTTCTACTACGTGATATCCCGAATTATTTGCTGTGCAATTTGAACACCGTTACACGAACACGCGCTGTACTACTTCTAAATATTTCTTACTGATTTGAATAAATAATCGAGTAAAACTTTGCACGTAAATACACGGCAAATTTAAAACGAAAATATCTAATATAATTTGCCGGTAATACCGTCGATGCAGTATCTACTTTTAATCAAGCTAGTAGAATCCGTAAAGTTTCTCCGATGTTGAAACTTTGGAAATGTAAAAAAAGAGTTGGAGTACAGTCGATGCTATTGGTACAAAAGCCATTGTCACCAGTGGTTTAGGATTTCTGATCCCGATCGTCCACTCCACCAGCTGGAGTGCCCTCTGACGCGAAGCGAGCACTGGTTAGAGGCGAAAAGTGGATTTAGAAAATCGAAACGGATTGAAGTATCGACGACGCGCCATCGAAAACGTACAAGTGTCGAAAATATTTCACGGTTAGTTAGCTAAACCTTTCTGGCGTCTAGGCTAAGTCGATCGTTCAACGCGTCTTCGTTCATCGGCTGATTAGCGAAGAACTCATCCGTCGCTCCTCTCGGCGATTTCCTCCGCAAATTCGTTTCGGGGCAAATTTGCTCCGTGGACTGCGGGACGTTTCAGTTCATCGAGACGTTTGGCGAAGGAAACTGGGCGGAGAAAAGAGCGAGGTGAGCCAATTAGTTTTATTAAGGGGAGAGAAATCGGCGTAGGCGTCGTGCAGCAACGTAAGACGAGCGAGGAAGGTCTTCTCTCAGTGGCGCCGCCGATTTTATTAGACCGTTATCGTGCACCAGACGGAATATTTGTCTTCGCTTCGCTTCGCCTCTTTGTCGTGCCGCAATTGTGCCCGTCCACTTTTGTTCGACCTTCTGCTTTGCTCACGCGCGTATTACGCGGTGAACACATTGTCGTGTGTGTACGATCGTACGCGTATAAGAGCCACACTCACGCCCACGTGTACATACACGCGCAACTTACGTTGCTCGACTTTTCCAGCAGGGAAGGTCGCAAAGTCGGTTCGCGCCTCGCGATATCGGATTTATCAGATAATCGCCATCGATGACCGGATAAACGGAGCAAATAGGTGAACGGCGAACGAACGGTGTGAATGGATTGAAAAAGTCTACGGGCGATATGCGTTTTGCTTCGAAGAATTCAAACAGAGACCGATACGCAACGTCGACGTGTCAATATTTGTCGATGCTCGGTTTCGAGGAGCGATGATTTTTCTTACGTAGTCACCGCATCGGAAACGTTATCAATGCGTGCACAGTTCTATCTATGAATCTTCTAATCGTCGTGTTTTTCCCGTTGCTGCGTTCGATTTTTCCTGCTGTTATGTTCCCAGCATTTGTCATCGATGGGATCTCGCGATCTCGTCGACGAGACTGCAGTTGGGAGACATCAATCGAACACGACAAACCAGGGGGTGCTCGTTAACACGGCTGAACGGGAATCGATGAATTTGTAATCGTAAGAGTACATCGAGGGCATAGAAAAAGAGGGGACGAGGAAGAGAAGTGGAGGGAACGAGAGTAGGCGTACGGGAAACTGTCGAGTGCGCGCACTGTCGAGGAAAAAATAAATAAACGACGATAAATACACGGAAGAACCGTTAATACGCAAAGATATCGGCGCGAATATCAAGAGAGGATGAGAGGAAGAAAGACAGAGGAAGGGAAACGGGTCCTCGTCGAGGCGTGTACTGCAAGCATGGGGTTGATTTTAATACCCCCCAGGGAGAGAGGGGTTGTAGATGTGACCTTTATGAAATGCTACAACCTTTGTAAGCCCTGATTGCACTTCTTCGTATATACGGAGAGGCGTACACAAACTCGGGCGCCTACACAAAGATGTACCACGTATACAAGAGCAGTATGAAAGCGCGAGCGCGATGTGTATCGCGTGTACGTGTAGAAAGCGGGCCTAACACAGTGTCTTAGGATCGTCTGGCTGTACACGAGCCATTGTTTTTCAAACATACACGTCTCTTCCAACTATGTGCCTTAGGTTTGCCCGGCAGTATCGCATTCTGCGAGAGAAAGAAAGATAAACGACTGGTGGTATCCGTGTATCGAAGAGGCGAGCTCGGTACCATCCTCCAACGTATTTCCAAAGGCTGACGCGTCTCGTGTGCGTATCGCGTTGCCAGACAAGGAGAGGTCCATCGATCGATGGAAACATGGCTTTACGCGACGTTTACATACGTTTAGACGAGTTTACGCGCTCACCTTAGACCTGTCGCCGATGCGAGAGAAGCTCGGATCTGTCATCTCACTGGGAATTGCTGCTAGTTTGCATCTTCCTTTGAGAGTCGTGGCGAACTTTGCTTGAAGAGCGGCTGTTAGATTTCATTATGCTCGGCGCGCACCATCGAGGTCAAAGCCATTCTTTCGTTCTGTGCCGCTAGTACCCGAACCGTTTTCGAGGACAAGACCGATCAGGAGGAGAGTCACATCTGTTTCTATGATACGTCTTCCGCGAGTTCTTTTCGCTCATTTCGCTCTTGTAGCGTTAAAGCCGTAGGCAGGAGCCGATAATTCGAGTATCGGTAGGCACAAAGCATAAAACATCGGGGCTGATAACGCGGTTCGCGGAAAAGAGGCTGTAATCGGTGTAAATAGAAACTAAGGGGCAAAGGAAGCGGCAAGGAAATTGCAGGTATATCGTTCCAACGAATAGCTGCGCTGCGAAACAACGGTACTTCCGCGGTCGTAAACGTTGCTTGACCGTTAAGTTGACTCTTTTCGTCTCCTTCGGGGGATCTTGTTCTCCTCGTCTCGGTCGTATCTAGGCGACCAAAGCCGCGAAAATTATTTTCATAACGGCGGGGGATCGTGGAAATAAAAATAAACGACGAAACCTAACCGGTCGACCGACCCGGCAATCGTAGCTCTCGTGAAAGCACGTAGGCTGCAATTCGTCGGTTTATTTACCAATCCGGTACTCGAGAGATTACGTAATTGAAGGCGAGGTAGTTCTCCTAAAAATCTCATCAATATTCGTAGCGTGTACGAGTCAATATACCATCCACAAGATAGAATTTAATTTTGTTTCCTTTTACGAAAGAACCTTCCGCCTTATTACCTCGCTCTCAAGGCAAACCGTGTCTCTCTATCTCCCTTTCTCCGATTGGCTTTCTCCTCCTCTCTTTTCTTCCCTCGCTGCCGCTTTCGGACACCTCGGTTAAACTTCCATCGAACAAGTTTCAAATGGAATTCTTCTGTCGGCCGTTAATAGCTCGGTAGGAAAGAAATCCGCGGTGGTGTGAAAACGAAGCGGAATAAAAGATCGAAGTCGCCGCTGACTGTGATGGCGGTTGATGATGGACTGTGAAAAGCGTCGCGCGCGCGTGCCCGCAACAATGGCGAGCTAAATAAAACACGTGAAAATACGTGATCCGTGAACGAAACAGAAAGGAGAACGGCGGGTGGGACGCGAGCTCGTACAATCGCGAATAATAAATTCCTCGTTGGAGCCTGGTGTAATAAACGAAACTGGCTTCATCGGCATCATCGTAATACCTATCATCGTGTGAACTCGTCGAAGGAGAGACGAGCTCGCTCAACAACGCGTGGCGTCGTGTCACGCTGCCAGATCAGGAGAAAAAACGATCGAATTTCACGTGCAGCCTGCAATTCGCGTCGCATCGAAATCACTGGCGACCGTGACTGCATCGGGCGGACCAGCAGAACCTTGATGGTAATTGCCAACGTCATCGATTCCTCCGACGACAGTCTTTGCTGAACGCTTACAAATCGCACGAATAGATCGGTGATAGCTTTTCCATATAGCGATCAACGTAATTTCCACCAGTATTCGCAGAATTATCGTATCGAATGCTTTGGCATAGAACAGAAGGAAAGAGGATGAGACACCGTTTTGTATTCAGGTGCCGAGGGGGAATGGCAGCTCTTGCGCGACCTGCAACGATTATTAATCGTGCCACCGTAAAACGTATTAACCACGGCACGTCTATGCATCGTTTTCTTCTGAACGTAGCGCGCGAGAGAAAAAGAGGGGAAAGCAAAACAGAGTTGAGGGAGCGGAAGTGGCAGTTTCCGGAATAAAAAAGCTAGCAGCGGAAATTCGTCGCGATAAGAATAATCGAGTCCCGCGAACCATCAGCCTGAAGTCCGTTTCTCGGGGTCGAAGGAGCTCGTTAGGAAACTAAACGCGGCTGTTATTAATCAAACGTTCGCGTATTTGCCAGCAGATCGTTCCTCGGTTCGTACACGCTAGCACGCAGGTTACATTTGCCGGACTGCTCGAACTAATTGGAAAAATTCAGTAAGATAATACTCGAGATAGTTAACATTTGTAAAACCTGATAATAGTAGAAACGTTCGTCCATTAGACGGACGATAAAGACATTAGCTTAAGGCACGATACTCTGATTACGTCAAACGACATGCGATTCGACAAGAATCCTATTATTTCATCCGTTTCCCGCGTCGGGAACGTCGTCCACGTTTCGAGATTCGCGATTCCGTGTAATCTCGAATTAAATTTCAACCGCAGCCGTTTGCTAAAAATTGTCCACGCTACGATATTCGATTACACGACGCCGGTGTCGACGTCGACGATACCAAACCTACTATACGTCGTATTCCCGTTTTGATCTCTACGCGCGTGCAGAGATAAAATCCGATGAAAAATCCGAACGAAAGTCGACAACAATCGGTCGACGAGGAAAAACCGAATGAAAGATCGGCCTACCGATGTTCAGATTACGCCTCTCCAAGATTTATCCAATAACATTCGTTGATATCGCTGAAAGCTACAACAATCTCGAGGACAAGGCTGATCCCACAGGGAACTATCCGCTAAGTGACTAACTAGCCACCGTGGTAACACGGTATACATATCTCTCTGGTTGGTTCGACCAACAAGAAGTCAGCCGACGTGAGAGCACGAAGGCAGAGGAGCGCTATCTCATCGTGGCCGCTTGCTCAGCGGTAACGCGAGACCTCCGTGGTAATAAGACCTGCCCTGGTAATTATTACATTCCCTTCGTGTGAGACGTATATACGTAAGGTAGATTCGCCGTGAGATGGGAGGAAGTGACGCGGTTCAACCGGAACGTGAATTATCGCGTCCCTAAACGACATCCTACCAGAAAACTGCCATCTTTATCGTCTAATTAATCGTTATTTATATCAATCTGTTTGATAACCGGTATTTATTTACACGCGATCTGAAATGATGTATATACGTAGCGATGTAAGACCGTCGACGACAAATTTGCGCGTCGTTTATTGGACGAATATCGAAGGACGATCGATGGTAGTGTTATAATTTCGCGGATGGAAACGGAGTAAAATATGTGATCGGTGCGCATCGAACCGTGAGAAGGGCGATCATCGAGAGGAATGCGACGTAAGCCCGAGGCTGCGAACGAAAACTCGTGTATATCTCGCTCCGAACGAGGAAGACGCATCGCAGCCGTTTTCTATCCTACAGGAATTCCAGAATCAGGCCAGAGCGAGCAGCGAGCGGCTGTTATCGCGACCGACACCGAAGACGGAACGCTTCTCCGAGAGAATAAAACCCGGCGGAACTCGGACGAGCACGGGACGCACAAATGAAATATTCCTGGCATCTGCGCGTAGACTCCGGGCCTCCAATTTATTTAAAAAAGAAGCGAACGAAGAAGGAAGAAGGGAAAAGGATTAGATTTATTCTGAATGCCAGGCACGAGAGAGGATGAAAGGCTGGCACCGCTATGGTCTGCACATGGCTCGCTCTTTTCCAAAAGTTAGTTTAACAATCCGCAAAAGAGATGTTACACATTCTCGCAATAAAAACAACGACGGCATTGCCTCGATCCGCGAAAGCCGCAACGAAAAGGAAATAATGTTAATTAGCGCGGGACGGGTACTTGGCGGGAGTTCATCGTCGCGTTTTCACTTTAAAATTCTCGGATAAAAGTCCCATTTTCCCCTCGGTGCGCGCTCACGCTGTTTGCACGACGCTTCACGTGCGTTCCTCGTCTATGGGATCCTCTGGAACCCGTTCTCTTCCATATGTCCATACTTTCAACGCGAGATCGCTATGAAAAGGGATCGCCGAATCGCGCCGATTTCACCGCAGGATGAACCGTAGGATACGAGAATGCCGTATTCGTACCGGTATACCGTGTGTATAGTTGCGCGTAAGCGAGATATGGCAGGACGACTGAAAGTGCAGCCTTGAATTCACGGCAAATCTGTCGTATGCATAATAAAGCGTCGTTCTATGCAAATCTCCCTCTGCCACTCTCCTCTTCTTTTTTCTTCCTCTTTCTCGATCGCTGCTTAGCTATTTCACTTTCCCGCCGCGCGTTTCAACGAAAGAACGATCGCCTGGCATCGTCCTCCGCTTTATATTTTCCTGCAATTCGTAGCGGTCCACGAGCAGAGGGAAAAGTATCGCGAACATCGCCGAGCATATACGTAGCTCGATTTCGATTCCACATTTCAACTCGATACCACGAACAGCTTATCGACCAAGAATCATCCTTATTCAAAGCGTTTTTCTTTTTACAGGAATGCATCGATCGCTCGCGTATGAACTTGGAATCCTAGCGCGGCTGTTGTGAACCGCCGTTCGAACGTTTAAAATGTTTCTACCGTGAATCGTGAAGACGACCGAGTTACCAGAGGAAAGAGGAAGAGGAAGAGGAAGAGGAAGAGGAAGAGGAGGAGGAAGAGGAGGAGGAGGCGGAGGAAGAAAAGGAAAACGTGGAAAGGCGAGCACGCGCGATCGATCGCGCTCGAAACACTTTCACGGCGAAAAGGACGCGGAAGTAGATAAGGACGAAACGTGTCAAAAGGAAGGCGCGAATAACCGAGTCACCAGCTCACGGACCTCGACAGCTGTTGGTTTTCTGGCTAGTCAATGCAGCGCGCCACAGACAATGCTCCATAGAAATCGCCAGATGCATCTACAAGTGCTACCGTTCCAGAGGAAAACGCCACAACGACATCGAAATGCATCGAACGACGTTCCTATCGGGCACCGGAATTGCGTACGTGGTTCGCGTATCAGACGTCACTTTGTGCCATTCACGATCAATCTAATCGTTGAACGCGTTTTGTTTTTTTGAAACTTCGAAAGCGTACTTTCCATCTCGGATCTTCAATTAATATTGCCTGCTGAAGAAGTTGAACGAATATTCCTTATATTGGAAAAGTTGAGAGCTGAGAAAGTTACGTAGAATGTGATCGTTTGAAAAATCGTACAGAGTGATAATAAATGCTGTAGAACTACGACGACGTGCTTAAGCTACTCTAAAATGGGAAACTTAGCGCGTTGGCTGAAATTACGCGGCATACACGTTTTCGCGAGTTGAAAGTGGCTCGTTTCCCGCGCACAATCGAACATGTTGACATTGGCAGTCGCCGCATAAATCCTGCGAGGCGTATAAATAGACCTCTCGTTTGCAAACGAAAGGTCGTTACCGAATGCACCACGAGTTGCACCACAAGTTACACCGCTACGTCTGATGGATAAGGCTTGAAAGGTGGATGGCTCGATGACTTAACTGGTAAAGTACGCGAAAACGCGATTTACTTCGCTCGACTGGCTACCGCAAATTGGGTCGCGTCGAGTTCCAATGGATCGCAAAAATATTTTAATCGACAACGACGATTACGTCGTGATATTCTGTTAACTGGGCGAACAATGATCCCCTCGTTCAAAGAAAAGGAAGAGAAGAAAAGGGAAGAAGCCAGAAGAGAAGGAAGGAAGGAAAGAGGGGGCGAAGAAAACGAGAGAGGCTTATTACCTCAAATCGCGGCTGCTCCATCACCAGACGTTTAATAACCCCAGACCGATTACAACGGAGTTTATCGAAATGGATTTTTTTTTCTGTTGGCATAGTTGAGAATTGAAAGGCTCGTCTTGAGAACTACTCGAGTTCCGGGTCTCTGTGGCAAGAAACAAGCGGTTTATGCAATAGCCGATGCAACGGTATCGAAGGAAGACGGGCAAAGGGACGGCGGGGTGGAAGGAGGTGGAAAGGGGCTCGAGAAGCCCTCCACTGTGTTCTTAGCATTCCATCGAGCATCGTGGTTCGCGGTCAGACTAACCACCGAGCAAAATGGGATAGCATTGGAAGAAAAGGGTTTTCAAAGAGGACGAAAGAAGCGTCGAACCATTCGTTTGGGCATACACAGCACGCGCCATTGACGCGATATTAAGCGGCGTGGATTTCGCTGGATTCTTGAAATCCAATTGCCATTAAACGCGGAGACCGCCGTTCTTCTATCGATCGTTTCTACCAGACAGTGCGTGATCTCGTTATCTAACGATTCCGCGCGTTCATCCGCGAGATACCGTCGATGAAATCGACAGCGAAGCTTTCGAACCGCAGTACGTCTTCGTCATTCGTGAAACGGTTAATCGCGTAAATCTTGCACGCGATTCCAAGAGTCGCGCGTTTCTTTGTCGCTGACTACAGACAATGTATGTATCTAACGAAACGTTTTCAAGTTCGCCGCGTATTTCCGCGACTACCGTCTCGACGTCTCGAAACCGGTGTGTAATTTACATCGTATTATTAAAGGACAGCGTAGGACGGGGATTAGCGAGAAGGGAAAAGAAGGAGAAGCGACGGAAAATCCGGTGGAACGAATCGTTTCGCAGGCAAGCCACGACGACGTTATGCGTAAACGGGTCGTGCTCGGTCGACACACGATAATTAAATTTCCAGCGTGGAGGAAAGGTGAAAAGAGGCGGAAAGGCTCGACGGCGGTAGGCGCAACTCGCGGACCAATTAGGAAGAATTTAACTTTTCCGCACAATGGGAGGTAAACGTAAATCGAACGTGGCGCGTGGTACACCGAAACCAGGCGTGGCGTTAAACTTCGTTTTACGAGGTTCGTTTGTTTTCACCCCGGTCGGCATACGCTAACTTCGATATCCTGATGGAACTTTAAATTCGATTCTCGAACACGAAAGATCGACGTGTCCGAGCCGAGAAGCGGGTCAAATGCGCGAGAACCTTCGCGCCGGAACGAATTGGCATTGCTTATATAGAAGTTCTTTTGTCCAGATTAGGATCGAGAACTACTTTGCGTGTTGGCGAGTACGGCCAGTACACCGCTCAAGGTGGGGTAATAATTAGATTTTCAGGGACGGAGGAAGCCAAGAACGAAATAGGTTTCGTATTTCGTCTTCGCGTTGCGGCGTCATTCTCTCATTGTCGAGAAAACAGAGAGAGAGAGAGAGAGAGAGAGAGAGAGAGAGAGAGAAAGAGGGAGGGAGGGAGAATATAGAAAAATAAGTACGAATCTGTTCTCTACCGATGATGGCGATAGTCGGACGGCGATCTTTTTTCTTCCTTCGTTCGGAGGCGGGAGCGGAATGATTATGGAGAGCATAGAGGAAAATCATTATCGTGTGCATCGTAGAGAGAAAGAGCCAGCCGGCGTGATAATTAAATTTCCATAGACGAAGACTACGGATGAAAAGGTGGAGTGAGAGGAAAACCGTTGGCGGATAGAAGAACCCGGGGGTAAAAGGTGGAATTATGGTAAACTATGTTCCCCCCGTGACTTTCGTCGTTGTGAATTAACTCACGCTACGCTGCGCACGTTCTCCCGCGTCCACTGGATTTGCTTCTATCTCGAACAGAATATCCGAACGTCCGAAGTCGAGATCACGGGGACACACCGTAAAAAGTTTCCAATTATCTCGCGCGAACCTGCGATTTTTATCGAACTAGTTTGGTGAAAATTCTAATTGACGTCATTACCGTTTACGCGATACTATCGACGAGACATACGACACGACGAGCAATACACCTTACAACGTAACCGTTTCCTCTCTGTGACTCTCTGCCAGAGAGTCGACCAGGAGAACGTGGTGGTGGTTTCGTGAGTTGCTGCGCAAAAGTGGGGCGGAAAAACGGCCACGAAGACGAGAACTAACAGATAAGACAAATATATTGGAGAGGTATAACGTACGTGGTTATGGTCGTGCATCACAGTGCCGCACGCGAACACCGAGATCTCGATAAATCGCGGTTGAAGCTAGCTCGGGTTGCTTTGAACACTTACACGTTAATAAAATACGTTTCTCATACCGTCATGGTAAATTGCCCGAATATTATATGTGGCAGCGATAAACGCAACGCTGGAAAATATAGTACAATAGAGAGACCGAGCGAGAAAGATCGAAAAAGATTTTAAACGAAATGTTTCTTCGCACAGACGTTGTCGAGGTTCGTTGAACGTACGACGCGATGTTACGAGTGATCGTAGAGAGTCGAGGACAGTTTTGGTCAACAAAAGGTGACGTCACAGCTGAGGAAGAAACGTACCGACAAAGGAGGAGAGAAGTCGCTGCTCGATTCGAGTGGTATTTCGTCGCCGCGCCACGTTCGAGAGTGCCCGCATGTCGGAAGTATCGAAGACATTAGCATATCGCGTGCGCTTTCACCGAGGTTATCAAAGACACTTTGGGTTTATACCGTGGCACGACACGTGCACATAAGAGCAAACGGGGTTCAGGTCTATTTGTCAAAATGCCAATCAAAAGGACCCCCGCTGATAAGAAGACGCTCATCCGACACCAGCCAGCAAATTGCATAATCAAATTTAATATACCGAGAACGACACGAAAATTCTCCAGTTACAAACACGCTACTATTCAGCCGACAGCCAGACGAGTCTAACCAACCACCGAACATTATCGATCTCCTTGTATTTCCATCTCGTAAGATTCCCTTGACAGAAACGACGAGTTATTCGACATTGCCAGTTATCCTATTAGGAGTATATTTTGTTTAAACACAAGAATTCCGACACTTTGTCCGACTCGTATCGTGCGAGTTTTCCTCAACTCTACAAAACCTAGAAAACTTGACAATAATACATTTCTGAAGTACCACCGCTTCCATTGATCTCGCCAATCTCCCTATTACTTTACAGCATTCTTAATCTAATCTTCAACGTAGAAACTAAACAACCTGAAGATAAAGCGCTCATCGAGTAAATCGACTATAACTGCACAATGTTTTCCAATTACAAACATCGGCTTTACTCTGTTACATATTGGATTTGGAAAGTTAAATTAATCGCATCGTAATATCCTATACGTATATATACACGTAATTGTGCTGTCTATAGAGAATAGGATCATCGTAGATCAAATTATTTGCAAGTTTGCAATGAAAATCGCACACGCAACGGGTCGGATTATCTACACAACGATGGTTCGAATCGAGGCGCGATCGAGCCACGTTTGTCTTAATTAATCGTCGTTAATTAAGACAACTACCGAACGAACCTAACAACCTTGTAACGCTTGTATTATTAATTACCGTTTATAGTAGCTTGCCGGTGAATCGAATTAATGTCCCGGGAACTCATCGAGCTTCTCTAGCCGGTCGCCGGTTGCTCAAACGTGATCCGAAAAAATTGCACGCTTAAATTTCGCGCAAGCGAACAATATGTAACCGGATTTCTGCTTCGTAAGACTTTTTAACGACGTCGTTGCTGGTGGTGGAACGCGAAAAAGAAAAGGAAAGAAAAAAAGAAGAAAAGAGTGCGCTAGGTGCTTCTGTACGAGGCTCGTAGTCCTTGCGACGGATCTATGCGCGATTAGTATTCCACGGAGGTGGATCGAGTCGCGCTGTGATCGACGAACAAATTTTTAAACTCGCCGAACATCGTAGCCTGTGGTCGGTACAGAGCCAACTAGGATTAAGGTACTCGTAAACGCGAAACAACCGTTCGTTTTCCACGAGCAGAGTTCCGTTGGAACTTGTCGTGACTCCGCGTAGATAAAACACAGCTCCTGTATTCGTTTTCTCTCTTAATTATCGAGTGTCTCACGGCCTTCCGCTTTGAGCCGTTCTTCCTTTCCTCTCTCGTCCATTTCTTTCGCTCGGTTCTCCTCTTTCTTTCACGAGGGTAAATTAAGAACCGCGACCGTGGCGACATCCGAGAACCAATTTTCCCTAGGAAAAAGTCCCTCCCAAGGGGAGAAAAATAGCGCGGATGCGCTGTGTAACCGGTAATCGGAACGTGAAGAGTATTTTCCAACGAGAATTACGAAACGTGTCGCTGCACATCGGTTCTGATTCGCGGCAAAGTCTACAGCTTCTTCGATTCTCCTTTGTTACGCTTCTATCTACCTTCCTGGCGAGACGATAAAAACACGAAAAATACGATAATTCGTTTATCGAAATCGCCATTTCCTCGCTGCTTTTTACATTTTATGTTCAATGCACGGCGATACTCGAGGAATTTGTATCGGAACGATAACCGCAGGACAAATTATATTCCCCTCTGTTTATCGGAGATGCAGTTCTTAAATCAGGACGCGTGTTATTCGAGGTTAAAGCAGGTTATACTCGATTATATCTGGTCGCATATATATCGGTGGAGAGAAGGGCTCGATATGCGCATATTCACGTTCCTGACCTAATACAGTTAGCGTACGCTGATACACATATGTAGCCTCATTAACGGCAAAACTTTAAATATTTAATAGAGTAACTTTTTTATTGCGCATATTCCATCGAGAATAGCGCGTGTAACGGATAGCAATAGCCTGGCCGCTGGTTCGG
Source organism: Bombus confusus (assembly GCA_014737475.1). Classification (NCBI taxonomy): domain Eukaryota; kingdom Metazoa; phylum Arthropoda; class Insecta; order Hymenoptera; family Apidae; genus Bombus; species Bombus confusus. The sequence continues at coordinate 1,757,833 of JACXIV010000033.1, read as the reverse complement.
TTAAACCGTTCGGAAACTGGACGTAACCGATCTCGTTCGTTTCATTAGCTCCCGCGGCGAGAGGAAAAAAATCGATCGAGATTAACCGTGTATCGTGGTGTTGATTAAAACGCTGATATATAAGGCTGCCTCGAAGCGTTGCTTCATACCTTGCACGCGGCGCCGATGAGAGAGAACCCTAACGCTGTGAAAAAACGGTTCTCGATCTACGGAGCGCAAAACGATTTAGCCGCATTCCCGGCAAAAGTCCACCTTTCTCTCGGATGATTTTTGCTCGTGGGATGGTATTAGGAAATCGTTTCGCGGTCCCGATGCATTATAAATAACATTCGCGCGGCTCGTCGTGGATTAGTCCCGCCGACGAAATCTTCAATGAACGGTTTTGTCTAATGCCAGCTGATGAGTGCATCGTGCAGGAATTCTACACGCTTATAAATATCGTTCGTGGCGACGTTCAAAAACCAAGTATCCAAAAGTCATCGTAAACTCGTACAAGTTATGTTCGAAGAGAGAATGGATGTTCAAGGTGATCGCGCGGCAACCCCCGATGAGACGATCTATCGAGTGGAATACGTATATCGCGGGGAGATGGCGCGTAAATGCGCAGTGGATTGAGTCCGTACCTTGTCAGCCGCAAGACGAGCGACCAGGGCCTCCTTCAGAGGGCCCAGCCAATGGTGTGCCCCGACGAAACGCTTGTTCAGCAATTTCGTATGGGGGGCGGCCTGGGCATATACGGTCTCCAGCTCGAGCACCACCATATTTTCTGACCCAGGGCTGAGATTTCCTCCTCCGCTCTTCTTTTTCTCCCCCTAATCCTTCTGCCGCTCAGCCAACGGACGGGGCTTCGCGAGACGCTAGCATTTATTATCGCGTCCGCTTCGATAATCGCCTCGAATCTATACAACGTTCACGTACACACGCGGGCACAAAAATTCACGGAGAAATCTATTCTTCTACTATTTTTTCCCCTCTTCTCTTCTTTATACTTCTATCGTACTTGCTCGCACTTTTCACGAGTTACGTTTCAATGGAATCTAAAGTTGGATTTCATGTTTCGTAAAGTTACCAAGTTTAGGAGGGAAACGACAGATCGGCGAAACTTTGCGGTAAACCGATGCTGGCATTCCCCCTTTCGATCCGCCGACGATCACTGTTCCGTCAGAATGATCTGTCGCGCGACGATTCGACGGTCGAACATCGCTTTCCGCGTACGCACGGACGAACAAACGATCGATCACTGTCAAAAAGGTAAACGAGAATTACGCGGAACCACGTGGTGTTTCCTTGGTTGCACACACTCCCGAGATTGGACACTGTGTAAAACTATAGTATTGCTCTCGACCAGACACTTGTATATACGTCTGGCCGTAATAACAACGGCGACTCTTTTAGAAAAAAATCGCAGAAGGCACGAAGATTACGCGACTTAAACACGGAAGGTCAGGCGATGATACACCTTCGAGGTAGAAGTCATAATTTCTCTTTGTGACATCACGGATATATCGTCGAATGGAGCACACACGTACGACAGGACAATAGGTTCCTTGTGTCCCGATAATGCGTTCAAGCTGTTCGAGTTTCGTTGGTATCTAGCGTGTTTCGACGAAAGCGCGGTGTAAAGAAGGCCGGTTCTCCGTAGCGAGCCGTTAAGTCCAGCGTGATCCGGGCTTAAGCCGCGCTCGCAACGGTTGCCGCATAGAAAGGCAGTTGAGAACTGACTGCCTCCTCTCGAGCCTCCTCGCTCCCATGGCCCGAGCTTTGAGTGACGCGACGCGACGCGGCCGGTGTGACGCGTACACCCCTCTCTCTTCCTCCCTTTCCCACTCTCCTTTTGCCTCTCCGTTTCTCTCCATCCTAGCCCTCGTTCCTTTCTCTTTTCCTCTTCTAGCCCTGAGCTCGCTTCTTCTCTTTCGGCTCTCCGTGCTCATTCTCCCTTTATCGCTCCCTCTTTTTCGCTCTCATCGTCGTGCATTCGTCTCGTTTCCACTCTTTCGCTCCTCGTTCCTTCTTTCGCTTTTTCATTCTTTCCGTCTTCCTGCTCTTTCCCCTTCCCACTCATCCTTCTCTCTTTTTCTCCACTCCCTCGATCTTTCTCCTTTCCTCTAGCCGTGATTTGCTTCCAGCTCTCTCCCTCTCCCTCTCTCTCTCTCTCTCTCTCTCTCTCTCTCTCTCTCTCTCTCGCCAACGTGCAGACAGTTCGTTCTACTCGTGGCAAGTCCCAACGAGAATACAGCCCTGTCGCCCTCAGAGACTCCTTCACCCTCTCCCTTCCCTCCCAATGGGCTCTTCTTTTGCCGAGGACACGACAAAGCCACGAGTGCTTCCACGATTTCGCGGGAAGATTCGCCTTGCCGGTTTTCAAACGTATCTCGCCGTACAACCGTACCGCCGATCGACCGGGAATTAATGACCGATTAATCGTCGAGACGCGTCGTGTTCCGTGTTCCGCCTATTCGCGTACGCATAAGCACGGCCGCTCGTACCGCCCGTGCACATTTTTCCCATTACCGAACGATTTCCGCGTTTTTCTCTGCGTTGGAGAACATTTCTCGGGATCGGCAAACAGATTGCAAACCAAGAGAGCCCTCTTTCCTCGTCGTACCATTCCCGATCGAACAGAGAACGCACACCGACTGACTCAACTTCTACGATTTCCAAGGCCCTTGCAACTCCCTTTCATTCGCTTCTTTGACGAGGATACACGCCGAACCTAGCGAATCCAACCACTTCTCCTCTAACATTCGACGCTCGTACACCGACGTGCAGGGAATTCATTGATCCCATTCAAGAGCGTTGATGTACTCGAGAATCTGGTCGTACAGCGGACGCGCGTGTTCACGGCGTGTGATTAAATTTCGGCTTTTAATTGCGCTCGTTGCGATACCAACGAAACAGGTGAATCAACGATTGTACGTTAAGATACGCGGAATGCTAGCCTGGTTTAACTCGTCGCTCTTTTTTATGACAAGACCTCGCCAGACGATTTCCGCAATCATCGTCCTCGTTGAAGAACGAATAAATATCTTCATAGAGAGAAATAACCGCGGGACGGTCCTTCTTCTTTTGATACACTGCTTGAGCGACGAGAATGAAACTTCGAGAGGTCACCGTCGCTCCTAAAACGACCAAGCAATAAACAGCGCCGCCAGTGGAATGCTAAACGTCGTTCGCTGAAAACGAGCCGAGTACGGCTGAGCATCGCAATGCCGCTGACTTCCGGGAAATGAAATTTTCCTCGGCAGCCGATACACACGTACGGGGGTAAGATCCTGCGCGACGTGCAGTGCAACCCCTCGGTTTCTTGCGGTGTCCGGCGCGCGTACAGGCGCGACTATGATTATTCTGAATAATTCAGTTGCCCAGTGAAAGTAGCACGAGACTTTGCATGTAATTTCCAATATTGACAGACGTTCCTGAGTCCCTGTCCCCGAGGCACCCTCCTCTCTATCCTCTCGGCTCCTTCCTTCTCTGTTTCCCTTCCCTCTCTTCTCGTCCAAGTGCTTTTCAGCGTACGGCCCTGCCGCCCCAACCACCTGCACTTGGACGAGGGTGAGACAAAGGCGGGTGCGCGCGCGAGTTTCACGAGATTCAAAAGAAGATGACGACTACCCCCTTCGTGCCTTGGCACACAGAGCGGAGCCAAGAGGGAACTGGCTCGCCCCAAAGTACGGCCCTGCCTGTCCTTCCTGCCTGCCCCCCTGTCGCCTTGCTAGTCGAGAGGTTTGCACGAAGATCAGAAACTTGCTCGCAGGTGAAAAAGTAACTAGAAGTATTAGCACGGCGGCGGCAACGGCGACGATAACGTCGACGAGGACAGAAATAAGAGGCGAAAAGGTGCAAGAAATCGGGATATGATTCGCGCTTCGCGTTTCGGCCTCTCATTGCCATCGACTTCGAGACTACGCGTAGAACGTACGGACGAAAAAAAAAAGAAAGTAGGGAAAAAGGAAACAAATCGAAGATCGAAAATTTCATCCCCCGGGGAAAGCCGTACTCGTGACACGGATGCACTGACGGTATGATGAATCAAGTCTCCGAGTGAAACTGAAGGGTATCCCGAGATGATATCGTATCCCGGATAACAGAGGACAGAATAAAAAAGGTAACCGTGTATACTCGATGTGTACCGAGCGTGATCCCTTGAAAGAGGGAGGAAAAAATAAAATCAATTGGCCTACAATACTCTTGGCATTGTTTCTCCTTCGATCGAACCGGCACACGGGAAAGGGTTAACACTGTGTTAGATTCAAAACGCACCACTATATATATATATGCATATATATATGTCTCCTAAATGCCAATAATCGACTATAAACTAATACGAACGCAAAACGGGTCGTACTTTTCCATCTCTTTTCACTTCGTGTGCGTGTATCGATTTTCACGTCGACCTGACGAGTTTAGAAAAGCTGCAGACTGCTTTTGCGGCTGAGCGTTATTATTACGACGCACCGGCAACTCTTTTTTTCTTTCCCCTGCGTGTATTACCGCGGCGTCGAAAATATCGTCGATCCCGAAATATCGTTTGAACGCCGGCTAAAAATCCCGCCAACTTTTCGCGTCTCGCCCGTGAAATTTCCGTGTTCAGCCGAGAAACCCGTCACGCAGAAAAAGAGAGAGAGAGAGAGGCGTGTTTCGCGCGACTTTAATTGGCCGTGCCTTAATTTTGATGTACGCTGTACCACCTCGAGGGTTCTCAGGGCCGGTGAAGAGTCGAAAGGGAGCGGAAGAGAGGAAGGAGAGCGCGGAGGAGAAGAAACGAGAGCGTCGAAGGAGAGGAAAGCAGACGGGTGAAGGCAGCCCTCTTTCTTGCGCAGCCGGCACATTGTCGTCGCCCGTAGCCAACAGCCTATTGTCTACAGGGAGCTCTCCCCCTTTCCCTTTTGCGGCCACACATATATACATATAGAACGATACGGCGACACACAGAGTGGAGCTGTGCGGGGAGTGACAAAGAGAGAGACGGGAACCACCGACACAGAAGCGGCCACCGGGGAGGGACGGGGCGTGTTATAAAAGAAAAAAGGAGGAAAATACACAACATGCCGGAGAAGCAGAGCAGCGGAGAGAAAAGAAGAGTGCGAGAGAGAGAGAGAGAGAGAGAGAGAGAGAAAAGCTCGGAGACGGAGAGAAAGAAGACAGTGGGTAATAGTTAAAAAAAAAAAAAGGTAAAAAGAAGAGAGAGAGAGAGAATGGAAAAGAATATGGAAAAGAAGAAAGAAGCGGAGGGCAAGAAAGAGAGGATGAAACCGACAGTGTAGTAGTAGAGTAGTAGATCGAAGTTGAGTGGGAGAAACGGAAACTGGGCGAGAAAACCGATGGATAGTTATAGGAAAAAAATAAAAAGAAGTAATTATAGGAGAAAAGAGAATGTAACGAGTGGAAGGAGGAGAGGACTCGATGTATCGGCGAAGAAAAGGAGGAGAGGCAATCAAAAAGGGGAGAGGACTATTCATACCCCTACCCAACCGTACCTTGCAGCAGCTATTATTTACATATCAGCAACTTCGTGCTTCCATGTACATAAATGCGCAAACACGGTTGCCCATGAGAATATAGCTCGCCGTGGAAGGGGAGGGGGCGAGCAAAGTACAAATGTGAGCACACCAGAAGCGGCATTGTACGGACGAATGGTAACCGTCAGGATGGTGCTATCCGTTAAACTAGCCTGATTTCTGAAAAGAGGCTCGCGCGTTCGAGCTCCGCAGCAAAAAAACGCTCGAGCTGCATATCGAAGGGAGCAGTAGCAGCAGCTATGGTCAATGAGTCGTCCCTTTGCGTAGTCGTCGCCAACGAATTAAAATCTCAACGGTAATTCACCTTGCGGCCACTGGACTATGCAACGCGACAAGTCTGCCGATAGATCCGCGGTATCGCGTATTTGAGCGAAATCAATGGCACACGGAGCGATAGAACGTTGAAAGCGTCGTCGAGCCAAAAGGTTCTCGTATTCGACTCGTCTCTTCCTCATCTCTACCATCCTTTCGAGCCTTCGACAAATTCGTGGCTTCGGTCGAAAAAAAAAAAAAAAAAAAAAGAAACGAACGCGACGGAGTGCACGCTCCATCCTCGCGGTTCAAACTAATATACCACGCGTTTAATTAATGCGCGTCAAAAATGGAGCGTGATCTTACGCGATAAGAAAGGGGGTCAGTGAAAGCACGACATTGCTATTTTATATCTGTTATGCGGTCGAAGGAAATTGGGCCTTTTCTCGCGTCTTCCTTCCCCATTTACCTGGGAGGTAAGAAGAAACGGCTGAACGTTCCCAAAGCGCTCGTCTAGGCGATATCCGGTATTTTCTCGGGTGTTTCGTTCCACGGCTGAATCGAATCGATGTCTTTGACCCCCCGGGGGGATATCGCGAACGTATCAATCGGCCTATACGAATCCGATTACCCGACTGTGGCGAGTTGAGAACCTCTAGATTCGAAGGGATGGGCGAGCACGCGAGTTCGCGTGTTAGATGCCGCGAGGCTCTCTCCTCGTCTTCGCCGTTTCTCCGCACGATGTCTTTCTCTCTCATCGACCCCTACCAACCCTTGTGAAACACGGCAACGCTGCCCGCACCCTAGGATCTTTTATTATAAGAAAAAATTTCCAGCTGAACGCGGCATACGTATAAAAATATAGCTAGCAATTGCCCACACTTAGAGTCGCTCGCTCGGCTACCTGTGTGCACATGCACCCGTGACGACGGTGCAACAAACGCGTTTCCATCGTAGGAAGTGGTTTTTAAAGAGCCTTCGTTCTGAGGAAAAAGGTGATAAACACCGATCAAGCGACACTTGGAAATTTCCACCCTTTGTCTCTCTCTCTCTCTCTCTCTCTCTCTCTTTCCCTCCCTCTCCCTTCGACGCGGTGGTGTAACCACGACTGAAATTCTTTAACGAGTAATCGATAAAACATACTCGACGAAAAACGTAAATATTGAAATTACCACCATCAACGAAAGAATCCTTGACCGTTTACGAGCCCGAGTTTCTCTTTCCTCTCCGATTACATGTTGAGAAAATAACCGTGTTCCAGGTAGAACGTTTTAAAGTGTCTCTGTTTAGATGGTTCGATCCTTCTCCTCGTTCCTGTGCTTTGGTTATGTAACTCATTGATCGTTGTTTTTCTTTTTCGCTCATTTCTCGATGATTAACCGACACAAAGAGGGCAGACAGACAGAGAGAGGAAGGGGAGAGAGAGAGAGAGTGAGTGAGTGAGTGAGAGAGAGGGAGAGAGAGAGAGAGAGAGAGTGAGTGGAATAAGTATTTTGAGCACCGCCGGTTCTAGAGTTTGCACTTGGTCACGATTTCAGGGCGTTTGCTTTGTGTTTCCATGCTCGAGATGGTAGGTGGATGTTGCAAAAAAAAAGGGACGAAAGATGCGGGGGCTACACGTTGAAACAGGGCTGGAGGTGAAGGTGGAGAGGCTACTTCAAGTTGGTTTCTAGCCTAGATTCGACTCCGCGGGTGATCCGTGGTTTTAATTAGGATCCACCACGAGGCACGACGCTGTTCTTCTAAGACTAATGATCTCTCTCGTTTCATTAATAACCTCCAGACCAAGTGTCATTTTCGTCTTGAGGCCGCGTTGCATGACAAAGCAATATTAAAACTAGTATTCTTAACATTCGTTGATATTACGCCTCTCAAGACGCGGTTCGTCGTCGGTTAATTAACTTCTCTCCACCTATCTGCCGAACAGCGGTGGTCTCTTAATTGAAAATGTTATCGGTGTTGCTGGTTACGCGAACGCGTGGAGCACGAAATAGCTCGAAAAGCGCCGACGCCCGGCATTTTTGCGATCGACGTTTCGAGCGAACATTCCGCGGATATTCGGATGAGTCATCAGCGAAAGAGCTTTCTCCGCGAAAGAGAGAAGGAGGAGAGAGAGGAGAAGGAAATCGCACGATACTTCAACAAATTTCAACGAACTTCAACCCTGACCTTTCTCTATGACCTATTAACGGGCTTAGAAGAGAGAGAAAGAGAGAGAGAGAGAGAGAGAGAGAGAGAGAGAGAGGAATTACGTGGTAATTTCGGCCTCCGGGGAAATAATCAGCTTGACGCCGGGATATACTGTGAACACGAAGGCTCGTGAATATTATGACAGCTAAAAAACACGGGTTTAATAGCTGTCGAAAGAAGACCAAGAAGCTTTCTGAATCGCCTCGTTGAAAACTCATAATTTCCATATTTAAAGGCAATGACTGATGAAGATCGAATATTGAAGAACCTCCACGCGTAACTACGTCAGTGGTTCTAACGTTGTAGAATCGACTCTATCCATTACGAAAGAAAGATAGAAGCAATTAATAAATCTGTATTGAAGCAAAGACGAGAATACAAATGAGCCCTCTTGTCTCCAAAATTCGATCTACGAGTTAGTCAGGAGCGAGGAAACTTTACTACGAGGGTGTAGCGCGTCTGAAAAGATCGGATCTTTCCACTTAATTGCTGAGGCGGTAGTAGTCTTCCAGGAGACTAGTCCCCGAGGTGGAAAGTCCTTTGACCTGCTCACTCGGTTTCCGCGGCAGTGAACACGACGTGCGAGACACTTACATAAACTTACAGAACGGTGATGCCCACGCACGGGTGTCGGAAAAATAGGAGAAAACGTTGGTCTTTAAAGATTGCGACGCGTGAAGTACGCGTCCATCTTCGTCTACGACGATCAAGGACGAGAAAATCGAAGAAAAACGGGAGGCGCTGAGACCGCGCGTGGCTTCTTAATTATCCGGAACGCGATAAATCAGTTTTCGATTAGCCACGAGAAACACGCCGTGAAACGGGGAGAATACAAGCCCGACAAATGAATCGTTGTTTAATAAATCTGTCGAGCGAGCGGCTTTGCAGAGAGGAGTATAGAGCGAACGAAGTAGATTATGCTATCTAATTAGAGTGTAGCCTTCCGATGAAAGCACGGTGTAATTGGTCGAGGCAAGGAAATGGTGCGCACATTCTTGCCGTCCTTAATTGCTTCAGCCTCTATCACGCTACTTCGTCATGGATTTGCTAATCCTTGTTGTTTCCGATTAGCCAACACGTAGCATTCGCTGGCAGGACCGACGTTGCCTGCCACCTGCGAACTTCGTAGTCAACTAACCTTATGCCAGAATAGTTAGAAAGTTCGATCGATAATTAAAAAAGGTGGGAAAACGCGTTGCATTATCCGCAAGTCGAATCACGCGCGACTAAAAAACGGCTAAACGAAAGACAGAAAAAAGGAAGGGGAAAAAATAGTTACGCGGTCCATTAAAAAAATTCTGGTAAAAATTGCCGGTCTGGCTGAAAAAAAAACCTGCAGCGCGGAATAATGAGATAGGAGCGATGAAGTTGAAGTACAGAAAATTTAATGTAATAAGCTGGACAAATCCCTTTGTAGAGCGAAACACGTATGTGAAGGACACGGTGATATTCGCGCGGCTTCCGTGGCTGGCTATGCCAAAGTGAGTCAGCCAGCGTGAAAAATTGAGGAGCACGCGCACGCGGATGAAGGAAGGGAAAAGGAGGAAGGTTTGCTACGTAAGTATGGCCGATTATGTAAGTCCACCAAAAATATCGTCGAATGAGTGACAAGCACTTGGCTTGTTCGCCGATATCGTCAGGCAGTTCGAGGCGCGCTAGCAATTATTTGCAAAACTGTAGCAACGCATTGGTGAAACAACAAAGTCGATTCGTTGGCCAAAAACGCATCTAAACGAGCAAAACCGAAACGACCTGACATTTAAAATCTAACTGAGCACAGGCAATCGCGCATAGTTTGGCCGCAGCGTCGCATAAAAGTCGAACGTTTGATGGAAGCAGGCAGAAAGAGAAAGAAAGAGAGAAGAAACCCGTTCTGCTCGCGAAGAATTTCGGGGTCCAAACAATCGTATCGACTTCTTCAGCACCAGCAACAGCAGCAGCCACAGCGGAGAGAGGTGCAGCTCGGAAGCAACAATAGCCGGTCGTGGATAGGGTGGCTCTTGCGTGCATATTTGTCAGTTCGTCAAAGGAACTGTAAAGCGTTTAAAACGGAAACGCTGGCTAGCTGAAAAGCTGGAAAACGGAGCTGCCGCGGAACTCGATATTCCACAACAAAGAAGGCCACTGGGAATAGGACAGTGGCTTGGAATTTCTGACCGGAACTGCAACGACGGCGAGGAACGTCGTGCTTACCCCCGAAGAGTGTAGCCTTCGGGCGATGATACAGATTTTCATCGGAGGAAGTCATTGCACTTTATGCTGAATGGGCACCGAGTCAACAACCCGATGCCTGTCTACGTGCTTGCGTGTATATATGTGTGTACACACCTTTAAAGGGTTTCTCCCGCTCCCACCCCCCTGCCCTCTCTCTTTTCTCGCGCTCCTCTTCCTGCTTTTCGCGTGATCACAAGAAGCGCACTGTATGTATAGCCAAAGATGAGCTAAAATGAAGGAAGGAGAGGAGAAAATGCCAGCGAATCTAGGAGAACGAGAAGGGGAGGGGGTGCCTCTGAACAAGATGAAGAGGGAAGAACGAGAATGCCGTGGAGTGGTCGGGTACAAGAAAAGGAAGAAGCGAAGAACGTGCAGAATGGAGAAGAGAGAGCGAGAGGAGGCAAGGGAAGCAAACTGCAGAGAGAAGGGGAGAAAGGAGACGAGGTCTGGGAATCGCTTCATGCACTGGCGAGCACGAGCCTTCGCGTAATAACGCGATCAGAGGGCAGCCGTGTCTCATGCGTGCACGCACTTCTCTCGTACCATCGCACACGCTTTCTCGTGCTCCGAAGGCAAGCACGCGTGCATAAACGCTGGCGTAATACGCTCACGAGCTACACGAGCGTTCTATTTTTATGTGTGGTACGTCGTGGAAAATCGTAGGCTACAACGTGGTGGAAATATTCGCGAGACGCGACGAAGAAAGGGACAAAAACGGAGAAACAACGGTGAAGTGGCGGCACAGCGACCGAATATTCGGTAAGAGGGTGTCATTGGTGGGTGGCGCGTGTATCTGAACTCGCGACGTCCGATGGAAATCGCTGAAACGCGACCACCGCACGGCAGACGAACGGCGCGCAGCGTGTTAATTAATACGACAACCACTAACGGAATCCGGTTTGACGTATAATGCGGTACTAATTGCGGAAGGGAAAAATGGTAAGGGAAAGGGGTGGGGCGAAAAGAGGAAAGAAAAAAAATTATAACGAATTCGTTGGCGAAACACAAGTCGCGTCGCGAGTTTGCAATTTTTTTCTCTCCTCCTCGGCGACCGCGTACGCCGCGCTCGATGCATGCTTTGTGCGACATTTCGCGTTTTCATCGAGGCATGCGGAAACGAAAAGGTAGAACGAACGTGCAAGGAAGAAAGAGATTACAGGAGCCATGGCAGTCAAGCTGCACCTGTGCATACGCGCTTCGTTCGTCACGTGGAAAATGCAGCGCTATGGCCCCTACCCTGGGAACAATGCTGCCTACGATAGGTACTATTTCCCGTAGGAGAGGAGAGGGAACGCGAGCTCGCGCGCACGCCACGCGTGGAGAGACAGATCGAGAGAGAGAAAGAGAGACGGGGATACGAGGGGGGTGGAAAACGAGTTGGACGACCCGGAGGTCTTGTACACCGCATTTTCTCCCCTTTCATTTGTGATTTCCTCTTTTCCAAGCAGAATTGTATATTCACGTGCCTAGCTGTGCGATACACTGCATTGTTTCTTATTTGTCTTAACAGACACTGGTGTGAATCGCCGAAAAATTTCCGAGTAATTCGTTAATCCAAATTTCTTATTGAAAACGCTTACGCTTTCGAATGGCAACGTCGTTCTCTACGTCTGTAGAGTGCTCAGAGGAACCGCGGGCATTTCGTACAAAGAGAAACTTATTATTCGTCACACATCCACGACATGGAATTATCGACTTTCTTACAAAAATTCTATCTTTAAAAGCGACGACGTTTCACGTTTTAATCGAGCACGCCGTCAAAGCTTTCAGCTTAGCGTAGGTCCTGTTCGAAAGAGGAGCGGGAGTATACTGCGACCGGGCTAGCTACTACGCCTCTAGGATAGGAAGAACGGTTCGCTGTAAACACATAAGAATATGGAACGTAGACCAGGCTACGTAGATCTATGCTTGAAACAAGACGTCGACGAGAACGGAGTACGCATCGATGTCCTCAACTTCCAGTTCCCCGATCTAATTTCGAATCAACCGCTTTCGAATCGATCTCGACTTCGATGATTGCGTCCATGGACTAAATTAAATGTTACACGCCTCCAATTACATCGCCGAGGAATTGTCCAGAAAGGATACTCTGCCGGATATGTACATACGTATATTTATAGGTAATAACGTAGCGTGTTATAATCGCCTCGATATCGAGCGCAAAGTTGCAATAAAGATGAAAAGCACTGGCAGCCACGTAACACGAAATTGCTGGATGACGGTCGAAGTATGAAGAAGGTTTCATAACGAAAGGCATTTTGATGCATTCGCCGATATAACGTTCGGACATGCAGTGTAACGTGCATAAACATGAATATGTGCTAGGATGGCTATATAACGTCTGTTCTATTTTCTGAATAGGATTCGAAGTAGATGTCGAGAACTTGTCACTCTGTGATTTATACATTTGTCCCTGCCGGAGAACGAGATCGTTCTCCATTCCCCTTCTACGTGTCTCTTAAGCTGTCAGTTCATACCGAGTTCCAATACGAAAGGGGGAGGAGGGGAGAGCTTTTTCGCTAAGCGAAATAGAGAAAAGAAAAGGAAAAAAAAAAAAGAAAAGATAGCTACATATGTCCTACGAGGCTACATTCTCAAGGATAAAACTAGCCAAGGCTGTCGAGAGTGGAAAGATTCGATCACTGGTCGCATCTCGAAGCCAAGTTTGCGGCAGGATGCTCCGAGCGTGTCTAGTTAACTTATTGGAGCGGAACTTATCTTCAAAATTATGCAAACTATGATCGTATCTTGATGGTTTTAACAAAACACTTCGATAAATTATCTGAATGACGAGATAAGTGGATTATAAAACAAGTATTTACGTCAGAAATACGTGAAAGAAACAAACGGCCAGTAACGATAACGGCCCTGCAAATGAGCTCCCGACAATGACGCAAGCCCGAAAAGTGACACGTCTATTTTTTCTGCTGGCTACGCTCTAAAAAAAGAGAACGAACAACACTTGGAATTTCAAAGGTTTCCCGTATCGTTGAATTGCTTTTAAACTCGCTTTTACTGTGCCATCTGATCTTGTACGAAAAGGAATTCGTCAACTAAATCAAAAGTCGTGAACGTCGAAGGTTTGCCAAGTCTGATCAGCGGTGAAATAAACGTCTATTGTATGTTTTATACTTTGATTTGTAATTACGACGGTTAAATCAAGTGCTATAATAATTTACGATACGCCTTTCTATAATTAACGTTAGCTAAGAAAGTCGGTCAATAACTCATCGGTGATTTCGTGAAAATGCTAGTAAATCGTGCAAACTATTCCGTCTATTCTGTTGTTGCTCGCTTGTACCTTCACCCCTCGACAGGCATGCTCGTTCGAATGAAACGCGACTTCAAAAGCGAAGGAAGTCCGTCGAGAACCCGTACAAGAGGGTTGCTCGGTGGTTGGACCGCTCGTTAGTATCAGCTGCTTGCTGTTTAAAAATAACCTCTTCCTAGTCGCCAGTACAATCGCTAAATTAACGCCAGCAGCGACGCGACGCCCTTCGCGTGGAAAACCATCTACAGACTTTAAATACTCTGCGCCGTTCTAGAACTATTATGGATTCCTCGAGTTCTAGACTAGACAGACCATACTCTATCGCACCGAACATAATTCAACGTAACGTTAACAAAGAAGGATAGCGTTTACGAAATCATGTACAAACCTACGGTACGATCCACGGGCAGGTTTGCTGACTAATTAAGATATTACGACAGTCTGAATACGTAACTAGCATGCTTTCCCAGATTCGCGACGGACAAAAGAGAGGGCATCGGGTTAAAGCTTGCCCAAAAGTCAAATATTTTCTTTCCTTGCGAAACGTCTCGTCGAAATGTTTAAGTTGGATGGCAACGGAAGTGTATAAAGTGTACGGATAGCCGTCGCAATCAGTTAATGCACGAGCTTCGTCGAGCTACTTGATTAAGCAGCCTTTGATTATAATCAACAACCTTACGATGCACGTCTATGTAGGACGTTTAAACTGGTCCGATTGCTTTCACAATTTACGAGTACGTTTGTGATTTATTAATCGTTACGCAAAAATATACTCCGAGCTAACACGAAACTGGGACAACCTTTTGATATACCGTTAGAATCATCCTTAACCGGCTCCAAAAACAACAATCAGCCGTATAGATAGTTGAACTTACATAGCCGTTCAAGTAAATTTTCGCTCGCGCGATGAAATCTTAGAGGCGAGATATATGCTCTTGCTCGCTCGTTACTCCTCGTATCTCACGCATACAATCTCGCATCGTCTTAAAAGTCGTATTCCACCGAGAGAAAAAAAAATTCTTTTCTCCGACTTCGTCCCGTCGAATCAAAGAGGGAAAACAATAAGGTCGAGACTTACCTGAACATCAAAGTGAGTGGTGGTGTCTTGCGGCTGTGGGGGTCCCTGTTGCTGTTGTTGTTGTTGCGAAGGTGGCGGACCCTGTGGGGGTGGCGGAGCCTGTGCACCAAAGAGTTGCGCCGCGTGAGAGTGTGGATGTTGAAGATGATGCGTCGGTGGTGCTTGATGATGTTGCAGATGATGCGGCGGAGCCGGTGCAAAGGCGGCCATGAAATGTTCCTCGCTTCCAACCACATCGACGCCGGGTTTCAATAACACGACCCCACCGCCGCCAGCACTCACGAGAGTCGTTGCTGCGTTTTTCTGAAATTCTTCCTCACCCGGAGAAGGTTGCCGACTCCCAGGAGTACGACTGCAAATGAAAGACAAAAACGGCATTAAGCGGTCGTTCTTCCAACGAAAGGGATTGTTTTCAAATGTTATCCGCTATACGAATGAAGGAATTATTCAATGTTAATGATTGTCACGTATAAATAGCAATCAGCTGCTGAATAACCAGACGGACGTATCCGTAATATTATCGCAATTAACCGTAACTCCACTTTAACTTAAGAAAGACGGGAAGAAGCAAAGACGAACAGATTATGCAACCGTCTTTAGAGCCGCAGAATCAAATATTTCATGCATTTCACTGATTCGTTCTGATTGAAAGCAGCCTACGGTACGTTCCAAAGTACAATGCGTTCAACGCATGATATATGGAAATATAAACCGTTTTGCTGGATACACTTACGAAAAGAAGCGTAAATCACTCGCGAATCAACGTGTACTGTAACATGCGTGAAAAAATGTACAGCTTGATATATATGCGTATCTATGCATCGACCAGGCCAGTTCTTTTCCTTTCGTGGAAAAATATCTTAATTAATGAAAGCAAACAACGATTACCGAGAAATGAATTTCAATCTTCGTTATGCATTTGATGATTTAAATTTGAATTTCTATTACGAATTTGCAAAGTTGATTTGTATTATACCCAAGATCTCTTAAATTTCTTAAACAACTACCTCTGATTCTAATGGCAAGGAAACCATTGTACACAGTAGTATTACTACACTGTCGTTGTTATTCCCTATATAAAGAAAGTGACGTAGCTTTCGTTGGCCATTATAATGCTACAATTGTAAATGTCACGGACCTGATTCTATGCGACGTGGGTATAAAATTCTTAGACTAAAAGAGTTCTATTTTACATATTGTGATAACGATCTATTAGCAACATAACTCGCGTGCTTAAACTTGTACGCATGTATAATTATGTACAAAGCTCTTAAAAATAATTGCAGTGCGTTAGGAATAAATGGATAATAAAAAAAAAAACAAAAACAAAAACAATTAGCGTTCACATTTATAAAATTAACGATAAAAAAGAACATTAAATATCGAGCTATCTTAACTTCTATGCCTTTGACGAATATTTGTCGTTAACGTTATCAAATTCCAAGTCGATAGCTTGAATAATGTCTAAAAAATCTTTACAAACTTGTCGAGCAAGATTCTACGAATGCACGATTAGCAATACAGTATAACGGTACATACTGTATAACGAGAGGCATAATATAATTTAATGTTTATGTTCGAGGACCTGTACCTTTGATCTTATAAAGAGGGGAAATTCGAAGCCTAGACCATGACGGCCAGCAATAATGAAACATCATTACCATAATGAAATTCTTAAGTAGCAACGGCAAGACTACTGTACAAGTTCCGTTGTTGTTTTTCTGCTTTATTTGCCACGTTTGTTAATTCAGTTGATCTCACTTTTCGATTTTCACTAATATAGAACGAGGTATGATGACCGAGTAAGACATTTAGTTCTTTAAATATACAATAAAATGTACCATCCTCTTTAATTGTTAAAGAATATACATTTTTGAGTAAATGAATTGAAAATGTTATCGTTATTTAACGAAGAAAAGAAACCACAGTAATACAGTATAAACCGTATGGAGAGTGTCGGTAATATCGAGTAGATGAGGTACAAGCGGAGCACCAGATGGCGTACAATGATAGTGCAACAAACAGCAGAGAGGTAAGCTTATGATGTCATCGTCCGCCGAGTAGGTAGAACATGCACGCCCTTGACAGTTACCACTTTTATGTTCGTCGATCGTACTCCTCACAGCAATAGTAATTGTTCACGAACAGCATGTGACACATTTACTGTCGTTCAATTGAAAGCAATTATATATAGCTACGTAAGCTAACTTATTTACACAAACCCTGAACGTACCGCAGATTGCGCCTAATGAATACCT
Organism: Bombus confusus; assembly: GCA_014737475.1. Taxonomy (NCBI): domain Eukaryota; kingdom Metazoa; phylum Arthropoda; class Insecta; order Hymenoptera; family Apidae; genus Bombus; species Bombus confusus. The sequence goes on along the minus strand of JACXIV010000033.1, from coordinate 1,741,051 downwards.
TCACTTTTAATATTCTGGTAATACAATTATCTTTGCATCTTTTTATAATATTTTTTTATACGATATAATAGTTAATATTGCTCAAGATCAAATCTCGATACTCACTTAAATCCTTTATCGTCATCGAGACCATTTTGAGATGTTAACCCGTTGTTTTGTGGACCTGTGTCATCTTTAGAACTGTCAAAAGGACTTGCCGAGCCCTTCTCTTTTTCTTTCTTGTCTGCATCGGTGTTCTACAACGAGGAAACAAATAATTAAATAATATTTTATTAAAACATATGTTTTAATAAAATTGTAAAATTTGTTTCGGTCTGCTCGATATTTTATTTCATCTATATGCTTACCAATCTTAAAGAAACCATCCTAGGTTCCAAATCTTTGGGTGTCGTAGGGCTTGACCCAAGAACATATTCGACCATTTTAACCCCCAGACCACCAGTTTCGCTGCGACACAAAACAATTCGATGACTCAAGGAACTATAAACTTGTCCCATTCCTTTAAATAACCTAAATCATACGCTAACCTGCTTCTGGGACTAAGGACCGTTCCAACTTCTGACGTTTGATGATGATAACCAGTCCCGACACCCACACGTCTACCTGTACCCATGGAAATCGGTTGTGAGACGGCATGGTCTGAAATTAAAAACGCCATTAATCACGATACCACACTGACGAATATTTCAATCAAACACCCAACCCCATCGAAAAATTACAATCAAGGCTCGCGTGTAAGACAGATATCCGATATTCCATTACCCTTTAATCCCAACCAACAGTTCCATCGTATTAAATCAAAAAATCTCTTCAATTCGAAGCTATTTAAACATTAAATATTAAAAGAAAGCCAACTTTTTTACGTGAATAAAATTCAACGATTCTAAAAGGGAACATTAACAATGTCCCGAAACCGTATCGTGTTCGTGACGTATCAACTAGTAATCGATAAAAGGCGTGGAGCGAGAAACCCGCAAAGGTGTAACGGAAATTCTATCATAAAAATCTTTAACAGTTTGCCACTGTATCGTTGGTTTTTCCGCGAGACCATTTTATTCAAAGGGTTTCAACGATGATTGAAAAGAAAAAAAAAAGACCGGCTTCGTACATTGTGAGAAGAAAAGGTTCGCTAGGATTCTAGAGTACTATATGAATTTTACGATTCCATATGACGCAATTTCGTCGGGTCCAAGTGGATATAGGGGTTGGTGTACCGGCGCTCAGGGTGGATCAGTAGGTACGACCCTGGGCATTGGGACGTTGCTCCCACCGCCGTTGATGCCGGGCGTCTGTCGCCATGGCAACAGCCGCGTTGCACCCATCGAGGTGACGCACACATGCAAACTCGGCCCGCGTGCACATGGAAGCCGGTACATGCCGTCGCGAGAATCAGGTGTTTCGTGCATACACTGCACACACAACATCGCCGCCACGGTACCATCGCCCTCGCGCAACAACCCCGTACGACTTAAGGCTCCGTTTAACGAGAAAGAACCTCGCGCGACCTTTCCAACGCACCTCTTTCCGTCTCTCTCTCTCTCTCTCTCTCTCTCTCTCTCTCTCTCTCTCTCTCTCTCGGTCCCTACCCCATCCTTTCCCCACACCAATTATCGCGGTAATCAGTTTAATTGACGAGAAATTCTGATGATTTCCAGCGACACGAAACGACCAAGGAATAACCAGGAAGAAATCGAAATATGAACCACGAGAGGGAAGATGGACTCGTCTGAATTAGATGGTAACAGGAAGTTTAAAGCGGTTCCCGGGGTAGAGAGATAGAGAAGTTTGTACACGGACTCGAAAATACCAGAAGCTTGGCTGGTATCGATTGATCGTACAAGCAAGGGGAAAGAGATACAGACAGACAGAGGGAGAAGACTTTGTGGATTTCCTTGGTTTTCGTAAAAGCAAACAATTGGTAGAGATCTGTTTTGGTAGAGTATCGATTATTGACATTCCGCTCGAAGCTGCGGAGACACAAGTATTCCTACTTTCGCCTCTATATATTGTTCTTTCGGTGCTGTACCAATCAATAAGCGCGCACGAGGTAAAACACACGGTATCGCTCGCATCTCGTTGCACCCTCCTCCACCATGGACGACAAGTCTCCGATGACGTTCGTCTTTATTCGTCTTCGTTTGACTTTTTTATATAATTCACCTTTGTCTCTAATTTTACCGGGCCTGAAACACGTATCAGACGTTCAGGGAATTCTACGTCAACCGACGAGGACCTTCGACGATCGCTGACTCGCCGCGCATTTCGTACCAATACGAAGAAGATACGGCGTTAATCGGAATCAGCTCATTAGCTTGTTGTTTGGACACGTCATAGCTCTGTTCGCACTCGTAAATAATAAAGTCCATTTACATAATGCGAATATGTTAAAAAGCGAATTTACACTGAACGAAATGAACTTCGTGAAACCGTTTCGCCTCCTTTACGCCTGTCTTTTTACGAACGAAAAGATTACTCTAATATCGAAGTTGCTAATACCGAAGCTAAAGAAGCCAGTTGAACGATGTCGTTGTTCCTATTTTAACCGCGATTAGAGAGAAGCCAATGCTAGAATACCTGGACTAATAAGCTCAATATCCTCTAAATCGCTATCAATATATGTAAATACTTCGAGAAAGCGATATTCAGATATAAAAGATCGAGATCCGTAAATGTATATAAGTCGGTATAAGATATTTTACGATGGAAACTTTTGCAAAAAAAATAAAGGAAGCGAAGATAAAAATGTTCTACAAATCATAACAAATATTCTTTATCGCGATAATTTTCTCAAACGAACATAAAACGCAGTAGGTCATGTTCCTTCGGTTGACTGACTCACGCAACGCGATCTCGTTCCTTTCTCAACGACACGCGGCTTTCTTTTTCGAGAAGAAATTAGCGCGCGCGTGGTGCAACCGATTTACCCTTAGAGATTATGTAATGATCAGCCGAGAGTGGTGTCGACCGAATCCATATCGATCAAAGCTCGCGCGCTTAAATTTCATGTCTGGAGGAGAACACGCGACGGGGACCAACATATTTCGAGGGATTTAAAGGGCTTCGACGAGGCATCATCGGCCGGAAACGCATGAACGCGGCCGAGATTAAAGTCCGCCTTTATATATGGCCCGGCTGGGTGAGGCTAGGTAACCATTCAAACTCTGACTGAACGAAAGCTGCAGATAGCCTGGGTATTAATGGACGACAATTAATAAACACGATAAAGGGTCGTCTGAGTTTTTCAAAACGCGTATAGAATAGATAAGCCACGGATAGAGCGGGCCTACAAAGTGGTCAGGCGTTAATGCCTGCCATCCATGAATTATCGATTCCGATTAACCCCGTTCATGGATTATCCCCATCTCGAAACCCTATTCCAAATATTCTCAGCCCTATTGTCATTGATACGTGTCAGTACGCTCGATAGCACGCCGGCAGTGTGTACTCGCTGCGGTTAGTCAATGGAGCCAAACGTTTCCGCGTGTGTTACATTGAAAGTAATAGGAACCAATATGTGAAACGCATAAATACCAACAAATATGCGTTACCCTGTTCTCTGAATTTCGAAAATCCTAAGGTAGTCATACCTGAGGTGCTCCAGGTAGAATCTCTCCACATCTGGTGGTCGCCCAGGTGAAGTATCCCACCACCTTTTACACCCCCTTCGTCCTTGGAGCCGCCCTCGTCCACGCCCCAAAGCTTTTTTGCCGAGGGAGCGATCTGAAACAATATCAGAAAACGGGTCGTAAGTACACGGGGTCAGTGAACACATTTTCAAACTCGGCGCGTGCTGACACGAAACTCCCAAGAGCTCGGGCCGCCTCGTGCAACGAAAGATACGAATGCGAACGATCGTATTAATTACACTAACCAACTACAAAGACCAGCTTGAAATTAGTAACTTAAATAGTACCGTGTACAGAGTCGATCATCAGAGCTTGATATCCCTTGTACATGCATCCTTTTTTAATGAAGTAAGAATCTGGCAAATACCTTTCGTGCCAGGGGACCAGTCTGCTTCTATAGCTTCCCCTTTTTTCATAAACTTTAAAACTTTCATTTTTCATTACGTAACGCGTACCACTCGTAAGAAGTACGAAGAAAAGTCTGTACAATGCCAATGGTCGAAATGTGACTTGGCTCTCTATCGGGAGTCGCAAATATTGACATCGTTCTTTCTCTCGATCGGCAAGTTGGTTCGGAATCGCAAAGTATGGCGCGAAAAGATAATCTCGACGGAGGAATGGAAAAGACTCGAATCGAAAACGGAGGTGAGTCGTTACGTTCCATCGTGACCTGAACTCTGCTGCACTGTTCCCGACCTCACCTAACTAGAGGTCAGTGACGTAACCAAGAGAAGCGGTGGGGATGGAGGAACCATCGTCCGCAGATTGCGGGATCCTAGATGCAGGTATACTGCACGTGCGATGGTGACAGTGCAGCTCAAGAGTGCGGGCGTCTCGATGCATTTTCGTCCGCATCGTCACTCGCGCCCGGTCCGTGGATCGTTAAATGAAAGTACCAAAAGGGAAGGGATAGGTTTCGATTCACTCGAAGCTACCTCGTTTCTTCTTTCGAGTCCCTTCTTTTCATCAAGTACTATTCATCGTGAAACGTCAACGACTCGATTCCCCGGAATCTCTATAAGCGTTTCAATCGAACGTTCCTTTCAGTAAATTAGCTCATTAAGTACCATATAGTTATCGTTTCACTTTTATCGCTGACGTATATGAGCCACTCGCAAGCCCAGCTGATTAACTCCGCTTTCTAAAAAAAATCTTAATTCTAACGCTAGAACATACGACTCGTATTTAACCTTCAAAGCAAATGATTATCATTGATGAAGTCGATCAGCGTGCTTTCTGTATGATTTCTATAATACGAGTTTTCATTGATCTTTTAAAACAAAGAAATCGAAGAAACGAAAAAATCAGCCGTATTTACGAGCTCGACGGCAGACTCTATAAGTTTGGCGAATTGGTAGCTTGGTGAATTCGATTCCAGTGTGCGTGGCATGTATGCAGTTCATAAAACGATATCGAGGAATCGAGCGTGTACACGCAACGCGTGGTATCGTAACGTTACCGCAATGACGCGACGGCGCTTCTGAGCAAACATTTCACACTTGCTCGAACAAATCGCGCGTTGTAGCAGATTATTTAATCGGTACGCAGACAAGACACGTTGCAAGACCTTCGATGAATCGGCGTGATTCATCGACGAGACGCTTAGAAGCAAAGAAGAAAAAAAGGAAAGAAAAAGAACCGTGGGAGTACGAGGGATTCGAAATTTCACGCGTTTCCACGGCGAAGACACACGCGATATTTATATTTTATTGATCAAGCAAACGATACCAGGTACAATAGCACGTGCGTCATTCACCGAGTGGGTATAACAGTTCGAATACATAAACCACGAAATATCAGACGACGCTGTTTATCGTCTACGCTGCATCTGTAAGCGCATTAATTATATCTCGTGTCGAGACATGCTAGCGTGTGTCCTTTACAACGAATTAATCGTTATCAATTCCACGCGTGTATCGCTTTGCATGCAAGTCGTTAAAAACCACCGATAAAGAAACGTTTGAACACGTCACACGAACGAGATATATCTACGTGAGAGCTTACAGGTCTACCATGAAATTCCGAGGCCCGATTCCTGGCGAAACGCGTACGCCTTTTCACCTAGTTCGACAAATCGGTGGATAAAAGGGAACAGAAGAAAAAATCGAACGGGTCGTACTAGTTTAGAAACCGGTTAGAAATCCCACGGGAGAAAACGTCGATCGAAGGAGCGCATGGAGCTGATGATTGGCGCGTATCAAGTTGGAAAGCGAATCTTCGTTTGCATCATCTTACGGTACATTTTTTTCCAGCCTGTATTTCGTGCCGTTCCACCGGGTCACGGTTTTTCTTTCTCTGTCTCTTTTGTAATACAACAGTGTTGCTGCCACCGTTTTTGACCACAACACAGCAGTGAAAATATCCTTCGAGAGGACTGGGCGAGCAACATTCTCATGAATGATTTCCCAGATTGCGCGACACGTACCGTCATGCGATATACGACCTCTACGTAAAGGCAATGAGAAGCAAAAGTGATTGAAAGAACGTGGACCATTGTCACGCCACACGTTACACAGAAAATTCATCTACCACTTCGACATATTTTTCTTTGACAGCGGAGATATAGGATTTCTAATTTTGTTTCATTCTGTATCCGAGGATTTCTATACCAGGAAGATGTGCTCGAGCCAGCTGGGTACGTCGGTGATTCCCATCGTTCTTCGCTGTTGCGGCGACTTCGTGTTGTTGTAACAACCACAACGAAGTTCTCCTTTACGCACACGAATGGGATGCGAATCGGAGCTACAGAGTGGAACGACGAACGAAGGAATATGTCTAAAGGTTTGGTAAGGTAAGGGTAAGGGTAAGGGTAAGGCTCGGTCAACCGGGGGCGATACGCCGTGAGTATCGACCGCGTCGCCGGCCGGCAGAGACGCTTTTGCACGTTAAGCACGACTACAGGGAGAAAGAGACGAGAAGAGGTCGAGAAGCGAATGAACGAGCAAGAGAAAACCCATCGCAAATTTTCTCGTTCCACCACCGAGAAACTTCCAAGAGGGAGGCTTCTCGACTCCCCGCGCCATGATTCCCTACATTACGATTCCTGTGTACCGCAACTGCATTAGCTTGTGAACGAGAAACACGATTCGGAATAGAAAACAAACAAGAGAAAATGATAATTCCTGTTGATTCCGTTCGTTCGTTAGGAGAACGAAAACGGTAGCAATCCGTCCCCTGAGACCGGTCAGCGAAAACTTTTGCACATTCAGCGAAGACTGAGAAGAGCGGAAAAAGAAGGGTTAAAGGAGGAAAAAAGAGAGAGTAAAACGACGTGCCGTAGTCGTCATCTTTCGTTCGCTAGACGAGGACGATATCGTTCTATCCATTCGAATCGGCCAGCAGCAGCAGAAGCAGAAGCACTTTTGCACGTTGGCCGCAACCTCGTTGGAAGGAGAATTGCGAGAAGACGAAAAACGAGGGTGAACGAGCGAGAGAACAAGTCGAAGGGATATCGGACGAAAGAGTAAAAAAGGAAACAGAGAATGAGACGAGACGAAAGAATACTGGATCTCTCTTTCATTGAACAAAGCCAACGATAGTTCGCTATACCCCTAAGCTATACCCCACCATACGTCGACGGAGCTAACCCCCTCCACGCAGGCCGCCACTCCAACTTTTCTCCCTACTCACCCCGCACACCCACGAGGTTCTCCCACCAGTGGAACGGCAGCGTGGATGTCGTCGCTAAACTGCCACGGGGCCACCGACCCCTCCCCAGGCCCCTCGGCCTCGGGTCACGGCCACTGTCCTCGCGGAGAATCAGCAGCACGAGGGAGGCGAACCCTGTTGTTCTCTCTCTTTCTTCATCTCTCCCTCGACCTCCTCACTCTACCCCCTTTTCCACTCTTTCTCCAATTGTGCGTGTGCGTGTGCGTGCGCCTGCGTGAGCCAAATGCGTGCGCAGTACACACGAATCGGAGAAGAACGCGCGATGGGGTGGTTTTTGCATTTTGTTGTCCCGGCTTGATTTTTAATTAAAAAGAAATCAACGCGGATCTGGCGTTTCGTAGTTAGTGCCATCACTATCGATTTACCAATGTAGTAAACCGAGCAACATTCTGCCTCGCGTAACAAAGCGTAGTACGATGGTTTAACTTGTAGAAATTTTAGATAAATGGTCGCGATACCTAATCCCGGAGAGCCAGAGGACAAAATACGCAAATCGATGTGTTTCGAAGGTGCGATACGAGCTACCACAGTCGTGACCGCGCGGAGGAGACGTTTACAAATAAATTTCTTCTTCTTTGTGTACTACACACTGCTGTTCCCGATGACGAATCTGCAAGCGTAACCGATGCGTTTAGGTTCAACGACATGCGCGTCACGTCACTACAAGTCACGATGCGATACGTCACTTTACGGCATAAACGAGGGAATACTATCCGACGAGGTAACCGCCACGTTCGTAGGAGAAACACTACAAAATTTTGTACCCAATGCTAGTCAAATTGAACTGCCTCCCCTCCTCCCCGTTCTACGTATAAATTTCCACGATTCGATTCTCCACAGTCCGAGTTGCTCACCCCTAACAGTCGTAGGGAGCCGCGAAAACTCGATCGACTTTTATCCGGATAAATTTCCAAAGGAGAAATTCGAGTTCGTGGACGAAGATTTCACGAAGATCTATTTTTGAGCCAGGCTTTAAGTTCTACAAAGTGAAAGTGCAGAATTAGAGAAACCGATTATACGATACGAGACGATTACACCAACTATTAGTATGAGAATTCGCATACTATATACGTAGGTAACATCTAAACTTAAATTACTCTGGATGTATGTAAAAAATCATGCAATTTATTTATATATACGATAGAAAGTTTATAAAACTGGTATCCAATGTTTCAAGATTGTAAGTACATGCGAGATACGAATTATCCTGAATTTGAATAGGAAAGAACAAAAATATCATCGAAATTGAAACGATCAGTACACGCAACCCTGTTTTCTTACTCTACTCGCTTCGACACTCGAATCAGCGACAACTATCGATTATCGATGACGCTTTGCGTAAGTTCACAGACAAATAGCCGATGTCAATAAACATTTCCCTCGACGGTTTTTCCCCTATCGTCAAAGATTATCCACTGCTTAATAATTCCTTTGCATAGCGTCGCAGAACATTTCTTTCGAGGCTGACGTCACTTAAGAAACCGGAAACTGGTTTCACTCTTCTTTTATCGCGAATAGAATACGATAACGTGCGCGCGTAGGAGTTGTTTCTTACCAGTCCTGTCTTTACCGGTCAGCGTAGTCAACCATAATGTTGGCCGTGATTCAAGTCCAAATATTTTGTCGACGGTAGTTTACTTTTTCCGAGAATTCCTGTGTTTCGCGAGAAAATATCGCGTCTAGACGAGAGTCTCGTGGAGCGCGACTCCAAAACGAGAATTTCGATAAAAAGGAAACAGCCTGATAATTTGCCGCCAAAAATAAAGAGGACAATGGAGAACGGTTCTTGTCTCTTGGATAGATTCTGCGTAACATGTTTACCGTTTCTTTCAAAGGAGAGTTAACGCGTTGCAAAGAAGCACGGATGCAACATAATCGAAGAGCGACACTGATCTTGTGTAACGATTATCGTGGAGAGGCTTGCGAACCGTGGGCGTTAACTGCATAACTATCCATAACCATCTGTTACTGTCGGCCAGAGAGAAGAGAAAGTTCGCTGCAACGAGGTGACAACCTGATATTTTTATGTTGTAACATTATGTATAATACTTTACGGTATACGCGTCCATAATCCATGAGGATTATACTACCAACTTTCTTCGGGACATCCTACATCACAAAACGTTTCGCGTGTAATATTTTTACCGAAGATTTCTAAAGACGAATTACACGGATTTTTCGCATATGTACCTACGATCGAAAGCGTGACAATGCGAATGACGAGGCTAATTGAAAACATTTTGTGATAAGTAAGGTCAAACCTGAACCTCGAACCCATTAGAAAAGATAGAATGACTCACGCAAATCAATATCACCTCCAAGCATATTTGCCGTTTATATTAGTGTAAAAGAGGTATCGTATATCTGGCTCATGGATAAATGTATTTATCCTTTACGATTTTATCAATGCAGCATCGTTAATGCACACAGTTTCGAGAGGAGCTCGTCTGAACCGGCGTCTCGGTCGGTAAGCCAAATAAAAACATTCGACGCGACTCGAATGAAACGTTTCGGGAAGAAATTCGCCGTCAGCGTAAAGAATCGAGTCGAAAGGCTGGTAAGGGCATTTTACTATGATATACAATGGAATATGTACTCTGAAACTGTGTAAAGTAATTTTGAATAATTATATTCGTGAATACTAAAACGAAATGGCTAAATCGTTAAGATATTATCAAACCTAATAATATTACCTAACTGTAAACCATGAACATCAAAATGAAAAATTTCCATTGAGTTTTTCGGCACACGCACCATTCACACGTGTCACGACAGTACAGAGAAGACCCTGACAGTGTTTCAATCGATTAGGTGCATTCAAAGGGGGAACCACAAGCAAGGGGAAACATGCAAAACATAAAGCCGTATAAATTTAAATGGCACCGGTCCAAACAACATGGCCCTCGTACAAAAAAAGAATAGCTACGGACAAAAATACGGTATTCATAATCTATCACAATGCGAAAGGAACAAACTGATTGATAATCGGACCAAAACGAAGTGATCCTCCGAGAAGATGAAACACGTTTTTAATATTATACAATACAATCCCGCCGTGTGAAACATTCTTAGTTCGTGCGAAAGTACATTAACCTAAAACAAGGCGAACATTCTCCCGTACCTCCGCTTTGCTCGCTTATATATAAAATAAAGACAGAGAGCACAAGGAGAGAAGAGAAGAAGAGAGAGGAAGAACAGAACTCCGAACTCCGGGCGTTTTACTGTAGAGTTCGAGGACATAAACAACGAAGAAATGGATGAAGGAGCGGAGCGCTGCAAAGGTTTGGACGTCTAGATACATATTTTTTCTATGGTTAAAACGTGCCGGCAGCGCTCCATGGATCCAAATTCATGCTATCGCATTGAGAAACTTTCCCTCTTCTTCAACGAGTCCTCTTTCCAATCATCGAGGCAGTCCTAAAGTATTTAATCGTATTATGACACAACCGATAGAAATCCAAATATTTTGTCTAATTCCCATTAAAATAGACACGGGTCGAAAACTTGCCATCCTTTTACCGTTAAGGTACAAGGTAATGCTAACGAATTCGTTATTATATTACAAGGTTAAGCGAATTCGAAGACCTGATTGGCTGAGTTACTGTCGGATACCTCCATGCGAAAGCACGTTCGTACAACTATCCCTGCTTACGATTCAGATCATCTATTCTTTTTTACGGTGTTTGATGATAGCCATCAATTTCACCTGCGGATAGTTTTGAAAAATTTTACCTTGATAGTTACGCGATATCAAGTATGTACTTACGAATGTATTTCGATCGTAGTAAACAAACTAGGATCGATACAAAAGAAAGCACCGATGTTGATATAATTTAACGTATTGCAATATGCAGAAATGCTTTCCTAATGATTGTACACCACTTAAACATAATCGTTAATTCGTTTGCTTTGTGTAAAACTATCGATTTAAATAACAATAGCAAGGATGTTGTTTACAAGTTGTAGTTACATCAATGATGAATATAAACTGAATAAAAAGGTTATAGTCATTCTTTCGGAACAAAACATTTTTGACCTACCATGAACCGAAGCTATCAGTTTTTTCATAAAAGTTTGAAATATCCTTGAGAAAGGCATAAAACTTAATAGTATAACAAAGTACTTGTTTGTTTATGAATGTTAGTCTGACAATATAAACATGTCAATGCAATTACTGCATAAGTAACAATGAAAATATAGTTGTACTAATTTTTAAAAAAAGAATGCTTTTTGAAACTGTCAGATAACATAAACACAAAATATTTTGACGGATACACTACGACGCTGTACTACATTTAAATACAGTAAACACGAAAATTCATCGTTATTTAATACCATTGATTGAAATATTTTTTTTACCGAAAGAACGATGAACAAAAACAACGCCAACAGGGAAACGAGACACGGGATAAAAATACACCGTTACACACGATATTCGTTATATTCATTAAGTGTAAGATGAGCAATAAAAAGATTATATATAAAATAAAATCGTGATAACACAAAATTTCTAAATTTGCAAAGGCTTTCTCTAACAAATAATACCCATTTTAACTGTTACGATACATGAGCGGCAACAGTGATTTCTACAACCAAGTCAAGTTCCCCCCTAAAGCTTCATAAACATGGAGGTTTCCATTGTGGAATAAAAGTCTTCGAAACATAACCTACAAATTGGCAATGTTAGGCGACTCGTGTTGCGTGGAGAAGCAGAAATACGAAAAACTTGAAAATAAAAAAGTGTAATTGAACTGAAATAAATACCATGTCGGCCCCCAAATCCTTCATGTCGCAGTAAAGGAAAAGATCCCCCGGTGGTTTCATCCAGTCGCCTGTGCTCGTACTTGCTCCCTGGCCGTACCCTACACCGAAACTCTCCACCGTCTCCAAGGTACCCTCGGCACGGCGCGTCACCTTCGAGAGATTCACCGTTAACCCCGTAATACACCAACAACGCGAACGAAAAATTGAACACACACTCTTTAACACGCACTATCCGGTAGACGAGGCTATCTTGGAGGAGATTCGTTGAATGTTGAGGATACGTTGTTGAAAAATCAGTGAATCGTGCGTAGAACGGCGGCGTCGGGGCGCGGACGCCAATTCAGCCGGCACTGAATACACACCACTCCCGGTTGTTTTCACGTTCGTTTTTCCTCTGTGAACGCGGACAGACCTCTCGTAAACGGAGCACACCACACCGCCGCTGAACAATACAAATCGCGGCACCACGAACGGGAGTGTGAGAGAGAAAGAAAAGCGCTCGGCCGCCTGTCAAACAGTTCGACACCTCGGGTGCCTCGATGCTGCCACTGCTACCTATGCTCCTCTCTTCTTCCTCGTCCTCTTCCTCCTCCTCCTCCGCCTCCTCCGCCACCGCCGTCGCCGCCGCCACCGCCGCCGCCACCTCCTCCACCTCCTTTCTCCTCTCGCGCACTTTGCACACTCACTCCGCGAATACGCGTTTATTTATTTACAGAGGGAGTAAGTCGATTACGTGTTCTTGCCTAAATTCACGTCCGTCTTGACATATCGCAAGACGCGTCGTTATCGGGCGTCGAAACAACGCTCGGCGTCACGATGCTCTTACTTGTCGTCTCTCGAATTTTCGTTAACCGGCCTCTCTCTTCGATAGAGACTGCCCTCTTAACCGAAACAAAGAACGACGCTCGAATCGTATGCCCTCTACCGAGCATTTTAACAGTTACTCTCCGTTTGGCGAAAGATACTGACCAATCATCGTCCTTTTTACTTTACACGACCTCTCACGACGACCGGATGAAAATTTGATTGTGCTTAGTAAATTTACCTGGCCTGACTTAGTATTAACGCCACGAATGAAGGACAATACTATCCCAAACCTAACGTATATACGTTCGCAAGTTTTCAAGAGCTATTTTAATGCAATGCCAGAAGGTCTTGACCAGAAGAAATAAATTTTTGTTTCTTATTCGCTTATCACAGATTACTCTCAAAATATGTCAAATATATCTGAAGAAAACTAGAAAATAAAGTATTTTTCTCCATTTTCTACGAATTTTATCTACGATTAGATAGAAAGTGTAATGATTAAAAAAAAAATTGCGATGCAATTTACCGTGTACAAAAGCCATTAACGTTAACATTCGGTGTACTTTACAAAAATAAACTTGAACGAGGAAAAAAATAACGAGTAAAGTAGAAATTTGAACACACGTAAAGGGCAAATTGAAATTACAGTTTATATCATTATTATAAAGAAATATCTCTCATTTAGAATAAACACATATTTAAAAATGTAATAGAATACTTCCTTGAAAATTGTAACGAAAAAATAAATAAAATAATGCACACTCTTTTAACAAGTTTATGTTTCGACTAGTTTCCGACGTAATTAAATGTCGTAGTTTCAATCGCCAAATTTTGACCCTGACACTGTTTTATTGAGGAGACCTACACATCGATTAAACTTTCTATTTAGTCGATTGATAACTACTACCGACAATGTCAATGACATTCTCTAATTAGACAACTAGTGGTACAAGATTTAAACTCCTACTAAATCGAATGCGTTAGTTATATCGAAAGATAATAAACAACAACACGAAACTATGAACCAGTAGACGATAGTGGCTAATTGTTAAATTATAAAATATTTTTTCATAAAGGAACACCGAAGATATTTTTTTAAACTTAAATATCATTGATATTGTACATTTTGAGAAAGATGATAAAAATGCCCAAAATTTCTTTATTTTCAGGGTCATCAAAATTAAAATTTTGTTATATCACGGTCAAAACTGTATACATTTCAATATTAAGCCAAATATATAACGGAAACATAGTGGTTAATAATACGGACAAGGAAAGAGATACGTATTTCAATGCATTGTTTCTTGCATATAGATATATCTTCATTGCAAAGTCAATCACATCTCCATTGATGTGTGTGTGTGTGTGTGTGTGTGTGTGCGTGCGTGCGCGCGCACAAATAGACATTCTATTCAATGACACTAATTTAAAACATTGAATAAACATATCTCAAATATCCCATCTCTAATTCTAATATATTTTAAACTTATTGAAATGATAATTATGCTTACCTGGCCATTTCTGAATTGTTGTTGCTGTTGTTGCTGCTGTTGATGATGAAAGAGGGCAACTTGTTGCTGTGCTGTCATTTGATTATTAAGGTAAACTAAATGTTCTGTTCCTGGTGCTCCACTCTGCTCAACAATAAAAAATGCAAATATTGGTACAAGATTATAGAATATTTTTTTTATTAATCTCGATATTAAGTAATTTACAACTTACTTTAAGTTGCATTGGATGGATTTCATAAGGTAAATGAACATTGTTCATAGTTTGCAGACCCAATTGTTGTGGTTGATTCTGTTGCGGTACACTCAGTTTAGTAATGGGATATTTCCATTTTTCTGGATTCTGTAAATCATTTAAATTTGCAATCAAATGAAAGCAACAGATATGCTATCTGTCTATAATACTTTTGGAGTATCAAAGCATGAGTCTAAAAATTTCTTTTCTCTCCTACTAGACTGTATGATGTATCTTGAAAAATATTTTGTACGCTTACGTTATCGATAATAGCATCATCTGCAAGAGCCCAAGCACGGGGTGCCTGTTTTGTTTGGAAAGCTGAAGATTGGGCATTAAATTCTGCTTCTGTAGGTCGTTGAAATACGTAACCCACCATGGCATCATCTTGAGTTCTGTTCACACCAATTTGATGTGTTTGACCAGGTTGTATACGCATACTATCGCCACCAGCCATCACTTGTCCACATTGCTCTGCATCCTATTAATAAACAATTATTTCATTACTTCAAATTTTCTTTATTACTCTCATAGATAATTTATAGTCATATTAAATGAATAATAATTTTTGCAGATAAAATCCAAGTTTAAATCGGTATATTTGAACTGACACAAACTTAAGGTGTATAAATCAATACATTATTTTGAAGTACATAATACTAAAAAAATTACAATTACATTGTTTACTATGTCATTGTTTACTAGCGTATATGCAAAGAAGGATTATCATATCAAATTTATTAAAGATATCATTATAAAATTGTTAATAACTAATGTATATATTATAAAGTACATCATAACTGTTTAATCAATCAGGGTATCACAATGTTCTTAAATATGCATATATTAGTATTTTATCTATAATTTATCAGAAAATTAATAGGAACATAAAAAAATAAAATCTCTTTTTGATATTAAAACCTATATAATTATTCCTATAGTTCAAAGAAATTAGCAACATATGCAGGATTAGTCTTGTTTCACTGGAGTAAGCAAGTTGATAAATGCAACCAAAACATCTTCATTTCTATACAATATCCTGCCATGATGGATTAAACAAAGCATAAGCATATGCAATATTTATGCATATGAACAATATAAAGGACTGTTTTCTCATGTTTCAACAGTAGAATAGAACTTTCTACGTTAGATAATAATATACTAGATAAAAAATAAATAAGTACAATAATAAATTTTCGGAGTAACGATCGAAAAATAATATTTTAGTTAGAAGACACATGAAATGATAGGTTATGACACTTCGATCCCGAGTAAAACTTTGTAAAGTTAGATCGTTTTATACGGTGCACTAATTACGAGATGGAAAACTAGAAAAAAATTAAGATAAGTGCTTACTGTGGGTATATGTCCATTCGCGGAAGGATGGTGCAATTGCATAGAAGGTGCCGGTTCACCCGCAGCACCAGCGCTACTCGCACCGAGCCACTTCATCGTTCTGTCAATCTGTACCACTGCTTCAGGTCCGACGAACGATGATCAAACAGATAAGAGGTACCCTCACTATGAAGGTTAGCTCGCTCAGAACCGGCGTCTGGAGCTAAAGGTAAAATCACCCGCTATGTATGTTCTGCGAGCATGTTCTACGTGTGGCTCTTAACAATGTGACATCTTCATTGTTTCCACGACGACGAGAACGGCAACGATAACAAGAATAATCACTAAATAGAATCGTATTTATGAATGCCTGTGATTGAACGCTAGGCAGTACAGCAATGGCAGCTGGAACACAGCGGTGCTGCCGGAATTTTGACAACACTGCCGGACACGGGGAACAAGAGAACACAAAGAGAATTGTCGAACTGAATGCAACTTAAGTCTACACGGCTCCTCGAGTTTTATCAAACGACACAACCGCTTCAGCGACGGACGAACGAAACTGAGGGGATGCCGTAGAAAAAAAAGTGAAACATGCAAAAAACGACAACTGCTTGTTCATCAACGGACGAGAGGGAATTAAGGGTAGGAAAGTAGAGAGGGGGAGGAACCAAAAGATTCACAAAATTAGATTCTTTGTATCGTCGTTGATGTTAAAAATCCCTTTCTCCCGAAACTATATCAGCTACGATAATGGACGTGTTCCCTCTTTCGATTTACGTTACAAGCTTTACCTCAATTACTGCGATGACTATAGTCGAAATCAATTGACAAATATCGTTCGTTTCGTTCTATACTACTCGATATTTTCACGGTTACTATGTACGCTTCGGTCTTTCACACACTCATCCCGTAAAACTAAAGCTTAAAATACACTATTCACAGGTATGTACATCGAAGTACTAGCACACAATGTGCGTCCACCGGCATACGCGTGTTTCGCGCGCAAGGATGCTACGCGTTTTTCGGAAGGGATTCGGAGGGCAGGAGGAGAGGGGAGGGTAGAGAACCAACCCGCGTTTAGAAATACCGCGACACGATACTAAACCAATACGTTATTTCTGTCAATTTCATGCTTTTTCTAATCGCGACTTCCAACTTGATTTTTACTTTCACCTCAGCAGTCAGTTCGTTAATAACACTAAAACTAACGTTTAAACAAAAGTTAGTAGACTTTGTTCGGCGTTAATCGTCCGTTTCACATTTACACAACGCCGTACTTAAAGTGTCAAGATTCTAGGTTATACGACAAAATCATGGATGAAACGAATAGATAGCGATGTTTCATGCTAGACTTAAACGTAGCATATTTACCGCCATCTGATAGAAAAGTGATGTTTTAAAAATAATTGTTCATACTTGTAATATCTCATGTATGATCGATTTCTTAAATATTAATCAAACTGTCTAGTTTGGATAATTTGAAAATGTACGTGTAATAATATTGATAAAATATTTCATATACTTTACGATATTATGTAGCTAATTTTTTAAGCAAACAAATAGCTAGTACTAATTTTATTCGAGAAATTCATGTTTGAATACCGTAAAACCAATGTAGCTACTGGTTAGAGTCTATGGTTAGAGTACTTAACTCTTCAATGCAAACGCCTCATAATGTATGCGGAAGAATTGTAAATTGTAACTCACACTGTCTGCCCTTGCCACATGAAACAGTGTTTAATGACTGTATTCGACAATTTGATGCAAAGAACTTGTTCCTATGATTACGTTGATGATAACGAATGTTCTCTATCTTATATTTGAAATATTTTTATAGGAATGCTGAAGCACACGGTAAGATTGACTTTTTATTCAATTCGTCAACATAAGATTATTCGTGGTTTATATAAAAACATATTAATGTCAATTTTTTAATGATAATTTAATAATATATCTTGTATTATATTTTTCTTTCCTTTTTTAACTTTGTTTCATTATGTATTACCTTGTACATTCATACTTCCTACTGATAAATTAGTTTCATTGAGGATAATTTGTACTGTTATTGTGACGTTACACCTACAATATATATTTCTTAATTGCCTAATAAAAGAGTTCAAGTAATTCTTTTCTGTACCCACAAAATAACATGTCACAACGTACTTTTAATATTCTATGTTTGTTACATAACAGTTACATATCATAAAATTTTCCATTAAAAGAATGATAATTTTACATTTATAGATAACGTAATGCAACTCGTCAAATGTAATATAATTCTATTACCATAATATAAAATGGCAACATTTTGGTCAGGGAGACCTGGTTGGTTAGGGAAAGTAGGAATAGCATTATTAGCTACATGGCTTTTGGTACTAATAATATCAATATCACATATCTTTAAGGCTAATAATTTATCATCTAATAATGAAAGTCCTACAAATAAAGAAAATGCTCAACGTTTAGCTCAAATGGTTAATGATTTTGAAATCCTTAAGAGACAAAATGAAGCATTAAAAAATATAATTTTAGGGTAAGTTTATACTAGAAATTATAAGAGCAAACATATTTATTTGAAGTTTAAAACAAAGAGCATTGTGATCTTTTCGTTGTACAGGATAACATAATTTCCAGAGAAAGATCAAAATCTATTCAAGGAGACCATTTAGGTTCACTACAAGAAAAGCTTGAAAAAGTTTCTCTTTATGATGATTTGTTGGATCATCAGGATAATATTAAGCACGGTGTCCCTTCTTCTGAATATGAAGAATTAAGAAGAATGATAAGAAACAATATTCAAGAGACATGGTAAATATAGCATCTAAGGTATAGTTTATCAGTGTATATGAAAATATGGGAATGCTACATGCGATACTTTAATATTTTGAACAGGTATTATATTAATGCAGAATTAAGTAAATTTAGGAAAACTATTGATAAACTTAGTTATGAACAAAGAGAAAAAAAGATACAAGACACGCTAAAAAATATTTGGGATCATAAAAGATCTCTCATAATAGACATTGACAAATTAATGAAAGCAGATGGCTATGATGAATGGCGTAAAAAAGAAGCAAAAGAATTATCTGATCTTGTACAAAGAAGATTCAGGCATTTACAAAATCCTAGTGATTGCAATAAAGCAAGAAAGTTGGTTTGCAGTTTAAACAAAGGTTGTGGATTTGGATGCCAGGTAAATAAAAGTTATCTTAAATAAAATGTAAGAATTTATATAAATCATTATAAATGAAATTTTGTACATTGTTTTGTGTTCTAGATTCATCATATTACATATTGTTTCTTAGTTGCTTATGGTACAGAGCGAACATTAATAATTAGATCTAAAGGTTGGAGGTACCACAAAGATGGTTGGGAATCAGTCTTTAAGCCACTTAGCGAGACTTGTATATCTACAATCGGAGCATCACATGCTAACTGGCCTGGTGACTCATCTAAACAAGTCATTTCATTGCCAATTGTGGATAATGTTTATCCAAAACCGAGGTTTCAACCACCAAGTGTACCAGCTGATTTAGCTTCAAGGTTAGAGAAACTTCATGGCCATCCCTTAGTGTGGTGGGTAGGACAAGTTTTAAAGTATTTAATGCGACCTCAAGAACATGTGAAAAGAACATTAGAGAATACCAAGGAAAAACTAGGTTTCAAAAAACCTATTGTTGGAGTTCATGTACGGAGAACGGATAAAGTTGGTACCGAAGCTGCTTATCACGATATAGATGAATATATGGTTAAAGTTGAACAATATTTCGATGAACTTGAACCAAAACCAGAAGTGAGAAGAGTTTTTCTAGCGAGCGATGATCCAAAAGTGATCACAACTGCAAGAAATCGTTATTCGAATTATGAAATAATAGGAGATCCAGAAATAGCAGAGACAGCTTCAGTTGCAAAGCGATATTCCGATTCTTCTTTACAAGGAATAATTATCGATATACATCTCTTATCCGAATGTGACTATTTGGTGTGCACATTCAGTTCTCAAGTGTGCCGTGTAGCATATGAGTTAATGCAAACATATTATCCAGACGCTTATAATCGTTTCGCGTCATTGGATGATATTTACTATTATGGTGGTCAAAATCCACACCCTCATCAAGCTATTCTAGATCATAAGCCGAGAAAGGAGGGTGAAATTGAATTAAAAGTAGGAGATTTAATTGAAGTTTTTGGAAATCATTGGGATGGTTATTCCAAAGGATACAATACTAGAACTAGTATGACGGGATTATTTCCTAGTTTTAAAGTTAAAAATCCAGTAGATGCTGTAGATTTTCCGAAATATCCATATGTCCCTTTACAAGAAAACAAGAACGAGTAGGCATACTCTGAATATGTAGTGATCTTGAAAACATTCAGATTGCTTAAAAAAGAAATAACTTGCCTTCATATTTAAAATTGTTAAAAACAGTAAAAAAACTTCACAAACACGTATATATTTTACTACTAGCAAATGACAAATTTAATTCTTGCAAACTGAAATTATCTCAAATTATAAGAAAAAAAAGTGAATTATTCTATTGCCTATGCATATGTATATCTTGAATTTTGAGAAGACCGTATATAGATATTCATAAACAAATATTGTAGAAAATTTTGAATACGTTTACGATCTTCTTACAAATTGAACTAAGAATATAAACATTAAAAAAATAAAAATGCATAGAGTACATGCGCGCAATATAATTACAAATTTTTATATATTTTGATTGAAGTTACAAATTGTAGTCGTTATTTTAATAAGAGATTTTATTAGAATGTGATTGTATTAATGCAGTACATTGCAACTCTCTAGCAAACTGAATGTATGTTTTTTATCTAATGCATTTAAAATAGATACGTAACTAATATGCAATATAAAACAAAAATTATTTGTGCCAATGCACTTGAACCTCGAAGTATTATTTACAGTGGTAAGCCAATAATCAGATAAAACCTAAGTAACATGTCAATTTTTATAAAATTGCAAGCAGGTTTTTGACATTATTAGTTAATCTCACATCTCTTAATAAAGGCTTGCATTATAATTCATTGTCATAACGTACAATTTGTACATAAGATATACAATATAAATTACGTACATAATAATTTTTTTGATAATACTAGAGCTTATACAAAACGCATAATAAATATTGCATAAATTGCATAATATGATAAACCTGAAATGCATAGACATCGAGCTGGGCTTGAGGCCTATCTTATTATATAATTAAGGATGTTTCCTGTATACATATTGTAATATATTTTATACTATACACCAAACGTAAATGAGAATTGTTATTATATTATAAAATCTGAATTTGGTTTTTAATAAATATTTAATTCATGAATCTTTTGGTTTTATTTTCGTTTTCATTTGGAAATAACGTTTCGACATCAAAATGTGTCATTACATAATTTATTTTACATTTGTTAACATTTTCATTTCACACGTTAATTTTAAAAAAAAAATATGCCGAAGTTAATTGGTATAAAAGTTTAACGTCATCGATATAATGTTATTATAACATCACTAACTTCAGTTTAATAACGTCGTAGAATCATAATAGTGTTTTAACATGTGATTACATTAAATTGTTTTTATATTTGCGATTACATACACAAAAGATTTTGAGGACATGGCACAAATTTTTCGTGTGTATAAATTTGAAATCCCTACATTAATTCATGTTTTCTATAGAAATTATAATTATCAAAGGTTAGAATCTAAAAATAGCATATTTCACCACGTATATACATACATTATTTAATGTTAAATATGCTTTTTAAAGACGTAAATATAATTATTACGAAGTATTGCATATTTCTTCAAATGCTACCCAAAAAGAAATAAGAGACGCTTATATCAAATTATCGAAACAGGTATAAGTCACTTTTTTAAGTGATTCAAATATTTTTCCAATTATATTTAATTTCGTTATATTTTAAGATATTTTAAGTATATAATAAATAAATAGTAATTTAAGTATCTTTTAGATGCATCCTGACTGTGGTAATAAGGGAAATCATGATGATTTTGTGAAAATAAATGAAGCCTATAATATTTTAAGCAACAAACAGAGTAAACATAGTTATGATATTGATTTGAAGCAGAATAATATTCGTGAAAGTTACTATTATCAGAACGCTGGGTATGTTTTTTAAAGAAACTATGTTTATTTTAAGAATTATTTTCAAAGAATACTTTTAATCATTATCACAATTATATTTATTTTCAGATCTAATAATTGTCATCAGTATGCATATGATATGTACTATTCAACACATAGAAAAAAACCTTCTGAAGCAGAGAAAAGAAAAGCAATTATATTCTGTGCATTCCTTCTGATTATAGGATTATTAATTCAAATGATTCGTGTTATAGTATGGTCAAATATTAATCGCGACGCAGCGTTAAGGAGGAGTGGTAGGATTATGCTAGAGATTGAGAACAGTAATAAAAGGTATGAAAATAAAACAATTGAAGAGAAGCTAGAAATATTGCAAAAAATGATGGCAGAACATATATCTGCAGATGATAAATAACACATGTGAAACTGTATTTACTTGGATTCACATATTGTAACATAGAGAAATTTTTAAAAATTTTGCTGTGCAAAAGCATAAAATGTGTTACACAAAGTAATAGGCGTGTTGTAAAATGTTATTTTTTAAGTAAAGTAGGTCATATTTTAAATAAGAAAAATTTTATTTATAAATGAAAAGATTTTTTATAATAGAAGTTATGCTTATATCCTATACAAATCATATATCATCTTTATTTTTGTATATAAATTCATTTTAACGGAATAATAACAAATTCATATATATTTTAAACACGTTCAATAATGTTAGCACGTAACTTTTATATATCTATTTATGCTGCTAATAATGCAATGTTCATTTATTATTTAAATCAAATGTACTTCTTAACGTGCGTGTTATTTCTTAAACTTTATTATTGTTGACATTTTGGCACAATTCATTTTTATAGCGTAGCAATGAAATAATTATAAAGATATTAGATTAATTCGTAGAAAAGTAATAAATAAATATTTAGGAAAGAAAATAAACATTTAGAATAGGAATGTACTACTTGTACGGATATTTGATAATAAGAAAAATATAACGTAGATATAGGAGTGCGTTTGTGAAAGTTATACTCGGTTTTAAACAGGTACTTGATTTCAAATACGTATCATAACTCTTTTCACAATCTCTTAATGTACGAAACAATTTCTGTATGTGGTAATGCGGGACTAAATATAGGATTACCAGCCTCGTCTACATAATCCGTATACTTGAGTTCGTATATTCGTTCAAAACCCATTCGTGCACAAAGTTTCCCAGAAAAAGAGGACGAGCAGTCGACACGTGCCATTTGAAAGCCTCTCTCTTTCGCAATTTCACTATAGAAAAATTTTCATGAGTAAATTATTTATATACAATTAATGATTATTAAATATTATTTGAATAATGTATTATATATTAAAATATTTTAGTTAGTAAAATGACATTGCGATTGATTCATTGTATTCGTCATAAACTTAATTAACAAAATGAGACTTACAGTGTTTTTTCTAGAAGCGCTTTGGCAACGCCTTTGCCTCGCCAGTTAGAATCTACGGAAATTATTCTAATTTCTAAGACATTCAACCCCCGAAATATTTCATCGCGATTTACATTCCGATCCACGTAATGCAGTAGCTTAAGAATTTTTTTGAATTTTGGGTTCGGACACGTAGCTATGTACTGTGGTTCTTCTTCGTCGCTTGAAGGATTCATCTTTCCTGCGTTTAACAAGCACAATTTATCGATTATACTTGCGCAGAATTCGCGTGCTTAACTCTAATTTATATAGTAACTGTTTGATTTATTACGACGTATTGACAACGCTAAATGTATTGCATAAATATCAGGTAGTTAATGTAATTCAGCCTTAATAATTTACATCTCGAAGGTAACTTTTTAACATCGGTTTTGCATTTAAAACATAATTATATTTACACTGACTACGAAGATGTTTCTTATTCAAGTTTCATAATTGAAATTCTGAGTATTTTTGGTTTATACCAAAAAGTTTATGGACGAAAAAAGAATATAGAGATATAGGAAACTATTTTTATAGTCCAATGGCAAATAGCAATAAGTTGATCGAAGAAATTAATAATAAAAAATGTTGGGTATCGTCAGAAAGAAAAGTTCCTCACAAATTTGTATCGTAATTTTTCTTATACATTTTTAGCTTTATTCTTTTTATTTGAATAAGCATATGGCTAACTAGATCTGTCGATAGAATTATCTAATTACTGTGATTGCGACAACTGGTAGCAATTAATAAGTCTCACCGCTTGCTCGATACTGGCACAACAATTTATGTAACGTTAACTAGTAATGTTTTCTAGTAGGTGTAAATACTGTTTTTCTTTGAATTTAATTTTCTTTATTTTTAATTTGATTCATTTAAATTTAACTCCTCAGCAAAATACATAATCATAAGATCACGCGAGTCTTTCAATACGATTCTTCCTATCTTCAGTACCGATCTGGTAGTATTAAACAACAGACTACTTGCTAGATGCTCAAACAAGATACGTCTCGTAAATATAGCAATGGCCTCCAAAGATTATGAACGAATATTTTGTACACTATTTTAAAGTATCTGCTCATCCTATTACCCTAGATTCACTTTAATATACAAACTCGAGGAATAATTATTCGTCACGACCGACTTGTCACCACTTTGTATTCGTGGAACTCTTTAGCTCATAGCATCTCATTGTTCCTGCTGAGAATAGAATGTTCTTGGTACGCGATTGTGTTGTTAACCCAAATATATCAGGATCTTAGTAAACACAATCGTGGTTCCAGCAGCTTTCGCGTAAATACCCCAATGAATAGTGAAAACGTTATTAATCTTCGGTACTCATACATCAAATTCTTACCATTTAACATTACACCCACTATATCACCGTTCGTTGAGACTGCTATCAAACTGAAATTGCTCTCAAGGGAAGTCAGGCTATATTCCTCCAATTCGCGACAACTGCAGCCTTCTCTATCTGATACCAATTGGATCGATTGATTGAGCGGTTCGTCTCTGAAGAAGAACTTCCTGAGAAAGTTAAGTATCCTGAGCTTATCATTTTTAGTGGCTGGTTGAAGCTGATAGTCCATGCCAATTCTTTCGTTGTTCGCTGAATCAGCTAGCTGAAGCAGATAGGAAATTCAGAAAAGATTTACGAAAGTTGCAAATGTGTAAAGATTCGTGTAAATTGTTCGATTACGCTTGTTGATAGTTGGTAATTGGATCATTGCTTAGACAAAGTAGCAGCATATCGGATTACACGAATTCTGCATAGCAATGTATGGTGCAACAGTGCATATATAAGTAAACGTAACTTAATGCAACCGCGACAATAACAATTCATTGTTTTCGCGACAACGGGAATTGAATTAACGCTTTCACACGCAACAATTAACGTAGTTCGGCCTGTATAGCAATTCGCGACGTGTTCTTATTTGCGCAACGCTTTATTTTGATCATCAATGACCAACTTTAGCGAGGGCTGTATTACAATTAATCTATTTCGATACAATGATTCGTGACAGCTAATACAAGTTGAGTAGGTTTTGATTTCCAGAATCGCAATTACGTCTTTTTCGCTGTAAAAGAATTCGTTCCATCATCTGAACAGGATATTAAAGAAGAGTTTCGTCAATAATATTATACTATCATTAACACATTGTACATTTTCTCGGTTCCGTGATTTAATCATCTCAATGTAGATATTTTTTTAAATTAGTTATTGATACCCAATGCATATAAGCAAAATTATCGAATATTATTGTATTGTTTTGAATTATTTTTTTGAATTATTATTATTGAATATTAGTTTGTATTGTTTTTTACAAGAGTACAAAAAAATCTTACGTTTATTAATCTACTATATTAACGCATCATCCAGTCAGGCCGGATGCAACGAAAAAATTTATCGCGCTAGTAAAATTTATCGCAATGCAATATCGTCGAATCTCCAAGCGAAAAATATTGCCAGCTTACCGTATACTTGACCATTTTCGGCACATCTTTCGCGAAAGTGGTCTGACTCTTGCCGACATCGCTAAGAGCAGAATTGGCCGAGTTCGTAGATAGCGCAGTTTCCATAATGTAATATTCAACGTGAAACTTCTACTTTCAAAACCGGTCTTGTCAAAATTTGGGCGATGATATCGTTTCGAAACGATGACAATTGTTGATTCAATTGATCACTAAATGTAGAAATACCGGCGAGTTTGTTAATAACGCGAGGCTCGTTGACGTCGAGGTGGTAATCTAACACTGCGCTTTGTGATAGGACGTCGTCGGTCTTATATACTCTCAGTACGGGCAAAAGCCATTCTTACAGGTTCAAGGACAGACGAATATTGTTTAGGATGCTTAGCGATCAGAAATATCGGCAATTGATCGACAGCGTGACTCGCTCGATTTTTTTTCCTTATATTTTTTCGTTATACGTATGGTTTGTCGCTTAAACAATAGATTTTTTTCGCAAGGAAACAAAGATTTTTCAAGCGAGATCGATATGCATCTTTTAGGAATTGGAAAGGATACTTTACATAACGCTCGCGTACACGTTCGATCATCTCTCGCGACGTATTTCCGTTCTTTCCGTTAATAATTAGTCGCGCGAGTTCCTCTTTCAAGTCGCTTGATTATCGATGATGTCTCCACCGTGTGTAATTTACCATGGAGGCAACAACAACCGAGGGAAGATCTAATATTTCAGATACGTTTGTACAGGTTCTAGCATTTAATATCGTTTATGCAAATGAATCGATTCAGGGGGGCAAAAAGCAAGAAAACAATATGCGTTAAACACATGTCCATGTTTGTCTGAGACACGCGATCAACGTTTAATAGAAATTTAAAAAAAGAGTGAAATTACTACTTATGCCAATTACTCAGCGATATATCGTAAGACCCTGGCGCACGATAGGGTCCTATAAGAATGAATGGTATTAACTAACTTGGTTATCCTCGAAGCTGCCATGACATTCCGCGATACGCAATAAAATCGCGTACACTATTACAACTGTCACGTTTTCTCATGATTCGTGTACATATTGCAACGTGACAAGGAAATATAACAATTTCGTGCGTACAGAAAGCTCCAATTAGTTTTCCTTTCACATAAAAGATCTCTTAGTATTTGCGTCGGTGGACGAGCGAGTTCTTCCGCTCCAGCGCAAGGTGTTTAATTCAAGTTCAGTGTACATATGCGGCGGTAGATAAAATCGAAAAATAATTGGACAACGTTTGCCTATAAATCGACTTCCGTCATTCGCGTGTTGACAGACATTCGTGACACTGAAAACCGATTAAGCTCGCAAAGATGTATTCGTTTCGGAAAATCACCGAGTAACTTCTCGAACATTTCGCTTTTTGACTTTACGTGGTGCGGATGAAAACGTTCGCGTAGAATAGAAAGATACCACGGTTTTATTTGAATGTAAAGGAAGGGGCTAGTGTGTCGGTTGCCAATGCACGCGTGGATATCGAATAGCTCGAACTTTAATACCGTCTTTCGAAATTGAAAGTCGATTCGCGTGTTACGTCGTCCCTTCGTCCTTTTCTTCCCTACGGTCGATCTACTGTAATACCAATCAAAGGCTAGCGGAGGCACTGTTCAAACTTTCAAGATGTAGATTATCGAATGTGCTGGCTTTCCGCTTCGAGGAATGTCTGGTCACGTGGACCACCGTTTGTCTCGGCGGTACAAAAGAAATCTGTCACGAAGCGCGAACCGGATTCGGAGCTGAGGTTATTTACCCACGAATTATGCAATTCCACTGAATTATACGAAACGCAAAAGGTGCTCCGGACCGGTCACGGAACAGTCGTCGATCTAAACCTGCGAAGGTCAGCGAAGAGAACCGTAGCCATGCCTTAGGTGGCATTCAATGACGTCGACTTATAGTTGCCGGGCATTTAGTATCGTTCCATATCCTCTTTCGATGCGATATTGAATTTAAAAAACGAAAAAATATAGTAACTAGCAGCCTCGAAGATCTTTGTAACAATGTGAAGCTCAGTTAGAGTTCTTGACCCATTTTTCTTTCATTTTTCTGAAGGCGTTTACATGGACATCCTGTCTGTCGTCCGGTGATCTTTCGATCGGACCTCCGATGGACATTGCTAGGCATTCTGCAGTGGTCGACAACGCGAATACAATCACCGGTTTCTGCAGCCTTTGATCGCGGGGCCTGATAAACGAGGCGATCGCTAACGCATACGACAATGAAATATAACAATCGTTCGTTTCTTCTAGGAATCCTTTCGAACCGGATTCGATAGGAGATGTTAAACCGCGAACGATCTCCGTGATTAGACGACGTTGACCTTTTTCGCTATATCTTCCTTCTCGTGTTTTCTATCGTGTTTTTTCATCGTCCTACGCTTTCCTGAGCAAATTTCTTACAAATCGCTCGCCACTAGTCCGAGATGAAACGATAATGGTGCAAACAAGTTCGAACAAGTGCAGCCATTGCATCGCGTGATCCCATTGAAGAAAGATGAAAGGGGAAGGAGGTGGCGATGTGAAAAATCGTGTAGACTGATGGAGGAATTAATTGTCCGACTTTGATTTGTTTCAAAGGTGCTATTGTCATCGACGTGTCGTTGCGTTTATGATCGATGCAATTATTTATACAATTGATGTGTTTCTTAGACGCGAATAGATCGGGTCTCTTTATTCAGTCAGAACTTGAATTGCTTGAGAGGCGTAGAAAGATACGCGTATCGAATGTACCGTTATTTAGGACATTGAGTAACGTAAGCCGTATAAGTTACGGAAAAAATGATATTACAAATTTCAACAGCAATGCTATACAAAGGGTTAAAAGGACCTCTATTTCATCGAGTTTTAAAAACTTTGAATTCAACTTGATCTAACCGATACGCGTCATTGATTTATGCGATAGATTTTTAATGCTCATTAATAATTCCTTCCTAACGTTAGTCGATCGATCGATGATATACATGGTCGTAACTTAATCATCCATCCGTTAAGAGATCACGATAAGTGTTACGTGTACACATAAATGATTCTCTACCGACTAGCAGAGGCGGTGCCAGATCCGTAAGTGGTAAACCAATCGGAATAAAGTAACAGTAATTGCATGTAAATTTATCTTGAGAATAGAGTACCTGCTTTAAAAAGTTACGACCCATAAAGTCAAGATGACTTTCTTTCTTTTTTTCCTTCGAACCATTTACTCATCTTTCGACAACTATCGTCCAATCTTTATTCGTAATTCGTACTATGATTCGTAATTTCATACATTATACATTTTCTATATACATACGTCTCTGTAATTAAAAGATTCTCGATGTGCCGTTGAATCAGTTGATCTATGGCATAAAATATCGAGTGACATTCATGCGAGTTTACCTTGAAACCGGAGTGTAACATGTTCTGCGTAATAAATCTATTAACAGACATAAAAATCTATTGATTACCATTGAACCCTCTGTCGTGCCCTGGAATTAATTGAAATTTACGCGGATAATTATACAGGATACGCCTTCGAATCGATCTATGCGCGGAAGTATGATTATTAGAAATGTAGCAGGTAGACTCACGTATCGTTTAATACCTGTTCGCGTTGAGATTTTTATTTCGTAACTTTACACGAGTCGTTCGACAATAGTAAGAGCATCGTTTACACGTGTAAATACCGATTAATCAATGTTTCGATCGATTCGAAACTCCTAATCAAAACTGAGCGATGATTAACTTATATAAGTTAATGCCGTTTCATATAGTTTTCTGATTTTATACAATTATCGAGTAATCGACGCTACAATGGAGTTGTATCTTTTATCAATCAGGAAACATGTGCTGAGGACAGTCTGCTCGAGACGCAAAAAGATAAAAAAAAGAAAAATACGTTGCACTCGACTGAGTTTGTACAATTACGTTATCGCTCGCTGCATGACAATTACTTAAGTGTTGGGAAAAAAGTGCGGATAACACGAACAGTTAGCTCAGCCGAGCGGTTTACGCAAATGGTCCGACCATTCGAACGGTGATCGTGTTCCCCGTTTCTCTTTGCATAAACGTTCGTTCTCTTTAGATTCGATCGAATAATAAAGCTCGCTAAATCAAATACGCGACATATCACGGTTTTTTCCTACGCACTAGTCTTCTGAAACAACGTCGAGTAAACGTATAGCGAAGAAAATTAGTATTCAAGCTTTGTATGCGATCACCGGACATTCGATCGCGTTCTATCGTTCCAATCGAGGCTAATCTCGTTTAGAGTTTAGTCGAAGCTCTCTTCCCGTGCTTGTTTTAAAGACGTTCCCGAACGCGGCCGGATAACGAAGTTTCCGGAGAAATGCGAAACCCGACTTTTCTATCAAAGATATTCGGTCGATGATAGTCTCACTATTTAACATAACGATAAACACGAACATCTTGATCGTAGCGTCGTTTCGCGAATGATTGTCACCCTCTTGCTGGGAGACAAACCACCTTGAAGCTCGATACGTGACACGCATGATCGAAAAGTAGCCAATACCTGGTGTACAGGTGGGAGTTGGAACTTACCGTACCGCGTGTGGATTCACGCAACAAACTCAGAGACAGATAGGATATATGATATACACTTCCGCTGATCTTCCGACGTAGCTCGGACGATCTCGATGCGTGACACTCTCCAAATTTGCGTAGACCAATCCAAATATCGGAGTTGAACCGCTTAATGCAAATGCACCAGACACGGTATAAGGATATTTTGTACATGAGGCACGTGCACTGCTCCGAAAGAGAGGCTTGTAATCGAATTACAACTGACACTGCTGGGACGAAACAATTCTTGTACACAGATCCGGTTGTCCACGTCTACGATGTTTTGTACATATTCGTCAATGTTTACGTGCTTTGTTCATATTCGTCATTGTTTACATGTTTTAGTCATATTCGACTCGCATTTGGCAGTTTAACCTTCGGTGATAAAAAATACACTAAATTACTTATATTTGGAATTATGTACATCGATACATATGAAATTAATTGTTCGCTACGCTGGAAACTTGTAAACAGCAGTAAGTTGATAATGCTATCTCACGAGTAAAATGTCCCCGAAAATTCAAGTAGTATCGACAATTTTGCGTTGACTCAAAAGAAATATTTAGTAAAAGATTTAATGAAATTTTCTTAGCCAAGGTAAAATACTAGCGGCTATTTCTGTTCGCAAAACGAGATGCACCACGGATTCGTCCGAGAATAGAAGCCAAAGACTTCGAGGAGAACACTGCCAATGTCGGTGATATATTTATTCGGCAACTCGGTGAACTTTCGCATCTTCGTTTCACGGAAAATGTATACCTTCGGTCAGTGAAACATTCGTCTTTGAACTCCGCTACCGTTCCTCTATCCGATAAATCCGGTGATCGGATTATTCTAACACGTGAGAAAATCGATTTATCGTTACGTGCAACAAACTTGTTGGATGAACCAGTTGACTCGGCCATGTATTCGATAACGTCCAATCTCTATTGCGTATTTATCCGAGGGAAATATGAGGGAATATATGAAACAAAAGGTATCTTTGTGTCAAAATGTATTATTTTACACGAAATCTCTCCCCTTTTAATCTTTTCACTTCTGAGAGAAAATGCTTCGAGACTTTTCTCTTTCTCGATAAAATATGAACATAGCGACACATTTACATACCTGAAGAAGTAACGAGCTTTCTAGGAGATTTTTCGTTCTTTCGAAACACACGCGTCCCCTTCAGTCTATCGCCAACTACGCACTGCCAAAGTGAGAGCAATAGGGAGGGTCATTACCATCCAGCACGTAATGTCCCTTCGACAACAACCCATGGAAAGGGTAGCCCCAGGTCTATTTTTCCATTGAATTTGATTAGGTTGCAAGATCTGGAACTATCAGTAATTGGACCCTCGATTCGATGGGTCGACCGATCATAGAAATGCTCCCCAGCATTCATTTAGCCATAACTAAGTTAAGCAACTTAACCATCCGTTGCTTTATCATACACGCCGCGACGTTCGAGGTTCGGATCAGTCTCTGTTTATGAGATAAAACGACGGAAATTTTAATTAATCCATGATGCGTTATCGCGAGATAGCCTGGTACGGTTCAATATTTCAATCCAGTGTATCAAATCCGTTGTGATATCAACTCTGTTATTTGTCGCTATTAGCCCACATTGCATTGAACAAGTAAGTTTAACAATATTCCACAAAATACGAGATGCAGGATAATTATGCGTATAAGTAGGAAATCGTATTAAATACCAATGATTCATTCGACGCGTATGATTACCGTGACGCTTGTAATTACTATTTGCATTGCGTAATTACAAAGTATTCTACTTCGGTAGACCGTGCGATCTATATCGATGAAATCAATTAAAGTCAGCGATGGATTAACTTCAATCGTATTTATTTTACGTCGATAAACGAATAGACACTCGAAGATAAATAAATGTCAACTAATTGCAGTAGCGAAATGATCGATGTTTTAGTGTAATCGAATTTTTTCAGCGTCTACGCGGCGAGCGTAATGATATGGGGATGTAGATATTGCGCAGCAATGCAATGCATTGATATCGAAAGAAACATTTTTCTATCTACTGTTGCTAACACTTGCTACCTATAAATAAAGAGAATAAAAGGTTCTTCAATGACTCTGCAGTTTCTGTTAATTCACGTTTCGTGCTCCAGTTTCTCTCTATCTCAACACATTGTTGCATTCCGCGCGTATGCCGCATTGATTTATTTCAACTATAGAATAGCAACGTTATTTTGCGATTGACAATCCGCCAACACAACAGTAAGCAGCATTATTTCTTGCCATAGGCCGCGCCTCATGAATCTTTTATGCCAACATCCTTTTCTTAATTGCAGAAAGACGTCGTTCTATTGCCAATACTATTAAAATGATCGTACCATCGATTATTCAGATAAATTTTAATCGACATGCGAGAAACAAAATCTAAAACTGCACGCTTCGAACTTCCTCTCGGTAGTTTTCCTGTTATGCAAATTTCTCCTTTTATCAATGGCACTTGTTACATCGATGATTTTCCAATAATGCAACTATAGCAATCTCCTTGATATCACCTAGATTATGTATCAAAAAAAAAATGTTATTTGTTGTCACTATCAATCACCACCTCCCGCTAACAATTGCGATATTATCAAGGTTAACTACAATCCCCCCATTATAGTGGTGTTTTTTATTACACTCTTGACGCGACTCGCAATGTATGTGAATTACCTTGTGCGCTGGCCCAATATCCGAGTTTCGCATCGAAATGTTACAGGTGTTAGTAAATCGCTTATATAATATGGCATTACCAAGCAGCCACCCATGGGGCTAAGTATTATCGGAGGTTGTCCTTTTCCAAATTACTTTATCGCGTTCGAGGATGCTTCCTTTGGCCTTTGTTGGGGCCATCGAAAGAGCAGGTAGAGCAGAAAATGTCAAAAACAGATTTTCCAGCAGCAAAATCCACCTAAGAGTAATTGCTTCGTGCATTAGCAAGGCTACGCTACGTTATCGTGGACACGATGATAAATTATTTTTTGCTCGAAAATGAACGAGGTGTGGCTATGAAAAGAAGTAGAAATTCATCGTGGTTCTTTTCCAATGAATTCGATCTGTAATTACGATATAAGTAATTATATATTTACGGTTCTGCAAAACGAAAAATCTTCGCTCGCAATTGTACATTTAAATATTTTAATATGATATTTGTGACCTTTGTCCTACGTAGGAAATATTCTATTTCATGGAACGTTCTGGATTAACAATTTTAATATATTTAAGTAACGAGACTCGTCGTGCAATTCTTATTACATTTGAATTAAATCCTTGACTGAATACAGGATAGAGCTGACGTCATACAGGACTTCGCATCTCACGCTCTGTAATACCGACCTCGAAAAATTCAGAGTGTTTCCTACACCCTCTGTGATTCGTTACGGCAAATAAGTAAAGGAACTCATCTAGGAAAACGATTTTTTTTTATTTATGTTTTATCTCCATTTGTAGTTGCATTTTGCCTATTTGATATTAGAAACTATTTTTACTCTTAAGGTGCATTCGTACAATCTCGTGGAAAACAATTGCAATCTACGTTTCCGAATCGCATGTGATATTATCGATCAGGTATAAAATAAAGATAACTCCTATACTCGTACTTAGTCGGTAACGTTGGGAGTGACATGAAAATGTTAAGAGAAATCCTATAGGATCATATTATCTCCTGTATGATTTATACATCTCCTATATGATTTTATCTGTATAATTCGAATATATGTATACCTCAAATTCAATTACTAAAAGTTTTCGTCTAACGAAAT
This sequence comes from Bombus confusus, assembly GCA_014737475.1. NCBI lineage: Eukaryota > Metazoa > Arthropoda > Insecta > Hymenoptera > Apidae > Bombus > Bombus confusus. The sequence continues at coordinate 1,706,704 of JACXIV010000033.1, read as the reverse complement.
ATATTTACTAATCTCACAGGGTACTTGGTTTCTGGGATACGTTACTGTCGATGCTTTGTGTCATCGGCGCGCTCAGCCAGCGGTTGTCATGGCGACTGGCAATCATCTTCCCCCACTATTTTCGAGCAAGCTCCCTCTGCGTCAGTCGTTCGCGAAGCCTCGCAGGCGGCGGATAGTGCGCAGTTCGTCATTTGGTTTTAGTGTCTATTGGTCTATTTCTTTTCTACCCCTCTGTAAGAAAAAATCATAAAAAACAACGAGAAAAACGGTGCGCCTCGGAGGCGCTGCCGCAAGTGTACGGTGCCGAATTTCATCACGGTGATTGACTTCGCTGCCGGTTCTTCTCCACACGGTCAATAATGAGGGACATGGCGGGCAAGATCGCCGAGTTGAAGTTCGAGGCACCCCTCGCACGTTTCGAGGAGGAAGATACGGCCAGCTTGAAGAATATGAATCTACTGACAGGTGCGAGGGAACACGCGTGCCGACTATTCTTTTGCTCTTTCCTGCCCGATTTGTGACGCATCTTCCCGTGTCGGACTCTCGTTAACCTCGTTGTGGATCAAAGTTTATCGCGATGTTTTCGAATCGGAATTGTCTCTGTTACGAATGCGTTTCGTCAATTGGTAAAATTCTGATCTTAATTCTGATCGTTCGTGAAACCGAGAGTCAATATATATAGAACTCCGATAATCCTTACTCTTCCTCTATTTTTATGGCAATCGATTTCGATTACTCGGAAAGTGGGTGACGATTGTTCGCTCATGAATAGACTGCGGGTATTATTTATACATCTACGGGAAATTTAAATGTGTAAGAATGCGCGCAATATAGAAGAATATGAGATACATTTAAAGGGTAGAACGAATCCTTACAGTTAGTTTCCATTTTTTTTTTTTTTTTTTTTTGTCGAGTCTATTAGAATATAAATTTGCGTAAACAACATCCGTAGTCTAGTTAGGAAAGAAAAATAATTCTCAAATAGGGAAACGCGTGGTTTTCTTGGTGTCCTGGGATGTTCTGCTTTGCTTTGACTAAAAAAGGCGTTTCAGTACGACGCCAGTGCGGCACTATAAGCGGAAATTTCGAAACCAAAAGAGTTTCTCGGTAGCGGGAACAGGTTTCGTGTGTCTCTCTGCATCAAGCGTGTAAAACGTGCGTGCACGCGTGGTCACGCTCATTTTGCGGACGTGCAAATTAAATGACGAGGGTGGCTCAGTATAGGCAGCGGTGAAGAAGCGACCTTCGGGCGACGAACGCGTAACAAAAGGCTACGTCATGCGTACAATTGGTGTCTAATATCCTTCATATACGCTTTAACTGTCGTATCACTTTTCACGACATCGTAGAACACACATCGTTGGAAATCTGGCCTGGAAACGCCGCCGGGGCTGCTGCCTAGAGAAACGCAAATATATGTTTTACGCTGTTCAGAGAAAAATCACGGATATTTAATCCTAAAAACATTCGATCCGCCATGCGTCACTGACGTCTACGCGAAAGTATGATCCATCGCGTTTATGTAACTGATAACACACCCGTAGCAAATGTAAATTAACACTCCCACCGGCCGCCGGTGGGTGTTTTTACGCTCAACAATCAATTTCTTTTTCGTTCGTTTTCTTAATTTTTTACGAGTCTACGATTTCTAGTATCTAGTTAACAATGCTTTTAAAATATCACTTCCAAATTACCAAATAAGACGTATCGATTTACGTAATTACGTATATGTCTACAGCGTTTGCAGCAATATAGAAAATCCAATTACACGGTAGCATGCAAATGTCAGAAAGCTTTTAGAAGTTCTTCTCGTAATTATTTTATAGCGACAGGCAAACGTTAATAGCCTCACCCTAGCGAGTCCTTTGTGACACGGCCCTCTGCGTATTACGTATAGAAACAATAAGCCATTGCGCAGCGTATGATTTATCGCATCTCGCGCTATCGAAACTTATCGATATTTATTTTACTCTGAATCGAATAAAGAACGATGACTGATAAACTGACGTGTCACCGGGTACTAAAAGTAGGACAAAGATAGAGGAAGAAAATAGATTGTATAAATACTGATGATGGCTTCTCTTGTTTGTCATATTTAGAGCAATTGCTGGACACCGGTTTAAACACGAGTTACGGAGAGAATTGCAACGCGAACGAGCCAGCCACTACGCACGAAAACGGTACCGATATGCTGCAAGAGGGGACATTCAGCCCCTTCAGCGGCAGTCTCGAGGATCTCGTTAACACCTTCGACGAGAAGATAACATCCTGCTTTCGCGATTACGGCACGAACGTCGAGTCTCTGGCACCCGTGCAAGTACGCACGCAGGAAGAAATTATGAACGAGTGCCAGTAAGTTTCTGGAGCGTCAATTGTTTCTTTTCTTTTTTTTCTTTCTTTCTTTTCTTTTCTTTTCATTTCTTTCTCTCGAATATATCCTATCACCGTGACGTACGCAGATATAAATTTATAAGCTATACAATTGATTGTAATAATCTTGTTTGTCGAATGTAGGTATTACGTAGAAGTTGGTCAGAGTATTTAAATGGCAACCAGTTTGCGAACGGTAGCTCCAAAAGGAAAAAGCTTCCTTGATAAGTCAATTAGTACGAGACACGAGATAATCTACTGGTGAATGGAAGATACAGCAGTTCGCTTGGTTTTCCTTCTTTTCCTTTTACGCATTATTATCGAACGACCTCTTTTTAACGGATCGTCGACGGCAAAAAAGAGATTATAAAGCGCGCAAGTGAAAATTACGTTGGTACGTGCGCGATTGAGAAGTTTCTATTACCCTTGGGTCACGCGATATCTCCGGTACAGTTATACCGGTTTATACGGCCATGTTCGATGATTAAAAAAGTAAAGCTGCTGACGCTGCGTGGCGGCTGCCCGGGTAAATGAATACCCCGAAGATTGTCGGAGTTATCGCATTCAAATTGTCGCGTTTACCTTGAGATATCTATTACGCCTTGCAGCTCTGCTGCGATCCTCGTTACAAAGTAATGATAGTTGCGCCACAGTTCTTGTCGAACGGAAGTAATCGTTTACGGTCATCACCGTTGCGATATTATATCCCGTGCGAATAATAATTACCGGTCCCATCGTTCGGTATTTCAATGACATCATTCAAGATGCCTAGCTATCTCGTTCAATGCAGCTTTTTGCAACGGTTTATAGATCGTATAAACGAGCTGCCGATGTTACAGCGTTACTGTTCTATTGGTTGTTCCGCCGAGTAATATCTCATATTCCGTTTAAGTAATCTCGTGTTAACGCTTTCTTCGACTCTCGTTAAGACGCGTAAACAGTTTCGCTCGATGACTCTGGCTAAACCGATATCGCTTGAACGTTACTCGTATGGTTTCATTAGGAAGCGTTACAGCTACTTGCAGTAAACCGCCAGATTGATACGGTTCAACGGCTATTATACTCTTGCTTTTGTCGACGGTACATTAATCGACCCCGTTGATTTTTTTTTTTTTTTCTTTTTTTTTCTTTTTTTTAAGTAATAAGCGAATGGGTTGCGATACGTAGGTACACGAGTTTGATTTACGGGCACGCGCTATGAGTTAAAATTGGAACAAAAAGTGGAGCAGAGTAATTGTATATATGTCGCTGATAGTAATTCGAGGCGTTTGAATTCGTTTAAACGAGACGCCAGGTTTTCGTTACGTGTCTCTGATCCTTAAGATCGCGGTATCGATTTTACAAGAAAAGTGTGCCGCCATGAGTACTCTCTACGTGACGTTTGCGGCGCGCGTTCTGCAGCTTTCTCTCCGCGAAGTGGACAGACCGCGTAACAAGAAAGTAACTTACCTTCTAATTAGACTATCGTCGCGCGCCGTGTACCGGCACATCGACGCTTGATCGGCCGGTTCCTTCTCGATTTCTAAATTCCACGTAACAAAAGGCGTGCTGTCGTTATTTCTTTTGCAACATTTTCTGGGTTTCATCCTCGCGAATCTCTTTTTCCCCGACCATAGCAGATTACGTAACGACGCGCTTCCTCTTTCCATATATTTCGATACGAGTTTCCGATTAGACAAATACGTCGTTTCTCCGATAAACCGACGTTTGGAAGATGAGCCACATAGACGTATAACTTTTGTTTTTAATATGCCCGTTCTTGCTCATTAAGCACGAATTTAATAACTTATTTAATTGCTTGCACGATATCTCTGTTCCCAAATACTCGATATATTTAGCGAGTAAATTTCATTATGCGCGGCACTGACGCAATTAAGAACGAAAATAGCTCATCCTTTGTGTATTAATTAAAGCAGCAGACGTAGAAGAAGAGTTCCAGGAAAAGTCGAGCATCGTGAAAGCTAATTAAAAATAGTTGAAATTCTTGACCGCGGAGACGCGTAAAAGGTTTCAGAGATTCCGGCAGAATATTCCCCATGAAAAATCGACGCTGTTATCCTCGCAGGTGCAGGTGTCCGACCGAATATATCCAACCACGTAACCACTCGGTGCAGGTGAAGTTCAACGAAGCGCAAAATTGTATCTTCTTCGCCGTAGAGTGTAGAGTAACACGGCGAGGCTCTTAAACTCCGGTTTCAACTCCGGTTGTGCATAAATTTCTTTGATGTCGCGCCTTTCTCGAAATTCGTCGAGACGTTCCGCTGCCTTTCATCGGCCCGATGCGGTCGGAGAAGAAAAGAAAATAAACTTATAAAAAAAGCATCGGTGTAGGGCGCGTAGTCTTTAGGGGCCGGAGCTGTTATATCAAAGGGAAACCACTTTGAGATTGTAACGGAAAGAATTGACTCTCACCCACAAGGGGAGGTCCGACTGACCCACGCATAGTTCTCTTCGCCTTGTATACTCGTATACCTGCATATTATGTACCTGCTGCTTGGACAGGCGCCTATCTAAAACTTCCTTCTTTTATTCCGTTGCTATAGAACTTGTATGGGCGGAGTTGTAGGGGAAGTAAATTCGATTCTTTCGCGTCTACTTGGCTTTGGCGTTTTAACCGTTTTCGCATAGAACGTTTACTATAAAGATCCTACGCGCTGGGTAAAGTTTTTTATGGCACCATAGCGGGATCTTTCGACGTCGTAAATCGCTACACGTACGTGTAATGAAATTATCGAAACCGGGAAGCTTGATCGAAGCTTAATTAAGGATCGTCCGAGTAGATCTTCTTCGAAAAGGATCAGATCCACTCTATCCTGGTATATTTCACTTTGATAGAAACTAAGATCCGTCTGAAATCAATTTCCCGAATTTCAGCAAGCGCAAACGCCGGCACAGTTTTAGATCGAGCATCGACGTATCGAAAGTTGAAGCGTCAGCGAGAAGTCGGGAGGTCAGTGGCCGAGGTTCGCAGAGATCGGACACGTGCACTCGCACGTGTCTCATTCGGCATCGGCGCCGCTTTCATATGCATGCACCAAGCCGGAAAGAATAAACGCATCCGTGCGTGCGTATCCGGTCTATTGTTCGTAATCCAATTTGCCACGAGACAAAGTTCCTGGCTCAGGAATGAGCGTTGTTCGACGGATGAAACGCGTCTCTTCTCTTTAGAGAGCCAAGGTCGTGGCTGCAATCGGTGCGCTCACCTTTGAACGCGAAACGCGGTAGCCTTCTCTTTTCACCTCCGAAAGACTTTCTCGCCCCACGGCACGTAACTTCCTTTCCTTTTTTTCCATGGCCCCCTTTTCAGGCCACGGGTCGTACGTTCTCTTTGCCAAGACTTTGCGCGTAGTCCTCCTTTTATCCTCTTTCAAACAGTTCCCCGAAAAAACCCCATGGAACCGCCGATTAGATGTACGTGGAATACAAGAAATCTTCGGACAAGCAGGCTTTGCAATTTTTCTGGAACGTACAGCTTAATGGAATGTTTACGTAGAAAGCTATGTAGCGTCGATTAAACGGTCGCGAGTATAAAAATGGTGGAAGAGAACTCGCGACGAGGGAAGCGAGAAACGTAAAGTGATACGAAAATTCGGGTGCCGGTGAAGGAACGGGTGAGTAACGTGATCACGGTAGCGAGAAATCGTGCATCGATCGAATCGCGCAGGGGTGCCCCATGAAAATTTGATCTCTGTGTTTTGTTCGGTCGTTCGTATCGAGCCACCCCTCTGGGTGGACAAACGTCAATAAAGCAGCGCTTGCGCCGTATCAGCCAACCGCGGTGCGATGTTTCTCGAGCGCCCTTTTTCTCTCGTGTCCCGTTTCTTTGCTTCTCAATTTATTTAGCTACGTCGGTGAAAAGTGGACGAGAAGAAGCACGCCGATAACATCGTAGAAATATGTAGCGAAAATGCTCCGGCTCTTTTGCATCGTAATACGTCTTCCATTGTCTGAAAAACATAAAAGGAAGAAGATATTAGCACGATGTTGCGAGGCATAGATTCGTCGTAGATTTTATTGGCGTTTTATCCGCACCCTTTGCTGTTTTATCTGGTTCGCTGTGAACTAGTTAAAATAGATTGAATCGCAGCAGTTTGTTAGGATAACGAATCGTCGAAAAGCTGCTGTTTTTCCTCGTAAGCTGTTTGTGTTACGCAACGGATAGCGTACGAAGACTGTACGAGCCCCGTCACGGATCATTGAACCGAAGAATGAATTAATAAGCAAGGGGATACACTCGCCTTCCCGAGAATTCAATTTCACTGCGTTTTTCTCGTTCCAGTTAATGGGGGAAAATGTACAAGTCGTTTCAAACGCGACGTTCATCGAAGGGGATGGACGTTACTCTCTTCCATGTATTTTCATTCGATTTCATTCGATACATCTTTTAGTATCGATGTTTATTTATCCTTGAATTATTACACGCGTCGATTCGAATGAGATATACAAATTTTAACGAATACGATAGAACTCTTTCTTCGTTTCTGCTTCGATAACTCTTTCGTCGGCAGATCTGGTCGGCTTGTTTAGGCGTTTGTCCCGAATGATGCGACCAACATGCGCACAGGATGAAGTCACTGCCTTAATGCACTTAACATTAATGAGAAACTCGAGTGGGTCGAATTGACCTCCATTTGTTAATCCAACACCATCGACCGGGCCGCCGTATGTTGCTTCTATTCTCCTTTTATTTCTGAGAACCGCTCGAGCGTTACCATACGGCAACTGGCTAAATGAGGAGAATAATAAGACCGAGACAAACGAAGTTAATTTGATCGATACGAATAATTACGAGAAAAAATTTGAAGGTTGCCAACGAACCGTGAAACTTCTGCTGCACTGCTAATTGAGTGTAATCGATTCGTTCGAGTTTGGTTTGGTTCACTCGATTATCTGGTAATCGTAGCGGGAATAAACTTAATTAAACCAAGGGATAAAAAACTAAATAAGAAGAAGAAGATAGAAGAATGAGAACAGAACTGTCTTGTAGATCGTATATAGTATTATCTGATCGAGATTGTTTGCAAATCGGAAGTATGAGAAAGGCTCGTCGATAGGATCTCGTTCACGGGTACCGATTCTATGCGAAAATTCGTTTCCTTAGAATGGACGCATTGTTGTCGAAATAAGTTAGACTTTGTTTGCAAGAGATCGAACGACTTATCTGTACGTGGTGTGTACACGACCCGGGAACCGCCTACGAGGAACTAGTGATTCACACGGTATCCCAGAAAACAGAGACTTCGTTTGAACGTCTGCCTCCGTCCTGGAATCTTATCGTGTCTTTCAACAAGCATTTAAAGCGATAACGTGTCTCCGAGGATGGTGCACAGGATGTGTAGGCCTTAACAAAATTTAGATTACGATGTTCGCACGATTGTTCTCCGTTTGACGGAGTTCGGTGAGACAATTCGTTGGCGATACGTTGCCGTTACTTGGCTAGTTTAAAGATAGAACAGTTGGTAGCTAGAATTGTGGCATTTTCTTAAACATCCTTGCCCCGAATTTTAATGCGCACCGTCTTTTAGCAAGCGTGTCTTTCTCGAGTCACGTAAGATTATATTTCGCTGTTGATCCCGAGTAATCGTTGAGAGTCGGAATGTAAAAATAGCAGTCGCTTGCTCGATTGATGGTTTTGAAACAACGGCAGACGACAATTCAGCGGGAGGATATGAGTCAGCTGGTGTCGTGCCTGCGTAATTGAAATTAATAACACGCCTAATGAAATTTAATGTGTCTGGAAGAAAAAAATTTCCCCGTTATCTCATCTTCTAACGAGAGATTCTCAACTTGCTGCTTTTCCTTTTTCTTGTAGAATGTGGTGGACGATCACCGGTACGTTCGGTAACATATTACCGATCGATTGGAGCAAATCGTACGCTAGGAAAATGCACATGCCCGCGCTCAATTTGAACGAGGCTCCGGTTTCGCACGAAAGGTGAGCTCTAGTTCCTACAGCAGCGTTTTAAGCAGCTTCTGTACTTTCTTTGCTGCTTTTCTTTCTGCAAGAATACATAGTTGACAAGGATAAAAGGGAGATATTTTAATGTGTTTCAAAATATACAAAGCGCGATCGACGTTTGCAAACTAGACGCTTTCGTTTTCTTTGCTATAGACCTGAACTAGAGGATTTAAGTAGCGAAGATGAGGCTGTCGCAACTGATTTGGACATGCATGCTTTGATCTTGTCCAGTAGCACCGATACTCACAGCCCAGAGGAACCGCTGAAGACTGCGGAGGAGGTACTCCGTGAAATAGACGATATAATGCAGGTAAATATGCAATTTCTTCAAGAGATCAATTCACTGGCAAAAAAGGAAAAAAATAAAAACATCTGTGTTGCGTAGGAAAGTCCGTCGATGGAAAGATCTCCGGATTCCGATGGGTCTTTATTGGATAGCGACGAGGCGCTGGAGAGGAGCAGAGAAGTTCTGGGCTCTCCGTTGCACGAGAAAAGTATATTTTCATAAGCAGATACGAACCAATAAACAGCATCAGAATGGGCTTCATAATCTTGAATCATGATCGTTTGTTCTAGAGCTAAAACAACTTACCTCCAGCCAACTGACTGAGCTACTCGGGGAGATGGAATCCTTGGTGGGAGCTCTGAGCGAAACTCTCATCGCGGAACTTGCATTGCGCGACGAGCTCGAATATGAGAAAGAATTAAAGAATCAATTTATCTCGTTGTTGTTAGCAGTACAAAATCGACGAAGGCAGCATCATGTCACGAGAAAGAGAAATCAAATGCAAAATGGTACTAGTCCTTTACCACAACATAGATCGCTTCAAGAATCTAAGGTAATTCGCGATTGTTTTAGAACGTCGAATTCATAAGCATAAATTTGAAATATTTCATTTGAATAACGTTGCTTACAGTATTTAACTACCGTAATTCCGTATCATATGGACAGTGGCCCACCAGACAATCAGGCATTACAAGTTCTCATTAAAAGTGAGTATCGCTGAATAATTATGCGAATATATTAAACGCTTAACTCTGGTATTTTACTTTGTAGTATTAAAAGCAATTAGCGAAGACAGTCCAACTGTACCTACTTTGTTAACAGATTATATACTCAAAGGTAAGAAAATAAATCTTGAGTTTTTTCAAATAAATGTGTAAGTTGAATGACTAAAAGAAATAATTCTTATTTTCAGTATTGTGTCCTACTTAGTGAGCGTACCATAAAATTCCTCACGGAAATCGATAAAAATCAGAAAGAAAGCTATTAATTATTAACGAATACAATTTGCTCTCTTCTTGCCAGTACGCTTTCAGCCGTTGTTGTGCCGCATAATCTTGCGTTAAGGCAGGTGATTTTGCTTCTAAATTGTGTCTCGAACTACACACTGTATCGACTTTAGATTCATAGATAGAATCCGTGACACTCACATCTAGTCTTACTTTATATATTATCACGTGTATATTATTTTACATAAGATACATTTCTAATAATCTATGTATGCGCTCTATAAAATACCTCTTAATCGTGTACGACTTATAAAATCTTCATTTTTGTATACGTCATCATGAATTTCGTGACAATTCAGTTTTTTGTAATTTTTTGTACATAAAGATCTTATCGAAATGTGTGAGCAAATTTTACTATATTACCGAAAATATTTATATTTATGTAGAAGAATATACCGATTAACTTGTAGATTACAACATATAAACTTGTGAATTTAGTATATATTGTTGTAATGCTCATGTACCTAGAATTATCTAGTAACTTATCGCGCAAAAATAAAAACACCTTGTTGCTGGAACAACTTTATGAATCTACACTTGAAATCTATTTAATAATTACATGCAAGATGCCATTGAACACTTTGTGTACAGCAACACAATTGTTTTACACGTATTACAGATATTGTGTTTGTTGAAATAAAGAAATAAATTAAACAATCTTACTATTGAAACGTGTTATTTTTATTCATAAGAAGGCAAGTTTTCTTTTTCATAATGTTTCGTTAATTTATATTTCTTTTTATTAGTTAATCAGTTTCGATCTTTTTTATCAATTTTCATTTGGCTTTTAATGAATTAAAAATTGCGAAATATCGTAACCACAATTCGATCACGTTACAAAAACATGTTCTATTATTATCTTACATTTGTTATGCAATATATATATATATATATATATATGTATGCATATATGTATGTATAGTCAATATAGTATATATATAGAATTTATTAATAACTTGTAATAGGATTTAATTTCATTACCAGTAGTTTCTATTTCATTATTGTATATTGTACTTATATATTGTAATAGAAATTTATACTTATCGATAATGGAAAAATGTAAATAGAAACATGATTAAATGCTGAACACGAGACAGCTACGGTGTTTGTTAAGGTTACTCCAAACGTATCCGTAGCAAAATATTTCCCTACAAATTGATTAAATGATGATGATTACAAGACAATTGAAGGTATGTATTTAATACATGTGACAAATCAGTATTGTGATTACTTACATACGTTATTATTTAAGAAATTTGCTTGCTATTTCTTGGCATAAAACCTAACCTACAAATTGTATAAAAAAAAGAAACAATTTGAAAATACAATAAAAATTGTTTTCCATTTGATATCTAGATACCTTCGCTTCGCACTTTATCAACAATAGCCCTTTTTGGAAGTGTTGTTGTTACAACTACAGGACTTATTGTACGTTATGATTTAGAAAAAAAAATTCGGCAAACAATAACTTATAAAAAGGCACTGAAAATATTTTATGATCATGAGAAAACCATTAAATATTTAGGAGAACCTATAAAAGAAGGAAGAATAACACTTCCGGAGTATAAAACTGATAATATTAAGAAATTCAGTGTTAATGTAAAGGGAGCTAACACTACAGGAAAATTACATTTTGAATATCAAATTCAACCAGATGAAAGTACTGACATAAAGAAGGTACAAATTAAATTTGGTGATATTCCTGACAAGATGTTTGTGATTCATGAAATTTAGTGTATATAATAATGAAATATATCGTATTGTTTTGTTTCTCTCTTATATTTTTGTGGTACTGTTTAAAAGTATACAAAAGTTTGTTATTATATAAGCTTCAAAGGAGGATTGACGTGGCAACTTAATTGTCTTTAACATTATAGTATCATCAATAAAGATGATTATAATTTATCTAAATGTCTGTAATGGCATATCTGTAACACCCTTTGGAACTTTAAGACCTCTTCTGGTATAACCAAATCCAGCTTGAATAATATATATAGCAGCTTCAACAGTTAATTGAATATCATGTTGATTACCAATGAAAGGATTTACTTCTACAAGATCCACTGCATTTAGTCTTTTAGTTCTGTATAAGATTTCCATTAAGTGAACAGCTTCTCTGAGTGACAATCCACCACGTACTAAAACAAGTGAACTGTAAGAACTAGAATGAAAATTATTTACATGGAAGCAGATAATTTACCAGGAGTTCCTGTACACGGTGCTTCTAATGGGTCTAAGGAATCAATATCAAAACTAACATGTAATGATTTTGATTCGTTAGGATCTATTTTATTTAGTGCCATGTAAACAACGTCATGAATACCTGGACAAAGATATCATTTAATCATTGATTTGTTAATGTTTTGTTTAACTTAAGTATATAATATTACCATATCTTTCAACATCTTCCATACCAAAAGCAGTAATACCAAATTTTTCAATAACTAGTCTTTCATAACGATCAACAGATCTTAATCCAATATAAGCTACATTTCTAATTGATAACCTGTAAATAATTATAACATATTTAATATATTATTTTATCCATTTCGTTTTGGTAATATTATTGTAATATAATTACAAATTACATTGGCTGTTGCCAATCCATTCCTGGTAGATGTGGCCAATAATCAGCTAATTCAGAAGTTAATAATGCTACAGGCATTCCATGAACATTTCCACTTTCGCTAGTTTTATTTGTATTTAGATCTGCATGAGCATCAACCCATATAACAGCTATATTTTCTTTTTCCTTTAATAGTATAAAGTAAAATATACAATGTGAAAAGAAAAAAGTGTAATTTTTAAAGTAGTAAATTATACCTTAACATGACCATCTATAGTTCCAATTCCTACACTATGATCACCACCAATAGTCAATACTCGTCGATCATCTTTCAAAATTTCTTGAACTTTCTCAGATAAATAACTTGTACAGCCAGCAACATCACCCAAGTGTGACATGTTATTTACTCCATCTACATTTTTTGCTTTATATGAAATATCACCATAATCTTTCACATCTAACCCTTTTTTAATGTAAAGAGTTACAAAAATTAGATTTTTAATTTTTAAAACTGTTTGAAGTCAATGAAATATGTAATAATAATCACCTAATGATTTTAATTCCCGCACTAATCCAGCTGTTCTAATCACCTCCGGACCATATGCTACACCTTCCTTATGCTATATTTATAATTGCTATATATTATTACTTTATATATTATGTTACTATATTACCGTATACTATAATACCTGTCCTTTATCAAATGGTACCCCAATTATTCCAACTTTGCCATAATTACGATTTCCAAATCTGGTAATAACACTTTGTAGTTTCTTTGATATATTCATTTTGTATATATGTACTTTTAATGTAGAATTCAATAAGCTAAAATAACTGTTTATTGACCTATGCCCTGAGACTGTTGTAATACATATCTGTTGTAATATAGATAACATATGAGATTTACAGCACACATTATAATATAATTGTATAAGAGCAAAACTTAAAAAACTTAAAAAGTTTATTAAATTGAGGATTACTACTTGTCGTAATATTTCGAATTTATTATGTGTAACATTTCTTATAAATGGTTTATCATATAAATTATTATTATATATGTGAAATTAATACGCAATAAAAATATTCGTAATATTTGATAATAATAGTACGTATATCACAATTTATAACACATAAACTAAAGATTTATTCAATAGCTTACAATAAAAAAATTTTTATTTTTAATTTTTTTTGTGTGCTAAAATTTATTTGGGACCAATCATATTTTCTGGCCTCACCCATTCATCAAATTGTTCTGCAGTTATGCCATTCTTCAATGCTGATTCTTTTAACGTAAGATTTTCTGCATGGGCTTGCTTGGCAATTTTAGCAGCCTAAAAAATATAACATTTATATTATATTTAGAGACTATAATAAACCAGTCTTCTTTTAATTAAAAAATTGTAATACCTTATCATAACCAATATGTGGATTTAAAGCAGTAACAAGCATTAAGCTTTCATTCAAGAGTTTACCGATACGATCTACATTCGGTTTAATACCGACGACGCAGTTCTTTGTAAATGAGGCACAGGCATCACCTAATAGTCTTGCAGATCTTAATGTATTTGCAACTATCATAGGTTTAAATACATTAAGCTCAAAATGGCCATTACTTCCACCAATAGTTACAGCAACTTGATTACCCATGACTTGGCAACAAACCATAGTCAATGCTTCGCATTGTGTTGGATTAACTTTACCAGGCATAATAGAACTTCCTGGCTCATTTTCAGGAAGAGATAATTCCCCTAAACCACAACGAGGTCCACTTCCCAAAAATCGAATATCATTAGCTATCTAAATAGAAATTTTATATAACGTAAAATAACAGATGCAGATTTTTTTAATTGAATGTTCTTTGAACATACCTTCATAAGCGAAACTGCTACTGTATTTAGCGCACCATGCACTTCTACCATAGTATCTTTAGTCGCTAAAGCTTCAAATTTATTAGGAGCAGTTACAAATGGTAAGCCAGTAATTTCTGCAATCTTTGCTGCTGATTTTTCCGCAAAACCTTTTGGTGCATTTAATCCTGTTCCTACTGCAGTACCACCAAGTGCTAACTGATATAATCTTGGAAGAGTATCTTTTACCCTTTGAATGCCATTACAAACTTGGGTTGCATAACCTGTATTACAATTATTTGTTTTTATAAAGATAGTTTAATACATATATTTTAATCCTGAATATTTTAATACCAACCTGAAAATTCTTGTCCTAGTGTTAAGGGCACAGCATCTTGAGTATGAGTTCTTCCAATTTTTATAATATCTTTCCATGCATTAGCCTTTTCTTCTAATGCTGCATGTAATTTTTCCAAACCAGGAAGTAATACTCTGTTAATTTCCAAAGCAACTGCTATATGCATAGCAGTAGGAAATGTATCATTGCTACTTTGAGATTTATTTACATGATCATTTGGATGGACAGGATCCTTTGATCCGAGTTTGCCACCAAGTAATTCAATTGCACGATTTGAAATTACCTAAATAAAATTAATAAACTAGTTAAAAGTCTACCTAATTATACTTAAATTATTTAATAATGCTAGAATACCTCATTGGTGTTCATATTGCTTTGCGTACCAGAACCTGTTTGCCAAATTACCAGTGGAAAATGATCATTATAAAGGTCTCCACATATAACATCATCTGCAGCTTTACTAATAGCATCTGCTATTTTTGCATCCATCCCATATTCTTTATTTACTAGAGCAGCAGCTTTCTTCAATATACCCATTGCAACAATAACCCCATACTAAAGAAATATTCGAAATATAAACTAATAATGTTATATACATAAAAACTTCCTTTTGTAGATTAAATTATTAGATTTCCTTACAGGCATTCGTTCAAAACTATCACCAATTGGAAAGTTCATTTTTGATCGCATTGTTTGTGCTCCATAATATTTGTCAGCAGGAACCTTTAGTTCACCAAAAGTATCCTTTTCAATTCGAAATTCACCACTTGACTCCTGAAATTACAATATTAAAAATTTATTATGATACTAATAATGAAATTTGTGTATAAAAAGAATTTGTGTATAAAAAGAATTTGTGTTTATATACCATATTAAAGAAGTAAATTATGTAACAGAACTGAATGAATATAGCTTCAAAATGGGTATTACAATAGTTTGAACAGAGGAAATTGAAGGTCACTCAGATGAAGCCAGTTATAAAACCATGTATGTGGTAATATGTATGTAGATATATACTCAGATAGATTTTTATGCTTGCACAATATCAAATTTAAAAAAAAAACATAACACAAAACAATTATATATATACATATAATTATGTAATATAAAAATGAAATATATAAATACTAGTATCTTCCATTATATAAACATAAAGATTTAATATGTCACGTTTAATTAATATTTTTTATAAAATAAAAAATTTGTATCATATCATCTATTTTCATAAAATTCATTCCATAATCTCTATTTTTATTGAAATGTCAGACGTGTTCAATTGTTATATTACAAATGACATGGTGACATCTCAAAAATATACTAAAAAAATTATCTATGGCAATGCAGTACTTTTTTTGTTTATAATATTCTATAAAATTATTTTAAGAACTAATTCTTTAATGATTATGTAAAAATAGTGCATGATCTAATTTAAAGATTTTTGGCGAGAATAGTAGAAGAGAGTAAATTACGAGAAAGAATAAATAAAATAATTTAGCTATAATTTAAAAAAGCGTTATTGAAAAATGTTACATTTTTAAGTCATAAGAATTAGTTTAAATGACATAGTAGTACCTTTTTGTTGCCTTTAGAAACTACTGATGTATACAATGACAGTCTTAATGTTAAAAAAGCCGATGATTTCTTCAATTCCAATAATCCATGATTGATAAGTGAACATTTCAATAAACTTAACGTCATTTTAATGATTTTTAACGTTTACTTCTTTCAACAATCGTTTCAAAAGTTAAAAAGTTTCGAAAGAATAACTAAAAATGACTGAAAGCGGCACAAGAGTGAAAACTCTGATTGAAGTGTGCACTAACGAGTAGCTTGAAAACTAAGCACAAAATATACTATAGATACATAGATTCTACGTGAGCTAAGTGAATATATCAATTTTATTACAGTTGCAAACATACAGTCAAGATATTGTGCGCAAATAAATAAGACTGTGATTGGTTTATATAGTTCATTAACTGATTTTAATTAGTTTAATATTATTACAAGTAAAAATGTATTCTGTTAGACTGCAATAAGATTATTTGAAATTTAAAAACTGTTTTAGATGTATTTTAATAAAAACATGTGAAAGAAATAATCGAAAAGTTTACATGTTGGTATTTGAACTTTTTGATTGGTGAGCTACCATCCTGGTTTCCAAAAACGTGAACTTTCAAACATACTATATAAACGTACCCATGAAATTTATTTCTTTTTGAATTGTTCTACTTTCAATTACGAATACAATGTCGACCAATTAATAGTATGTTAATTATTAGCGAAATTATGTAGCATTTTCACCAACCTATTAACTTTCATCGCCATTGTATTTATATTATATGTGCATGGTGGTATCACGTATGGTTGAAGTAACAAAATTATGGTGTATTTTTGAAAAAACGTCATCTAAATAGTAGTCGATAACAAACCGATAAATTTGTGTAACACGGTTTTATCATACTAGCCGTGTATCAATTGGAACTGGGAATTTCTAGTGATATCGAGAGTAATTATTCAACGATTAAACGAAGCGGTTAACACGCTTATTGAATTTTAACAACTTTAACAAAATTTTAAGATTTACGTCTCATGTAAACAGCACGAGGATCTTTACATGTCATCCTACTTAATGATCCTTATTATGTAATTTATGCAAAAGGGAATGCTATGCACAAAAAATTGTGGTTAAAACTTCGACGAGTTTGCATTACAAGTGGTGTCTTTCGAAAATGACTGACTTTTCTTCCTTTTCTACTTTTACGAGGTAAGTTAAAAACGTGTTTTATCAAATGCAACATGTGCCGTTCCCAACTTCTATATAAATAAACAAAAGCCTCTTACTACAATTACAAGTTATTTTACGAACAACATGTCTTCCAACTTTTAATTTGATAAAAAATACGTTTTTTATCCTTAACCTAGAATGTCACGAGTACCGGGCTTCTTGTTTTCAAGTAATTTCTAAAATAATTTGAAATCATTGTAGCATTTTATGTTAATCAGTTGTATTCTTTAATTTCTTGTGATATATGTTTAAAATTTATGTGACTGAGATATGAAATCCGATTTTGGTATATAATCATTGCACATAACCGATCATTAATATTAGATTCTTATATTTATTTTTTAATTGAAATCCTAGAAAAGAGCTTAATTTTAAGTTGAAAAAGTGTACTGTGCTTTGGAGATGCAATTTCTATAATTAAGAAGCTTTTATCATATTTATCGGTTTTATTTAAGATGTTGTTTAAGTTGTGAGTTAAAGTGTGGTTTAAGTGTAATTATCTGAAATAAATGTTTTCAAAAGTTAATTATTGTAATCAAGGAACAAAATATCAATAAGAATCTCACGAGCAAAAATAATATCTCTTTTTGTAAAGTTATACAATAAAATTTTACATTAATGTAACAAACATTATTGCTAACAAAGAATGTTTTTGTATATTTATTGCATGTAAATTAACTTTTATGTGAAGAAAGCACATTATTCTATTAATTTATAGTTCAGCCATATTGTTATGAAAGATATAAGCAATAGTCTTATAAGCCCTCAAAAGTTTAATAAAAGAAGTAAAAATAAATATTTAAGTATTTAAGAATTATTTTTATGACTATAAATCTTAATGTATTTATGAATTTGCAGGGTAATCAATAAAGTATTAAATTTTGTAAAATGTACTGTTAGAACCACTTTTGTGATACTCAACAATATTTATTGTATACCAACATATGTAGTATGGATGACATTATTGTTCCCTGTAAAAGTTTATCAACCACAAGTATATTGGAGAATCGAAGGATTATTTTTCCATTGGCTATTAGCAATGGTATCTACGTGGACTTGGTCTGCAGGTTATGATAGTGAGTAAACAAATAATTTATATATTTAATTAAAATAGCAATATTAAAATAATACTGAAATAATAAATAACATTTAATTTATAGTAATAGAACAAGGTGATGATATACAAGAAATTATTAGTGAAAGAACGTTAGTAATAGCAAATCATCAAAGTACTGGTGATGTTCCTATACTCATGACAACATTTAATGCTAAGCCAAATGTGTTACCTAATCTAATGTGGATTATGGATAGGATTTTTAAATTTACTAACTTTGGTATAGTTTCTATTTTACACCAGGACTTCTTCATTGTATCTGTAAGTGATTATAGATTTTTCAGTTTATTAATAACATCTTAAGTAACTGGGTTACTTTATTTTTAATGATATTTTGTGTTAGGGTCGAAAACAAAGGGAAGAAAGTTTAAAAAAGTTAGAAAAGCATTTAAAAGAATCATATATTCCATTGAGCAGAAAATGGATGGTTCTCTTTCCAGAAGGAGGTTTTTTATGTAAAAGACGAGAGACATCACAAAAATATGCTAAAAAGAATAATTTGCCAATTCTTGAAAATGTAACGTTACCGCGAGTAGGAGCAATGCAAACTATATTTGATACGATTGGTCCATCACAAGAAAATAATACAGTAGGACAACAATTGAATAGTAGGCCAAGTAAATAATTTTATAGAAACTGTAGTTTAACTTAAGTTCTTGTTTAATTACAATATATTAAGTAATAATATGTATTGCTAATCTGTATAAACTTTTTGTAGATATGACGGCAGCTAAACCACAAATCAATTGGATTCTAGATATAACGATAGCATATCCTCAAGGTAAACCACTTGACTTACCAACAATTATAACTGGTTCACGACCACCATGTGAAACAGTATTATTTTACCGAGTTTTTCCTAGTTCAGTGGTGAGTATTTTAGACATATGTAGATTGTCACTCATTCATATTTTCCATGAGAATATCTTATTACATCATTGGTTTTAGGTTCCACGAGAACCAGAATTATTGTCTAAATGGTTATATGATAGATGGGTTGAAAAAGAAGCACTTTTGGAAAACTTTTACAAGTATGGATCATTTCTTGGCACCCAGGCACCTGTCAATGAAGGTTCTAAAATCCATCAGGATCCATTGAGATTCCTAGTCCTTCATTTATTTTTTATAACATCTAGTTATATACATTATAATATGTTTACCTATGTGCTATCTTGCTTCTGGTAAAGCGTTTTATACTATACAAGAAATTACGTTCAAATATGTAAGTAAAATTAAAATGTAGTAAAGTAAAAATATTCCTGCCTCAAATATTATTCTTGATGTTGACTAACAAAACTAACGTATGTATGGATTGTCAATTTCAAATGAATGTTTATAATCTAATTATGTCATAGGTAGTGAATTACAAATACCCGTTTCGTTACTATTCAGATTTAATCGTCATTATTTGCCTATTTTGTTGATGGTACGAATATAATTTAAAGTATGCTTCGTATTACAATAAATTATCAACAACTTTATGGAGCACTGGGATCACCAAAAATATTAATTTGAGACACTTATTTGCTGCTATTTTTCTATATTGACTTCACAACAATAACTTACAGTTCACAGTATAGTATAAAACGCTTATATTTGGTAAACAAAATTAATAATATCAAATCGTTAATAAGTTTACTTTACTTGGATAACTAGTAATTCAAGATAATATCAGTCTATTTTATTAAGTATCGACGCTTAAATTTCTGGATATATAAAGCTTTATAATATTTTGCATGAAATACTATTACGTTTTTAAAAACGATTCAATTTTTTTTTATAATAAATTCACGATAAAATTACACTTCAATATTCATATTACCTATATAAAAGAATAATTTAATGTTTGTTGATTCAATTACAATATCTAATGCTACTAGTTGCATGATAGTTTTAAAACATTCTCTATTGATATGAATGTTATTTTTTTTATTTGTTCATTTATTATAAATTGCAAAAATGTATCTATATTTGATTATTTGTCTGGAGGACTTGGCAGCATTTTAGGCGATTTTCATAGTATCCTGCACGTATGTTTTGTAATACGATATCTTAAATATTATCTTGAAATGGAATTGCGAAATGTAATAGTAAATTGTTACTGCTGTTTTGAAGCGGTGATAGTAAATACCATTTCGAAGGGTATCCATTTATTTGTGATACGTGATAGGAAAAAAGTATTTTTCAATGCGAAGTCAATCATATAAACATAATTTTTTAACATACTAGAAAACTTATATAAGTTCATAATTCTATGAAGAAGTAGATGTGAAATTTGACGTAAATTGTTTTGAAACTTGGCAGAAATAAAAATAAAAAAATATCTTCTGAAATCTGTCAAAATAATTAAGGTGTGTATTTTATTGTTAAACTTCAACCAATAATAACGCTGTTCAGTAAAAGAAGACGATACGTCAGCCGTGCCTTGTTCCTACGGACAAACCTCAGTGTTAATTGTATATACGCATATGCAAATCACGTGCATAATTTTCATAGTCAAATCAACGCCTACAATTAGTTCTTAAGATATTCATATTACATCACTTTATGAAGGAGGACTCATATTTGCATGTATGTAGAAATAATAGAGTTATTAAAGACAGGTTCTCAATGCTGCCTAATTGGTTATTGTAAAATAAACGTATAGTCCAAATCGAAAGCAATTTCTAGACTGATGGATCAAAGAAGTAATTAGCCAATGCACACACGAAATAAATATTCCTTGCCATGGAATAGCAGTAGTAGTTAAATTTTGGTTATGATTATTAATGGGAAGTTTTTAAAATGTAACAAATTCAATGAGATCGATGTTGATATCAAACGATAGACGTAGATATTATTTATATATAAAAGATTAAGTTTCTGTAATATACGATTGCGCGTATTAAAACACGGATGTTTCGAACACATAAATTTATATGAAAGAACACTGTGTTATTAAAATATACTATTATTCCTGACATCTTTTGCATTTGATTGCATTTAATATAAAATATGTAGACACAAAGTATCTTCAAGTATCTTGCAGGCAGTATCATGGTAGGAAAAAATGATCAAATCAAAAGAATTTAGATTTGCGAATTCAATGATAACCTATTTATGTCATAAATGCATTTTTACTTGATAAGATGATAAAATGCTGTTATTGTTTATTTAAGGGAATACTTTAAATCATGATGAAATCTCTAGTCTTGGTAGCAAATTTTAGAAACCATAAAACGAGATTCTAAATATGTCACCAATTGTACTATAAGGGATTATTAAATTTATGAAAATAATTTATGTTTCTCCATTACGAAAACTGCAGTACGTCGTTTAAAGTTACTCAATTGAAAGAAATAAAATTAACTATATCGCTAATCAAAAAAAAAAAAGGTTACAAAATATACATTAAGATTCTGCTAATACTTAATTGTAATGTAAAAATAGCATAAATAAGCTCTTATTTATGTTTAAGAATATAGAAAGGAAACAAAACAGAATGTAACATAATGCTAATTGCATAATAACGTATTTACTCCATTATAAGGGCCAATATTTTCGAGATATTTAGCTACATTAGATTTAAAATAAAACATATAGTACAATAAAAATTAAAATGTCAAGATTCATTAATAATACAAAATGCTGTAATTAAAAACAATGTTGTATTTATTACAAAATATATTTACAACTTTATGGTTATTACATTAAACATTTGTTTCTGTGCTGTGTATGAATTACAAAGCATATTGTTGAAACCTATCACATTTTATACAGCACACTCTCTAACAAAATATCAGTATAGAGAAGAAAACAAAATAACGAAGAACTGGTTGTGTTTGTTTGTGCTTTAATTTCTTTACTCTTAGTGTTTTCATAAAAATATTTCTATAAGAGACAATGTTATTTATATGTATTATATTTAAAACAAAGCTTTGTTATTATTATAATATCAAAGCGTGTTTTACATATTATTATCTTATATCCTTTTTTAAAGATATACATAAATAGCATTTAAGATTTGTAATGTTATAGACAAAATAAAAATACCGAAGTTGAAGACTTTACAATATATACTGGTATTTGCAACATTAGTGTCCTGTATGAAAGGTGTTTAGAAGCTTTGATTTTATATTTGTACATTACATACAGTTTTTTAAAAAGTATAAACATATAGCTAAAAAAGTATTTAACTATTTTTTCAGAAAAAAGTCATTGTAACAATGAAGTTTTAATATCCGCGAAGGAGATGTGTAACGCTCAAAAAATAATAGGTCATTTTTGTGCAATGCACGAGGCAAATATATTACACTTCATATTTGTATCATAAAAATGTTTACACAATCTGCCATGTTTTTGACTGCATCTTAGGTATGACTGCAAATTGATATTCACATATATTATATAAAAACAAATGTAAAAAAGATGTAACTTAGCGTAAGTCCCCGAAATTTTACAAGAAAATACCTTGCTTGTATTCTTTTCTTATATAAGAACTTTAATAAAATTGTTTTTAAATTACGTATAAAACTTTTCTTGCATAATTTAATTTGTTATTCTGTGCATTCATTAATTTATTTTTCCTTTAATAAATCGTTTTCTTAATGAATCGTGTGTACTAAAGTAGAATGAAATTTTGAAATTCCACAAGGTGGTGCAGTGGCGACGTATAGTGTCAGATGAATAAGTTATTCGCACTTACTTGATCTGGATCTGAGCAGGTTTGAGTTTGGATTAGTTTGCACTTGTGTTAGTAGCATCTTTCTGTGACAAATCACGTTTATATCACGTTTATTTACTTAATCTTTTATTGCATTTAAAACATGACAACTCTTAGGCCTTTCACATGCAACGACTTATTTAAATTCAACAATGTGTGAGTATCGAAATATGTATTTATCAATTGCTAATATTGTGTTTAACCTAAATATACAATTTTAAGTAAAGACAATTATTTACTGGCATTTTTAACAATTCTATTTTTTTATAGAAATTTAGATCCACTTACGGAGACAGTATCCTTTAAATATCTTACATCTTATTACGCTTGTTACTTAAAATAAATATATTTATTTACTACACAATTTTGGTATATATTTTTCTTAATTTTAAACTTATTAAAATTTTACTTGGTAAAATTTTGAACTAGTATGGACTTTCTTTTTATACACATTATCTAGCACATTGGCCAGAGTATTTTCAAGTAGCGGAATCACCAAGTGGAGAAATTATGGGTTATAGTAAGTTTTTTTCTTGTATCATATAAGATACTTTTCCTCGATAGTGCATTGTAATTAATATTAGAAATTTAAAGTTATGGGAAAGGCAGAAGGGCAAGGGGAGAACTGGCATGGTCATATAACAGCTCTTACAGTTTCACCTAATTATAGGAGATTAGGTTTGGCTGCAATGTTAATAGAATTTTTAGAGCAGGTTTCAGAAAAGTAAGTTTAATGGTAAAATATGGCTTGATAACATATATATTCTATGTTCTAATATATTTTATATTATTACAGGAAGCAAGCATATTTTGTAGATCTCTTTGTAAGAGTTAGTAATAAGGTGGCAATCAAAATGTATCAACAATTGGGATATATAGTTTATAGGACTGTTTTAGAATATTATACTGGAAACCCAGATGAAGATGCTTTTGGTATACAAATTACTGCTATTTTTTTAAAAGATTTTTAAAGTATAAATTAAATATTCTGTTTTTTTCTTCTTTCAGACATGAGAAAGGCACTTTCAAGAGACATAAAGAAAAAATCAGTGATACCATTAACTCATCCTGTAAGACCTGAAGAAATAGACTGAATCCATGATTATGTATATTGTTAAGGGTTTAATCTAAAATAAATGATAGGTTTTATGAAAAGCATAAAAATTGTATCATGACAAGGTTTTTAATACATACAGTAAGTAAATAGTCTTTCAAAGTGTAGATCCGAGCAGTTTATTTCTTTTCCTGTACAATAGTACAATGCTTCTCGCTCACACCGCTCGTGCCCTTATGCGTCGTTTTATGCGAATAAATAATAAATAGAAATGTAAGGTGGTAGGCTCAGAATATTCTGTAGACAGCTAGACGATCGCAAGAAATTTCTACCACGATTGTAGCCTTTATCAGCTGCCCTCTTCTCATTCTACTATATTTAGAAACTTAAGACTAAGGTGATATTTACAGATCAGTGACTCTTTTTACTGCATCATGATACAAAGGTGCTAAGCACCTAAATAGTAGCATTTCATTGCGTATTATAAAAATTAAAGACAAAATGTCGTTCTTGCATATCTTTGTACTGCTCCCAGTAATCTGAGGTTTCTATCGTTTTTTATTTTATATAAATCTTCAATGCGCTAAACAAAGCCGTGCATAGAGTTACTTTGTCTATACTGCTCAGAGAGGCACAGTCACACTCAGCCTATCTCAGGAATTATAAAATTATAGAAGTCTTGTACATATTGCACGAAAGCCCTACTTTTAAACTTTTATTTATTTCTGGATACTAAAGAGAAGGAAGACATTTGCTAGTTATGTAGGACACGTCAAGCGAGTACAAAACTTCTATACGTGACAGGATCATCGTTTAATTAGTACAAAAATGTTGCACGTATGTTACCGCAGGAACGATACTAATTATTAAAGAAAACGCGTTCCCATTACATCTATTTGGTCGTGTCCTTATAAAACGAACTTATTTGCTTAAACATTAAATAAATATAAAATATGAGACTAGCTGTTATCAAAATAACATGATAATGTGTAAGTTCCATTTGTCACTTTCCGTACAAAGAATTTTTTCTTATGATTGAGCTTAAATTCAACCAGACTTAAAGTTAATACTGTCTGTACTTACTGCCACTGATCAACTGTATTTTTCAAATTAGTCATTATAAAATATAGAAGAAGTAATTAATTAATGCAATAAAAAATCGTGTACAATAGATTTTAAATTAAAACGGATCATTATCTGAATAACGTAGTGATCGAGGGTAAGTTTTGAATTTACAATGACAGTAGGTACAGTTATTACGCTTGAAATATCTTTATATTTGAAAAATCTAAATACTTATATCCATGTGTTTGTTTTTGTTTGCAACTGCAAAGCAATTGCAGGCTCGTCGTACGTGTACTGCGATCGATTTGGCAAGAAATAAGAATTTCGTCGACATATTCTCACATTAAAGACAAAGGTATCGCTGCATCACTCACTAGACTTCTAAACATCCATTAACTCCGATTAATTATATACATATGTGATAAATCACTTCTGTTTCCTTATCTTACGCTAAACGTTTTGAATTTGGTATATAAATACGGTAGCAAAAAGTTTCAGCACGATGCCTTAGCTTTTTTTTTTAATGAAATTATTCGATGTAATTTCAGACATACTAATTTATTTTAGGCAGTGTTGCAGATCGTTTTCGATTAATTTCAGTCACCCACGTTTATATCGCGTTAACGTGGACCACAGATTTTTGCATGCTGTCAGGTATGTACACAAAAACGTTGTCTGTCAAGCATCATCTCTAATTTACACAAAACGCAACTAAAATCAACTACAGCGCACACGTTGCTGAGCGTCGTCCAGTGTATCGTTTTACGCAAATTCTTACAATACAGACTGTAGTACCTTCGAATATAAAGTTAGTGCCTTGGCAGGATCAGACTTTCATGAGCGAAATGCCGTATTCCCCTGCTTCTTTTTCCCAATTCGATTGACCAGTCTTTTTTTTAAGGTCTTTGGTGGTCTGGCGTCGACTTTAAAATATCTGGTTGCGTTGGAAGACAGCCCGAACCTAGTTTAATTGTTATTTCATCAGTGGAAACAGAGAAAAAACGAAATACAAAAGTATGTATTTTTACAAACCGGTTGTAGGTCTTAGGGTCGATTTGATGGATCTGTGAGACCCATTACGAGTTAATGTGTTCATCTGTGGCGTGCCAGGTAAAGTATGTCCCAAGGCGTTCATGTAATCGGCAATCAACAATGTTATCTCCAGAATCTGTACAGATACGAATAGATAATATTTAATATTTAGAAATCTCGTTTCAATTAGATTACTCGATAATATACCTTAGGTTTTGAAAGAGCAAATAAAAGTTTTTGCTCAGCTGCTCCTTCGTCAGGGCAAGCGACCAGCATAAAATCATCCAAACATCCTCCGAATGTAACTATGTTCGCATAATTATAACGACACATCACTGCCATCGTTTGCAATTCTAGTAGAGTAACACTATCTTCGGAAACTGCTATCCATACGGTTATCGGTTCAGCTTGCTTCAACTATGAATCAAAATATTTTTAAATAATTTTCTTTTTCATTTTTTTTTAATCTATAAATATGTCCTGTTATTAACCTTTGCTTGATAGAGTGTAGCTCCGAAGAAAGGCCACTTCCTGGTACAAGTTAGATATATGCGAACACAGTCTAATACGCTACGACCTTTCAAAGCGATCCACTTTTCTTGAAGTTTTTCTTGCAGTTCTCTGCAACAAGAAATCCGTGATATTAAACATAGCTGATACTTATTTATGTTCTTTGTAATTTACATGATACTTGCCTTAATTGCTCGGCAGTGATATTTGTCCGATATCGTATGGGATAAAATTTGTCTAAAGCTTGAAGCACCAAATGATGAGGATTGCATCCTGGACCACTCCCTCGAGCTTTGTCGTTGTTATATTCGCCAAAATCGATCTACAACGTTTCATCGTTACATTAACGGTATTTTCATCAAACAAACTGTACCGTTATTTTCAAAGAGTAGCTTTACCTGTGCCATTAACGACGCAAGTTCGAATGCAAGTTCTCGATTTACCGGAAATTTGCCTTGCACGACTTGCTGGTTTATTTGGTAACACAGAAGAAGCCTTTCTCTGTCGGTTTCCATCTTAGCTGCCTGTCTCCAATAACATCGCGATTTGTACGTTAATTGTATCACCCTGGTATTCTCGAATTTTCCTGAACCTTTTTCTCTTAATGCGGTTTCCCATTTGGAGATTATATCACAAAGCTGGAACCAATAAAATTATCGCGTCGGAATATTTTCGTCTACCGTAATTTCTAAACTCTGCCGAGATGCGCATACTTTTGCTTGAAGATCGATGAAATGTTCAAGATCCTTCTCGATCGGATCGTCACTGAATAACGTGAAACCCGATTGATGAACGTCTCGGCAACCGATTTCCTGGTTCAGAGTATTCAGAAATTCTTCTATCGTTGTGCTGCCATCGAAGCTTACAACCTGATACGTCCCGTTCAAGAAGTGAACCGGTATCGCATGTGGCAGGGAATGATGGTAGGGATTTTTCATTAATATCGATAGAACCTCCATTCTCGAGGGCTTCACCTCCCTTCCGCCGTTTTGTAACGTCCTTTCCAACGCTCTTTCGCAATAGGCTGCGTATTTGCCGCACTCCGTTCTAACGAAACAACAAATTCATACATTTAAGTTTACACGTTCCGGTTCAAATATTGAAATTTGAACGCCAATAGAACGAGAGAAGACCGCTTACTTAGTATCAGCGTTTCTTTGTAGGTGTAACTTCAGGTACCAGAGTAGCCGATTGTTTCTTGGTAGGAATAGAGAAACAGCGAGCGCGAGTAGCTGCCATCCCTGGATAAGAACGTACTGGGCGGGATTAGTTTTGCAGTCCAAAATCGTTGACGTCGAGTGGCCCTGCATGAGCGGAGGACTGTGAGAAGTGGAGGCCGTCGACTGTGCGTCCGCATTTTCACCGCTGCCATTTGCCGCGGGACTTTGCGTATCGCAGGTGAACAGCGATTGCGTGGCGCAGAGAAGGAGCTGCTGCAATGGTATGCTGGCATACTACTATATCCCTGGATCGAACCAGACCTAATCTACTACTTTTTTATTTTTTTAATTTAATTTTTTTTTTTTCTTTAAATAAATTGCGCTCCACTGTCCTCGGTTATTATTCGTTGGCAGAATTTATTTTATCAGGACATTCGGGGATACGTGTTTTAAAATCTCTTAGACCTGTGCAGTTCGTCGAGTTTCTATTATGCATTTGGAATTGTACGAGGAGTGTTGTCTGGGACAAACGTTCGAATGCCCTCGGATCTGATGGAACACTCTAGATTCGTTACACGTCATAATATAATGCCTGTTAGTAATGTAAGCAATCGAAATCGGTCTGATTAACGCATAACTCTATGTGTGTTAATCACATAAAACGCATGAACTGTAATAAGTCGAATGAATTAAGAGAAATGTGGATGAGATAAGCGCTTTCGTATTTTTTTTAGGCCATGTGAGTCTACCTTACAGCTCGAAACCATTTTTCTTTCGTTCGTCACGGACGAACGAATCGCTCGAACGCGTTCTGTCTCCTTATTATTCTCCTTGACACTTGTGATATACTGTACTCAACGATGCTTCCGAAGCTCTCGATATAATTACATTCTACGACGTACGTTCGAATCTGTAAGGAGCTTCTAGCTGTTGTTGCTGTTCTTTCCTTTTTTCTTGAAATAAATTTTCTTATATAACCGTTTATGACCAGATAATCAAAGACTAATTTTTCTAAGCAGCATTCAAAAAAACAGAGAATATTTTGTAATGAGCTATCGAGCAAAAAAACGTACGGAAACAGAAACAAAAAACCAATCTAGTAAAAAGATGTTTTTCTGTGTGTGGTTTTTTATGTACACCAACATACCATTCTGCAAGTGTGTGTGCCGCAGAACGTATTTTGACAAGTCCGGAGATCGTGCTACTTTATTAAAGAATCGGACGATCGATCGATAATGCATCGATGATGAAGTATGATCGATGAAATAAAGAGTTGAGTCTAAGTGATTCTTCCGCGATGAGAGGCATGAATTGTCGAAATATGTTCGGCTCACATGATAGGGCATCAGGGTACAGGTGATCGGGTATCATGTATAAATATCAAAAAGTACACAATAAAAATAAAACAAACTTAACATGACGATGTTCTATGAAAAAAGATAACAAGAATCGAAAAAAAAAAAACGCATGCGATTTTAGAGTAGCCTAGAAGAGCACACGTAAAGCAGCAAATGAAAATGAAATGTGAATGAATGTTAAAACTAAAATCGTTTTCTGTTAAATACTTCGTCAAGTATTATTAATGTTATTGTTATTATTATCATTACGATTATTAATTATATATTGCTTTCGCAAATAAACGACAACCAGTTGTATTAATTATTAGTCGAGTTACTTTACGAAGGAGAACGAAGGATAAACAGAGAGACAACTAAACAGTTCACCGCTACTTCAACGGAATTACTTCGTATAATACTTGACTAAGCGTACCCGATGTACCATTTCTTCTCATTATACGCAAGCGATATATCCAATTATACATTCGTTTTTTAACTAGCCTTTTTTGAAGAATACCATGGATTTTGAACCTATTAGCTTGATAATAGCGTTTCGGCCAATAGGTAAAACGTTTATTACAAATTACGCGACGAACGTCGGCTGTAAAAATGGTACAGGGTTCAGAGTGTTTGTTAAACAATAAGCAGGACTTACAACGCGCGCAGTACCCAGCGACACAAGTCTGGCGGCCTTTTTTACCTGTACGCCCAAACGATGTTGAGTATGACGACTTGTCTGCTTTACCAATGCACATATGAATTCAGATTGTAATTCAGGCTGGTCTATGCATTGTTGCAACGCGTTTTGTGCTAATACCACATGGTAGTCTATGCCTGCTTGCTCCACTGCCACCGACATGAACAACTGACAAGCCTGTGGCGTAAAACATGGGTTTTCTTTTTTTAGTATTTCCTCGTATATAAAATTTCCGACATACGATATTTTTATAT
This sequence comes from Bombus confusus, assembly GCA_014737475.1. NCBI lineage: Eukaryota > Metazoa > Arthropoda > Insecta > Hymenoptera > Apidae > Bombus > Bombus confusus. The sequence continues at coordinate 1,676,601 of JACXIV010000033.1, read as the reverse complement.
TTTATGTATTAACCTTGAAAAGCTTGATAGCCTCGGTCTGCAAGGCTTCGGATGTCAAGCTGGTCAGTGGGCTAGTGATGTTCTCTTTCGTGTGGAGCAACAGCGGGTGTCTCCAGAGGACGCAACTAGGATCTCCATCGGTTTCCATTAATCTTTGTACTAGTTGCTCGTACTGAGTTCCAGCACTAGGTCCGCCTCCAGATACCACCGTCAAATGGTACAGCCAATTGTCTTTATCTTGTTTGTGAGGCATCAGCAAGTATGTAGGGCCTTGATGAGTAGGAAAAATACCGATTGTTCTTTCGTGAGGACCCTCGGCGTCTCTTTCTTCGCTGTCGCTGTCGGACACGTGCTCGACTTCTTCTACTCTAGCGTCTCTCATATTTATTTGTCCGATAGGATTCTGAAAGACAAACGAAACGTAGAGCTTGGTGATATTCGCGTATAGTCATCGAATAATATACACGTGGAAAGATCAGTGGCTTACCGTATCGTTAGGGCACTTAAAGTAAAGGAACATTTTTCCGATGAGGACGCACCAGCACTTCTTAGCGTGCCCGTTTTTCACTTTCGTCAGCCATCCCTGTATCGTAGGCTTATTATCTTCCTTGCTGAGCAAAAGTTTCGTCGCGTTCCGCCTTTGTACATTTTGTAAAACCCTTATCCAGTCTTCCATCGTTGCGATACAGTCTGCCGTTAAGTAATACGTTTTCTTCCCTGTTGATATCTCAAACGTGGCAGCACCTTCCGCCCTGTTTATCCTATGAAAAAAGTCACGGATAACTTTAATTCTTATCGTACTTTCGTACGAGGAAAATACGAGAAAATATATATCGCTGCGCGCTTACCTGCACACTTCGTCCAATACAATTTGGCCTTGAGGTTTCCGATTCACATCGTTCTGACTTTTCCAATAGGTCAGCACACCGTTCTTCAACACGAACCACCTCTTTCTCCAGGTTTTTAATTTACCACCGAGTTTCGCAAGGTGGCCGGTCTTCTCTAAAGATTCTTGTCGCTTTGGACTCTCGCCGGAGACTCGCATCAACAAACTCGGCATACTAGATTCGAAGGATGTGGAGCTTAGAGCATCGGGAGGTATGGCGTAGTCTTCCGACAGGCCAGATTCCAGAGAGGTGTCTGTAAGCGAGGCGATTTCCAAGTTGTTGGATGTACGATCAGAGTGTTCGACGATGGCGAACGATAATTGAAATGCTTACCACGTTTCACGCTTTTGCTAGGGGAACCGCTGGAGCTTCTCTTGGCAGGACTAAGGCTACTGGTGGTTTTAACGCTTTTCGATGGACTACTTCCACTGCCAAGCGAAGAGTCCGTGTTGTCGGAAGAGCTGTTGGTGATTCTCGTGTTGGTTTCCGTTTGATTGGGATGCTCTTCGCCGTCCGAACTGTCGTCGGAACTGTCACCAAAGGGCATTGACCTAATTTGACTGGCTCGCCCTAAAAAATCATAAAAGAATCATGTACACTCGCCCTTTTAACATTAATACCTGTTAAGAAACGAACGACAGCGACTTACCCTTGACCGTCGCATAGACTGGAACTGAAATATCGCAATAGCCTTGGGAGTTGTGCGCAGTCAAGTTGTGTCCTGTCGCTTGGGAATGTTTCGACGAGCTAGTTGTATTTGTCATCGTGGAAGGCGCGGATTCCTCGTTCGTCGGTGGACCGATGCCAAGCCCGCCATCCGCTACCTATGGAATTCGTAAACGGGTTTGTTTCCTGACTCTAACAACTTGACGAGTACGCTCGTAATGCGTGTTTTCTCATAAATATAAGACTCGTTGATTTTCTACTCTGGAAACTTCTGTTAACCGTGCACACGCACAAACGAACCTAATAAGATTGACTTGTATATCTGTACCTGATATATCTTGGCTTCCCAACTGGGAAATCGGTGCAACGGTGGAGTGGGTGGTCGAGGACCTTGCGCGCTTTGAGCCCAATTCATTCCTTCCCTACTCGGCGTGTAGATCTCCGCGTAATCGTGAATAGCCTCCGAGCTGCCGCTGTCTCTGCTCGTCTCCGAGACTCCAGGTATATTCGGTAGCATCACCAAGTTTTCCACCGCCGCAGCGAGCTCCTCCGACAGCAAGCTAGAGCGGAAAAAGAACGGCAAGCATAAAACACGGAACTAATTCAGCCGGCAAACGCATTTTAATCGCTTCGATAGATACACGATCAGCGACAGCCCCGTAGCGATGTGCTCGTGCCAATAAGAACGAAGGAAATAAAGGTAAAAAGTAAAAGAGAAGCTGTATACTGGAAGGCAACAGAGAACAAAGTGTAGACGGGGTCGACAGATCCCCGCAGGAAGTCTCAGGACGTTACAGGGTACCACAGTTTGGAAAGTCGGGCGCCGCTATCACGTCGTGAGACCTCCCAAGGAGAATTGAGACATATTTACGCGACGCTACAGGCTAACGAACGACGCGCAAGCAGAAGCGAAAGAAGCGATCATTACGAAAACAAGCGAGACGTATGTAATAATGTACGTAGGCGCGAAGCGTCAGACGACGAAGGTTTCTCGCGAGATTCTACCTTGAATCCATGTTAGTGGTCGTGATCCCTCGTTGTATAGTTCCACAGGCGGACAGGTGTCTTCGGTGCTTTGTACCAGCTTGTGGTTCCGCTACGGCGCTTTGCACGTTTTCCGGTACCGCCTGCGGTGTTCCCTCCAGACTTTCCGATCGTCTGCGTAACGTGGGGTCAACTTCCAGAGATAAGGATGCCCTTGTAGGTGCCTGAAATACGACACGTACTCTTTGGTCAATGAATTTGGAAAATTCTTTTCCAATGTTCCAAACATTGGAAATATTTGCAACATTGGAAACAGGACTACGTACAGGTGGTTTCAGGCCGATGTTGGTTATGTGATTTCTCAGTAGCTCCAACTGCTGATTGCACTTGTTGTTCTGTTCCCTTAGGTGTTGGTTTTGCTGCTCCAATTCCCTCAACTTATTGGTCACCCATTCCTTTATTCTCGCGGCTTTCGCCTCGACCTGCCTCGCGTCTTGAAGCCGTAACTGCCTCTGTAAGCGTTTCGTAATCGCTCGTAGATTATCAGTTATCTCGCTCTCTGATACGGCGCGTTGTTTCGTCATGACGCAACCGCGTTAGATTATCAGAATACCGATTCTGCAAAATTGCTGATGAAATTAGATTCGTTCGTCGTATAGAATTCTCGGACGTTCGAAAGCAAGGCGATGCTACGGGGAACCTGACGAGTACTTTTGCATACGACAGATCGATTCACATAGTTCTCTCGGAAGAAACGTTTGCATTTGTTCCCATTACCTGTTCCTCGACCTGTGTTTCTAGCTTCGAGATGCAGGCGCAATGTACATCCTCGATCTTGTCATTCTGCGTACCGGAAGTCGACGGCAGCGAATGCGGTGGAGAACCAACGCCGGATGTGCTCAAGCAGTATTCACCCTTCACTAGCCGCTCCTCCATCATCCGTACCTGTAACACATCCAACACGTCCTTCCAGTCGTCGCAAATCTGTTTATCCGTCACGACAGATCGTTTTACTAACTTAATTCTGAATTTTCAACATCATCGATCTGCGCTCTTGTCCCTTAAAATACCCTTTGGCTCATGGCCCAGAAGAAACCCATTCATCGATCCTTCCCCATAAAAACATTCGCTGCGCCTCTAACCCTCCTCCGACCAGCCTACTTTCCAACCGATAACTAGAACTCCGTGAATTTCGTCGGTTTGGAAAGCGTCACGCGAGCATGCCACGTTTCCGGCGCGATCGAAGAAGCATGGCAGTCGGAGACGCGTGGCGTGGGATCGTCGAGTAAACAGCGATGAAAAAGCGTGCAGAGCGAGAGAGAACGAGGGTGGGAAAGGGGAGGAGAAACAGGAAGGGATGTTTCGCGTTGCGTGTGGACCTCGTGCACCCCTTTTCTGCCACGATGGTGGCAATGCTCGTTTTGCAGCAGCTGTCAAAAATCGATATCACGCTCACGCAGCACGGATACGTGAGCGCTGCACTCCGCGCGTCCACCGCTAAAGCAGCAAAAGGGGAGAGACAGAGAGCGATATTGAGAAAATCAATACGCCAACGGAGAAATCCTCTGACCGAATGTTTTCCTCCTGGCACCGCGTGTGCTCGCATGTGCTCTGCCAATCATATCGACCACCCTTCGCGTTTTCACGTTCATTGTCGTCTTTTCTCCAGAGTCAAGGATCCCGTGATACTTCGTTTTCTCTCTGTCGTTTAATAGCGTTCTTTTCCTCTCGAATAGCAAGCTCAGAGATTCGGAATGAGAAGACGCGTTGAGCTTCGTATTTTCAGTCGCGAGATTGATCGAACGAGGCTGCACGGGTCGCGGACGATGAGTAACAAAGCTGGGCCGCGACGCGAATCATCGCTGGCAGAGCAGTATTAATAGCACCGACATTCCACCGAACTGTCGTTCCAGATATTCGATCACTCTTTCACACCGAGCCAGCACACTGGCCCGTTTCACTGTGAATCTCATCTGGCCACGTGTCGCATCGTTACTCTACACCCCAGATACAATTTATTCGACGCGCGATCGTACGTTCGATTCTTCTTTCTCCGCCAACGTTTTCTACCGGAAATCGTATTCTACCGAACGTTTCAAAAGTACCATATCGGATGGTTCCTTACCCAGATTGCGAGTGGCCATGATAGCCGATCGCGAGCTAATCAGAATCGACCAATGACCCCTTTAAACCCTTCGTTCGTCTCCTCGAGGGCTCTTGCTCGATTCTCGAGGACACTCCCACGAACAGCGAACCGGGCCACGAGATTTCCCTTGCCTCGTAACCGCAACTCGAACGAGTCTCGGGGGATAAACTACGGGGATAAGGGTGCGCACGATGCCGATGATCGAACCGAACTGAACGAAACTAATGCGCGTAAACTGTTCGGCCTTTGCTGCGGCCGATGAGTCACGTTGGCTCGCAGCCAATGGCAGAATTCGTAGAGGTCCTCGTGTGCACACACGCCACCCCTGAGGCAAGTACGTCGGCCTGACGGCAGACGACAGACGGCTTCTTCCTTCGACTCTCTGCCGATTCGCAGCCTCTAACACCACGTAGGTCGGAGGGAAACCGACGAATACCCGACAGCCCGATCGCGAACGCGTTCCACGCTGGCTCTACGTCTTGAGATTTATCGATCTGCTCCACGCTTGTATCTCGCAGGCCTGCGCCAGTCGTCACCACGCGACACGTTCTGCGATGAACGATCGTCCACGGGGTGTCTCATAGCGACACTGATCGCTGTATGGGAGGGACGAGCCTTCCGGTTGTCGACTTCTGAACGCAGAAGTTGATTCGTCGTGCAGGATCGTAGGATTCACGGTTGGTGGCTTTCAATGATATCTAGCGGGTGGTACGGGAGTACTAGAATTTCTCGCTTTTAAAGGAAATCGTGTTTAGAAATTGGCTATCTCGGAGGAATCAAACGGTCCGTGAAACTCTTTGTCTTTTCCAATGCTACTCGGTTCATTGGTTTTCAGCGGGGAAACAGAGGGAGGCAGACTTGGCAGTCGAGTCGGAGCTGTTTAATTCAGAGACAACGACCGGCTACGCCGAGTATATCATTCGATCGAACGACTTCTGCGGACGTTTGAACTCTATCGGAAGATTTATCGATTCGTCTTGCGTCTCCGGAGGCGCAACCCTGAAAGCGAAATACTGCGAAACTAGAAATAGCTGCTGGCTGGCTGGAATAATCTAATCCCATCCGCTGATCTACAGAAACGTCACGTCTCTTGCCATTTGCATTGTCTTTCCTTTTTCTCTCCCTCGGTCTACTACCTTCCCGATCGAAGATCGCAATAACGTTTGACGAAAATTAAATCCAGCCACTCGGGATACTACGTCTCAGATCCGATCCCACGTCTAATAACTTAAATCCATGGTATTCAAGCTTCTTCGACAAAATCGTTCCTACGCATTCGGAAGCTTACAGGGAATCTTTCAATGGCAAAGGGCCACTTTGTTTTCGTTGGCGAGGGGGACGTTGACGAATCATAGCGGGTTGCACGGGACGAGCCGAGAGGCTGGTCCCCTTATCTTTTCATGGTGGTTCGACGCACGTGCGCGTACACGCGACAAAGCGGTATCACCTCTCACGGACGCATCGTCGAATCGCGCTGGCTTCCCGCCAAAAGCAGCCCGTTAACGTGCATGTACATGCAGAAACATTCATTCAACTGCGATCGTCGGGGGGAACGAGCCGCGGAAAAAAAGGGAACAGACGACCACGGCTGCGGCTGGCTAAATGGATCAACGACCGACGAACGCGTGAGAAACGCGTCGTCGACCGAGAAGGGCTCGACATTGTCCGCTATTCCGCGTATATCGCGCGACCTCCGCGTTAACGAGGAATCGCAAGAGACCGAGAAGATTGGAATTTTGAGGCTCGAGTGGAGCTAGACGCGAGTTCTTCGAGAAAAAGCGTAGTCCACCGGCGATGGCGAGTTTGAAGAGAACGTTTTTCAAAAACGTGGCGAAAAAAATGTTTGGAACACACGCGATACACCTCGTTCGTCGTTTCTTTGCAAGTAGATCGCGGATTTGCACGCGTAACATGTAAAGATATACAAGATATCCAAAGTACAGTGTCGTTTACGATATTTCGCGGATAAAACGATCTTTCGCTCGAGTCTCGTTCTTTCAATTATTTTGCTAGAATTATGAATTTTGAATTTTTTTTTTATTTTAGTATTATTGAATTATTTTTTAGAATTATGAATATATATATATATATATATATATATATATATATATATATCCACGGTATATTCATCACAATTATAATCGCGTTCCACTTGCGACAAGTAAGCACAAGCTATAGTTGCAAACGCTGTTCTCTAAATTCACCTGAGAATTTGTCGTTACTTATGCTTCGCCACGAACGAACCTGTGAACTATATAACTTTACCTTACGCACGATACCTTTATCATATTCCAAAGAAGTCAAATTCTCAAAGACTAAAGATAGCAACGCGCAACGAGATCAAGCGTTACATCCCTATGACTCAAGCCCAGCGAGAGAAACCCACGGCGAAACCCTGGAGATTAAGTGACCTGGATCGCAGGACGAAGAGAGCTGCGATTCTACGGCGACTTTAAGAAGCCTGTTCTCAAAGGGCAGATTCGGAGAATCGACGTTCGAAGGGGGGGCTTCATCCTAGAGAAACAGCAACGTCGAAACGAGTCCGGCGCCACGGCTGCTTTGAAATATTTAAAGGGGAACTGTGCGCGGGGAGTAAGAAAGGAACGACCGCGCGTAAGTACCTTTATTTTGTTTTGCTTGCGCGGCTGCTCACGGGAAACGTGGATTACTCATGAATTGGCTGCACGCCAATTCTATACGCGACACGTCCCGTCAAAGCGGGTCGTTAAGTCGACCCGCGTCCGCTAAGACGCTCTTCCTCTCTCGTTTCTTTCCTCGCGACGCTTCGTGTCGACGCACTCGTAGATCTGCTTGCATTCAATCTTGATCGAACACACTGATAAACCTGCGTCGTCTATACTGGGCACCAACAACACACTCGTCCAGACATTGTCCTTACAACGGCCATGATCAACAACATTTCTTCGACGCTACGATGAATATAATACAAATCCCTTCTCTCCTTAAACGCTACGATAAACCCTCTTTCTCGATAGCAAAACAGTTCGCTAAGAATCCATCTGTGATCCCTGAGATAGTTAAACGCCGTACGAACATCGAAAGGAGCGAGTCGAACCACAAACTACGCGCGATCTCGTCGAACCGAACAAGACTAAAGAATCAAGAAGAAGAACCGCGAAGAATGGCTTCGTCGACCACGACCTCGAAGCTACGAAACTCGATTAAACGTGAAAATCAATAGCTATAAGGAAAAGATGGACGAGATGTTTGAATTTAAAAGACAATGTGTGTGTGGTGACTGGTGTCAAGAGGTTTACCTTTCATCGGTGTCACCTGCCGGGCTCCATAATTTTCAAGAACGCGCTGGTTCGTCGACGCCGCTGTCTCCAGCGATTCTCGCCGTCGCGATCGAAGGGTGCACCAAGGATCGAGGGCAAGAACGATCGCGGAAGATCTACCGCCGGCACCGGCACCGGATGCACGTGGTTCACGAACGCCCGACTTCTTGGCCGAATTTCGAGGTCATAACAAAACGACGGTCTTGCCGGCCGGTCGTACGGCCATATTGTCACTCTTCTCTCTCTCTCTCTCTCTCTCTCTCTGCTCTTCTTGCCTCTCGCGCTCTCCTCGTTCGTCCATCAGCGGTTCCAGCTGGTCGTCTTTCTCCCGTTCTCGTGGTCCCCGTCTTTCTCGCCAGCCAAACGCAAAAATCAATGCGACGCAACATGCGCCCTGACACCCGGATCCTCTGGTGTACCGACCGAACTTTCACTCCCGAACTCTCTTTATTTCCAGGGTAAACTAAACTTTTCGCTTCAACATCGTTGCCTCGCAAATTGTACGATTGTTTTTTTTTTTTTTTTTTTTTTTTTTGGTAGATCTTCGAAGAATCGACGAAGACAGAATTTCGAGATTAATTCAGAGGTTGCTGTTTATGTTCCGTAAATAACGTTCCGAATCGAAACGCGTCTTCTTTCTTTGATGTGAAAAGGGAATTAACGTTGATTGCAGAAGACAGAGAGAACGAGTCGATGATCTGGCATCCCGAAGGATCGACTTATAGGAACATCGTACGCAGGGTCGTAAAGTTGCGAATTGCGATTACCCACGATTGGTACAAAGTCAGGGCCGGCTGGTTTATGAAAATTTGGGTATCCGTCGGTAAAGGCCAGGCAACGGGGTTGCAAGGTCGGGGGAAAAAATCGATGCGAAGCTCGGTAGAGACGATAGTGCACCCTCGAGCAGTCGGATGTCTAGTCGGTAACGTAGTATCGATATTTTCACGCGCAACTGCGGCGTTTGATCGCTCGCGTTGCGAAGCGTGATAAAACTAAATAACGGCTGACCGCTTTTACGATATTTAAATATTCACTTAACAAGTGCTTCGTCGATGAGAGGAGACGATTCGATGTTCCTATCTACGCTGGTAGATGGATGATCAGACACTCGGAACATCCGTCTATTAAGATACGACTCCATTGCGCGTGTGTTCGGCTTCGCGACTTATGCACCAACTTCTAATTAACCTGGTTCGCTGAATTTAATGTTTCACGGCCCGACTAAAAGTCGGGATTTCCGACAGAAACTCAGGGACAAGGTTCTGAGAAGGTCAAAGGGCGCGCATAGCTGCAATGCAACGCTCTCTTATGCCGAGATCTATCGATTACATAAAATTATCTATAAATCTTATTGTATAATTTCTCCGTTTCGTCGAACGATCGAAAGAAAAAGCGGCGCTTTCAATTTCAGCCTTTAAAATATGATTTTTAGATAAACTGCTAAGGCTACACGGTAGACTAGATCATAACACTCGGTATATAAAATACTGGTCTGATGGAGACGAGTCATTAAAGCGGACGGTAGGACTTGCCAGGAACGTCGTTACCACTCGCTAAATTAATTATTTATCCTCGATGTCTTCGGGCCAGTTGGTCGACCATTAACCAACGACACTGGCGTTCCGTTAATAGCAGAGACCCAGCGCAATCATTTACACCGAATCGATTGGACGTTGGCGAGCAACGGATGCCGTGAGACAAAACCGATTTACCGACAGCGTTTCGATTTCTCTGAACGGCCTGAATCGATGTTTACGACCCGAAGGAAACGTTAACGAGCCGAGAATCGAAAGGATGATCGGTGTTCTTGAGCGAGAAACGCAGAGGAGGAGAAATCTCTTCGAGATGACAAAACGATCGCGATTGGAAAATTTATTCTCACCTTGTCCTCCGCCTCGTCGGCTCGGCCCTCCGCTTCCAACACTCGCTGCTCGAGCTCCGAGAGCTGCAACAGAGAAAAGAAACTCAGTTAGTATTTCTAGATTCTACATCGACATCGCCGTAACGAATCGACGCTGCTTCGGTATTCAAGAAATTCAGCTTACTAGCAATTCGTCACCATCGTTGTCCGCGAAATATATTTCTAAACGATTCTTTTCCACGGGGAATTTATTTAGACAGCAGAGAAAACGACGATCCAACGCGCTCGCAGCCAGCCTACGAAGCGACTCGTCGGGACGCCGATAAAGCTACTTTGGAGCGCGTATTGTCCGCAAACAATGAACGCTCCGCGTCCATCGAGGTGGATGTTGGGTCTCGAGCAGCACGGACGCGTCTACCGTGTCGAGGAAAAAATGAAATATTCATAATCCGGCGTCAGCAGGCCCGACGAATCAAGAAGCAGTTCGCTGGTAAGCCGAAAGGAAAGAGGGGCCGCGATATCTCGCGTCATCTAATTTTCCTTCCAGCGGGAAAACTTCCATCAAACTTGGTTAAGTCCATAGCTCGACGCGTGGATGCCTGCCTGACGAGAGTTTAATGGATACCACGGACTCAAGCGGTGCCACAAAACTTGCTTGATCCGTCAAAGATTGATACGCGCCGCTCTTGCACCGACACGGACATATTTCTACCGGTTAGCATCTCCAGCAGCCAACGTTTTCGCCCCGAGAATTGATTTGCCCGCGAAAGATTTTTCAGCTCGAATCGAACAATTCTCGAAATTTTTCAGTTTCTTCGTTCAAATGCGAATACTCGGATTTGAAACTGCAAATGAAACGATAAATACTATATTCTACTCCATTTTATTATATTCTGTGCGTACGGTGACGGTAAGGGAACACGACCGTTGGGTCGTATTTTTATTTTCGTCTTCGGAGGAAGCTGGACGCCGGTGTCCCAGAAGAGCCATGAGCGACGAAAAAACATCACGTCCGTCCGGAGCACGAGCGGCGACTATTTAGGAAAATAATGGGTAATTCATTCGATACGCAGCCGTGATTTAAGTCTTCTTGGAATTAGCAGGGTGGCCCATTAAACCGGGCAGAGAATCAGACTCGCTCGTTGACTCTCTCCGCCGTGGAACCGGCTAAAAAGTATTCCGTGGTTGACCCTCGGGACAGTACGAATTGCTCTTAAAGCCGCGCCTCGACCCGTATATTAACCTCCGTTTTAATTAATCACCGAGTGGCCGAGCACAGAGGCGGCCGCGTTGTTTCGCCGCGCGTGCACCAGGCAAAACCTTCCGTATTCGCGCGTGTTATATCGTCGAAAATTCCTCGGCTCGCTCGGCCACTATCGCCTCTTTGCCCCGCAGCGCGATTTATTCCGCGGCAAAACTGTTTATACAATAAGGACCTCGGCACCGATCAAATAACCCGAGCATTTATCGCGTCGTTGCTCCTCTCGCTGTTAACGAGAGAACGATTCATCGTTGCTGGTAATTGACACGGTGAAACGTGCGAAAGCATCTGCTGCGAGGGCTGCCGCGGCGTTGCAACACTGCGTTGGAACGCGGCGCGTGCTTTAGCATCGGTGATGTATACGGGCACCGAGCGTACGAGTGTTAACGACTAGTCGATGTATCATGGTTGATTGGTAAATAATAGAAGGCAGATGCATTTATAGCGGCGTCGGAACGCAAGCCGTAGATTCGACGGGACGAGCCAGCAGCGAATAGCGACAAAAGGCAGGGGAGAGTAAATGGGAATCCTCCAATTATTCCGAGCAACTTTGCCGCCGATAAGCAACGACGCTCGCGACCCAATCACCGTGATGAAAGGCAGCAGAGAGCTCGACGAAGCGGTTGGCGACGCAAACAACCGCAAACACGGGGGTGGCGGAGCAGATAGCGAGGGCAAAGGGCGTCGAACGAGCGCGCGAGACGTTCGATCCAGGGCCGGTCTGCGTGCTGGAAGGGGCGGAGTGCGTGAGAATTCAGCCCTTCCTCGCGAAGACGGCTCACCGGAAAGAAGCTGAACAGGCAGCCTACAGGAGGATCTCGTGAGGAGGGTGCACAGTTAGTAGCATCTGGCGTTGAGAGGGAGCGAAAAAAAGGGGAAGTCACGAGGGAGAAAGTACGAAAGGAGGGAAGAAGAGAAGAAGACGAGAAGAAAAGTACGCGAGTAGGAAAGGAAGGTACGCAGAAACGTAGTTTCTCGCAACGGGGTAGGCGCGGATTTCCTCTGGCGTTAAAGTCGCGGCTAGACTCGAGAAGAAAGAACGTCTGCGATGGAGGGTGAGGGCGGTACATTAGCCGCAAACGGGATACCAGGAGAATCTCTCAAACTGTCGTCAACGCTTAAGCTCTCCTTTTCTCCCGTTTTCTCTTCCCTTTCTCCCCTGGCTCGTTGTGCCGCGATTCGGCAACGAACACGGCAATAAGGGCTTATGAAAATCGCGGCTCCCCGTGGTCGGGAGTGCTCGTGTTCCGGCGACGTTTCGTCTTCTCCTACGAACAGAGACAGGGAGGTAGAAGGACCCTTCCTTTCCTTCGTGAATACAGCCGACACCATGAATAGCAATCCGTTGAACGAAACTCGCTGTCAGGGCGAGCGTTCTCGTGAATCTTTTAGCTAACGACGAGCTGACTAGCTCAAGATCAAACGGTCCGTTAGATGGCAGGGCCGCTATCGACGTTCCTTGGAAAACTAACAGATTTGTCCCGAGCCTCGCGTTAAAGGAGAACGTTCTAGGTTCTCGTGGATTTCGTTCGACTTGACCGACAACGGGAAGTTTTTAAAGTTTCGATGGAGAAACAGCTCCGTGGAGGAAACGCCGCGCGAAGCTGACGACGGTGCGAGGGTATGAGAAAGCAAGATACACAGCTCGCGATGCGAGAGTCGATCGTTATCGAGCCGTTACACGGGTACGAGAGGACGCATTCGTTATGGGAGCTCGTGCGTACTTCAGGTTTCGTTGAAAGTGAACAGGTGACGCGAACACAGGCAGGAGAACTGCTGGGGCGGGGAACCAAAGCGGGAAAAAAAGAAGTTAGCCCCGCGGCTAAATGAAAACGTCTGTGCGGTGGTATTCGACGTCGAGCGCGCCGTGGTATGGCTGGAATTCAAATCGAATCGATCTCGGGCAGTGGCTACGTCGAGTGAAGAGACAGAGAGGCGAACGCTCCACGAACTGCTCGTTCCTTATGAACCGCGATTTAACAAATCTATTCCTCTCTGTTCTCCTTTAACCTCGTTACACTTGGATAAACGGGTGCTGCGGAATCTTCCAGACTTTCCTAAAGTTTCGAAAACCTGCGATAGATCTTCGCGATAGATCTTCGCGATAGATCGACCTCCCAGCAGCATCTGGCATTTACGAATTACGACTACCGGCGGGCTACCGATTCGTCGCAAAACAAAAGCATTTATCCTCGGCCGAAAAGGAGCGACTTCTAATCAGCGAATCCAGCGACGAAAGGTCAATCGCGCCTGTGAAGTTCACGATTCACGTCCCCCGGCCACGCGTGCGAGCCACGCTTCCTCCTCCCCGAGAAGGGCACGCCGAGGCTGATCACGAAACAGGTTGACGATGATTACGCGCTCGACGGAGAGGCGACGCAGAAACCGCAGCGTGTCGAACGAACACGAGCGAGCAGGAAAGCCACGCGACGGAGAAAAGTGGGCCAAACAGGGAGAAGAAGGCCAGCGGATTCGTTAGGGTCTGAGTAGTCGGAAAGGGGTTGGTCGGAGTAAGAAAGGGCGAACGAGCAGAAGAACGCGAGAGCAGTCGGCCGAAACGATAACTCTCACCCCCCGGCGTTCTCCGAGAAGGGTGGAAAACGGTCGGAGAAGGGCACGAGGTTGGGATTGGTTCGTTAATGTTATCGGTGGGTCGCGTGATGCGAGACATAAAGCATTGTGCGCCTTCTTGAGTTTCGTTTCTCTTTGTGCCCCGACGAATTTATGGCGGGCCGATGGTGTCGCGTGAACGAAAAAGAACGCCGCTCGCAGGGAACCACGCTACACGCTCGCCACCGTGTTCGATTAATACCATTTCCCTTGGAAAAACCGTCACGCGAGTCCGCTCCCTCCGCTTTGCGAGCGATACGTTTCTCGATAACGATACGCACCACGAGTCGCGTTTCTTTCAGCGTTTGGCGAAGAATAGAGACCTTTCGCGTTGGATCGGTCAAGTGTTTCTACCATACGCGATGTACGAACGGAACGTCATTGTAATCCACTATATAGAATTTTTCTATCGCCCGTGAGTTTCCTTTTCAAGCGTCAAAGTTTAACATCGCGCTTTACGTTTGTGCCGCTCCGTGTTGCGTTTTACCCGTCGCGCTGTAAATTATATGCAACGGATCTGCTTAACGTTTTCCCTTCGGTTAAAGTCGCGAACACTTGGGAGCGGTAGGGCACGGTTCGCGAGAAAAGCAAGCTCCAAGAACGCGTGCATTTTTTATGAACCGGTCCGGGCCGAGGTAGCGTGCAGGTCTTTACGGAAGCACATTAGCACTTCATGGGCTTCGCCGACCACCCTCGGAAAGAGCTTTCCTTGGGCCGAAATCCCACCGCCTACGGATCGCTCTCTCGTGCCTTGTATATTAATTATTTCGAGCGGAAAAGGGTACAACACGGTCGACGCTCCCTCGAGAGCGGAACGGCAAGAAAATTACGTGGCCGTGTAGCCGGCGACACATCGCACCGTTGACCTAGATTCGTCACGTTCGCCGTGTTATCAGCATCCACATCGATTCTATTAATTAATAACGTCGATTTATGTACGCGACCGGCTAGATTACTATTCACGAGGATCGACGAGCCTGCATTAATAAACGAAGGAACGACCGACGAGGAACCGGTTATCGAGCATCGCCGCGTGATTTATTCTTTTACGAGGTAGATTGGGTTAGAGATAATTGGAAAGGAGGATGAGACGTAAGAAGACGCTTCTAGCACGAGAGACAGACAGAGTGTTAATATTGCAGGGTGGTCGGAACGGTCTTCTATATCGCGAACCAGCGTCTCGGGTCTATCGAGTCGCTGCATTTCGTTGGATCTGATCTTTGGAACGTCGTTAACGAAGATACGAAGCGCTTTGTCTTTGTTAAGGGCGTTTTGCAACAATCGTAAGAATAATCGATCACCGGTTCATCATCCTTAAACAGATGCTTTTCGAAAGACGCGGCGCCCAATTTACGCGATGCAATTTGCGCCGGATATTCCAGTTAGACTGACAGGTAGACGAGGTTGAAAGAAAAGCCGGGATTGGGGAAACAGGCGGGAAACTAGTTGCACGATGTTTCCCGGCTGGTGACCGAAAGGAGGAAATTGTCACTTTCGGCTATTTTGCCGCGCGCTGACTTGCCAGCGGATGGACTTTCAAAGTTAAATCTAATTCAACTTCCAATTTCAACTTCCACAATTTTCCTTCAACGAGCAGGCAAGTTCTCGCGGTGTCAACGAACTGTACGCGAAGCAGCAGAAAATTACTTTAATCCTCCTCCTGGCTCGTTCTCCTTCAACTTTCCTCGGATACATCGATCTTCCGCGAAACGTTCCACCGACACGGAGTAAAAACGCGCATAGCAATGTGCTAAAATTTTTCGTGAAAAAACTTGCAGAGAAAGCCGCGCTGACAGCTACCGACTTCTTTGTTCCATTCGTCTTTTATCGAAGTTTCTAAAAAAAAAAAAAAAAGTGTCTTTGAGAGGGATACTACCTGTTGTACCCTGTTCCACCTCCGGCAAAATTCCTTTTCGCTCGCTGTTGCCATTATTACGGTTATCATCGTCGAAATTATCACGGTGAAACCTACTTACGGTTCACCCTCGGCCCTGACCACCTCCAGCCTCCTTTGTATTAATTGTTTGTTTAAGAAGCGACAACCTGTAAGCGCCCGAGGGGGCGGATTAATTCGCTTCCACCGCTCCTTTCAAACTTTTTCCTCCTTTGCCGTTTTCTGCACACCTGTTCTTCCATCCAGACTCCCCAACTTTATTCGAACATACTTTTATCCACCGTCTCTACCTCGTTTTATGACAGCGAGAGAGATAAAGAGAGAGAGAGAGGAAAGCGAAGATTAATCACGCGAGCGACACGCGTCCATAAAAATCCCGAAGAGCGAACGGGGATTGGAGATCGACGGAAAACGAAGCAAATTCCCGAGAATCGGCCATTCCACGACGCATTACTTATTCAAAGCAGGTCACGACGTTTGAATTTTTCCCAACTGAGAATCGTAAAAATAGGTCGTGAAAGATAAGGCGAGATTTCTCTCTCGGGCTTGGCGATTTCGGCACGGCAACGAGCGAAAGTTCTTCGCTACTCTCGTGAATCCTTCGTCCGCTTACGGTTTCGTCGAGGAGGTGTGGACGCGAAACGGGACACAGGCCTCGTTTCTATTAAAATCGATAGATTTCCCGCACGGAGCATGATCATCGGCGGCGAGCCGTTCGCGAATTAATTTCCGACGATGAAAATTTCGTTAGCGGTTCCGCGTTATATTCGCGGTCGTCGGACAATGCCGGCGTGGACGGCCGCGATCATATAATTCATCGCGCTCCTATTAGCGGCGCGGATCAATCAATTATACCGAGCTAACGACCAGATCGCGATTAACAATCCGGTTGACCTTTTTCCGCTCGGCGAGTCGCGAAACGCGTGATTGCGAGCGCGCCACGTCGCCAGCCTGGCAAATTTGCCTCGACGGAATTTCCATCATCGTGATCTCTTCCAGGGAAACGTCATGTGTTATGCATTAATTTGGAAACGAGCGAACAGTCGCATCGAGATAGGCGGTTTATCGGATTAGAATTTGAAATCGGCCGGAGTTGTTCTGGTAGAAACGCGATAATTAATTCGACTGTTTAACCTTCGCCTGGCGGAGACTGGGTTATTGCTATCGCTAGACTGCGGACGTTTATGCAAATTCCAATTTTTATGGATACAAGAAGTGCAACCTAAATACATAGAGATTTACCCTTTATATTTTGCATATTTCCGAACAGTACGCGTACTTCGTATATTTTTACGCGTTTAAGTTTCCTATATCTGTCCAGTTATCGTCGAGTCTCTTCTTTTATAAGAATAAAGTTCAAAAAGGATAAAGTTTGCCTTTACGTGACAGTAAAATTTACTTAACCTGTTAACTGCGAAATTTAGTTTCAAAACTCTCTTACGGGGTGCGTAGTTAAAATCGAGCAGTGACGAGTATATACGTCGAATGTAGGGCAAATGCTCCTATCATAAATTTCACGAAAAAAGTAAAGCAAAAGGAGGAAAGGTATTGTTATTGAAAACTTAAAAATTGCCAAGAATAATAAAATTCATAAACAAGAGAAATCAAAGAAAAGGAATTGAACAAATTCAGTCGATTCTAGTGCGATTTTTTTCGACGCAAGTTACCGCACAAAGTGGCACTTTCCAGTCGAAGTGGATCTGCTTTCGATGGTGTAGCTGGTATAAAACACAAAACAATTCGGCGAATAGCTAATATACGCACCAAAGAAAATAATCGAACAATCAAACTTCTTTTTTTATAAAATACGTAATAGGTTTACTGGAAGTATAAAGGAAACATATACCAGTAAATGTCATTTATATTACATTTTACTAAAATTTTGTGCTCTTATAGTAAATGGAGACTTTTTATTTCACACGACGAATGTACGCGTGAACGCCGCGTACACACGTTGAACGCAGTCAACCGGTTAAGAGATAAAATCGTACGTAAAGTTCCTTCGAAAGTAATAAACGTGAAATAATCTGCACGAGATCCTCTGAGAATCAATCCGGTCTCCATTGTTCGGGCATTAAACGTTTAGATAATTTTTCAAGAAGGGAAAGTTTGATCGTTTTATCGCTTATGACGTCAAATCGACGAGTGCCATCGAATTTCTCTGGGTAGTAAGTGGACAGGGGTTGACGCGTAAAAAATGGATAGGAAAATAATTCCAGTGGGCGTCCGCAAGCGGAATTGCATTGGGAATTGGGCACGTAGGCAGTCGAGAGGCGGAAAACGAGCGAGGGCCGCAACTCGTGCGTCGACCCAGCCACAGTGCAATAACAATAACGACGATCGTACTAACAATCGCGAGGACGACGATGACGGCGTTACCGCGTCGATAATAAAGCCTCGTCCACGGGACAATCGAATCTCGAGTGGAGAAAGAGGTGGAGTAGAAGGGCGAACAGGAAGAAGCGGTGAACGCAACGACGATTCGATGCGACACACGCGCGAACAGCCGTGATTTTGTCGCGCGGAACTCGCGGCTCGTTTCCCTCTTTCTCGATGGTTCGAACGTTGGATTGCCAGGCAATCCGACTGGATGGTTTCCAGACTGCTTTTCGCACCGGAGAAGTTCTTGTAAAATTGAGGCAAATGGCCGGATTTTACCGCCGCGAGGGAATCCTGGCGCGAGAGGAGACTTGTTTCGGCATTGGAAATGACGCTCGTTGGATTTTGATTCGTACACTCCATTTTTTACATTCAAAATTGAAAATTTAAACCTTCTCCCGACAAGTTATCGCGCAAACGACGTTCAGCCATTCCCAATCACCGATATTTCACCAAACAGAACCAATTTCCCATTTCTACTGTCACAGGTTTTTAAACCTTGCAAACGCAACGCGGAAAAATGTAATTTCTCCCTTTTTTTTCCCCTGTTGCTAGCACAAACTGGTTACACGTACGACGTTATTTTCGTTGCACAATATCCGGGGAATTTAATTTTCATACACGGTATTGAAAGCCTGTTCGACCGCCGCTTAATTTGCGTGACGATCAACTCGATTTTTCGCGACGAACCGCGACGAAAATCGCCCATGGAAAATGCATTATATTTGCTTTATTTATTGCCGGTCGTGCGGTTAGATCGATTTATTTTGCATATCGAAAAGCTGGCCATGGCTGACGAAGTGCGCGCATTTTGTTTGCCCATCGCTCGTACGAAGCGGCCTTTTGCCAGCCTCGTGTACAACACGATCATGAATTTTTCAAGAACACGCATCACATTTTCTACGCACGGATATCGTTTGATCGAATTTTGCAAACTTTCCCTTTGCCTGCTGCCCTGTTGCTGGTTCTACCATCCTTTGCATTTCTTTTTCTTTTATTATTGGAATTTTCGTCACTGATACTTCCTTTTGTTCCATTTATTGAAAATTCTAGTACACCCGTGGTATATTTTAGTCCTGCTACAATCGTGTCGTATTAGAAAGATTACAATCTGTTAGGCAACTCTAAATGCCCGTATATTTAATTGGTACCGCGACTCTATGCTTTAATGTAGGGTCTCGCCATATCCTAGTGTCTGCTATACCTCCAGGGTAATTGCACGGATTGAAATATGCAGACTGTTCGTCCACGATGGTCACAGAACTTGGACGTATGCACAAATTCGCGCGACGGATCGACCGGCTGATAATTAAGTCTCTTGGGTGCGGAAGCAATCACGAATCCGGCCTTAAGTATCGTCTGCTGGAGATTCGTCGAGCCGGGTTACAGTCTAGGGAAGCCATGGGAAAAGCTGAAGGATGGTAATTATCGAACTCGAGGAGACGAGAAACGAACGGGCGAACTTGTCTGCTAACGATCAAATTGCTGCAGCCACGATTTTCTCGGTCTCGAATCTTTTCTCTAACGTATACATTTTTATCAAAACGCGCAGCAAAATAGCAATGTGCGATCGATAATTAAATTTGTCTGGCATCATCGGGCACGTTGATTGGACGGTCGGATCTTTTCGCTGTCCCCGATGATTGACACAGTTGGATCATGGTAGGCTGAATGTGGTAATTGGGTCTCGCGAGTATAGCGGCGATAGTTGTCAGATCGGTCGATCACGGTCCCTAGATATCGGCCGTTGTCAACAGATGTTCCATCGGCTGGGTATTGTTAGCGAACTTGGGCAACAGAAATATCACCCATGCGTATATCTGTGTTCTGGCGAGGGAGCTTGCGTTACGTGGACGCGCGTGAACTTAGCTTGTCGATAGCACCGTTGACTCGATTCGTATCTCGTCTAACGAATGATTCAGTGGTATTTCCTTAGCTAATGATAATTTTGTTGGGAATCGCTCAAAGTTCGCTGGAACTTTATGTAGAAAGTTTTCGGAGAAGGATCCGATTAACGACTCGATGTTAAACAATAGTTTGGCGCATCAGGTGCCTCAACGCCGTCGTTGCAGGGCAAACGCGTGCAATTAATAAGGCAACGAACCACAGACTGGCCCCAATACCGTGCCATCCCTTGCCATACTATCTGCACACATTCGCTCTGGTTCGTCGTCTGAGCTTTCCCGCGCGACTACGAGTCGGCTGGTCGCATTAAGCGTGGGTACACGAGTTGCCAAGTAGCTATCTGCATATTTACACGCGTTTCCCCGTGTACCGATAAAATCAGCCGCGCGCAACCTGCTCCGCAGGCACTGCGGTGTCATAATCGTATTCCTTGAAATACCTCCGAGCATTTTGGAACCTCGTTACCGAGACGAAAGGTAAACACACGCCGGCAATCGAATCGAACTACCGCAAACCCTTGCGGCTCTTTGAATTGCGCATCGATTAGAGTGGGTTTGCAGTTGCTTCCTTTGAATACCGTTTCGTTGCTCCAACAATCGTTCTCTTCTCGTTCAGCGATTCGTTCGTTCGTTCGTTAGAACGTTGTATACACGACTTCTTTCTTGACGTATTCAATTTTCTTCGTAGATATATTCAATTTTCTTCGTAGATATGTTACATGTTCGCGTATTTCAATGGAAACGAAATTATTCTTTGCCTTCTCTGTTAGGCGAATAACGCGGCTCGTTAAGGTTTCGGCCGATAATCGTGAAAATTTTAATTGACGGCGATTTACTTATCGAAGCGATTGCACCGCAAATTCGACACTGGCCACCGGAAATCGCTTCACTGTCGATATCGATATCGGGAACAAGGATGTACTCGAGAGGGAACGCGTGGCGAGGTATCATCCACGGTTATATACGCGTGCACTTAACGCTTGCAATTTTTAATTACGCTCTCCGGCAGAACTCGCCGGAGTGCTGCAAGTTTTACGATAATTTCCAGCTATAATTCGTTCTACCGCGCGATCCACCCCTGGTTAGGAATTTTATGTTATTCCCCCCTGTCCCCTTCTTTTTTTATACCATACAAACTACCGGACAGTGTGCCGCGCGATCGCGGCAGTAATTAAGCGCGTGCGACGCGAAACCGCAAAAATTCGTGGAACGACGACGTTGGAGAAATAGAGGGGCGCAGTCTATGAAGGAGCGAGTGTATGGACGCGATATCGATGGTCCCCTTTCCGGTATCGTATTTAAGTTTCCCGTGAGCCAATTAAAGTAAATACGCGGCTGGTCCTGTAGGTATTTCGCGGAGGGTCGGCTTTTCGGTCACGCGTGAAATAAATGCGGGGTTGGAAAGCGAGCGAAAGTGGCTGTAATAAATCCTGGAAGCGACAGAAAGCGGAAGAAAAAAAGGGAAAGAGAGGAAAGTAACGCGTAGAAAGGGGAACGTCTTCGCTCGGTTACCGCGCGATGACGACCGCCAACGTTCGTTCGTTCGTTACCTTTTACTGCCTGTCTTAATGCGTTTCAATGGCAGAGATTCCTCGACCGAGTTCCCAGTTACGAAATATTCGACGAAGATGACGGAAAATGTGTTTCAGCTGATAAGCGACGCAGTGTCGCGATAACTGGAATGCGAAGCGGCCGTTTGATGGGAGAAATCGGCCGGGCATGTAGGTTCGCGCGATTAATGCTCGCTCGTGCTCTCTTCCTTGTATATTCGTCCGGCAGCTTAATAGCCTTTTAAATAAACTACGAATTCGCGCGAGTCAGATATCCGAGAAGGTCAGGGGCCATCGACGAAGCAATCTTACGGGATCATCGGATAGCTGGCTGGTTTACACTCAGCCAGAATTTCAATGCTAATGCGTGGTTTCGCCGACCGTGCTTCCCTTTGACCGTGTTGCTGCAACGAGTATCCATTTTCATAAAGCTGGCTGCATAATTCCTTCAACCAGCCAGCTTAATGGGTTCGTTTTCTGGTAGAATATCCAGTTTCTTCGCTAAGCTATCTATCGTAAAATATGGATAAACGTTTTCGGATAACGAGGAGCCTGAGCCATTTTCCTGTAACTGAGAAAAGAATTCGCCAGAAAAGAAGAATGCACGAAAGAAACGAATGGAGATGCGCGAGGACGGTTTAAACCCTTATCGATGCGAGAGGATGGTCACGCGAATCGGTTCTCCATGGAGGATGGGACGAGAAACGAAGGAAGGATGTTCGGCCGGAGGTCGACAAGGTGGATGGAGAGATTCGAGAGAATCGTTCGGGGCGCGAGATAAAGAAACCAGGCACTGGCTCGTAACCCAGATGCGTCCCGCGTGTTTTATTGGCCGTTACGCGACCAGGCCAGGGTAGATGTCGATATGGTTTCTCGCGTGTTTCTTCCGGACCCCTGAAATCCAAGCGGGTCTGCGAGTTCCAATAAATTCTAGTCGTTCGCGCGATTTTTCCTCTCCCTTCCGTTGAAATTCGATTTAATCGAGCCCGGGTGCTTCGCGTTGTTCGCCAGTCGAGATAATCGTTCGGGGGGAGATGTTCGTAGGTTCTTTCAGGAAACCGGAGAAGATCGTTAAATTCGAAGTAGAAGGCGTCGTGAATCGAGAATTCGAGAACGGTGAATTCGATCGTCGATTGTTTCAGTAACAAAACGAACCTGCGGGGGCGATCGTCGGCGATAATTCGAAATATTTGGTGCCGCGTGTTGCCAGCTGCAGACACGCCGGCTGTTCACCAATGCGGAAGGTGCGCGGCCACGGTTTCAAGGTCACCGGCACCTGTCCGTTCGGCCGCATACCGCCTGGTTAGCAACCTGTCCAGGCACTTTCTCCGTTTCCCCGGCTGATATTATGCCCGCACGCACCGTAGGCAACCGAGCGTGCTCGCCTCGTTATGCATTTTTCAATGAGGCGGGCGTCCGCCTCGAGCGAGCCGCCCTTGACTTCGTCCGTGGCCCCTAACCCTCTCCACCGAGCTTCCTCTTTCCTTTCCATCTCCCGCTTTTTTATACTCGCAACGCGTTAATTCTCGCCCGCACCGAATAACTCGTCAAATATGCACTCGACTACCTTTGCCAGACAGGGTTTAACAGCATCGCGTGCCGTTTATTCGATCGATCGGCTGCTAATTGCACGTGTTTGTCGCGGTAACAGGAGATACTCGAGAGAAAGTTAGAGCTCAGATCTCTCGCACATCTACGCGGATATCGTAGAACAACGTGTCGATCGCTTGGAATAGCGCAGGTCGAAACTTCGTGTACAACGGTGTGTGATAAATCCTGCAACACAATTTTCGGTGAAACTTGAATTTGCTGCGATTAAACGATCCCAGACTGATCGCAGAATGGAGCAAAAACAACCGAAGTCCGGGAAGAGGTACAGGAACAGCACCACTTTCCTCCAACCCTTACATTTTTTCCCTCTCGTCGCGAATTTGCCGGTGACCTGGTGCACGAGGGAGGGATTTTCTCGATGGAGACGGTCGAAAAACTCGGAAAACATGCCTTTCAACTTTGCCGTGTATCCCTGCAGGGATATCCGCGGATTCCAGGGGTGGAAACGGTCCAAGGGCTGCGAGGCTTTTCCGCCCTTCGCGCGGTCGCCTAAGCGGCTTTTTGCGGGACGAGCGGCTCTATTTCTCGCACGATTCGGAGAAATATGGGACCTTCGTTGACCGTCGAGGGATCGAGGTGGCTCGTACTAATTGAACGGCCTGTCTAAAATGGAACGGCGCGAAAAACGCTCCTCGACGTTTAACGTTAGCGGATAAGCGGCTAATTGCGAAGTTGGCGATGAAAGTCAAATTGCTTGGCAAAGAGAATCAACGATGCCGTTAAATTGGAATTCGCGAGGAGCTTCGTTCGAACGAATTGCAGAGTTTTAACGCGCCTATCAAAGTGTGACGCTCTCAATGTACAAGACTCGTACGAGTTTGGACATTTGTTTAAACGGAGAATCGAATCAGAAGACGGCGGAAGTTGGTCAAAGGATCGCCGCAAAGCACTGAGTAACTCTATCCGGTGTCCGTGCGAATGCAGCGGCAAGAAGCAGCGAGCAAGGAAACAGGTTAATCTGGAAAATTCGATTTCGAAATTTGCCCGTCCACGGAAGCGGAGCGCGAAGATCGAGCTACGTTTGCGGTTTTCGTCCTCTGGCAGCATGTACATATATCACAGCCGGTATAATCGAGTCGGACGGTTCGTTCCGACGAGATTGAATTAGAAAGCGCGCCGCGCTCTCGGATGTTGTCGCTCCTCTTGACGGATTAAGATGGAACCGCGTTGGACACATAAAAATGGATGGACCGATGGAGGACAAGGTGGGAAGAACAGCTAAGGGGATCGGAGAGCATCGAAATAAGGGACAGGGATCTTCGATCTCGCTAAGTAACGAGCCTTATCGCTCCCACCGCGAGCAGAAGCTTCCGCGATCAATATTTGAATAAAGCGATTCGTCGGTAGAGAAATATTTGACGGCGAACCCCGAGCAAACAACGAAAAATCAAGACTTCGCTCTCCGGAAGGAAAGAAAGAGCGACACAGAGAGAGAGAGAGAGAGAGAGAGAGAGAGAGAGAGAGAGTTCTCTTTCCCATTTCGAGATCGCTAGCAGATCGTTTTTCCATTTCGTTAAAAGGCTCCAGAATATCGTTACCAGGAATCGTTACAGAAGTTTCGCCTTTGAACCGGCCATAATTGCTCGGTGCTCGTAAATTTCCGCGAAACGTAGGCGCGAGGACAGCGTTAATGATTCTCGGATCGCATGGGTAATGTCGGGATAAGTCCTCTGGAAGGAACGTAGAAACGTAGAAGAGGCGGTGCAGCCGCGAGAGAGGAAAGAAAAAGAAAAGTAGGATATTGAAGAGGCGAAAGAGAGGGGTATAAGCCACCCTACTCTATCTATTTCTATTTTCTGCTTCTCGGAGAAGTTATCGGGCCGGATGAGTCTGTGCTTAGAGGGGGCTGGAGAGTCGGGCTGGAAGAGCCGCCACGCCAGCCGCGCTCTTATTATATCGATGGCATCAAGCCGCCCTAGAAAAGCCCCTGAAATATTCTCACGATTTTCCGACAAAGCGTTCCGCCGTTTCGCGCCAAAGTGCTCGCGAATAGTCTCATTTTTAACAAGGGATGCGAGGAGGGAGCTGTTGTTCGTCGCGAACGCTTCCCGCTCAGGGGTGCGCAACCACGATCGTACGCGAGAATTTTTCCCTCCACGTTTCTCTTCGGCTAAAGGACGCGGCGTGTCTTTTTGACGATTTCATCTCCGATAGGTTTCTCCAAAATTCCAGACAGCCTATTTAGAAGTGCCGTTATTGTTTCTTCGTTATTATACTGCGATCGCCAACTTCCAAAGACTCCTCCTCGAGTTATATTCGGAGAGCTATAAGTCAGGCGCGCAGAGATCTTCGAAGGATCTACGTGCCTCCGGTTGCGCGAGACAGCCGAGGAAACGCGCTTCCTTCGATGCGGCGAGCGTGGAATCCGATTGAGGAGGGTGGTCTATTTACCGAAGAAGAAGGAGCGGAAGAAGCAAGACGGTTAGCCGGTGCACGAGCGATATTTGTTTCCGTCCTCCGACCCACTGATTCTCCAATTCGAGCTACACGATTCGTTACGTTTGTCGCCGCTCGTGTCTTATATCGTCGTATTATGCTTGCTCGTCGTTCACGGAACTTGGCAGTTCCGTTCTCCCTCCTTAGTCTTCCATTGCACTGGTTGTCCATCCATAAATTGAAATCGATCTCCAGCTACCGATTAACGAGCTACGCAAACGTTTTTCTCAGCTTCCAAGTACTTTCTACGCCCACGATGCCTGCACTCTACGAGTTTCTCGGTCAAAGTTCCATCATATTATTGGCAAGGCAAACTCTTCGAATTTTCGCCGAATTTCCTCGGAGGAACTTTCGGAAGACGGAAACTCGCCAATGGAGGATTAAGATAATATTTTTATAGAAGAGAGGAGGACGGCGTTGCGCACCTCTGCCTTCGTCGAGCGGAAGCTGGCGCTCACGGAGTCGCTGCCAACGCAATTTCAGCTAGCTGGACGTTTGCCCCGCTAAGCGATACGAGCAGCCATAGACAGAGAGAATTTTTCATCCGTTAAGACGCAACCCCAGGAGAGAAGGTCGATCCGGGGGTGCAACGACCACGGGCTATACGGAAGCTTTATCATCGTCGTCGTTGTCACCCGTCGTTTCGAGCTTTTCCACGCAGCTTACCAGCTGTTAGCCATACACCGGAAAAACCATGAAACGGAACGTTTTAAGTCCAATGGCAAAGTGACTCTTCCAGTATTAGAACCAAGTCCCATTTCCATCCGCAGTCAAGCATTCAAGCGGTTCGCGCAGACTCTTCGCTATGCATATAGAACATTTTTTACGAATCGATAGAACGAAGTCTCGATAACCGATTCTAATTTCCCCCGAAACTTTTTGCATTACGTCGGCAGCCGGTTCTTCCGCGACCTCGGCACCGATGAATTTCCTCCTCGAAGCGAATTTCCTATCCAGAGAGGACTTTTCCAAGAGCTTCCCAGCGAGATCCGGATCGTTGGAAATTAATCTGGTCGCTCGGGAAATCCGGGATATATTCTTAACCGCGCGCGAATCTCGAATCGCTTCTCGATGCGTTATCCATTTACGAATCTTCGGCCGGCCTCGACACCGGGCCAAAGAAAACGCTAATTGCGCGACTAATTGCGAAGACGCTGAACACCAGACTGTATCTCCTGTGACAAAGGTAATTGCACGGTAACGAAGAGACAATTAACTGCTCCATTCTCGCGGACAAATGGTCCCGCATTACCGGTGTCCCCTCTACACGCCTAAACACAGCAACAGAAGCTGGTGCGCGGATGCACAGCAAGGTGGTCGCGTTATTTAAGCGTTATTTTACGCGGCCAAGCTTTGCCTATGCAAATCCACGTCGGCGGATTATGTATTCCATGCATAAATTATAAATACGACATAGGTACGTGGCACCGGCGCAAAAATTTTGTTCTCTTCCGCTTTGTCGAACGTCCTCGCGTCTCGTTTCCACGCCGTGTTCTCTTTACGAATGCCAAGGATGCCTCCCTTTGAGCAACTAGAAACCTTTCTCTTCTATCGAACGAAGATCTTCAAGCTACGATCCTCGTTATGGAAAATTTATTCGCGATTCTGTGTCTGATGATTTCGTTCTTATCGGTACAAGCGACGCAATCGCAGAGTCGTGTACATAAAATCTCCACGGTTTCTAAATCGTATCAGCAGCGTAAATAAAAGTATTACTTTCGTAGCAACTGGCAACAGCTTGTAACGTTTTGCAAATAGGCGCGAACGCCACCGTTTCCCGATCAAAGTTCAAAAAATCCCGTTAGCACGCCGTATTTTACACACGAATGTGACGTTAATGGATCTCTTTGAACCGTGTTTAATGTCTCTCCGGGCGAAAAAAAGACAAAAGAGCAGGGAACGCGTGGCGGGGATGGTTAATTCGTTCTTTTTAGCGTCAATTACTCGGTCGCCGACGATTTTTCCCGCGCACTGCAATGAATTGCACGCGCGTCGAAGTAATGAAAAATAAAGGGGCGAAGTCGCAGCCTTAACAAACGCCAATTAAAATGAAAATAGCCACGACGTAGCAGCGAACCTCGCGGAACAAACCGGCTCAGGTCGAGGAGAGGGCGGTTTATAATTTCGCCGTGCTTTTCCGCGGCCATCGGGCATGAATGTTTCATGAGCTCCGTTGAAAACGTTCAAATCAGAAACAGCTGCCGCCGAGGAAAAGATCAACCGTGTCGTGACCCGTGAAACGTCCAGGTGAAAAATGTGGTTGTAACCGTAGGACAAGAGAATCGTCCAAAAAATTTGTAAAATATCTTTCTTCGAATTTCGTCGTATTTTACGCGACTCGAACAAGATGAAGATTCGAAGATCGAGCGCCGATGGTCGGCGAGGAGATCTACCAAAAAGAAGAAAAAAGGGGGAGGGGGAGGGAGTCGAGAAAGAAAAAGTCGGGGAAAGAGATTGAATCTAGCGTGCAAAAGCGAATAAAGCTTTGCCGTTCGACAGACGTTCTATCTTTCCGGAATCTGTGGCGCGGCAGCTTTGCCCGATCATCGGGAGCTTTTGCTTTTTTCCCTTCCTAACTCGACTAAAAGCAGAAAAATGCAGAACGCGCGGAGACAGCTGGTGGCGAGCGAAAAAAGGCAGCTAATACGCTGACACGAACGCTCACGTGAAAATCAGCGCGACCGTTTGACGTGGAAAATCGTCAAAGGGGAACGACAACTTTCCCCTGTGCTACATTAAAGCTACATTACTGCAGCTACGCGAACCGAGCTTTTTCCTCCTCTCCTGGTCTCGTTCACTCCAGGCTCTCTTGTTCTCTATCGCTTCGAGCAAAGCCAAAGCTAGAGGAGAGCCGGAGAGGAGAGCTCGCCGTGTGAAACGCGCCGGAGAGAGAAGCGGACGTACCAGGGAGAAGTCGGTAAAAAGGAAAGAAAGGAGAACGCAACTCGTTTAGAGAGACTCTTTTCTTCGTGGCAAACGCGGCCACTGCGCTTCGCCATCGATAAATCCGTGTTCGCCGCCTCGATCCAACGTTGCCTGCCCGATCGAAGATGGAAAATTCCAGAAGACCGAAGTTGATTAAAGATTATCTACGGCAATGTGCAGGATGTCTTAATACATCGGGTAACATCGCAGGTAGTTTCCACGCTCTAAGAGCAGACCGAGCTTTGTTTTCTTAGCACACATTCGTGATTTATGGCTACTCCAGTATCAATATTAGCGTTCGTCAGATTCACCACGAAGTTAGTTATTACATTAGCAAAATGGCTATAACCCTGTCGGAGCTCGCGTTTTGCTTTCGAAATTCACCTGTCCGTGGCTACCGTACGTCAAAACATCAGGTTACAACGGACGAGTGAGGCGATTTAGCTAAACGGGAGAAAGTTGGTGGCGTTCTCGGATCCACCGGCTCGCTTCCTCAATCAATAATTCCTAAAGGGTACTTCCTCGTTTTCCTCCCATCGGACCCCGCTTATTTGTCCACACCCACTCGACCCACAGAGAGGTAGAGAGAGAGAGATAGAGAGAACGAGAAGAGCGGGACCCGTGTGTTTGCTCCCCTTTCGCCACCAGCGAAGAAAGAAAGAAAGCGAGACAGGGGGGGGGGGCGTATCGTTTTCACCGACATTCGGTCGGCGCTGTTCTTTTCGACCGCGAGGGGTGAAATTATGGCGGGTCGCGTGGAAAAAACGCGACACGAGAGTCCTCGATAGTCCTCGATGGGCGAAGGGGACTTTCTGCTGAATTGACCATTAGCGCGGCTATTAGGAGGGCCGAGGGGGGTCGGCGTACACGCATGTGTATGTATTATATACGTATACGTACGCGAGGAGAAGGAAGGCTTTAGAATCGTTAAAACGCTTACGCTAGAAAGGCTGGGCTCTGTTTGTCTCGCTCTGCGGCACACATGCGTGCGGGATAGTCGCTAAGTGGTCCATTCAGCGCTGCCTAACGGAATACATTACAGGAAGTAGCAGTTAAAAAACCTTTTGCCCCGGCAACCCCCACTGCCTGCGCGTCTTTGGACTCACGGGACGTAGCGTAATTCTTGCTCGTTAAGCGGAGTTATTATATCTTCCTAATCTGTATTACGATGGCACGCGTTTGGCTGGATACGGAGGTTCGTTCGTGCACGAGCAGAGAAACGGCGACCAACGTAAACTGGGGGAATACCTGGCGTTACATAGAGTGGAAAGTTGTTGGAAAGTTGTTACCTTGCGGAGCATCTCCTCCACCGACTCCATGTCCAGGGCGGAGTTGTTGTTCTCCGTGCGTACGGGTTGAACCATTTGTCACAGTTTCTCGTCGCAGTTGGCCGCTTCCTGATCGCACTGTTCACTCGCGCGTCACTAGTTCCTTTGGAGGAAACTCACTCTTGACCATCGCCCTCCGACGCGAAGCAGAAACGAGCGGAACACGGAATATCGAAACCACGCCTCGTACCGAGCACGATCCAAACACGATTTCTATCGTTTGCTATTCAATGCCGTTCAACGATCGATCTCCGACGATTTCTACTCGGCGATCCACAGAATCTCCATCGTACTTTCCTAACCTGGAGAAGATAACGACCGCCGCTAGGAATTCTAGGAAGCTTTGGACAAGCCAGAAGAACGAAAGAATGGAACTAATTCCTTTTACCACAAAGCAGCATTACGTCTACCGTCCAAGGGGAACGTAATTTCTACTTAAAGTTCCCATCGTGCTTGCGATCTTGGAAGCTCGTCAAGAACCCCTTCGAGTCTTTAAAATGCTTCAACGACCGCTTTGAGCGTTCAAAAATTGTTCGTAACAGCCGAACGAACGAGACCGAGAAACCGAGAGAAGCATTGGTAAAAAGGAGGGAAGGAAAGAGGCGGGAAGAAGACGGTTTCAGGCGGTCTCCTATTTTAACCGGCATATAAATTACGAACGGTGAGTCGACCGAAGGAGACCGAAAAAGAGAAAGAGAGGGAAAGAAATCGTTCTTGTCTTTTTGGCGGTGCTTTCGAGGTTTTCGTGGTGGAAACACGGCGGAACAATGAGAGAAAAACTGGCCATGGGGACAAACGACGAGCATCGCGAGAGCATCGCGCGACGACGTACGCGTCGAGGGTGTTGGCGCGTACGAATCGACTATTTTCGGGCGGAGGATATTTTTAAGCCCCGTTTGGAGCACGAACGACCGATTTCCAAGGAGAAAGAAGCTCGTTTCCCGCCCCCGTGCCGCGCGTCGAATCGACCAAGAGAGGGACACGCAGTCGACGACCGTCACGGCCGATCGAGAAAGAAAACGCATCGGATGTGTGCCGTCTACTTTGCCCCTTTGTGTCTTCTTTTTCGTTTCTGCTCTCCGGGGAGCATCGCTCGCACCCAACTAATTAAGCCTGGCCACCGATGAACGCGCCAGAGAATTTTCTTGCCGCCTGTTTTTCATCCGAATCTCCGCCAGTTGGGTTATTTTGCCTGGTCGCGATTTCCTTCCAGTTACCGCGATTCTCTAACTATGTTTATTATCGCAAGAAACGTATCGATTCGCACGTCAGAGGAACGAATGGGCAATTCTAATCTAACGATCTGACCACTGTGCGCGTTTCGCTGTTGCTACTCGCTCTTTCGTAGTAGTACGAGCGTTCGATGGGAATTATTAGAGACTCTTCTCCGCGATTTTCTAATTTTTAGCCGACGCTGCACGTTCGAGCGGCTACCAGACACGTAAACTACACGCTGACTCGAATCCGAAGCGAACGACGATCTTAAGAGGAACGCGCGATCTTAGTGACAATTTTATTGGCTCTACCTGGCGGATTAAAAGCGAGTCAGCGATCGAGAGACGTTAATCGCTTCTCGGTTGGAAATTCAAGCAAGGCAGAGCGCTTACGCGTTACCGACTCGCAGGAGACGAAACGCGAATCGAAAGGCAGTTACTTGGTCGTATTATCCGACACGTTGGCTCTTCTCTACGGTTATACGAGTTTCGGGTAGTTTCGCGATTTTTACAGCAACGGATATCGCTCGGACAGCAGGGTGTTACGGCCTACCACCGGTAAAGCGGCGAGCCTTGTCACGTTTTCTCGAGAAGCACCACTAAAAAAAAAAAAGAAAAAGAAAAGTTTCGTCGTAAAGCCGATTTAATAAAACTGCGACGACCTGACTCGCGTCACGGCCCCTTATTAATTCTCTCGGATGGACGACCGACGAGCGTTCGTTCGATTCTTCGAGCAACCGCGATCCGAAGGTTTCGTTAATTACCACGGGAACGCGCGAACGAAGATGCCTTCGCCGGTTAATTTCCCGCGAGAGACGGTACCGCTGCACGATCGCGACACGATCGATTCAATTTTTCAGAACGATACCGCAGCGCAGATCACTCGGATGATTCATTCGCATTGATGTTCCATTTGCTCGACGACTTTTAATCATTTCGCACGAATGACAAGAGTTTCGATTGGAAAAGAAATTCCTGACGCTTGGATGCCGCGTTCCCAATGTTCGATGTTTGAGCGGCGCTCGTTAATTCGCGGACAGGCCCGAAGTACGGGTCAAAGCGGAGTTGCTCCTAGGGGCATTTAATTACCAAACACGCTAGCTCGACAGGGTGCTCCGCAAACACGTAAATACGCGGCCGTTCGTCGGGCTTTCGTTTATTTTCGAACGGAGACCGACGGGTTAATGTATTCCAACTACCTCCGCAAAGGCTGGAAATTCCGCGATGCGCCGCGAAACCGGCTCCTTTTGCTTCCTCTAATTGCACCCTTTTGCAAACTTTCTCTTTCCGTCTCCCGTTTTCACGGGTACACCGAATCGTAGAAAATCGATGTTGCTGAAAATCAATGCTTTGCGAAGCAGGCATCGATCCTGTAGAAAGGCGCAGAGATCGACTCGCGTTGGAAAGGTCAGCAGCCCGGACTTTTCACTCCATTAATCGCGAACAATCGACGGATCGGTCGGATCTCGCGGCGCTTCCGTCGATTCGCCGGTTGCGAGAGCACGGTTTCGTCGACGTGTAACAAGCGGATAGACACGGTGAAAGGCGCGTCAAAAACGATCGAGGGCGAGAGGTGATCTCGCTAAACCTACGTTTCTTTTCGCCGATTTATCGCGCGTTCCACGAGAGAAGAAACAGGCCCGTGTGCCACGCCACTCTCGTTCCGACTCTTCTTCTCTCGAGTTTTTCCACGTGTCTCTGTCCCCCGAGCGATCGACCGATGTTCGTTGCAGCTCTCGACACGAACCGAGCCGACGCGTTTTATCTCGACTCTGTGATCAAAGCTTAATTGAAAAAGGGCCGAGCCCATCGCCACCCTACCGTCACCCCACCGCCAGCATCGCAGCCGAATGGAAACTGATACCGGCCAAATACGATCGACAATGCAGCCTTTTACCTCTCTTTCGGCGCGTACAACTTCGGTATTCGCGAGCTACTCGGCTAAATCGACAGATTAAACACCGTGGACAAAGAGCGAGAGAGAACGCGACGAGGAAATGGAGAACGGTTGTGCAACCGCCCAGCCACGTCCAAGGTAATTCTCAATGGCGACCGCGTAACTCCGATATTATCCGCGATTAAACGTCGCCTGTCTTCATTTTTCCTGTATCTCGATGAGCCCGGGGCTTTGTCTACCTCTGGTACATGCTTCGACCGTGCTATCCATTAACTTTCCTACTCCCTACACTCGATCGATTCTATCGAAACGTACGATTTATCGCAGGTGACCAGATAATAGCGCGTTGTTTCTTTCATGGACGTTTAAATCGCTCCAGCCTTTATTGCCGATTTAAAAAGCTCGTACAAACGAATCGATAGAGCGCAACACCTGTCGTGACACGGAAAAGGAATAAAGGTTCATCCGGGCGCGAAATGCATTGCAAAGGACAGCGGTGACAAAGGGGGCTGATCGATGCTCGGTTGCCCCCGTTCACGGGCCAGGGTCCTCGAAAGAGACGTTGGCTCAGCACACGATCGCTCAAGCACCCTGCTAATTGGCTAGGAACTTGAGCCGAGACCGATTAATTACCAGCGCGAAAAGATCCCTTGATTTTTCTCGCTCGGCCGTGAGCCGTTTACCTGCTAATTAGTATCGTCGGCTACGAGGGCTGCTAATTATCTCAGCGCCTGCCGGCGTGACGCGTGTCGCAGTCGTCGAGAGAGAAGATTCGAATACCCGTGTCGATCGACTCTTCCAACCTGGAGAACCTGTCGATCGTTTGCCACCTGCCGTTCGATCGCGTTTCATGGTACTCGATGACACTCGACGACCATTTGTTTCATCGAGAAGGGCAAAAAGCCTGCTTGAAGAGGTTAACGCAGTTCGCGTGAAAAAGAGAAAGGGAGTCGAACGTGCAAAGGATCCGAAAACGAAAAAAAGCTATACGACCGTTCGCTATCAACTTCTCGACTTGGCGGAACGAAACTCGTTCGACGTCATAAACGAAAAGGGCGAAGACACTCGAGAGAGATCGAGACTACTTTGACATCCTTTTCTCCCAAACTACATCGATACGAGACAAAGCCGATACTTCCTCGATTCCACGTTACCCTTCGTAATGGATCCTTGCGTAAAAACGCGTAACTCTATAAGCAGGTGTTCCGGAGCAGCCCTCGTGAACTTGGCTGTTCACCGGTAACGGCGGAATATACTCGGGACGCGAATAATTCATCGAATCGCGGGTAACGTCTCGTACAGCGAACGAACGGATGAATAAACGATGGGGAAAAATGGTGCTCGATAGAGAGCGGATGTCGCGTCGTAGCGTCCGCTCGAATCGTACGTTCGCGTCGACCTGTCGATTCGCTCGTTATTAAGCCGGTCGCGTGCGCGCTCTCTTCTGGTTTTCGCGCCTCGAACACAACGTGAATGCCCACGCGTCGTTATCGTAACTTCGTTAACCACGCGTTAACGAAACCCGTTTAATTATGCCGGCGGGCTCGCGGCGGTCGGACAGCGATTTTTTAATTAAAAACCGCGTCATCGATCGGCCGACGCGAGCTCTCGTCGTCGTCGGTCTGCAAGGGCGCAGAAAAACGAGGACGAAGGTGAACGCGTGTGCACGGTAATAACGAGAGAATCGCGGCGACAATTAATTATCCTTACCGGTGGTGTCTTACGATCGTCATTTCACGGGCGGATTAAGCCGCGCCAGCGAATTAAACGAATAAAAGCGAATTAAACCACGACACTTTCCTCGATAACGGTCTACCGAACGACTCGCGCGATCCAATGTCTTCTATCGACCGATATCCACCTCCTTTCCTTTTACAAATTCCACTGAACGTTCGATTAATGCACGCGGGATATGAGTTCACCGTCGATATCCGACTCGTAAAGGAGGTACTTGGAAATCCTTTCACCGATAATCGAGTTCCGAGCAGTCGATCGGAGTCATCCTACGGTTGGTCCCAGAACGGTCGACGATCGTCGCACGGTTTTTGCTCGTGCAGATCCACCAGCTTCTCTACTTGAAATGCGTCGTCGGATGTCGCCAACTCGTGTCACTGAGTATCGAGGGAGAGGGGCGAAGAACGTGACGCGTCGCGGCAAGGCCGGCCGGAAATGTCCATCGCGAGTCACGGAAGCGTCAGCGTGCCACGGAAGCGTCAACGTACCAGAAGACGAGTCGAGCAGAGAGGGTCGGAAAGAGAGTGGGGACGATCGCGTGTCTCGCGAAACGATGATCGATCGAACGACAAGGAGAGCGTGCTGCTCCGGTCGCGGTTCACGGGCCACTGAGAGGGAACTTGTGTTCTAGCGTCGAAGTTGTGCTCCGACCCACCGAAGAGACAGAGGGAGCGACAGAGAGCAAGAGAGCGTGCTGTACGTCACATGCGCGTTGTAACCCCAAACAAAAATGCCGGCTATCCTCGTTCCACCTGGCCGAACCCGGTGTCTGCCGTGTTCTCCGCCTCGCTGCTCCTCCGCCGTGAACAACAATAACAACAGCACGCGCGCCGCACGGGGATGCGGCGGATCACTGCAGAATACGAAATCGGGAGTTCTGCCAAACTGTGCCCGCAACCTCTCCTGCCCTCCTACACGCTGCCGCGTCGCCTTCCCTTCTTTCCTCCGTCTCTCTCGTATCGCGCTGACAGCCGCTCGTAATCACCTTTTTCACGCGACTGCGGCAACTCTTGCATCGCCCACTGTGCACGAGCTTAACTCCCACTTTCGCTGCTTCGGGAACGGGTTACGTAACGGATAGGTTAACCGAGTATCGGGATCGTTGGGAA
Organism: Bombus confusus; assembly: GCA_014737475.1. NCBI lineage: Eukaryota > Metazoa > Arthropoda > Insecta > Hymenoptera > Apidae > Bombus > Bombus confusus. The sequence continues at coordinate 1,640,906 of JACXIV010000033.1, read as the reverse complement.
GGTGGGACGGTGACATGGGATCTGGATGCTCGATTGCGCAATACGCGCGTGTGCGCGCTTTTTCGCGATAGGCACGAGATCCTTTCGAACAGCCAGATTCCAACAAAGTTCGATAAACACCGTCCGACACGGTGCAACTTGGGGTAGGTCGGTCCGTGTGAATCTACCGTGGTCAACAGATAGTTGGAACGTAGAAGGTCTACCTTGACCGAAATAGTAGTTGCCGAGGGAAATTGAAAAATGGTCGATCGATGTAACCTGTAGATGCGAGATACGTGTCCGCAGACTCGTCGCCTTGCATCCGAATCGGAGGTCGCGCTTCTACGATGGATTTCTATTTAATCGAGCTTCGATCGACCGATCTGGATACGAAGCTAATGAACAGATACGCGAACAAGTACCTTGCACAGCCAGTTGCAAAAATGTGTCGCTCATCCGGCATTGGGACTCACCTGCAACAAAGAGAAAGCAAATTTCTACGTTAGCGCCTGGATTCGTCGGAAGCTTGAAAAACGCGCTTGAAAAAGTCCCCTCGCTTTCGGCGAAATCTCGTCTCCCCTAACACTCGAGGAGAGTCGCACGTCGAACGGTGTTCCGTCGCCGGCGTATCGCGTAACGTTATTGTTCTGACGCGCGTCACCGCAAGAAACCGATAGCGGAAGCGAACACGAGTACCGACGCGCGTTTGATATTCGGCGCGCGGGCTGGACAGCATGGAAACGTGGCCAGGATGCGAGCAACCAGCTGGAAGCCGGAATATCTCGGCTCTTGGTCATCCGCGTGTCACCACGGACGACTACTCGTAGCGACGTCGTTTTACGGCTGACATCGACGACCGACACTGACGGCACGCATATAACCGAGTTTACGCGCGCGGCCAGCACGACTCGTTGTTACGCGCCGTAATTGCCTGGAATTCGAGCAACGCTATTTCCGATCCGAGATCTACTCCTTTCTGCTTTACAAGGTTTAATCGTTACACGACGGTGGATCCAACGATGATGATCTTTTGGAAATTACCTCGAGGGGAGAAGACCGTGCTCGGGAAAAAGGTAAATTGATTCTAAGTGGTTCGAAGCGTGGGTGGGTTTGATGGTTTTGGCAAGTTTTTATTTGCCGTGCCGGGGTGAGGTTCAGAGGCTCGTGAAAGCGTAGAAACTGCCGGCCGGGTTTTAATCGCGCAATTTGGAATGTTTTTATGGCTGCTTGAGGGCTGTTTGCGTGGAATTCGACCGAACGAGAAGATGGGTGCTAATTAATTACGAAGAGAGTTTTAAAACGCGCCGAACGAATCGAGTTTCGTACGAGTACACCGTCGAATAAAAGATACAACGAGGCTCGAAAACTCCTTTAACCGTTTTTGTATTTTCCGAACGACTCTTAGGAAGAGCGATAAAGACAGAGACGAGTGGCGAGGGAGCGAGAGAGTTTAATCCCCCGAAGAGGATTCATTGTCTGTCAGTCGGTCGGTTCTGGCAGACGCTTGGAAACTTTCTTTCGAGTCTCTTGTTCTCGATGATCGTTCGATTACCTTTCCTAGTACATAACGAAGAAACACGGCTCGTTTAGATTTCCAAACGCGTGCGGAGATCCAAGAATAAGACGCGTCGGTTGGCTCGGCTTAACAGGATAACCGATTTAATTTCCCTCGACCTCGGCTGAGCGAATGAAATATGTGCGAATCTCTTAATCGCGGAAAGGTTTAACGAGATCCGTAGACGTCGTAAATTCTCCCTTATTTCCAAATTAACCGAGCGGCCACGAGCATGCTTCTATTTGCGCGAGACGAGCGCGCGTCCACGTTCAAACTGACCGCCGACAATATTTTCTGTCCGCTGGCGTGGCCACGGCCGCGTCTTGCCGGGCCGACGCACGCAGCAACTGGGCCGGAAGTGGCTATTACGCGCGAGGAAAATTAAGTCTCGCGCATAATCGAGCCTCGGCCCGACGAGTCTATCGTGCTTCTCGCCTTCTCTATCCGTAGCGCGTTCTGCTCGATAATCGCGCGCCGAACAAGTTCGAACGGGCCGCGATAATTTCCCATTGGATACACGGTGGATAGATGTTCGATCTTTTGGATCGCTCGACCGAAACTGTAATTCGCAAGCGTTGCCGCTCGCAGCAAGGCGTATCCATCGATCACTGTGCACGGGGCTCTTCTGCTTTAATCCTGGCGTAGAAACGACAGAGGTGCGTTGTTCGGTCACGACAGATAGAACGACGTAAACAAACGAACGTGTAAACAACTGGATAAATAAAAAGGCGAGCAAGCGAAAATGTAAATAAATAAAAATGTCAACGAGCAAACAAGAGGCGGAACAAACATTTCGGAATAAATTGCGTTAAACGAGATGCTCGTCCAAGCACGAAACGTAGAAACTACAGGAACAGACACGAGAGAACGAATGCCAGAATTGTAGGGAACGAATCATTCGCGTTCCTGAGCACTGTTCCATCAATTTCTTCCTAATCCGGAGATCTCGAACGCCTGTCGTGCACAGAAACGTCCATCATACCAGAGAACCACAACGTAACACGCTTTCTTCCGCTTTAACGGACAGTAAGATCTCGATCCTTGTCTCTTGCAGACCAACTTCTACCGCCCACGTGTTCTCCTATGCGATCTCCGAAAGCGCGTTTCCAGCGCCTGGAAAGACGATTAATCGATCCGATCGGTTAATTAACCGATGCGGTTTCATTAGAGGGGCTACCGGTGACCGACGGCTATGCCGGGAATTTTCGCGAAATTCTCCACCGACTCCGGAGCGCAGTTCGTGCTATGAATTTTGAGAGGCGATCCGGCCGCGCCCACGCGTCGTCCCGCATCAACGACGAGCGTTTTTTTCAATTACTCGACCGCCCAGGCGACCGGCGACGTCGTAATTATCGCCGACAACTTTGCAACTGGGTCAGGACCGTCGTTTAATCGCGGATCAACGACGACGTTCTCCTTGCGTGGCTAGTCTAGCGAGCGAAAGAATTTCTGCGTTGGACGACGGAGAATTCCGTCGGAGCCACGTTACCGTTCCGACCAGCTCTCGAGAGCTGCGCGCTCTCGCGTCACCTTCGTCCAACGATTTTCATCTCTCACTATGAGCGCGCGAGACAAAGGAAACTTTCGTCCGGATTCTAACGCTAATGCACGTTTCGCCGAAGTTATCAACGTCGTTCGGCAGTCGAGTGCTGTTCGGCAAGGACGGCGGAGGGGAGGAAGAAACGACGAGGCGAAAGAGGAAGCTGCGCATTTTCCCGCGGGCCACTTGCTAATAGACTCATCAGCTAGGCTACTTAGCGGAGCGCAGGGTCGGCAACAGACTCGCGGTTGCGGTAGACGATCTATATCGCGAGTGATCGATACACACCGTGGAACTCGTGCAATAGCGAAAATCGACGAACTCGTGCTGGCGATAGCGTGGACCGCCAACAACAGCTTAAAAGGAGACCCTGTAATGCCTTTGAACGAAGCTTCCTGCCATTTTTTACACCGCCGTGTCCCCGAAAGTTTTTCACGGCGGCGGTGCAGGAATAGAGGCTGAATAGAACGACAAAAAGCGACCGGCGCCAATAAATTTCGATTCATCGGCGCGGCATTCGAAGTTCGGCTGCGTCTACGGCACGCAAATAGAGGCTAAATCGTTTTCAGCGGAGCGTCGAAAGCAGAGGAAGTCTGGTAGCGCCCTTTTAAAGTCGACGTAAGTGGATTTTCGGCCAAAATCAGCGATAAACTTGCCGGCGTCTCCGCCTCTTCCCAGCCGGCTCGCGAACAAAATCAATATTTAATTCTGCCAACTTTCTGGCCGCCCGCTGCCTGATAACCGGATGAACGAAGAATGGAGCGGTAAACAGGAAGGAAGGAAGAAAAGAAAGAACGAGGTTGTGGAAAACGGAAGGAGAAAGGGGGGCCCCGCCCGCTCGGTGGCAAAGCGGAAGCTCGATAAGACGCAGCGAAAACCGTCAACCAGGAATCCATCGTCTTACGATTGCACGTTCGCGGGCGAACTTTTTCTCCAAACGTTCTTCTTACCGTCGTTTTTTATTTCTATTCATTTTGTATTTTCGGAACGCGTACTACCGAAAACATATATCTGCGCGAGGCGTATCGATCGAACTTTTGCGAGATTAAATATCGCATTTTGGCAAGAACTTGCCAGTGCGATTAAAACAACATGGAAACTTTGGTGGAACAACGGCAGACTGATATAATTAGCAGCGCGCCAATAACCTTTGCACCGGCACCGTTGAACGTTTAACGCGCGACGTGGAACGAGGCAGAGCGTGATTTCAAAATCTCACGGCATAATTATCGGAATGTAAATGCTGCATAATGTAGTTCCATTTAGTTCGATAATTGGTAAATGCACGGAGGCGAGGCGCGCCGGTCGCGGCGGCTTTAATTAAATTTTCGCCTAGCCTCGCCAGCAGACCGACCAAGTGCTGAAAACGATACGCTTCCGACACCGTAAAAAATGTCCGATCGCCTTGTTCCTCTTTATCCCTGACGGATCCAATTTGATACTTTCTTGGACAAATACTAATTTCCAGCGAAATTTCCAACAAACTCGGACTTTCCAAAATGAGAAACGAGCTACATCTACGCTCCGATTTAGCACCGCTTGTATACTGCCAACGGTACGAACCGTATACATCAGGGACCACGGCGTTTTTGTAATTATTAAAATTTCAATAAAAATAAACTGCCAGTCGGAACGGGGCCACGTACACCCATTTAGATGCCAGGAAACATTTCACGAAGAATGCTGTGGCCTCGCGAGAAACGTGTCCGAAAGCAGCCATAAATTGTCAGGGAAGAAGAACGATATATCTAGTCGAAACTGCGGCGAGGGTTCGGAGCTAACCCTACGCACGGTCAAACAAGTCCCAGGAACCGATAGGCGTGCGCGTGATGAAATTTAATAACGCTGCCGTGTCCGTCTTACAAATGAGCTCGATTAATTCCTCGGATAAGGCTAATCATCGCGGCGATCGTAGCGAGCAAAACGTTCGCGTCTACCGCGAGGCTCGGTTACCCCGCATCCCTGTAAAAGCAAATCTAACGAGTGGAATCGGAGGGGGAGATGAGAAAGAGAGACGGTCGATAAGGAGTGCAGATAAGCTTCGAACGCGGCGGCGATTTTTTCCCAGGCAGAAGATAAGCCGGATATTCCGGGGGCCTCGAGTTTGCCCCCACGAAGGGTGCGCGGACGTTGTCGTGGAAAATTCGGTCGCGAAACACAGCTCGTAAATTGGCCGTTCGTCGGTGCGTCTATGGTCGACACACCTATGTAAGGGTCTATGATGGGCCTGTGTAGTCGGGGCAAATAGTTTGCTGTGTGCGTGCAGGCCAGCCAATGATGCGACGATAAATCATCGGCCACTGTACGACCAGTGGTATACGTGCCGTCATTGATTTCCCTGCGCCGACACGCGCACCGGTTGCGTCTCGCGATTTATCGCGACCGTTATTGTTCTGTCAGCTCGTGATCGCTGAATTCTCCGGAAATTCGTGTTAGGATAAATACGCCAAGTTGATAGGGGATTATTAGAACTAAAGGATTTCACGGAATTCGAGGTATTTAAAGCCGAGTGGATTTCAACCGAGTACGAGCGTACTCGGAACCGACTGACTCATTGGCTGATTGATCGAAATCAGCCAGATTACGCGGGCTAATGGTTTAAGCATCCCTCGAGCCGGTTCTGCGCTAACGTAACTCGCTCTACGATACCAAGTTACGACGTCGTTGCTCGATCAACTAATTTCGATGGCGGAGACTCGGCAAGTCTCGCGTGGCTCGTTTACGTACGAACAATTTTCGGTCTAATACGTTGGCTTCGCGTCTCGCGATATTTCCAAATACCGCGACCGTATCCCTTCGGAACTTGGAAAATGTTCACGATCTGTCGTCAGCAACGAAAATCCGAAATATTTCGAATACTTGTGGAAGAATGTGACGAGTCGCGGTCGAAAAATCGTGGTCAACGAGCTTTTAATTACGCGAAGTGTGTAGAATTTCGCTACGATCGGTCTGAGTAGGTCGTTAGACGGGCTCATCGAGTACGTCCTTCGGCTTGTAATCTCCGCGAGAGGTCTGAGCAGGTATAACGAGGAACCAGCGAGAAGGACGGCGAAATCGATAGAATTAATGACTCCGCGGCTGTATAACCGGGTAATATTATCCCTCGCGTGGTCGGGCTGCGCGCGGGATCGCGCGTTTCCACGGGCTTGTTATTCCCGCCCGACTTCCGCTCGATCGATCCTCCTTGACGATTCCTCGAGAGTCTCGCGCCCGTTCACCCCTTTCGTCGCGAAAAACCTGCCTCTATAGGCGTCTCTAGACGCTTCATGGCCGCAAAAACCTACCCCGATGGCTCTGTTTTCGTTCCGGGATCACTGGGAATTACCGTGAAAGATTAATCGAGTTCTCCAAGACGAAACGCGCAGCGTAAAGCTTTCAGCGATGTTTTGTCTACCGTATCAACCAGCTAGCTACCTAACAAGCCTCTAAGCGAACGATCGTTCGAACTTTCCACGTTATTTGCAAACGGACGAGTCTGCTCAAAGAGATCGACGATCGAGTATGTACGGCAGATTAGAGAAGAAAAGATCGAGGCGTTTCATCGTGCAAGAGAAAAGCGTCTGTCTGGTCGAGGATCCGATGGGAAGCTCATCGAGAGTGGCGGGCTAATCGATCTCGTATCTTGGAAGAATTCTTCTAAAGGATCGGTGATTAGCGTTGAAACTCGCGGCGATCCTATCGTTATGATGAAAATCTTCCAACGCATCAATCTCCGAACGCGAGAAACGGGGAAAAGGAGGAACGGGAGAAAGAGAAGATCGAGATAAAAAGAAGGCAAGCGCCGACAAAAACTCGACCGCCATCGGAGATGAGAGACGGAGTAATCAACGCGTTACTATTCGACAGCGGTTCGAAAACGCGACTCGACGAGGAAGAATACAGCTCGGTAATTTATACTTCTGGTGCGCGGATGTGGCGCACAGGGCCACGAATGGGACAAACAAAAGCGACGTGTAAATAACGAGAACGCTGATGCTTTCCCAGCCACCGGATGATCGTCATTGTTTCAGCTACAGGTACTACTCGTTGTTCGCGAGATGGCCGACGAGAGTAAGGGGTGTGGGGCCGCTCCCATTTACCCGTTTTCGTTCGCTGACGATTCCTCGGTTACAATGCCTCGCGAGCTTTCCACGAGCATCAACGGAACACTGCAGCCGTGTGCGTTTTATTGCGGTTCGCATTAACAATTTAACGTGCAGGAATTGAAGCTGCCGTATGGAAAGCATTCGCCATCCTAAGTGAATAATTGCAACGCAAATGGTCTGATCGCTGTCGGCTTCTTCTACATTTACGGAGCGATGCGAGAGTACGCTACGAACTTATGGTACCGTGCAACTAAACGACGGAACTCGATATGTGCGTAAGACACGTACGCACGAGCGTTTGTTACTGGCAAACAGGAGACTACGGATAATCGAGACCCCTGATAATAGAGATCTCGCTTGATCGAGATGTCGGATAATCGCGATCCGGTTGATCGAGATCCTACTGTAATTGGAATTCGTATTATACAAGTTCACACTCAGATTGGGGTAGATTCAAGCGGCCGGTAGTTCGTTTAGTCGACCACTAATTAAAATCTCGTTCGAATAAATGGAGTTCTATTGCCAGGTGCATTTGCATACGTAATTCCAAGAACGAAAAAGTGATTAACAGAAGACGTATAAATTTGACGGGTTGTCTGGTACGAGTATTTCCGACAACTTGGAATTGTAGTCTCCATCGTTGCTTCACCACTGTGTACAAAAGTTCGCCATACGCGGCGATTCCCCGAAGAATATCGGTGACTGCCACTTGGCGTCCGAGAGGAGGGCGACATTACCACGACGATATCCGGATATCGGACGATGTGCACCGCGCGATCCAATATTTAGACGAGGACGCATGTGGCAGTCGCGCCGGTTCGTCTTTCATCCCCGAAGAACTCGCGATCACCGACTGCCAGAGAGCTCGAAGGAGCTGCCCTAATAAAAACTGCATCGTACCATGTCGCGTTACGCTATTTACCAGTGGAATCTGGAGGATCGTGGCCGTGTATCGCGTGTAAACGACGCCGGCTCGAAATCCGCGGTTACGTCGGCATCGCGCTGGAAACTCTATTCCCTGCTCCTCGGGGAATTCCCAGCGTCTGCTTAGCGCCCGGCCCGTCCCCGGGATTCCCGGCTCCCTATGACACGCCATTCGTGTCAGTACTAATCCGGACTAAGGAGGTTGAACGTAGGATTGTGGCCATTAATTCGAGCCACCCCTCGTGGCGAGCAGCCCGGACACCGCAAACAATTCCGTCGCCACCCCTCGCCGAGGTTATCGGCGTCGTGCCGCTTCGCTCTCGCCGCTCGAGGATCATCGAACGCGTCGCGTGATCGAGGATCATAGGTGACGCAACTGACACCGCAAAGATCGTCCTTACGAGCGCCTTGTTTTTAAAGGGAGAAGCTTCCCAAGAGCTCGATACACTCGTTCGAGAGGGTAAACCGTACCTTCGCCAAGGGTTAATCCTTGAAATATCCGCAACGATCGACCGTTTCTGCGCTTTCAAACTAATACAGGATTCACGAAGTTGCTCGCGGCAGATACTTCCAGCACTGAGATCCGACTCGAGATGCTGCGAGATTAGCTTTGTTGCCTGTTTACTACCCACGTCTAAAAATACAGCGATCGATACGGAGCATTAAGCGGTCGGGGGTCAAGGATGAGGGACGCGTGACAGGGTTGGTTCCGCGTTGAATTCTATTCCTGTTGCAGACGCCATTCGCCGCGGGACACGGTTAAGCCCGTCGATGATCCCGTTCGTCTTAATCCGAGCGGGCGAAGCATCGTGTCAGGGGGTTGAAGGGAACGTGACGGTGTAACCGATCGAGCGAGCGTGAAAAATCCGCGAGGAATCCGCCCGGACGAACGAAGGCTTATCCGATCGCGGAAGAACCAGCAGCAGGAGACATCGAGAGGGGATCGCGCCGGGCGATGATGAATTACCGGAGGAACCATCCATCATTGTCATAAACAGCGCGAAGATCGCCGTTCCGGGGAGAGCAACCCCGAGCGGCAGGCGGCCTCTTGCTAAGATAATTACCGGCACCTTCCAATAATAACCCTAGAACGGCGGTGCTGTCAGTCTGTTAAGTATTATCGCCCGATTTCGCCGGGCTGCAGCTTCATTCGCCGAAATGTAACGACCACGTGTATAAGCGGCGGAAAAAGAGCGGGTTATACGGCGGCTTCTGTGACACGTTTTGCTGAATTTTCGCCGAGTATCCGTTTCAGGAATACTTTTGAATAGTGACAAACAACGTAATCTTCGGTTCTGCGAAAAAAGATCATCAAGGACGCTAGGATGATTCTACGATTCTAGACTCTACGATGAGATTTTTACGAAGTTTTTCTACTAATAGAACTAACTTCGGGTGTTCCTCTCTTTGCGGTCGCTAGAATCGCGCGACAGCTTTTGGTAAAATTAATACGACGTTTTGATAATAAAAGTTTGCCAATGGTAATAATAAGAGTTAGAATAGCGTTAAATTGTTGACCATACGTATTTCTTCGGCGCAAGCCGACGCCGCGAACGGTAATTCCACGACTGTGAACATTTATTCCCTATAAGATGCTGCATAAACGCACGCGAGCGTAGGACACTAGCGATATTTCTGCGACGCTTTCCACGAGGCAGGTAGCCGGATCGCTGGCGGAACCGCGGCGGATGCAACGAGCGCTGACAATATACCTATAAAACCGTCGTCGTGGTCGCGATCTTCGTTATTCTCGCGCTATTTTCGACGGCGTTTCCGGCGACGTCGTCGGTGAATCAGCGGCCAGACGAGTGGAAACTCGCGCGTACGGAGAAACGCGGCGAACGGAGCACAGGGAAAGGGAAGCGTACTCGGCGTGGGTGTGCTTTTATTATCGTGTCATCCCGTAAGTGCAGCCGGTCCTCTCTCGTCGTTTCGTATCTCGTCGCCGTGCTCTGGCCTCGATCGCTTTTTTCTTTCCGTTCTCGACGTGCAAGAACCTCGCTGCGCGCACGCGATAAGCGCTTCGTTTGCACTGACCGTCCACCTCGATCGCTCATCGTTCAATCGCAGCGATTTCCAACCACGCGACGGATGTCACGATGGTTGCTGTCGATCGACCGTGACGATGTCTATGAAAGGACGGACGAGGGAATCGCTGACGAAGCTTCCACGTGGCTGGCGAATACCTTTAACCCTTTACCTGACGATTTAATTCCTAACTCGCGCCTAATATAGCCGACACAGAGTCTCTTGCGCGCTACGATGTTTATTTATAGGCTACCAATTTGAAGCAGTAGGTGACAAAAATACATGGCTCGATTTCCCTGAAAGCTTCGATCCGTATTAGGTATGTGGACAAATACGCAGGTTCGCGTTGGAATAATTCAAAGAAACGGACGTTCGTTAAACAGAGAAAGGTACGGATACTTGTTTGCATACTAATAAACGACGGAACGTGTCGTTAATTTTCCATCGGTCGGCATCATCCGACAATCACATACCTCGGAATCGCACGGTATTTTATGGCAGGCTCTAATGAGCTTTTCCTCGCGACCGAGATGGGTAAGTCGCGGTAGTGATGCGGCAAGTTTTTAATTAACACGTTGATGTACTCGTCAGCGAGCATTCCAGGCAACAACGGGTTCGGGCTCGTAATTTCGGTCGCGTCAACGTTACGTCGTAAAAGTTGGTTGCCTGGACAGACTCGTGTCGTCCGTAACGGGGCGAATAATTCCGGGTAGAAGCAACGGGAAAAGAAGCCGTCAGCTTTACGATGTAACAACACCGAGAACGCCGGTACGCGTTGATTAAAGTTACCATCGTTGCTTATTCGACGTAGCGCTAAAAACGCCTCTGCTATCTGTGCACCGCGCGCCAAACGATCGTTTCAACGACAGATGTAAAATATGACGGTGCACGAAACTTTCTACTTTCCTCGTAGATCTTGCAACGGTTCGAGACGGGACTAACACTCGATCGATCGAAGTTCCAGATACCCCAGGAAGGATAAGATTACAAAATTCCAATCAGCTTGACACGCAGATATTTTAATTGGCCGTCGTCGAGAGCAACTCGGTCGTCCATCGTGTCAGACACTAATCGTACGCGAATAAGTTTTACGTTTAATTGGCCGTGCTCGAGAATAGCGTCTGTTACGCAATCGTACGCATCCTGGCTTCTCCCACGGGGAACGAGCAAAAAATCCCACGGAACACCCCCGAAACGAGGAGTGAAATACGGTTGTTGCGAGACCGCGACGGATATCGATGCGACAATTTCCATGGAGAGTTGTTCCCAGTGAAAAGTGAAGACGGACGAGAGGGAAGAAAAGCGAAAGTAGAGAAAAACGAGCGTACGGAGCGAGGCGGAGAGCGTGGTGGAGGAGGTAAAAGGAGGATCGAGAGGGAGAGCGGCGTTCGAAGAGACGGCCGGTAGTTTAATTTATAAATAGCGCTGCCGGGAACGGACGCTGGCAGTTAATAAGCCCCTGCTTTGAACTTGCCACGAAGTGCGATCGTTCATATCCAGCGAATGGATCGATTCGAGACTCGCGCCACGACTTGTACTAATCGTCGCGATTAACGATTACGATCCATTCTCGCGTCCGTTATCTTGCTCTGCGACACGCGTGCATACGCGAAACAATAGCGGCTGCATTAAGAAAGCCAGCGAAAGAACAGAGGCCCGGTCTGTCTGTGTCTGACAATGGCAGACGCGTTCTACCGGCGCCAGGGCGGTACGCTCACGAATCAGCCGGAAACGGGTGCGTCGTTTAGATCCATTTGCAAAAGCCAGCTCGCTTCAATTTCCTACCGCCTCTTTCTTCCTCGTTCCTCGAGATGTACTCGAACGTAGAAAACGAACGGTACGCGACCGGACCTGGAAAATGGAGGAAAGCTGGTCGCGTCGCGAGAAAAGGGCTAATCTGGGGAAGCTGAATTTTTCAAGCATCGATTTAAAAAGAGCACGCTCGTGTTCGAATCAACTCGGCTCTGAAAGTCGGTTACGAGAAGTTTCCACGCCGATATGGGCTTCACTCGCTACCGAGAGAATCCACTAACCGACGACGAAGGAAGAAGGAGAATTTTCACTTTACGATCCTCTCACCTAATCCGCCTAAAGGTCGCTCGTAAGCGAGACGGTTCGTTCGTGACGGCTACGACGATTGGATGGTCTCGCTTTGTCACTCATTGTGTACCAAACCGTTTCCGCGTCTTCTTCTTTCTTTTCTATTTTTCCCTTTCTCTTCTCCGTTCGAGAAGATCGCGCGGAAGCCTGATCCGCGATATTTCCGCTCCGTTTTATTACATCGTAATTGTGGAATTGTGCCGGTAAAGGGTCGCGCGCCAACGAACACTCCGTTCCGCAATTTCGCCTGTTATCGGCCCTCCTCTCGTTTCTTCCTTCTACATCGCTGCTTTTTACGCGGGCGGCACTTAATGAAACGTCGCACGAGCCCGTGTCGTACACGCATTGCCAGCGAAATGTATCAATTTCGTTGATGACACGACACCGCTACCTCGCCAAACCCATCTGGAAAATACCCAAACTCGCTCGCTCGCCACGTGACGCGTTTCATGTGGAACCGGACCACGATAATGACCACGTCGAGATCGATACGGTATCTAATTGATAGCGGAGTGTAACGAGCTGTGTGTTGCTCTTTTACGTATCCGTATCCGTGACACAAAGGCTGCCTGAAAATTCCGTCTCTTTTTGTCCTGTCGCGATCGTTAGTTGAAAAATTGTAACAAAAAAAAAAAAAAAAAAAAAAAAATGCTCGCATCCAAGTTTGAGAATCGGATTTTGTTCGTGCTTCCTTTCTCGTTCGTTAATGACTCTTAACGAATTCTCCGGGCGAAAAAAGAAAATTACGAGCTCGTTGTCGTTTCGCCACGCAAGTTTCGACGAAAAAAATCGATCTCCGCTGATATTTACGAGCGGACCGGCGGAATTCTGAAAAGAGACACGTGGAACAGGCCGAGCTGGCGCTGTAACGGCGGAATTACATTTTTTTCAGTCGCGCGACAATTTCTCATTCTCGTCCGGTACGGCCGAGAACGTACTAATTAAAATTCTTGCGCGAAGAAAGGGCTGCGCGAGAGCACTCGTTGAATAAAACGGAGAGAAAGGAAAAATGAAAAGCCGAATATACATCCAAGCGGAAAACCGGAGGCCGCGACCCGGAAACCGTGCCGGTAAATAAGGATACCGCGGCTTTGCGTCTCGCGGATACGAATACGCTCTACTGGCGAATGGTAACAGCCAACTTTTCAACGGAACTTTTCCACGCAACGTTTAACGTTCTTAACGAACTCTGAGTATCGACGCGATAATCGTTACACGATCCTCTTACGAATTCCCTTACTCCTCCACCTTTTAACTTCTATTTTACTTCTCCGCCTTTTAACAAACTTCTACTTTCTACACAATAGCGAAAGCGAAAGAAAAGTTTCGTCGATGGCGATTCGAGGCATTTACAGGCAATGGCTGACGCGCACCTGTTTGGCGCTGCACAGTTTCCAGCATTGAATTAACTCGAAACAATATATCGCCGCCATTGTTAACCGAGTCTGCGTTGAGCTTCGGCGCGAGGCTACTTCATTTATCAAGTTAAACAATGGGTCTGGTTCCCCCTGGCTGGATGGGCTATCAGCCCTCTTCGAGCTTTCCACGGAAAATCTCTTTCCCCGTTCTCATCTTCCGCTCAAAATCACCCCGACCGTTTCTTCTCTTTCTCCGTGCGGGCCTCCACAGTTTTTCTCTCGGCTGCAGTCCGCGAACGTGAGATTTTCCACGGGAGAGCACACCAGCCGGAGGAGACGTTTCATCGTATGCCACGGCACTTCGTCGACGAGCTATTGCGATGGATAATCAAAACTGCCGCGCCGCTCGTCCTAAACGACAGCTCGGACGTCGTTTCATGAAATTCTAACTCAATTTTCGGTGGCTCGATGGCCGGTTTCTCTTCAACGTTATCGCCGCCTAATCACCGCGAGAACAAACCTTCGACCAGGCACGAATGCGACGTAAAGTTGGACGTAAAATTGTTCCCGGGTAGCTCTCCTCGGGGAGAATTGGTATTTCTACGGAGAATTTGGTGGAATTGCTACGTTCGTTTTACGATAGGGAATTTATGCAGCTGTACTTACGGAAAGTGGTTATAGCGGCGGTATTTCGCGCTGGTTATTTCGAACGGAGCGGCAGGGCCGAGGTAAAGTCGATACGCAATCGAACATACAACCCTTTGTTCCTCTATTTCTTCGTTACGTCCGCGAACAAAGAGCAGGTGGATCAAAGGAACGCGTAAACCCTGGCCAGTTTGGCAGACGCCGGATAGCGAGCGGAAGAAGGAAGGCGGCTATCGTTCGTCTTCGTGACGCGACGCCGACCGGGCAGGTTTGTTTAAAAGTGTGCTCTTTGGAGGCGAGCCAGGTCCGGTGTATCGATAGATTCCCATCGAACGAGACTACGTTCGATTAAATGTAAGTAACGAACCGTAGAATCAGAATGCTGCTATATAACGCGATAACACGGCGCCGGAATCGTCCGAAATTTAGTACTTTAATCTGGCCGGCGACGTTTCTTTCTCGTCGTTGCTGGATGTGATTTAACGGTCGATGAAATTCTTGTTTATCGTCGCCTAGACTCTGGCGGAATTTTTTCCTTCGTGGTCAAATTGTAGCGCGGCAGAGGCAAAGGTCGTTCCATTTTCCTCCGGCGAATCACGACGAAGCAAGGACACATTCGGTAGCAAAGACTATTCGCCTCGGCAGAATGATTCTGCGCGAGAGTTTCAAATGGTTGGCATTTTACGTTCCTCGGTATCTGATTCTTCCTCGCTTCGAAGAAGAGGAGACGGCCGAGGAAAGAAATTTCACGGCTGGAAATCGGTGGCGAATAGAGCGTGTCGTCTCTTTTTCTACCCGCGCCTCGGCGTCGACCTTATCAAACGCGTGCACACGCGGCCTTCCTTTCGTCCACTGTTCGTACAACAACACCGTGAAATGAAAATTTCCTACCTTGCAACGCGCGCTATTTACTCTTTGTCTAACCCGTCACGGTATTTATCTGCTCGCTCGTACGATCAAAACTCCTACGTTAAACGCTTTCGCGCATGACGTGGTAGTCGATTTCGCGCGATTTCCTTCGCAGGACAAATCGAGAAGATTTTCCAGAATCGAGGACGATAAGTTAGTTTGCCGAAGCAATTTCGCGTGCATCCAAGTTCTCCTACTTTCCGACTTTCAGACGTTTCTTCTTCCCCGTCCCGATCTACTTACCGCTAAAAACCATGGATTTCGAGGAAGATTGCGCGAAGTCGCCGCGAAAGTTCGACCAGGAAACAAGAGCCAACCGGATGATTTTCTATCCCGCGTCTGCGACGTTGTCGTTACATTCGTCTAACCTTTTAATCAATTTCCACAACCTCGAAAGTTCTTCTGCTTCTCCTCCTCTTCTATCTTCGTCGTTCTCTATCTACAAGAATTCTCATTTACCGGAAACTACATACTACGAGTCAATTTCGTTTCTATCTTTTCTCTTCGATTTCTTTCTGTCGAGCGATACTCGATAATTTTCCAACGGGCAGAAGCAAGGCAAAGAAAGAGAAGACGAACGGCCGAGATTTGAAAAAGAGAAAAATTCGAAAAGCGGCGTCGCAAGAAGATAACGCTGGATCTCCGTGAATCAAGAAGAGACGCTATTGCAGCAGCGGGGAAGAGATTTCTCGCCGGGAGAGGAGGATCTCGGGCCAGATTTTGCAGCGGGGACCAGCAACGACGCGCTATCGGGCCGAGATTTCCTCGGAAACGGGAGAAGATCGTTCGGGCTGGAACTGCGAGGCTCTAATCTCGCCGTTAGTATAAACTACGCTTCTCGTCGCACCTCGAACGACGCCCTCGTTAACCGTGAAAGCGTCGTTGTTGCCGACCCTCTTTCGAATTTCTATTCCCCCGATTAGGAAGTCGGGAAACGAGCTCCCATCCAGTCTTCGTCCGGAATATCTTCGCCGAGCACTCTCTTGTTTCGTCGTTTACCAGGGTTAAACTCGGCGAAATAATTAAAACGATCGGTCGAAGAACGTTTCATCTCGTTGATGTCCACCGTAAAAACACGAGACTCGGGGTCCGGTTTATCGTCCGTTCGAAGGCTGAGAACTTTCGAACTTTTCTCGAGAACAGAACCTGGGTAGAGATAAAAGGAGCACTTGGAATCGCGACACCTGGATACCTCTTGGATTTACCGCGTACGTCTAGCAGTTAGTATCGTTCCGGAGTAATCGAGTGTTCGAGGAAGAGGACGAGGATCGATTAGATCCGAAATGGACCGATCGAACAGTCTTTTTTCAATTAGATTGGCAAGTTTCGGGTGGAAAGGGCTCGGTGAAAGGGGGCAAACGGAAGAAGAAAAGGGTACGACGGTGATCGAGTTGCACGTGGAAACTCGGTGGAAGGTCTTCCGTCGCGTGGACCATCGTCCGTTATCGCTCCGAAGGGAACCGCTTGACCAAATCGCTCGATAAAAAGCCCATCAAGCAGTTTATTCTTTTTTTTTCGCCAGCCTTTGTCTCGATTTAAAACTCTCCCTATTCGGACACCCGCGGGTCCCATTATACTGGCCAATTCCTCCTCTATTTTCGCTTGCGGTAATTTATTGAATTATTTCGCATCGTCGGAAAAAAAGGGAGGAGGACGCGCCACGAAAGCGCCAGGGAATTTTCCCGATTGGTTCTGGTTCTGTTTGCGATCGTAAACGAAAGAGTAATCTTCTCTTCGGTAGGAAGAGACCTCTTACAAGTTTGGACGTTAAGCTCGACAGGATTTCAAGGTAAAATATTTCACGTTCAGCGTTCGAAGTCAGACCTGTTTGCTCGATCGATTTTCCAAAGGTTTAACGTTGAATGCAAAATGAAGCGTCTGGCCGCGAGCTTCCGCGGGTCAGGGTATTTCGGTTCATCGAGTTTGCAAACGTTTAACGCTTGATACCTCGTAAAAATAACGAAGTGGTGCGAGGGGGACCCAAGAGCGACCACGGAAGCTCCGCAAACGAGGAGCCCACGAAAATAAAACCACGTAGACGCCGATGATTCCGGCTACCGTCCTTGTTCCCTGCGTTTTTTAATCACGCAACCTGTCCCATTGTTTTCGCTGTCATCCGTCTGCACGCCATTGTGCGCCACAGCAAAATGAGTTTCCGTTAGAGCGCGCCCCGTTAATATATGTTCACGCGTGTGCACGTTCTCGTTCCTCTCTCGATCCGCGTTTCGTTCCTTCGAATCGTCGAATCCCGAAACTTCCGCTCGTATTTATATGGATCAGACACGAAGGCGTTCGACGAGGTCCTGGACGGTGATAAAAGACACGGCGTAACAAAAGGGAGGCACTTACGCGAGGCGAGTGGCTCGATTTAGCAAAGTGATGGGAGAGACGACGAGGGACGCGGCATCCGGGGCGGAAAAGTTACCGGTCGGTTGTTTTACGCGATAACGTTACGTTTCTGTTCTCATCGGCGTATTAGTTGAAAAATCGAGCGAAGCAAGGGAGTAAGCAGCTGTCGTGAGCAAAGGCGAGAGAGACAAGGAGAGACAAAAAGGAGAGACGAGTATGGGAGGCGAGGCAAGGTAAAGCGTAGAGAGGGTACTCCCAGAACCGATAAAGTTCGCCGAGATAACTTCTCCGAGGGCTAAATGGGCTCGCCTCGTACGAGCGGAGCTTCCCGGTGGCAACTTTTTCGAAAACTAACCAGAAGGAAGCGAGGATCAAAGAGAGAGAGAAAGAGAGGGAGATAGGAGAGACTCGCGGAGCGCTCGCGAAAAAGCCAAATGCCGCGTTAATCGAATCTGTCGGAAGCTTTTAAAGCACTCCCGATCAGCTAATTTCCACGTAATCAGCGGTCAGACCGCGCGTCTCTTTAATCGCAAAACGCCAGCCGTTACGTCACGCTATTCGTAATTGCATTTATCGATCAGACGCTCGAGCGCGGTCTAATCTAAAATATAGAAGATAAAAGATAGGTAAATCACGCGCGTGGATAATAGACGGAAGGATATTCTGCTTAGAAACGATCGAGAGATTCAACGTTTAACGCCATGACAGCGTAGAGACCATATCCGTCAGGATGAGAAAACAGCGGGAAACTACCGCGAGGCTATTAGATTTCAGAGAAAAGAATTTATCCCGATGGCTCGATCGATCAGCACAATCGTCCAGCAAAGAAGAGATCCTCCTGCTCTTCTCGCCGCTCCATTAAATTCTTTATCCGATTCTATCCCTTGTCACGTATGAATCTTACACGGGTAGATCAACGATGATTATCGTCGATCCGATCTTAACGACGTTATTCTCTTGCCTGCTTGCTCGATTCGTAAAATATAAATACTCGCGTAGCATGGGATCGAACCGCGACTAAAATCGACAGGCATCCACGACTCGTATTCTCGCGGTCGTTTGATCCAATCCGCGCTTCGTAAAACCGCTTCCTACTCTTTTCCTTTCCAACGAGAGAAAATATACAGCCGGCTGAAACAATCAAAATTTCGACGAGGATTTCGCCGTTTACCGAGTCGGCGTGAAATGAAATTTTCACCGCATCGTCGGAATCACCGGCCGAGAATGAATCGCTCTCGCGCGCCAACTTTCACGCGAAAGATTCCCTCCTTTCTCGCTCTTTCGCGATGAAAGAAAAATCGCAACTGCGTGCGTAGATACAGCTCGCGCGGCCACCGCCTCGGCCGCAGCGTGCCCCGAGAGCGTTAATAATAATGGCGAAAGTTCCACGGAAAAGAGAATGTACATCCACGGCCTCTCTGCGCGCTCCACTCGTACCCCATGACAAATTACACCCCAGGGTTTTATTGTTGTTCTTCTTGCTTCTTGCCGCTCGTGGCCGGACTCTCCGCATACTCTTTCACACGCCTTTCCACCGTTCTTTCCACTTTCTTCGACTTCTGTGCGTACACCTCTCGCGCGTCCCGCAACTTTTCCACCCCGTCTAGGGCGTGGCTAATTAATATATTCCGTGCCGTTTACCACCGGTTGCTCGCTCGCCGACCGAGCTACGCGTTTTGCGGTACGCGATCATCCAATTTCCTTTCTCTTCCTCTTTTCTATCCCTTTCTTCTTCTCTACTCTTCCCGGGTCGCTTTGATTAATCGTTTCGACAAGACGATGAACTTGTATACGAATTAGTTGCGCGATCGATGAAGGAAGAGAGGAGGAGGAGAAGGGTCTGAAAGAGAGGAACGACGACACGATGGAACTCGACGAAAGGGACAAGGTTCGTCAGAGACAGCGAGCCACGGAGCGATCATGTAATCGGAAAGAAGCCCAACCTTGGAGCGAACGAGCGAAGAAAGCTCGATAATCCCGTTAAGGTTACTTAGCTCGGCCGTCTTCGCGGGGTCTCTCTGCAAGGGCCTGGCTGCAGCTACTCGTTTCGAGGTGTCGAGTTATTTATCGCGAGATACGAAGGAACCGGAGGAGAAGGCCGAGGACGAAACAAGGCGGGCTTAAGCAACGCGAGAGCTAAAAGAAATTCAAATAGAATCAAAGGAGGAGCGTTGGAATCTAGGAGAGAGCCGGACGGTAGGAGTAGAGCAGTGTATAGTATATCGGGGCAATCGAATCGGATAGAGTAGAGTGCGGCATCAGCGTATTCCTCGGTTCGCGTAAAAGGAAAAGGACCGAGAAGAGCTTAGGATATATTGACTGCTTATCGAAGCGTTCCCCTTCCACTCGCTCGTTCCCGTAGGAATCTATTCTTCTCTTTGCGCGTGTCCAACCCACCCTCCGGTGGATCCAGGAAAAAGTCGACTCGCAAGGAAAGTTGCCACCTCGGTTCGGCTCACCGGCCAGTATATCTCCTTTTTGACAAGCGGATACCGCGGCAACGCGGTTGGTAAACAAGGACAGGAAAGCGGTGGAGGGCGGTGGCGAGAAATAACGACGAAAAGATATAACGTTGTACCGTCGTATATCTGGAAAATTGGATTCGAGTCGAGAGATTCGTGCCTGTGATAAATTCTCGCGGGGAGATTTCCTCCTTTCCACCTGCTACTACGGTTTCCTTGACCAAACTCTGGGGCGATGGTAACGAAAGATCGCGGCTGGAGGAACGTGCGCGATGGAGAAATCGAAAGTCAAGAAGCCCTGCAGACAGCGGGGATAGACGGGACCGAGGCTCGCTATCGAAACGAACTGCTTCCAAGTCGGAAACAACTTGCTGACGTGCTGTGTTATACGTTTGGTATTTATACGCAGGCAGAATGGGGGGAACAAAACGGTTTATCGCGGAAGGAATATTAAGAACGGGTTCTTGAAGGGGAAATTGTTACGCTCCCCCTTTTTCTTTTTTCCACTTGAATTCCCTTCTCGACTTTTTCAGCGGCAGGAATTAAAACGCTTGTCCGTCGTAATTTTAAACCTCACCCCTGCTCGGTCCGCGAAAGGGTGAGAAGCTCGTTTCTTTGCTCCCGTTTAATTTATCTGGTCACCTGTTCGCTTCAACGATCGTGATAAAAAGAATGCTATTCCTCGGTCCTTTCGTTCGACACAACCAGTTCGCGTGCAATTTAAATTACAGGATCGGAGAAAGGAATAATTCGAGTATTGCCGCCGCGTGGAAGTTGCTGTTTCTAAGAAACGAGCGAGAAAAGTGTCTGAAAGAGAAAAACACGGTTGATCGATGGAAAATCGCATGGTTCAACTTCGATGGTCTTTTCTCGCTAAGCAAACCGATCGTTCCAGCTCCCTGACGGTGTCACGAACCGTAAAAGCACCGGCGGTTATTACGAGAGAAGTGGAACGAGCAAAGGGTGAACCTGTGACCTCGACTTTACGAAGGCTGGTCGTCTAACGAAATTTCCAGGCGCGAGGAATTAATTACTCCGACGGTTCGTCGCCGAGGCTTCGTCTTTGAAGGGCTTAATGGCGGCTCCAAATGTCCTCACGTGCGATTCAGCGTGGCAGCGGAGAGAAGCGAGGAACGGCACCCTCTTGTCATCGCCCGTTGTTGCACTTCGCGCGACTCTCTCGCTTCCTCGCGCGGTCAATTATCGCCGGACCGACTTATCGGCGACAGATTGTCGACGATCGATTCTCGTCTCGTGCTGGTTCGTGGGATTCTCGATCTCTCTACAGATTTGTCTTCGAGCGAGCACGGTCTCTCCTACGAGGTAGCATCGATCCGCACCGGGAACGACCCGCTCCCGCCGTGACAATTGAGCACACGCGCGATAATAATTCGAGATTCGGCTGTTGATCGATTTCTGAGATCAACGAGACGGATTCAATTCGGCTACAAGGAGAAAACTGAAGTACGCGGCGCTATGGGATTCGAACTGGGAGGTGGATTACACGGAACGAGACGTATATGTGTAGAAAAAGGAAGGGATATAATTGAAATTCCAACTATACCGAAGCATATCTATTCCGTTGCAATTACCTATCGTGGATGATAGTGTGGGACAAAGATAAAGAGTAAGAGAAAAGCGTGGACGCACGAGAAGCCATCGAAATAATTGGATAGCCTCTCGGTGCTCGAAATTACCGCCATAAGCGATCGTAGCGTACGCTGCGCAGCGCCGTGCTTTCGGTCTTCGTGCTTAAATAGGGTCGTTTGTTATACGCAGCTGATACAAAGGAGATGGTCAACGAGGTAGCCACGACCGAGTAATCAACCGTCGAATATCGTTCGTAAACGTTAGAACGTGT
Organism: Bombus confusus; assembly: GCA_014737475.1. Taxonomy (NCBI): domain Eukaryota; kingdom Metazoa; phylum Arthropoda; class Insecta; order Hymenoptera; family Apidae; genus Bombus; species Bombus confusus. The sequence goes on along the minus strand of JACXIV010000033.1, from coordinate 1,619,111 downwards.
CGTCTTCGTTGTTCTCACCTTCCGTCTCGTTCCAGAAGATTATAAAACGTTTCCACTATCCGTTGCTCGCATTTCATCCCGTTATCCGGCTACAAAATTTCATCAAACTTTGGTCGAGGCAAACTAGCCCGGAACCGAGGCTCGTTACCGGAGAGAGCTGCAGCGGATTACCGCGATCGAATCTCCGCCGGAGAGGAAAGAAAGGGAAAAGATGCAGGACAGAGGATCGAGATGACAGAGTCGTCCGAACATTTCGGACAAAGGCAGAGAGGTCCGGGGAACGAATGTAGGAAAAGCATGTACGATCTTTCAACGTCGTTTCACCAGACGACCGTTGCTCTCGTAGCGAGTTTCGAGCGCAGGGCCACCGGATAAGCCTCCTTTCTTCTGCAATTTTCGCGGCCGTTCTCCCAAAAATCCCTTGAAAATACACGATCCTACGGAAAGCTTGCTTTTATCACGCCGCGTGACGAGAGACCCGGGGCTCCTTTGTCCTGTTCTTAAGCCTCTCCCGTCTGAGCTTCTTGGCGCGCGTTTCGAGCAGCCGTGGTCGACACGGACGCAAACAAAATTGCGACCGTAGCCTGGCAGCGTAGCTGGCCACACTCTGGAAAATTGGAAAGAATTTCGGCGAGAATTTACCGGCGCGGGTTGTTCGGTGTTCTGAACGCGATCTCGAGACGCGTTTCGCGGCGAAAATTGAAGCCGCGGGACTATTTCTCGCTTTGGGGAGCCGCGAAACAAATCATCCTTTTTTAGGAGACTCGTTAACAGCTTGCTTTCCAGTCTACGGTTAGGGAGAAAAGACAAGTGGAAGTTTCGCAGCTCGCTCGACTTTCGTCCTTTCCCCTAGGCTCGCGACGACGAGTCCAGGTTTCGCGACGCCAGACACAAAGACGAAGAGCAGATCCCTGAGAAAGCAACGGGGAGAAAAGGGAAACGAGGAGGGCCGCGGGGAAAGAGGACGAGACCGACTGCGGCTCTCGTTACAGAACCGACTGCCGGAGAATATTCTTTTGTGCGGCCTCGGCTTCGTTAAAATTAAATATCGATTTTGCTTCCAGGGCATTTCAAGCTGTCCTTCGGAGCAACCGCAATTCCGCCTGCGAGCATTTCGTCGCCCGAAACGGATATGACAGACAGGAAGATGCTCCGTCTACTACGACGTTTTTGCCTGAATTTTCTCCGCAGCACGAAAAACCATTCAGAAAATAGCGCAACGACTAGCGGACGACTGCGAAGGATCAACGAGCGATTAAAAAACCAAGAATTCGGTCAACCGATATGTAAGAGAGTCTGCGAACTGACCCAGAAAGACGGCGTGCAACAGTGACTAAGCGCATGATGAAATATTAAACGTCACGTTCTACTTTTTCCACTTTTCCTAAGCCAGAGCAAGAGCCACGTGACGATGTTAAAACACGATCCCGTGATGGCTTTTGTCCCGGACTCTGTTTCCCCTGTACTGGGTCAAGACGATGCGCGGATAGAGGGTGCATGAGACGGATGAGACAGAGATAAGAGGTGCTTTCTCGGACGAGTATCTTGGACGGATCGAAGCTAGACGGTGTACGATAATTGATCATCGCCGCTTGACACGATTCGCAATCGAATAATTGGCATTCGCTGCGTCTCGAATTAGCTGCTCTTTGTCCTTGACGAGCGTTTAATTGCTCGACGACCCGATTCTTCGACGAGTAACTTTTTCCTTTCGCCTAATAATCCTTTTTCACTCGAGCTCTCTAGAATCTTCTCTAGCCCGAGACCGTTTTCCGAAGAGAAGAGGGTCAAATGTATGGGGTCCGGAAGAGTGACGGCACCGTGGAGCCACTTTAGCGTCAGCCACATTCTCTGCCTAACGAGGGGCAAGGGTGGCGACGCGGCTTTTTCCGTTAGGCACGCACGAAATTAATAAATAATGTCGGTCCACTTTATTGCGGGCTTTTCACGAATCACGCGGAGAAAGCAGGCCGCCGTGCAATATCTTGCCGTGTTCCCCTCGGCGCGGCTTAAGCTCGAAGGCGACGGGGGCGAAACTTTCACGAAGCACCGCCGCGTACTCGTCACGCTGCAGCCTAAATTGTACTGAAGGGCGGCGGCGAATCTATTGACCCTGGCAAGAGTAAGAGCAACAGAGACGCTGGTAGGCGACCTTAATAATTTACCTGAGCGAAACGCGGCGTTTTGTAAAATTAGTTTTGTTGCGCCATTTGACGTTCGTTCTCCGGTAGCGGACTGTTCCGCGTAGCTGATCCGTGTCGCGCGTTCCTCGTGCCCTTTCTCTGCCGCAACCCTCTTTGTCTAGAAAATACACGCCCGACTCTCGACCGAGCATCTCTAATTTCAGGGTTAGTTAAAGTTCCGCGGTGATTTCGTCTAGCGAGACACGTCGCCGCGTTTTCGCTTCGAGCCCTCGTCTTGTTTAAGAGCGGAACATACACCATTTCGCAGTTTCGCCAGCGACCGCGAGTTACGGCGCCTCGTGTAGCGTTTCGTGGCAGATTTGGGGAGGTCTGCGCGCAGGTAGATTTCAAATTCGCCAGATAATACACGTTTTTTAGAAGGTATCAAAGGAACGGAAGTGTGGCAAACGAGTCCGAGTAAAATACAGCGAGAAGCTGTCGCGAGTGGGGAAAAACAGACGGAATTGTTTAACGAAGCCGCGTGGAAGATGAGAAGTGTCAGTAACGAGCACGCGAAACGAACATTTCGTGTCTGCTTTGAATCGAATTTTTGTCGCTGAAAAACAGCGCGTCTACCTTCGTATTCTATTATCGTGGTTCCCAAGCTCGGCTTAAACATTTCCCTTTGAAACCCAAGGAGGCAACGGAGTGAGATTTTCTCCGAGCCGGCTATCGCGATACCTTTGCCGAAAATGCAACGAACAAAACCTCGCCAACGGTTTATCGTAGGTTGTCAGGAGGTCTGACACGCTATATCAGCTCGCTTTATATCGTCGGAGTAATATCTCGCGCCCTTTGTTCCGCGCGTCTGCGAGCTGTTCGCCGAGATACAAATCGAACAGCTCCGGTGAAATTGTGAATCCTCTTCGTTTCCAGTTTCCTTCTAGCGGTGGAACGAAAAAGCCTCCGCGGACATCGTCGGTATTCGATTCGGACTTTAAGAGATTTGAGGTGGCCGGAGGAATCGCGTCCATCGATCATCGACGACTGCGGGATGAATCGCGGCGACTCCGATCTCTGCAATAATATCGAGAAGCGAGGAGAATTTTCGCCCAAATTTTCTGCAAGACCAGCGAATTTACGACTTCTCGAGCCAGCGAAGAAGATCGACAAGGAGCTTCGACGGTAGAAGATCTTCCAACCTTTCTCGAAATCATCCAAATTTCACCGCGTTCAACCCTATCGAGAGATTAATCCAGCCTCCGCGTCTGTCCAGGTTTTCCAAGCGACCGAAAAACCTTCTCCCTTGAAACCTTGTAAACCCATTACGACTCCAGTTCCAACGATGATCTACATTCGTCTGTTACCGCGAATAATCGTGTCTATGATGAAAAAGGTTTGCGTTACGCTCGCCAGCCAGAAGGGGAAAGCTTTATAGGCAGCGCAATATGTAACTGTCGCGGGAGCGGCGGACGTCCAATAAAAGCAGGCTTTTTCCTTGGCCCCTTTTTTCCCCCGCGGGGATAAATGGATCGGGCGGACGTGGGCTTTAGGCTCCGCGCTGCTAGCCCAAAAGAGAAACAGAGCTACCAATCGCACGACGTCGCTCGCGTCAAAAACGTCCGGCGGTGTCCAATGAAGTTGCGCATCCTGGCTTCCACAGCTGCGCTCACAGAGCAACTATCTTGTAACGAGTTAGCGACACGTGCATCGAACTGTTGTATCCTGGCGGAAACCGGTGCGCAAAAACACCCTCTATCCAACTCCGCCGTTATTGTTTCTGTCTAATGGTAACCCAGTTTCCGTGACGAACGGTGGCTCGTAATGCGTTTCTGTCCGCCGCTTATGCCTTCTTTCCGACTCAAGGATACGGCTAGTGACGCAGGGATCGCGTTCTAAGAACGTTTCTAAGCTTCCGACATCGATTTGTTGTTTGAATGGTTCGTCTATATGGAACAACTGAGATACGAGCGGTAAGTCGATGGAACTCGAGTATCGGCGAACAGATCGGTGGAAGCCGGAAATTCTTGGATGGAATTTAGAGGCGAGCAGACGCGTAAACACCGAGGGAAAGTCGAAACCGCGAGCGATTCTTGCTTGCTCGCAGTATGCATACGAATCAGATTTCGCTTAAGAAGAATATATACTTGGGCCAGACACGCAAATTTCCCGGCAACATCGAAATTTATCGAAAGGCTGGCCGGAGCAAGAAGCAAATTCGCCGCGCGCAAGTTACTCGTTCTGGGAGAAGCGGAGCGAGCGCAGGAGCGCTGGAAAAACGTGGCGGTTTTATTCGGCGCACGTCTCCGCTCGGCCTGGCAACGATATCGAGTAAAATCGTTTAAATTCGCGAACGTGGATCGGCGGCATTCTCCGCGGTGAATCGGCGACGCCGTTCAACAAATTCGAGCCGTTTTCTCCTCTCTCTTCTCTTCACTTTCCGCAGTCGATATTCGTGCGAGCCCGCGGGACAAACTCAACCATGCGTCTACGCGTCTACCTGATACGCGTACGCGTGTACCGTTCGTGCGTGTGCGTGCCCTCGTGTAATGGACACGGGGGAAAAATCAATTGTTGCCCGAGGGCTTTTAATCACGGACTCGATCTTTTTATTTCCACGCCCCCGACGAAAAGTTCACGGGTTTACCCCCGCATTTTTTCCATTACTCGCCTCGACGAAGAACACCAGGGCCAGCCGGCCTAATGAAAAATCACCTGTTACCCAAGGAAACCTGCTGCCGAGAACACTTGATCCGTTTATCAAATTAACGGGTCCTGATGCGTTTCCAATTAACTCTCTAGATTACTCTATCCCTTTTAAGGCTTCCTTTCAACGCCAAGGAATTGGGGAAAGATACGGCTTGGAAATTTCCACCTGTACGTGTTTATATTTCTCGCGTAAATCTGGATTTTCGGCGGCGCGCCAAGTTATCGATCGAGGACTCGTTGAATACGTAACAGAGCGTGAGGCGATGAATAGCGGCTCGTGAGTAGCGTGCTTATTTCTATAAGTGCTAATCGTTTCAATTAGAAGAGGGCCAACTACGTCTAACGATTCAACAAGTACCAGTCTATTGAAACACACGTACGTCGTACACGCGAGTCTGCATCAAGATGCATTTCACTTTGCGTTCTCTCGCACAGAGGCGAAACAAAGAGCAACTTTCGAGAAAAGTGGAACGACCGCGATCGATCACGAAGCGGGAACGGAGCGAGACAATGGCACAGTCCAGGCTCGTTCGTAGAACTTGTCCGATGCGTTGGGAAATTTCCCGCCTGTCAGACCCACTGTGCCAACTGTGGAAAATCAACCGACGAGAAAGAATCGAGCATGACGTTATTTAGGAAAAGCTAGCCGCGAGATTCAACCAGCCAAGGGAGAAGTTAGTTCGTCCCTTCGACCAATATTCCTGGAAACGTTGCCCCCTTCAGTCGCTTCTGAGATTATTAATCGCGAAATTCTCGAGTCATAGTGGAAACCACGGACGACATCTTTGAGAATTGAATAGGTAGAATTGCGAGATGGAATTCCGAAGAGACGACACCGACCGAGGGGAGATAACCCACGACAGAATCTAAGGCGAACGAAAGGAAGCCAGTGGAAAGACAAAGAATGTTATAGTTATCTTCCAACAGGATTCTCAAGCCATAGACTTTGAAATGTAATTATCGAACTCTACGGGACATCGAGATACTACGTTCTACGTAGAACCACGTGGAAAGTTTGCACGGCGACAGCTTTCGATCGAAGTGGCCGATGTTAAGGATATTATGGAAATTAATTCGAATTCTCCGTGTTTTCGCCATTTCGATCCAATTTTCGTGGAAACGAAATACTCGTTTATTAACGATCGAATTAATTCCGCAATTTCAGCTGGCAATAACACGTGCTACATCGACGCGACACAACGTGACTATCAAAAGGATTTATCTATTAATCGAAGCTTCCAGTGTGGAAAACGATTGCGCCGTCGAGACACAATAACGACACCGACGATTCCAGTGACGGGTCTCTCGCAATCGTCGTAACGTATCGACGCGATATCGCGATATCAATTCTTCCCGTTTCGCTCGGTATCCCGTCGTAATCGTATTCGCGACAATACGCTGGTCGGTGGTGTGTGTCGCGCGGATAGAGGTCCGCCTTTGCAGCGGTCCTATCGGCCCGCGCTCGATGGACGATCCGCGACAGCCATTGGCTCTATTCAATAGCCGGGATATACCGGTCTAACGGACGGCGTGTGTATACTCGGATGCCAAAAAATCCCCGATCGATCGATCGCGCCGCGACAGCTTTTACGAGCCGTCGCGATCCAATAAACGCGCAACGAGTGGCTGTGCCCGTCAAAAGTAGATTACATTGCTCCAGCGAGGAATTACCCCGGAATTCTCGTTCGACCGACTATTCTCTCTGCGATGAAACGCGTAAACCTGATACCGATCGCTTTTCACCCTATCTTACGATAACCGAATAGAGACACGTTGAGACTTTCTGCGAGAAATTCTGACGTAAAAATCGATGCTTTGGGGCAGAGCTCTCGGTATCTATGAACACACCTTTGAACGAGTAGAAACGAGGCAGTAAAAAGCCATCGGTATCGTCGATATTACGAAATCGAAATCAGAGAATGCGGAGCGCTACTATCGAGTAATATACGGATCTGTTTGGAAAACAACGAGTAGAAATTGCTGGCGCGACAACCGACCAACGATAGCAAAGTCGCAGAATCGAAAGAAGGCTGGTGTATCAGAACGAGTGTATTAGGGGCTGCGACCGTTTGCGATCTCGTTACCGTTCGGTCGGTCGCGAGTGCAAGCACAATTTCCTGCCTGTTGAATCGCGAGTCGGGGATGTCGGAGGACATACGAGCAGCCCTTACACAAAGAATCCGCTCGTAAAGGGGCTGATGGAACGGAGAGGGAGGTTCGGCCCGTTAGACACGAGCTTTATCGTACGTCTGGTCAAATGAGCCCTCGGTGTGCGCTCGTCGTCCCTGGACTGTGAAACCGTTCCTGCCTGCGACTTCTCCAAGGAGCGTTTTCTTCGAGATTTACGTATTCTCCGGTGTCCCGGTTCGAGCAGCAAACCAACCACCGTCGGAGGGTAGAGCGCGAAAACGGTAAAAAGTCGGGGGTCGGATTATTTCTCGGTGCTTACATGTGGCAGTTTCCCGGAAAACGAGCTCAGGACCCGGTCCAAGATGTATATACGCGGATACGCGAACATTCGGGGGAAAAAGTTTAATTCGGGACGTGGAAAGACCGCCACGATGCTCTCGAGTTCGCCTCGATTCCACACCGTCGGTATGATATATAAATCGTTGACTTTGGCACGTGTGAAATTGATTCAAAATAGAACCTCAAACGCAATTCTTAATGGTAAATCGTACATGGCACGATATTTTTTATTTGAACGCTTTCAAAATTCGGATACCATCGGCTGAATTATAAATGAAACAAGTTGTTTTCGTTATTACGATAAACGATAGAGTAAAACTTTCGTTGGTTCCGTTAACGTTGTAGCGAGAGGGCGGATTGTTTAACTGGGCGCGCGAGTTAGCGCGAAAGTAGCGAGTTCGTTGGCGGCTTATTATTATTCCGGAAGTGGTGGAGCGTGGTGAAATTAGAATACCGCTGTAGAAGCTGACCAAAATTCCATCGGACATCGTTCGACCGGAAAAGCCTTGCAAATTTAGTGGCGCGGCGAGCCACCCCTAATCGTCCGGAGTCGTTTCAACGGGAGCAGAACGGCGGAAGAGACGGACGACGAGGAGAATTACACGGAACGAAACGAAACAGTCCTCGATGACAGGGGTTCGTGGGGAGAACTTGCTTTACGATCCGCGAGATGGAATTCATAAGGTCGTCGTGACTGCACTGCGGACGAATATCGATTACGCTCGTGAAACAAATGCAGAAGAAACAGACTCGTAGAACGGATAGATCGCTGGATAAAAAGGCGAAACGTTCAACGGTCACGCGAGATGGGGAACGCGTTATAAATCTTCGCAGTCTCGCTCGTTCGCGGAATCGCGACGCGTAACCGCGGCAACATCTGAAACCGGGCTGTCTGAAAGAGGATGTACAGGTGCGTACAGCGTGGAATGAAAGGAGAACACACGGTAGTACGGCGACGCTCCCCGGCCGACGTTACACGGGGATGGGCGAGCCACCCCAATTTACGATTACGAGACACTGGAGGGCTCAAACGAAGGGTTAAACCGGGCTTAATCAATTCTCGTGGAGACTGTCGGTGTTTAGGGGCTGGATTTTCAACGACATACGGAATCACGATCGGTGCGAAGGAAATTCGGAAGAAGAGAATCCTCTGTCTCACGATAATAATAACCACGATATACATACAGCGGACGAATGAAAATAAACGACTAGCAGATTGGATGATTAAGAAATAACGAAGGCTGCGGACGTAAAAGGGCGAGGATCGAATTGTCTCTATTTCCCTTTCATTCGCCGCGTTTTCACGGTGATTCGATTGAGGGATGGGGGTCCAGAAACGCTCGGGAAATTAGTCACAAAGGGATCCCCCCGGCGGGATATCGCCGCGCCACTCGGACCGTCCGAATCTCATTCCGGAAAGCCACGGCTTCCCAATTTCGTCGTCTAGGCTACTCCCGATGAAATTCGTCGCCCGTGGGAGAAGACGACGAGGACGACGACGCCGCTCGCTCGCCGCCCCCGTAAAATGCTGGGACAAGGAGAGGCGAAAGGGGAAGAAAGACGTGTATCCAAAGGGTATTGTGAACAGGTTTGTCGATAGGATTTTATCACGGACTCGAGGGTGGACCGTACGTGCAAAATCGTCTGCCTCGTAGCCAGCCGACCCGTGACGTACTGGTACAAGGTCTGCGGTTCATGGATACTTAATCAGACGCTCCAGCACGTGCGACTCGACGATTCTTCATTGGTTAAATCGTTTCGGGTTGGAAGAATAATCACTGGGAATTCACGAGAACTTGGAAAACTCTACGAGAGGTTTATTTGTACTTTAAGCAGCGAGATCTAAACGCGAGCTTTCGAGCGTGTTCTCTGTTAGAAATATGTTTCGAGTTTGCAGCGTGGAGCGTGGTCATGGTCCGGAGGGGATCAGTTTCTTTTTACGAAAATAGTTGGCAGAACGCATCTGAGCCACGTAACAAACGAACAACTTAGGAAAATTCTGCTAAGAATAATTCTACATCTTAAAACCAGACTGAATCGACGTTATACGCCATCTTCTTCTTGCTCTTATTATTTTATCAAAATAATAACGATCTATTTACGTTCCCGTACAAACGAATAGACCAAGCTACTTCAAGTACACAACGTTACTTTGGAACCGACAAAAGCTAGGTCCTACTATTTCTCCACAACGATCTTCCTTTAAACAAGCCGGTTGAAATTGCAAATTTCGTCGTCTGGTTACACCGCTAGGGAGCAGACGTTGACGTAGGAACAGTAATTGAAGTACGAAGTACAAGCTGCAAAGCAGAACACACGTACACGGGTTAAAGCAACGTCTGTTTGTCGAGATGAAGTACAGACGGATGTGTGATCTGGGGCAAAAGGGACCCTCGTCAAACAGGATCCGGAAGAAACGTGGAGAGGAAGCACGTTGGAGCTTTGATCATTCCCTGTGGAACATGTCTGAACCGACAACAACGCTTTAATCTCGAACCTTTCCAAAAGATTCTGGCACACGTACGTGTAATTGCGTGCACGAAAACGTACGGTTGTTTCTAAATACTGAAAACCCTGGCAGTTTCCTCCTAAACCGCCTATAATCAAAAGAGTCAAGATCCCGGTAAATGGCCGCGAGACCGGAACGAGCTCGTAATAAAAATGAACTGCCTAAGGAGCGGAGAAGATTCGAAGCCCGTGAAAGACGATGCTGCATCGGAACTTTCTCGACTCGCAGTCTTGGTGCGAGCTCGTTTCGCCGCGCGCATTACCACCCTTAATTCGTATTTACTAGAACCGCAAAGCTTTCGTCTTTACGAGCCTATACCGAGAATTTTTACCGCACCATCCGCACGACCATTTGACTCGCTCCGCAGCGCTGAACAATCTTCTTTTACAGTTGGTAGAAATTCGATGACTCGTAGATGAAGAAAGAGCGAGAGTAGGAGGGAAAAACAAGGAGATCTATTCCAAATCGATACGAAGTCTGCTCGTTTTACCAATGCAGCGGCGTGCTGCGCGAAAAAGTCAGAGGGTGGTCCAGTTCGAGCAAGACGAGATTTATTCAGACGCGGTCGCTTATTGGTGTGCAACTTTTCCCTGCAGACAAGACGACCGGCGTCGTGGCGCCGGCTCCGACACACGCACGTACCCACACCGACCGTGGAGACGCTAGAGAATCGAGAAGTCGTGTTGGTAAGCGAACGAGCTCCGGGCTCCTTCTTTCTCCGTTTCGCGTGGTGCTGCGCAAATAAAGGATCGAATTCGGCGGACTTCCGACCGTGTCCTCGACCACGACTACGGAGAAACCGCCAGCAGGAAAAGGGGATGATGAAAAAGGAAAAAGACGGGTAGGAAGTATTTTAAAATGTCGCGCTGCCTCGTGAACAAGAGGGACAAAATTCTGCTTCGATCGTGAGCAAATCCCCTTCGCGAAGAAGCGCCGAAAGTTGCGAGAGACTGTACGGAAAAACGGAGCAACGACCGGACGAATTCTACGCGAAAACGTCTACGATGTTTCTGATTCTGTTCCTCTTTATTCGATTTATTCAGAGAATTCTCGACGTTTCTCAAATTCCTCGAAAGCTGTAGAAAATAAAAGAAAATATATGCGCAACTATGAAACGCGAAGGTTCTTGTTTCCGAGAAAGACGATTTCGATGTAAAAATATACATAAACCGGGATATGCACCGAGCCACGGTATTTGCTTTGATATTCGCGCTTCTTTCGTGCCCTATTGTATTCTTTCGGATGACACGCAAGGCCGGTCGATTATCGGATCCAGTTCGATTCCAGTCATCTCGAGGCCAACCCATCCTCGTCATCTCCGAGACAAGACCAGAGATCGAACCGCTGGCGCACGCTCGTTTCTCATTCCAAGTGGAGTAACACACGCGGAGACGACACGCGCAAGGTGTTCCGCGATAATGCACGCTGCTCGTATCTCTTGTTGGCTTTAAGAGGGCGGATTGAGCGACGCGTAAAGATAAACGGTAATGTTTACCACGCTCGTGTAACCGGCATTAACGGCACGGCTCATTTGCATTGATAAGTTACGTCGCAATATTAAACGCATCACGCGCCAACACTTTCTCCTGCCACCACTAAAGAGATCTAAAGTCGGACAGCCTGAATCGATACGTGAATTTACAAGGCTATTTTTCTTGGCCGATGTCTACCGTGAAAATTGGTTCACGCCTTTTTGCTGAAAAAAAGCTGCATTAACTCCTCGATGGTGGTCACGGTGAATCAGAAACTTTACACAGAGGAAAAATTCCGAGTAATAATTTCATTGCATAATTAACAAAGAATGACGTGATTCGTATTACCGCATACGAACTAACGTCAAGGGACTAACAGATCCGTAGCTCTCGTACCACGGTCGACACACGAATCGACACAGAGCTGACGAATTTTCGCTATCGACGAAGAAAACAGAATATGTTACGTATATCGAGATGAAACTGCAACCATTCGCGCATAAACTCTGGCCGCCTATCCTATAAAGTTGCAAAGTTATTAAGAAGCAAGAGAATTACAAATTAGAAATTGCAGGCGTACTTTGGCAGCGTTCGACGATATTAAAAAGTAGCTAAAACTACCACGCTTACAACTTTCAGCGGGGTGTTTGCGAATAACCGACTGAGAAGAATTCGACGATTTCTTAATTCGAATAGAGGGAAATTTGGCACGGTCCGTGCCGATTATTTCAAGAGAAACGCGCTAAAAGTGGCGATGACTCGAAGCACGATGCGGATCTAAAAATCGAGACGAAGTTCGAGTTGGGTGCCCCCGGAATGGCCGCAGACCGATTCAACGTCGTGCAACGATCTCGTGTCGTGGGACGCGAAGTTTTAATTGAGACGCGAGTTCTGCGAACTCGAATTTCGTTAAAGTTTCCCGCTGCCTTGGCTACTAATTGGACACGATGTCCGGGGTTCCTTGTGCCATGCAATCCGACGTAGTCGTCGGTTACAACGAGGAGTTCGCAGATTGTAATTTTCCATCTTGCTTCTCTTACCCTACTGTTTCTTCCCTCCGAATACCACGTGTATTTCTATATACGAGGTGTCTGACAATTTCCAACCCATGATATGTCATTAACCTTTCAATAGTTGGCGATAAAATCAGAAAATATATCGTGAAATATCGTCTAATATCGCCGATGAAGATGGCAAGGTGCTGTTAACAAAGACGAAGAAATATTCTAAAAAAGCTGCAAACTGTTTAAAGCACCGGCTTTAGTACCTTTCAAAGAAACCCACACTACTCAAGAAAGCAATTTTCCGGGCCGCTTTTCTCGGCAGACACACGCCGGAGTGGATTAAAACGAGACACCTTGCGCATGTACGTGTGTATGCGCGACTCTCGTCCCTCTATCGTCGGAGTGGCCGCGACGAGAGGGCCGAGGGACTTTTGAGGGTTCCGTGCCACGAAAGGAACCGAGTCGAGTCGCTCTTCCTGCCTGCCTCAAAGAGAAAGAGAGACTCTTGACAAGCACAGGGGGACAAGAGGCACGGAAACTTGGAAAAATACATATAACGTATATAGGTGGCCGAGGTTCTAACGAGTGCGAAGCCTCGTCGTCCGATACAGCTCGTATATCATCAATGCGAACATTTCCGACCTCTATAGCTATGGTATCTTTAACGATGTTTTCAAGCCGCTTTGATTAGCAGCCGGTGCATTCGTCCCGGAAAATTCGGACGGTCACGGTGGAGCCGCGAATATAGAAGACCGCAAAGTGTGAAAATTCGGATCGTGCGATAAATTTAATTCCAAAGCAGCTTAATTCTCGGGTCACATCGTGTCGTTCCGCGGATCGTCTTTCTTGTTCAAAGAGAAATCTTGCTGAAAGCGAAAGAGCCGAATCGGAAACATCCCCGAGACGGTTCGCTTAAAAACAAACACCACTAGCGACGGTGGCCGAAAATAACCGGAGAACCACGTAGAATTTTAACGGGCTGTCGCCAATATTAATTTGGAAAATTTGCGTCCTGATAAATATCGCTGGTTCGCCGTGCGGCGCCGGAAATGAAACGGAACGAGATAAAGGACGTCGGCTTTTGAAAACGAGCCAGATACACGCCTCTCGGCGCGACTAGAAAACGAGTCGTTGCACGGTCTCTTCTCTAGCTATCTAGGTATACCTGTATCTCTTCGTCGTCTCGTTTCCTACTAGCGACGAGCGTACCACCGTGCTTCGTTGTCCAGCGTGTGGAGAAGCGTACGCGTGTGCAGCGTGCAGCCAACGATGGGGTAGAACACGCGGAAACGGAGAACCGGAGTTCTCTCTTTGAGACGACCTCTTAGATGGGGCCAATTAGAGACACCCTACTCCGCAGTCTCGTTCGGCCGGCGCGTCTCTTTGGCGTATTGCCCTGACATGCCGGAGTCTAAGCCGACACGAAACAGGAAACAAAGAGCGGCGGAAGAAAATGAGCCGAAGGGAACCGATAAACGTTCGCCGGAACTTTCGCGACGTTTGCTCGCCACAGACTTCCACCAGTATCAAAGGGCTTTCAAAGAGACCACCAGACCACGAGGAGACTTTCTCGTCGATCCATTCACCGCCACGACAAACTTCCTCTTCGAAGAACGATAAAGTTCGAGAGTTGCGACTTTTCGAAAAGCAAGTCGATTCTTAACCCCGCGAAACCTTGTACGCCAGTTTCCCCGCCAACTTCTAATCGCGTCATCTGTTTGCGAACAACCGATTTACTTTGCAACATCGTAGGAACGGGGGTACGAGGACCGGCGCGACAAAACCGAGACGGATCACGCATGGCTAATCGTTGATGGCTGCTGGTTGCAACGGGACGAAGAGTCGCGCACGTGTTACTCGGTGAAACCGAAAGTGACGTGACTGATCGCGCGCAAGATAATCGACCGATCCATTACGATGAAACATTAATGAATGGAGCGCGAGCGAATCAACGATCTGATGGACACGATGTGGGGACACTCGGTAGGTATACAAATCAAGATAATGGCAAATATTTCACGGTAATGTAACGGGTGGCTGAGTCGTATAGGTCCCACGAGCATTAGGTATATACAGGGCCATCATCTGTATCAATAGAGTGCCACAGCCGGCGCGGGTTCTCCGTTTCCCTCTTACTCTTTATACCCGCTCCGATTCTGTTGCATAATGCCGGTGGAACGCAAACGGGCATCGATAAGTCACCTCGTGTAGCTCCAACGAGCCAGGATTCACCGGCAGAATGTTCTCGAGGGCAGTGGAAGAGGAACGCAAGAGGGGTGTGAAACGATAAAAAGGAAAAGGGGAAAAAACGCGGTCGGCGTGATCGATATTAAAGCGGGTCGTCTTCGAATCTTGAGAGGAATTCGTGCGAGTCACGCAATTATTTCCCTCCGTTTGTCGACCAGTTTGACATTGAAATTCGCCGCATTGGCTCTGGTCACGAAACCAACGATAATTTCCCGGTGACGTGCATCGTTACGTAAAACCATTGATTCTCGTGCGTTATTCGGGCTTTTGGAAAAAAGAAGAAGACGATATTTCAGCGGCCGGGTATTCGTAAGAGAATGAATAAATATTGCATCGGTCACTCTCGCAGTTTTACGAGCGAGCGCGTCAACGACGATTTTAATGAAAAGTTGTGGCCACCGGTGCTACGTCGGGCGGACGATTCGCACGCGGATGCCACCCTAATTCCAGAGGGCAATTTTATTCGCGTCGCGCGACGCGAATTCAATGGGTCGGCGAATGCAAACATCGAAAGTGTCGGGGAATACACAAAACGGGTCGTTACGTTTGCGAAGAATCATCGCGAAATCCCAAAACTCATTTCGGCGACGCGCCGTCCGCGCGAATTAGTTACCGCAACGGCAAGTATCGCGCCATGTGAATAATTTCATTAGCCTCGTTGCCTCGCCGCTCACGTTCCCGATTTCGCGAAGCCTTCGGAGAATAAATGTATCGAAAGCGACGATCGCGTCCCACGCTCCGTTCATCCGTCCATTCTCTTAACATCAACTACAAATCCACGATTCGATACGATTCTCTGTATATCTTTTTCTGTCGATTGAAACGGAAAGGAGAAAAAAAGAGGCGCGCGGCAATAGAAGCACCGACAAAAGCGAGAAAAGAGATAAAGATACTGGCGCAGGAGTCTGCAATTTTCAATATTCCCTGAAAGCGTGCGAAGGCACGACGAACGCTCAATCAGAAGGCTCTGAGTAGTCGCTCAGCCTTCAATATCCTTTCCGCTCCTGGTGACAGAGAGGAGCGAGGCGCCAAGTTAACATCCGTTTCATCCGTAAATAGGTCTGAAAACGCTCGAAAAGGAGGTTCACCACTCCCCCTAGCTGAAGCCGTCGAGGAAGGCAGCCTTTTGAAATCTGCGCGGCGGAAGGCTCGTCTGTTTGCACGAGAGCCTCCATTCACGCCGTCGCCGTCGAATCAATATTGATACGGACCTTTATATATGTATGTGGAACGCGCCGCTGTGCACGCCGTTCCGATGGAATGCAATATTAATAGAACGCCTGAACAATATATTCCCGGCTACCTGTGTGCACGGCGCCTTTACGAACGCGGCGATATTTGCTTTTGCGCGTCCCGGTTCGGCCTGTCATCGTCGAGCTGTCGCCAATTAGACAGGCGTCGTCTTCTACCGTCTCTGTGCCGTGTAGCGTAGCGCAAATTAATCTTTTTAACGATACCGACAATGGGAAATCTCGGTGACGCGATAAGTCGTAAGTGTAAGGATTTCTAAGCGCGACTAGCATCGTTTTTCAGGTTGATCGGTAGATGCAGCAGAGAGTAAGGAGAACAAGAGTCGAACCGCTGGTATTCCCGTATTTGTTCTGGCGATAGATGTCTTGTTTGGTGTTTGACGCGATGTATCGCGTCGTGCGACTGACTAAACCTCGATAGCTGCGCCGAGCAAGATTAATTGAATCGATAGGAACAACTGGTCTGAATTATTAGCTCGAGGGAGCATTTCTACGGAGCATGTGCACGGACGCGACACAGTTCCGAAACTCGGATGTTAGGCGTGTTATTCGCGCATCCGCGACTGACACCGTACAGTTTCGCGTACAGAGTCGCGGAAATGGGAACGCATCTCGTGGAAACGAAGATGACAAAACGGAGAGGCGGTGCCGCGATGTGGCACGAGACAATAATAAGAAGTACGGCCAAAGGTAGACAAAGGAGATCGAGGGCAAAAGCTCACGGCAAAGAAATATACCAGTTGGGTAAATAGTGGGACCTCCTTTCGAAGGATCGCGAGCGTACGACGAAATATCGCGTAATGACGGACGGTGTGTAAATTAGAAATTCTAACGAAGACCGAGAGAAGGCTCGTTCGAGTTCTCGGCGAAATTGAGACTCGGCCCGAATCTCTGTAGAGCGGCACTTTAAAGGAGCGCGAGAGATACGCGCGCATAAGGCAAGAAATAGCCATCGCGTGGAACTTCGCCGTGGAAACGTTCGTACGAAGATTATATCAGCTTCATCGCGCGATTCAACGGCGCCGTATTTTCCACGTAGCATAATGCTCCACGGCTTTAATATTTCGCAGACAACTGCCAACCATTTCGGACTCACGCCTAGAGTCACGGTGTATCCGTCTCTGGGAAGATTGCCTCCGTAATTTATTCATCAAAAGTAATGATCCTTAGACCACGACCTTTGGTGCCTCTGCCTTTTTTATAAAATTCATACCTCGCCTTCTCTACGTTCGTACATCTACTCCGAATCGATATTTACTGGCAGCGTACGTCGATTCCACCCTTTCGTCGCGAATCAGAACGCAGGATGAGAATCATAGCGAAAAAGAGAAAACAGGAGGGTGCAAGAGGCGACGAAAACCACGTTCACCGACACGTTCGAACGCGTCCGATCCACGTCGCGATATTTACCGATTCCCCGTTTAACTGGATGTTTTCGGGTGGTGGAAATAAAAGCATAGCCGGAAGAAGGGCGGAACGCGAGGGACAGCCTGGCAAAAACGTCGAAACATGGCGGGTTCGCGCGGAGGCGGCCGTATAATTTCCGACTGAGCGCGGCTCGCCGAATTCTCGTCAACGTTTCGCGTTCCCTCTCGCTCCACCCTCTGACAACACGCGCGCGAGTCTCACCCTTTCTCGGCCGCAGTTTGTCTGCATTAACGCTCAGCCGGGCGACTGTTCGACGCCGCTTTGGTGAAATGTCGAGAATGGAAGAAGCGGAAAAGCCGGGGAGAAATTCCGCTCGTGGGAAACCGAGCTTCGACGACGAGATTCTCGTGTCGCGCGAATTTCCCGAGGCCCTAGCTATCTCGCGTCCTCCGACGCGTATATTTTTTCTACTCTTTATGGATGCCACGACCGTGAGCGGCGGAAGGGCTTTCAAATCGTATCGCACCGGAAGCGGCCGAGTGCCGTTAATTTTTTTACGAGGCCGTAACTCGTCAGTGCCCTTTGAGGAGGCTTTAAAGAGCGCGATACGCGGATAGTTGACGGCTTGCGGCCCGCTATCTTCCTCCGTGTCCTCCACCTCTTTTCCACCCTACTAGCATGCTTCAACTATTTCCGTGGCGCGACCGTGAACGCGGAACGTAGCGTAGGCTCTTGTCACGCGACGAAAGGTCAACTGTCGGAGCGCGCGAGCAATTTCTAAGAAACTATCCCGCATATACGCGCGCCGCCCTCGTTGATCCGAACGCGAACACTGCGAACGGGGATTCGCCGCGCCATGGAGGAACCGAAGGATTTCCGCGGCCGAGACGCGGATTATAAGCTCGTTGTAACTTCTGCTTGTTAGGACGGTGGGAATCCAATTAAGCAGAGCTATTTATCGATTGGACTAAGGGATTACTCGTCTGGTATACCATGGAACGAAACTACTTACTACCCTAACGGGAAACTATGCTTCGGAGATAGTCCGAACTCTGTCGTTTTGAATGGATTTCGAGGTTTCCTTCGTAGAATCTTTCTATATTCTAACGTAATTACGCGAAGTCGATTTGCTCTGTTCGCGTGTTTAATCGCCGATGAATCAGAGCCTGACAGTCTTTTACGTAGGTATAAATTAGTAACTGTAAATGTCGCGAGCATTAACGTCCATGTTCCAAGAATTTGGCGTTCGGTATGACACGAAACGAGTTGAAGTAAACGATCGAAGAAGAGTTTCGAGGCAAAGCAGGATACGTACGGAATAGTGTAGCAGATTGGTAGATACGTAAATCGTTAGATTTCGCGATTTTTAACTCGTAATAAAACCGTCCATCTAATTGAAACAACGAGGCAACTTGGGAAGAGCTTGGGACGAAAAGCCGTAAAAACGAGAGAAAGGCGAAAACGTGAGATGCAGTCAAACGAACTTGAAGTTCTGCGCGAGCGTAATCTGGAATCTCGCCGCGAGCCAGCCGCGTTGTAAACAAACGTTACGTCAATCAGGACAACGATCCGGCAGTGATGCAAGCAACGCGTAACGGGCTTCAGCTCGGAGGCGCGATACAAAGGCGATAAGGAGCCATGGTCGTGGCTTGCTCGTCGTCCCGTCAGCTGATTTTACGACTTCTCCAGGTTACGTGCGAACGTTATTCCATAAACGTTTCGAGCAAAGAATTTAATAATTAAAACGATTCAGCGTACGTGATTGCGATAAGATTTATCATCCTCCGTTAAAGAATTAAGATATTGAAATGGAAACACTATCGAAGCTAATTAATTCCTTAGAAGCAACAAATCGATAGAACAAGGCAGTACGCGCAAGACACACGATGCTACTTTCTGTAGAAACTGTGTATCTGTTATTCGTATCTAGAGGAAACGGTTGTGTGTTTTACAAAGCTATTACGATCGAACGATATCCAGTCGTCCGTATCGATTACACAGTATTTAAACGCTCTTCAGAATACTCTGTCTGCGCTATTTCTATCTAGAATAAAATTTCCAAGGTCTTATCCGTAAATTCCAAGCTATTTTTGTTATTCTATCGCTTTTCGTATTTTAAGAATGATAAGAGATCAAGGACGGAGAAGTAGATGAAGAAATATCGGTGACTGGCGATATTTGAGTGAAAAGTTGGCGTGATTTTTCGACAAGGAACGGAGCGCGGAAAACAACGATTTAAGCTGTGGCTGCGGAGTCTCCTCATCCGGTAAGTAATTCAATTCCGTTTAAGAGGCACGAGGGGTTTTCAGGGAGCAAAGAGACCATTCTCTGGCTCTCCATAGCGGCGGCTATGTGCCTTATCTAGGGTGGTCGCGTTAAATCGTGACGCGTGACCATGCATACTAAAGACGTATGTACCTAAGCGGCATTTTCCCCCTCCGTCGACCGGTTCACCCTCCTGCGATTCATTTGACGTATGTCGGGCGTCGGATAAAACCCGCTCGTGAACGGTATAAATTGTTGCAGGATCGTAACGAGGACCGGTTCGACGTCGTTTTCGATCCGAATCGCGACCTACGCGCGTCTGACCAAGGATCTAAAGCCTCGTTCACGCTTGCCGATGTAATCGAGCAACTGTACGAACTGCTTGACAAGTATTCGACAGGAATTCGACAGAGCAAAAGGTATTTCCTCAGGAATTGATCGATAATCTACGAGAGTGATTCTTTGATGTTCTGCCGACTCTCTCCATTCATCGTATCAGCTTTCGTATTTTAAATTATCCTAGCGTCTTCCGTTGCTTCTTGTAGAAGGCACAACGAATTTATCGGGAAGTGGATAGAATTCCGGAGGAACGGATGGTTTCGAGAAAATGCAAGCCGTTCGGTGGTCGAGACAACGCGGAAAACGGAGGATAGTTATCGGGCAGAGGCCGTGACGCCGTCGGCACGGAACGGGATCGCTTATTGGTTTAGTCACGGACCGTTTGTCGCGATTGGTCCCCGCGGACTCGCTAGAAAATATGGTTCGAGACGTTCGGAGGTAGGCCATCTCATCGGCTGCACCTTGCACGATCAAGCTCCGTAATTTCCTTACTCTTCGTTGGAATAATACGATTTCTTTGACGCGTTAAACGGCGCAGTCGATCGTAACCGAGTAAATTTCCAGCGGCTCTCGAGGTGCGCGCTCCGCGGCTGACCAGCTGAAGTTTCTCGAACGAATCCGGCGGAAAGCGGATGAACGAGAAAAGAGACGAGCAAAGAGGAAAAGATCAAAGTAAACAGGCTCACCTTCTCGCGAAGCATGTCTCGCACCCTGGTGGCCTGACTTCTGCTTCTGTGCAGTTCGAGTTGCAACTCGAGGCACCTCTCCTGCCAATTAAGCTCCTCCACCGCGCTCGAGTATCCATCGAAACTCTTGGACGCGCCATAAGCGGGTCTGCTCTCGAGCTTCTCCTTCTTCGCGTCCGAACTAGCAGCGGCTGCCGCAGCCACGGCGTTTCTTTGCTCCACGTACAGTCGATTCTCCGCAAAGATCCTCCCGGTCTGCTCTGGCTGCCTGCCGGAGAACGAATACGCTCGGTCAAAGTGTCCGCCACGTGGCGCCGGTCCAGGATCGAAGTTCGACCTAGCTCTTGCGAACGCGGCTAGATCGTTGGCGTCGTAGCAACTGGAGGAGCCGTCGAAGTCAGTCTGCGCGGCGAACGTTCGTTTGTCCGTGTACTCCACGTGGCCGCTCGACTCCGATGTGAAATCGTACGGGCTGCACTTTGGTTTGGTGTCCCGGAGCTCGACGTAACCGGCGCTTCTCGCGGTCTCTGCGAAACCCTTGTTATCCTTTTGGAAGAGCAAGTTCGGCACGTTGACGTACGGCGAATCCCTGGCGTGGACCGGCGCCGCAAGGCTTCCAGAGGCGGCGATCGTCGCGGCGTGATTGTTGTTGGCATTGTTCGCGTGTCTGGGTCGCGGCGGTGGGGCTGGCGCCTGACGAAATTGCCTTGGCCAGAGTCGAGGACTCTCCGCTCCGGTTGGCGGCAAACCGCCGCCTCGACTCGATTCCGGGCCGGCTTGCTGTCTACGTGCCGTGACCTCGGCTGCTGCTGGCCCAGTTTGAACGATACTGCCGCTGCTCGCCTCGTGACCTCGTACGCCTAGTCTGGGACTGCAGGGGGCCGAATTCGAGCCAAAATCGGTGGCAAGCCGCGCGATCGGGTCGAGGATCTGCGAAAGGCGTCGCGCTGGAGAACCTCGCACCTCCTCCATTCTATTTTGGCTCCGTGCTTGTCTTAGCTGACTTGCGTATCCTGCTCGATACTCGAGACACCGCTGTCGAGGCCTCAATGCATCGCTCGATGGCGTGGCCGGTCCCTCGCGTTCCCTGCTTGCCTCGAGGGATCACGTTGAAACGCGCGTCGCGGCCATCTCCCGGCGATCACGATGATCTCACGCACTCCTGCGTGCATCCTTGCTCACATCCTCGCGGCTATACTGCGACCTGCAACATCCAAACCGACAACTGACACTGACACCGCCAATCGTTGGATCGCGAGACTGTGTGCGCGCGTCACGCGTTTAGACAGCCGCTCTTCCGGCTACCTTAACCTCGCGTCAAGCTCTCGCGTGCTACGCCGCTACTGTAATACGCCGTTATTTACCACGTGATCGCGATCTTTGCCTCTCCAGCTGCCAGCGGCAATACTCGTCCAACTACGCCTTACTTTCACCTCGATCCTATGTTTCTACGCGTCGATACACCAAGCTTTCTCGACGTTTCAACAATTCGCTAACACTCGAAACTCCTTCCCTACCTATGTAATTCATCTTCTGCGCGCTTCAGTCTCGTGCGACACGGTAACGTAGAGCGACTCGAGACGAACGCGATTATCGCGGCGTCGAGGAGGCAGCATCGACGTTCGCGGTTCGGTAATCGGGAAGCGGGCAACTCGACGCCTCTGACGCGACTCTAATCGGCCGGTTTCGCGGCCTGTCGCTTCCACCTTCGAATCCAGCCGTATCCAATTTGTGCGCGGCATCGACGAAGAACGCGTAATCGTCTTCTCACGCGGCAAGTTTGCTCGTGATCGCGCCGCCGCGTCTCCGTGTCCTATCGACAGACTGTGCTCCGTTAGACACCCTTAGGTTTAATCGACCTGCTCGAAAAACGTAGTAGTCGTCTCTCGACTTACCGAACAGCGGGCGACAAGTTTCACGAATTCGTTTTCGCGGTCCAGTCGGACGAGCTTAGACCAGGAAATGGAAGGCAGATATTAACTCGCTGCGAGTGTTTGCAGTACTAAATTGAAAGCTGTAACTCTTTGGGGTGTCTCTTGGAGCGTTCCGCTCTCTTCTCTTTCTCTCTCGAGCCCCCTCCGTTCCTACCTCTTTCATTTCCTTCGGCCGCGCTTCTTCGGCTGACTTGGCATGACGAGACGCGCACACAGAGCCAGAAAGGGAAGGGAGGATTGCGAAGGAGAGCGACGAAGTACAGAGGGAGTAGAAGAGAGAAGAGGAGACAGCTACGACGACGACGACGACGCAGGACTACAAAGTTTATTTTAAGGTCGACGCTAAAAGGGGCCAAATGAAAAACCGGATGGAGGGGTGGGCCGTGTAACGTTCCGTTCTGCAATTACCGCGAGCGAAACGTCTGCGGCACTTGTCCGCTCGCTCGCAAAGGGAACGCCAGGCGAATGGGAAAAATAAACGCGAAAATAAGCGTTTAGGCGCGATATAGGCGGCTCGCGAAATCGGTCAAGCGTCAAAGTTTACGCGTTCGAGATATCCGCGATCGAATAAAACCAGAGATGGTAAGGACTCGAGAAACCACGGTGAAGGCCGCGCCAACACTCACGTAGTTCAGTCCCTTGTTATCGTCGCCTATCGTTGACATTCTACGACTAGCGAGACCACTGACTGATCCGTATGTGTGATACACGTTGAAACGATGCATCGTCGGATCTTTGCTCGCAATACGAGGAGAAAATCACGATAACAAATCGCCGATGAACGAACGAGACGCGAATGCGAATGGAAGTAAAATTACCCAGAAATAATCACAATATCCGCGAATCAAAAGCCGAATCGACGCTAGCGAACAGTGTAACTATGCAGACGGCACTCGAGATCGATAGAATCAGCTGACTCGCGAAGTCAAATAACGAATAGCGAGAAGCCTTCCTCCTTCCATTCGGGCATGCGTGAGAACTCCTAATCAGCATCTATTCACTCAGACAACCAGTCGATTCACGAACTCGATACCACGCAGCCACGTAATGAACATACGTAAGTAAGGATTCGTACGCGACCCTGAATATTCTGAATTAAGTCGACGTTCTCGCGAGCTTAACCCGATTCTCCGCCCCTTGTGACCCGCCAGACGTGTCTATCGGCTCGAGAAGACACGCTTTCCTACATTTTCCATTTCCACCTCGTTTGCTTTACGCGTGTACTAGTAAAAGCGAACCTGCCATCTTCCATCGATTCGTCGGCCAATTATGATAATGGGGCCGATGAGAATCGCAAAAGGGAGACACAGAAGAGACGGGGTGGCACGAAACGACGAAACATCGACGCCAAACGTCGAGTCAAAGGTACGTCTTTCGGTGTTTTCGGCGAGGAAAGGGACAGAAAGTTTTTTCTGGGCACAAGGGACCACAGTGAAGCTGCTTTCAGAGAAAACAGTAATTATACAAATTGATGGCGCGGCCGGAAACCAAATCTTCGTCTAGAAATAGCGACGCCGCGTCGCCTCGTTTCGCACAGCAGTCGTGAGCCCTTTACGTGTCCTCTCTTCTTTCTACTCTCTGTTTGCTTTTCTCTTCGCCGCTGTTCAACTTATCGCGAGTGCCACGGTTGGCACTTGATGAGTGAAAAACCTCGTGTCAACTACCTGTGGCGTTTCCTTGCCGTCGATAAATACCGAACGCGGGCGAACATCAACAACCACGCGACAATTTCACTAAGAAAACGATCGTTACGTATATTCATATATGAGATAACGGACGAACATACGTACCTATAAGAAACGTACTCGAGTATGCTAAATACACTTTCCAATGATGAAAAATGGCGCTTCCGCGCAAGGTACTGAACGAACGTTACGCAATTGCACTCGTAATCGACAACGATCCTCTCGATTCCAGACCCTCGTTGTTCGCGTTACATCGTTACGTCAGCTTGACGAGTATTTTTATCCATCGCGACTGATCTCCGTCGAGACCGAAGCGGATCGACGAGTCTCCCATTCTCGGGGAAAAATAGCTGACGAAACGAAGAAACAGCCAACGATTTCGCGAGTGGCGCGCCAGTATCGATCGACCGGTCGAGCTTCCATAAACCGGGACGTTTTAATAAAGCCCCGTGCAACGCTCGTATTCCGCGCGTTTTATTATTACTACGCTGTAAATCTATCGGTTGGTATGTATTGGCATAGGTTGATTTTGCGCGGCTTCCACTTCTCTCCTCTCTTCTGCCTGATTTTCTGCAAACTCTATACGCGTCTCTCTCGTCCAACCGTCAGATTCTCTCTAACGCGCGGCCGCGTAATATCGCCGATTTTACGAGCAAGCGATATCTTTTTCCACGCGATGCGGTATACTTTTCGGCTTGTCGTTCTCGTGAAAGAAACGCTCCTCGACCGTGTGGCGTGACCCTTTTTGGATACACGCGAGATATACAGCCGCAATAACGGCGAGTTCCGCGTATAAATCTGAATACTACACGAAATACCTAAATCTTCTCGATAAACCCGCGGCCCCTTGTTCCGCATCGTTCGGCTCGGAAGAACATTTACTTCGGGACCACCGCGAACTTTTCGAATCTGCAGCACCTAAGCAACGCGATATCTACCTCGAAATCTCTCCCTTCAAAGATGACCGATCGATGCGAATTTTTCTGTAGCCGTCCACTCGAAACGACGTTCCCTTTGACGTTTAGATTCGAAGGAATTTGAAACGACCTGTAAGCGAGAACGAGCCGCCGATCGATCGGCAGGACTTAATTCTTAATCGTAATAAAATTACGTATTCATAGGAGGCTGGTTTGTCCTTTTTTAGCCCTACTTTATCCCCGTTTGGTGGCGCATAGGCCTACGAGAAGGCGCTCCAGCCACATGTACCTACGTAATACCCGGACGTATATAGAGAAGGCGGCAGCTAGTGGTCCCGTGGAGTCCATGAATAAATTTCGAATTAACTTTCGAACGGTTTTCGCGTTATACGAGGCGCGACGGAAGCCCTCTTCAATCTGGTCGGCTCCTTGGAGGCAGTCGTTATAATGCCAATGGCTCACTCCCGTGCCCTTCCCTCGCACAAAGAGCCACTGTGTGGCAACTGGGAGCTACCTGACAAAGAAACGACCACCTCTTCATCGAATCCAGGAAATTTTCCCGGCCTGAGTCACTGGAATTCCTTCTGAATACGGAGCTCCGATTACGTATTTAATACAATTATTATCGATTCGAATTAAAATCCAACGACAAGTTCCAAGTCCTCTATTCTAGGAAGAATCACGAGGTAAAATTTCAAGTCCCCGCCTAATATAAAGGACCGCCTAACGAACCGCCTGCGAATTAATCGGAGGCAATTCACAAATGGAGACCATCAATAACCGAAGCTCCAAATTAACCGCGCTTTCTTTCCACTGTGCCGTCATAAATCACGGCTATTCAGACTACCACCACGTTTGAACAAGTAGCCGCCACCATTGCCGATTCTTCTCGCGTTAAAAGAGAGCCGCTGGTCGAATCGGGAGACTCGGCCGGCTCGATTATCGAACCGTTGCTTTGATTCGCTCGAATTCGCTCTTCCAAACCGACCGGGAACATTTCCCCTGCAGGTATCTGGAAAACAAGATATCGTCGGTTCGTGGCGGAGAAACAGCGGCGTGTTCTTCGTTTCCACGCAATTCCATCGGTTCGAACAAAGTGTAATGCCGCTTGCGAGGAGTCCGTGCGCTTGCACGCGCAATTACTGTTACGTGTATCGACGTTACGGAGAAAGGGAGGAGGAGGAGAAAGAGGTCTCCGGGAAAAAGGAGCGATACAAGAGGGCCACACATCGATTCGAGGGAAGCGTCTAACGTCTGTTCTTCCTTGAAAGAAATACACGTTTGTCGGAAATCGGGGCGATTTTTCAATTATTGATGCTTTAATCGAGACGCGAAAATTGACGCTAAGCTTTCGCTTTTCGACGGATGAAGATGCCACGAGATATGAAACCTTGACTCTTTCGTATTCACGGACGAAATGTCTGAATCTATAAAAGATGGAAAAACATCCACTATCCAAAAGTATCGAGAACTATCCGCTATCGTTCGTAGCATCGTATGAAGAACGTCGCGTCGCGAGATACGTATCTCGTCCGCAGATGCAAAAGGGTTAAGATGCAAAGAGGAATTCGTTGAAGAATTCTCAACCGATACGCGACTTCCACATCAGACTGTACACGCATCGATAAGGCTCGCGTCTCTTCTGCTTCGCGCCGCTCCGTTTCCTCCGACGTTTCTCCCCTTTTTTCCGCGAGCCAACTCGCCTGTATCCTGGTTATGTATTATTTATGGCCCGACAGATCCCCGTAGAACGAAACCGATTCTTTCTCGACGCCAGCGGACAGCCGGCTCGTCGATGTAATTTATTCGACACCCTGTATGCAAACGCGGGTCCAATAGCTTGTTCAAATTCCGCGAGAGACGAGACAGCCCCGAACTGGCTCCTTCTCCGCCGAAAACAACTTCTTCGATTACGCGACACCGACGCGTTTCTCTTCCTTCTATAAATCTTCCTTCCAGATTCTGTTCGTTGTTTGATCGCGAATCGCGCACAGATTTCAATGACTTACGTGATACGCGAGCGGGTTCCGAGCTGTTCCGACGATCGACGTAGGTACACGAAACGCGGACTTGAGTCTTAATCCGCCAGTTATCAATTAAAAAGAAGAGAGAAAAGAAAGAAAGAGAAAAAGAAAGGTTCGGAACAGGGTTAACGATTATAAAATACCTGAGATTATAGAAGAATCCTGTTGAAACGCCCATTAGAAAAGGCAGAACGATCGAACGGCTACCTGGACGAGGAGCGCAAAGGAACGAATTTTCTAGATCAGGCGGACGAGCAAAAAAAGTGGAAGATATTTCTATTTCTCGTTCTATCTGTTCGTCGTGTTGCTTCCCGTGCAATTTCTGTGGCGATCGTTCGCGTACACTCAGCGAAATAAAGGACGTTTCACGTGGAGTCGCGTGCGAAGAAACTATCCCGTGGATACGTGACACGAATACATCGCCGATGCTAATTGCGGGTAGAAAACCTGTGTACTGGGCCCCGCCTTGAAAACGCCACGGGAAATATCCACACACAGGCGCGTGGAGGGGGGAGGACGAAAGTGGCCAACTGAAAAACGCGGCGAACCCTTTTGGACGCAGCGACGCAATTACGAGTTCCCCCATTTGGTCAAGGAAGAGCATCCGGGACAAAGGACGATAGCGGAAAGAAATTTAGCGAGTGCTTGATGAATGAAAAATTCGTGTACGCGTGCGAGGGAAATAACTCTAAAATGGAGTTCACGAATATTTTTCCGAAAGGCAGTGGTGATCACAATCAGGCTGAAATTTGATGGAAAGCCGAGTTTATCATAGCAGATTACTGTTTAGAATGTAATTACTGTTACTAATAATAATGGTTATACTAATACAATGGTTCGATAACATTTCGTGGTAAAATAGAATCTATGGAGGTAAAAGTTAATCCACGAGACACAAAGTTCCCGGTAGCAAAGTAATATAAATTTCACGGGATATCATTGCATATGGTACAGTCGAAATTCCCTGTAGAGGTGGGGAAACTTAGTCGAAACCCGGAGAAACTTTCGCGACCCTTTCTCGTGTCTCAAGCAATACGCGAGTGCCGAACTTTTGGACGCGTTTCAGTACGACCGGCGAATGTTTGCCAGATTGCGAGCACACCAGCCTCCAGTTTTATAGCCACGGGTTGACCCGATGTTTCGCAGTACCCGCTACGACCTACTAGCCGGCGCTGAATCTTCTAATAATCGAACCGACATCATCGAACGTCGAGGTCCAGAAAATCGTCCGTCTTTCGCTCTGAGAAACAGTTCGTATTTTACGAGCGGCGCAGGGAGAAAAGCTGCCATGGAAATCGTGCGAAGCGACGATATCACGGAAGCTAAGGAGAAATGAAAATAGCACACGCAAAAAAAAAAAAAAAGAGAAAAACGAAAGAAACAAGTTGAAATAAACGAACGAATTGAAATCTTATACATATTTAAAAATTGCGATATTTGAAAATTGTTGTATTTGTAAAATTCGAGTATCTAGAAACTCGAGTACTTGAAAATTTAAGCGCAGGTGTTCCCGTATAATACGATACACTTTTATAACACGGTTTCGCTCTAACAAGATCGAAGAATTTGGAAAATCGCCGTACAAAACGGCATGTAATGAGAATTTTCAAGTGCAAAGCAGGGATAAACTGGATGAAGTTCGAAAGTGTCTATTTTCGTGCCACATTTGACAGTTCGTGCCATTTCCCAAATGGACAGAAGCCAGGTCGCCGACGACGAAACCAAGGAACAGCATCATCGATATCTCTAAACTGTCGCGCTCGTTAAAATGATTTGTCACAGGCGACAGACTTGCTTATCGGGATTCCAAAATTGGCAAGGACGTATCTACTGCAACTCCGCGATGTCCTTGGCACGCACGACAGTTAAACGGGAACGTGAGTCACAACGACACGTGTTTGCTTCTAAACTATATCACTAGGACGGAATGCCAAATAACAGCTCGTAAATCATAGTATATCATTAATGACATTGCTCCGTTGAAACGGTAGTTAACGGAGATTAAATGATGACGATGTTTCGAACGAAAGTATTCCGAGTAAACGTTTACTCGCGCAATCAGTTAAATTATCTTGACTTTCTTGGTTACAATTTGAGATAAGGAAAAATTCATGAAACAACAAGAAACCGAGACAACCAGCAAGGACAATTGCCAGAGCTAATCGGCCTGATCTGGCCATCGAGCCTAAGTATCATTAAGGGACATTAATAATCATTAAGAAGGCACTCGACCGTTTCCGGTGCAGGTCAAGAAGCACGGTAATCACTCGAAACCATTAGACTACGTAAGTCGATTAGACGATGATACGAATAATATGCGCGACGTTTCACTCCTCTGGGGGCTAGTCGAGAAACGGGAGTAGAGCTATCGAATTTCGAGACCCCAGAGCTCGGATTTTTCCATGGAAATTAATTTCACACAGAGGCATCAAAGAATCGGCGATCGTTAGATCTCGAAGAAGCTCGATCGATCACAAAGCTCCCGCCAAAAATTCCTTCTCGCTCGATAGGATCGAATTTCAACGAGTTATACCCAACCAGACCTCCCAACAAAAATCCCAACTACATTTTCTTATATTCACGATGTCGTGAATCATCCGGTGGTATTTGAACACGTCCCTCAAGATATCTGTCACGTACCGTGGCTGGCCGTATATACCGAACTGCGGATTCGATTCCACCGTTCGTTTATTCTACATTCGATATAACGAACATGGCTGCTTTTTCTTATTCGCCGGAATCCTCCATTGTTCAATAACAATGGCTGAATTTCCGTAACTAGATATATACGTTTGAACAGATACGTTTGAAGCAGTAATTTTGAAATAATTTCAATTTGACGATATATTGAAATTTAAAGATGCAAAACTGTACTGAATAAATATTAACAAAGATATCATGTGTCTTGCGACTCTAATTTTCGAAACCGATAGCTATGAAAACGTAGTATTTCAAGAGCTGGAAAACACGCAGATAGAAAATGTTTAATTTGTTAGGTTAGGTGATACTGCCGATCGCAAAGAACACGAACGTTCCATGATGCGCAGACGTAAAAATATTCCTAATTTAGTAAACCGTGATGCAACATTGCATAAAAAAGAGAAAAGAAGAAAGTAGCTTCGAACATAGACTCACTGTGTTCTCTAGCGTAGCAAAGGTTCAATGACCAGAGATAAAACGTGCAGCTGTATACCGTCGTAAAGTCGGGAACCAGGCTCGCATAGTTCGAAAGGCAACCGGAAGGTGAAAAGCGAACGCAGACTTTCGAGGCCCGACATGAAAGCCGGATTATAAGCGGCATTCGACCATTGGAAATTAACGCGTTTGATTGTCCCGGAATCGAAACTGACAGCGAAACCATCCGATAACGAATACGTACAATGCGCAGCTTTCATGCGCATCGTGAAAACTGAATTTCTCGATCGGCCGTGTCACGTGGATCGCAAAAAACGCGGGAATGGATGATTATCGATTACAAAATATGTATGTTCGTGATTGACAGCTTGTCAGACGAAAGCTTGAGAATAACAGCGAATACGTTTCGACCAACGAGCGACAGTGCAAATCGATGTACTATTGGTATTCATAGATGAAATTTGATTTACAAAGTTTACAAATTAAGTAAGTAATTTCCAATGAATTGCGATATCTTTTAATATTAACGCACAAATACATAGTGGTATGGCATAGACAATCGAATCGATGAGAGGCGTGTTATGTACATGCAAATCGATGCGTTCCGCATAAATCGAGTTTTTTCATTTTTATCGAATTCGTGCCGTAGTTACGGTCAATTACAGTCGTTAAACATTGTTTTGTTATAATGTAATGGGCAGCGCTCACGAAGCGCGCCCGTAGGCGAGTGCGCGGCTTGCATTTTGCATAAATTACCTATATAGTTGTGTCTGGTTCGCGTGGTTGCTCGGTGTTATTGTCAAAATAATGCGGGAGCAAGTTGCCGCTGCAGGCTTGATAAAACAAATAGACCCTCGACACGTGAATTCTATATTCGACCTTTTTCTGCTTTCTGAACGCCCGATTGTTTCCCGCGAACACGGAACTAAACAAGAAGAGAAGAAAGATTGGCTGTACCTCCCCATACGAAACCAGACCTTATCCGTATGACGTTTAATGCGTATCGTGATAATGGAATCGAAAATAAAGCGGAAAAATAAATTACCTTAGAGAAATTAAGAACCTTGCTTGGCTGCGTGTTTCGTAACGTACATATGCAGAAGTTGGTACTACTGTGGGGGTAGCTTTTTATGGGTCTACATACGATATATACATGTAACTCTTTACGATATGTATGGATCCATGATTTAAATTTATATTCGAAGTACGAAATACGTTACACGATATTACACAATGCATATTCATTTTCATCGATCGTCGATCATAAATAGAATTCCTTGAAATTACTACTACGTTCTGAAAAGAATAGATCTTGTAACGATGCTTATTCGTTGACAAGCAACGAGTTGGTTTCTAATAAATTGTTTCGCGTGTGTTCTGTAGAAACAGTTAATACATGTAATTTTGTAAGAAGTAAATGATTGCCCCTTCTCTTGTGGAACAGCCGGAGAGACGGAAAAAAGAAAAAGAAGCGCGAAGAAGCGAGAAAAATATAAATAGTCGAGTATACCAAATGTAGTGTCGTCTTCTTCATCGTCGTTTATTAAAAACGCTAGATAAGCGGAACAATGCAAATGATCTCGTTACGAAATGCTCTTTTCCTGCGTAATCCCTGTGGCTAATATTTGAAAAACGAATGTCGTAATGAATGACTTTAGCCAAAAATATTGTTCAATGTCAAAAAATGTTTAAATTTTCAAATCTGGAAAGGTGATTAGTAACCATTTTTACATTTCAAAACTGTGACGTCAAAAAAAGCTATTAATTTAACAAAAATTTAACTTTTATTCTTCAAAAAATGATCGCTAAATTACGTATTTATTTCTCACATTCTTTTACTTCACTTCTGTTTATAATGAGATGTTAATGTGTGCGTTATATCGCGTAACGCGTTAACGATCGAAAATTGTTGCTTGACACGAACCGCTTCATAGTTCACAGTGAACATAACGAATGATTAAAAATGTCATGGGGGTTATTAAATGAAAAATGGCTTAGCAATTTTCCTGTTTGCGAAACGAACGTATCAAGACAGGCGATCAAATCGAGCATGACAGGATGTAACGAGTAGTCAACTTGACATTGAGAAATTCGACCGATTACGAAAAATAATCAAGCGCATTAAGGCAGGAGGTATCAAACTATTTATGGTAATTTAAAATATGTTTGGACGAACGGAATATATATATGTCGCTACGCATTACTACTGGTGTGCTTAAGGCGTGGACAAAAGATGAATTTGAGACCGATGACCTTTCTCCTCGAGGAGAAAGAGAGACAGGTCAAGAAAGATCATTCGAGAAGGCTCCGTTAGTTGATCAAGCGCGAAGGCTATTTGACATTCCGTGTTTGGAAGGACGCACTTTAGGAATCGCAGATGTTCAACGAACTGGCAGTGCTAGTTTTCAAACTTGTTCTCGCTGCTCTCGCTTAATCTTTCCGTTTCACGCTCCTTCCCAGTTCTCCCTCTCCCTCCCTCTCTCTCTCTCTCTCTCTCTCGCTCTCTCTCTTTCTCTCTCTCTCTCTCTCTCTCTCTCCTTTTTCTCTCAATGCGCTTTTTTACATGAAAACTTACCCGAGAAAGGCTATTGCGTGGCAC
Source organism: Bombus confusus (assembly GCA_014737475.1). Taxonomy (NCBI): domain Eukaryota; kingdom Metazoa; phylum Arthropoda; class Insecta; order Hymenoptera; family Apidae; genus Bombus; species Bombus confusus. Next base: position 1,586,376 of record JACXIV010000033.1, on the reverse strand, counting down.
GATTCCGGCCAAGAAGAGTTCAATCGCGGAACACAGTTCGTTCTCAGATAGAAATATTCTAATCGAGAGATGACAGCTTGTACAACAAGTAGGTCATACATAGAACAAGGAATGAAGGAATCGACAGGATCTTCTAGGAACGATATAACAGTTCAATATGAAAGTGAAACAACATGTATGGAATGCGATCCCGCGTGTTTATGTCGGCGGAACTCACCTTGGTTCGACTGGGACTGCGGTAACGGCTCGTAACGATTTGAAACGAGCGCACTGAGTCCACTCCATGCCTGGTACACACACGGCCACTGTCTTCTCAGCTGCTTTTTCCTTCGTTTTAATCTGTTCGAACACTCGTGGACATGCTGCCTCTCGTTCAACGCAGATAAAGATTGTCGGCGCACACTAATACTCGACGGTCACGACGCTGAGGCGCGAAAAACGCGAAAATCCGACGGATCCGCGGTATAATGTCACGAAATACGTACCGAGTCGACAAACGTCGAACCGCGACGGTGGCGTCTACTTGCGCCAAGCGGTTTAACTAAACTCTGGGGATATTTCCCCAACCGACATTTAACTCCCCTCTTCCATTCTTTTTAAATTTGAAAAGACGTTATCTTTCCAGTTATAAGTTCCTCAATTTATCATAGAATTTCGTACTTTGTGAATGTATTCTTTTTTTTTACGAATAGAGCAACATTGACATGCAGAATTTACTTTCAGTGAGGTTCTTTTGCGAATTATGCTTCAAATACATTTTTTTTGCAATTCGATGATAACATTTAAATTTAAAGGTTTATATTTTTGCCTTGGTTGAATAAAAAGATTGCGACTTTATTTAAGACATTTATTGATATTTTATTTAATTACACGCACACAGATATTTTATTATTTTATGGAGACATTTTATAATATATTTTTGTATTGTTTGTATGATTAAATATGTAATAATTTATAGTAGTAATAATAATGTATAGTAGTAAGTAATATAATATATAGTAGGCATGCAATTTTTAACATGATGAAATAATGTTTTTCCATCAATAATTTGAATTAAACTCTAATGCTATTAGCGTATTAATCACTGCCTGTATGTTTTCTACATTTATTAAGCTTGGTATATTATTTTTGCATGCCTCAACTAAGCGATATGTATTCCTTAGTTAGTAAGAACATTCCTTAAGAGTTTTCCAAGGCGAAGGATTCTCTTCGGAATTATATGGCTGCGACATACCCTGTATCATAGGGAGGTACAACTCAGAAAAACGCATATACAGCTCTGCAACACTTTCACCCTTCTAAAGTTGATCGAACTCACTTTAGAGGCTAGGCCGTGATTCAATTGGATCTGCGTTTTTCAATATTTTTAATAACATACCCGCAATATTCTTGCGACCATTGACTACAGCAACTTGTAATAATGTATTTCCTTGATTATTGCGGGTATTCGTTACAGCCACAAGCTCATCCGGTGTTACTGCTCTTAGATCGCTGATAATTTTACAATTACCATTCTCTGCACCTTCGAACAATCTTGCGATTAATTCCAGTAAATCAATAACATTCTGTTCGTTGGAGAGATCTAGTGGGATTCTGCCCGAATTATTTTCGATATTGTAAATTGCACCATGTTTCAATAGAGATTTTACGATTTCCAAGAAATCATTCTCTGCTGCGATGTGTAGCGATGTAGCGCCCACAGAAGTGGTTTTAGCATTCATATAGTCATTTAATTCATCATGACTTACATGTTGTGATAAAATTTCAACAACTTTCCCATTGCATGTTGCCATTGTAAACCGCATGATATAATAAAGTTTTTCCATCAACATCTTTTAATACATGCTGAGTAATTCGTATATCATCATTCCTAATGGTAATATTGATACCTGTTTGACAATGCTGCACAGTATTTGATTTTTCGCTCTCCCTGAGCTTAAGCCTATGATTAACCATTTTTATCTGTCTTGAAATGTCCAAAACAGTAGGATGATTAGGCCCATGACATCTCTCCATACTAGTTAAAGCTTTTTGAAGTAACTCCTTTTGTTTGACCAGATCACTTAAAGCCATATAAGTATAACTCAGTTTTACTAGTGCTGATATGATTTAATATGATTTAAACATATTAATGTCTCAGCCACTTTTGCGTGATCAAAACCATAATACTTCTCTTGAAACATTAAAATCTGTTCCAACCAATTCTTTGCTTTCAAATGATGATTGTTAGATATAATGTCGTCTTTAGAAGTATTAAAATCATATTATTTACAAAGAGCATTTTATAATTCCAATTCTTCGGCTGTTTTATTATGATAATTCTTAATATTAATATCTGCCTTTACTCTCAGAACTTCAATAATCTCCTTATAACCTTCTGCCACAGCTAGATGTAGTGGTGTATTGCCATGACTAGTTTGAACATTATTGTCAGCTCCTTCTTCTATTAAGTATTTTCCAATCTCCAGTTTCCCCATCTGTGCAGCAATGTCTAAGGCTGTGTAACCATTATTATTCTTGGCATTAATATTAACTCTTTTATCATGTAAAAGAATTTTAACAGCGTGTAAGTGATCATTTGAAACTGCTAGTTCTAATGGTGTGGCATTGTTACTGCTTGTAACAATAACATTTGCCCCATTTCTTAATAAAATCTCAACCACATTGTTATGGCCTTCGGATGCTGCTATATGTAGTGGTATAAAGTCATCCGTATCTATACCATCAAAGTCAGCTCCTTTTTTTATTAAAACCTCAACAAGTTTCCTGTAGCCACTTAAAGCAGCAGCATGCAATAGTTTAATATTGTCATTAATTTTAGCATCCACAGCAGCTTCTACGCTTGACAATATTACAAAAGCTTCCAAATTGCCATGTTGTATTGAAAGATACAATGGTGCAGTCTTGTTTTCACCTCTAGCATCAATAGCAGCTCATTTTTTTTTCAAAACATTAATAACTTTCTTGTAATCCTGTTCTGCTGCATAGTGTAATGGTGTTCAACCTTTAGCAGATTTAGAATTAACAATGGCATCCTTATCTAATAAAAATTTAGTTACTTCCTTGTGACCAGACCCTGCAGCCAAGTGCAATGATGAATTATCTTGGCTACATTTAGCATTAATATCAGCACCATTTTCTATTAAGCATTGTAAGATCTCAAGATTAGCTGCTTGCGCAGCAATATGTAGTAGTGTAAAATCATGATTATATTAAAAACGAATATTAGTTTTTTTATGCTGTAGCAACATTTTTACAATTCGCAGCTGACCATGACAAATTGCTAATAGTATAGGTGTTTTATCTTCACCATCTTTAATATTAATATTATCACTTCTTCTTATCAAAACTGCAGTAGCTTTCACATAGCCTCGTATTGCAGCCAAATGTATTGATGTATAACCTTCTTTATTTTTAACATTCATATTAGCTCCTGCTTGTATCAAAACTTCAACAACTTCGATGTTGTCATTACAAAAGACAACTGCATGTAAAGGTGTATTATTATTATTATCCTTAGCCTTAGCGTTAGTACCCTTATCTAATAGAATCTTAACAATATCTTTGTATCCTTGTCGTGCAGCCAACTGTAAGGGCATATGAATATTCCCAAAAGTTTTAGCACGAACATCGACACCATAGCTTAATAAAATCTTAATTGCATCAATGTTACCATATTCTGCAGCAATATGCAAAGGTGCATCACCTTGTCTAGACTTAACATTGGTATAAGCACCTTTTTTTATCAAAGTATGAATGATGTTTTTGTCATCACTTTGTGCTGCACAGTGTAACGGTGTCCAACCATTGCAACCTATAGCATTAACATTTGCTGTATTTACAAGCAAGAATTTAACCAATTTCAAATGATTGTTGCTTGATGCTATATGCAATGATGCAAAACCATCTGTAGCTTTATTGTTATCAATGTGTGCTTCTTTTTCCAGTATAATCTTTACAACATCTCTATGATCGTTTTTCAGTGCATAGTGCAAAGGTGTGAAATCATTAAGTTCTTTTATGCTGATATCAGCATTGCTTCTTAATAAAAGTTTGAAGACATTTTTGTGATCATTCCTCTGCTGCTATCATTAGAGGTGTTTTGCTTCGGTTGTCGAGGCAATTAACATCCATACCTTTATTTTTTACAAAAAATCGTACAATTTTGTAACTTCCAAAAGATGCAGCTATGTATAATGGATTTTTATTATGAATGTCTGTAATATCAATATTTAAATTGTGATGAAGAAGAAATATCACTACATCCAAGTTAGAGCCCGTAGCAGTAAAATGCAATGTAGTCCATAAATTGATACTTCTAGTATTGATAACTACTCCTTTTTTAATACACCTTTTTAAATTTTCTAAATTTCCTCCTTCCAAAGCAATGAACATTCTTTCTTGATTATGAATGATATCTAAACCTCGGTTGTATCTATGTTTCAACTTAGAAGGATCATCTCTTACTAACTTGCAAATCTTCTTCTTATTTTCAGTTATATTTCCTGAAGTAAGATTTTTGGCATTTAAAATTACTGCTATTGAAGGATCAGGAAACAATACAGCCATTAAAAGATTCTCGTGTTCTAAGTGGTTATGTAAACATCTCTCGATTAATAAAGGAGTATTATCATCTAAAAAATATGAATTATTTTCTAAATAATTTGTTGAGCTGTCTAAAATTGGCATTATATCAAGGACGAGCATTTCTACTGCTGTTTGTAATTTTTAATTCTTCTTATTGAAGGAGATATTTTCTATCAGTTGATCACTCAACCCATATTTGTTTAAAATACTTTTAAGCATAGATAACTTTTGATCTACCTCTTTTTGGTAATTTTGTTTTTCTTCTTATTTATCATCTTGAACTTTTATCATGTTTCTATCTTTATCTACATGTATTTTGTTCTTCAGGTCTTCTATCTATTTGATTTTTCTTATATCAAATTCCGCAATACAATAAACTTTTGTAATTATGTTTCTTATATGGTCATATTGTACTGTTAACTCAACTCTTTTAGAAATTTGCACTACTAAATAAACAATATCTTTTAAACTCTCTGATTCTATCTTTAGTTTAATATTCCTCAGTACGTTATCAGCAAAATTTTTTATTCTCCCAATATTATCACCATCAAGTCTTCTATTTCTAAACAGAAAATTTATACTTTGGAGTACGTAATTTTTCTGTAATTTTGTACATCTGTATTTTCTAAAATTAATTGTGTCATCAAATGCATCAAATAGTGTTTTCTCATCATTTGTCTTATAATTTATTTTACTTTTTAGCTCTTTAATTAACTCTTCAATTGTCTCTTGTTCTTGTGTTGCAACAAAGTTGATGTCTTTTATGATCATCTTATATATGTGAATATTGGGGAATATGTCAGCAGTTTCTTTGACTTTATCTGAATCTTTACCATCCAAAATCGTTTTTAGTAGTACATCGACCATTATAAGCATTTTATCATAAAGAATATCATTGGTAACAGTACCAATCTTTTTGATATCGTTTTGAATATTGGCAAACAAATATGTGTCTGAGCTTTCCTCAATCTCCTCTCTTGTAGAAAGGGGACAAACATGTGATAATGAATCACGTATACAGTTTGTAGTATTATGATTATAGTTTTAAAATTATAATTTTAATATTAAAATTATAATTTTATGGAGACATTTTATAATATATTTTTGTATTGTTCGTATGATGAAATTTGTAATAATTTATTCTTATAAGTCGGATTCAAAATATCGTGCAACTTATTTTCAAGAGTAGGCATGTAATTTTCATAATTCTTCACCAGCGTTCTAAACGAAATGGATTTTTGAAATTTGACATTCAAAAGTGAATTGGCCCAATTTATAGCGTCATCTGGTAATATAGTGTCGATATAACACTCCATATTTTTTATTAAAAATTCAGCACATGTCCTTGATACCTCCAAAGGTTCAAAGAAGTCATAATTCGTACATTTGTTGAATACCTTAAAAGGAATAACATTGCATTAACAGTATCTTTTACAGTTTTAATACTTCAAATAATATTTACTTACATCTGTATCATCCATTTCATAATCTACATCATCTAATAATGCAGTACTCCAATAAAAAAGCGCAATACACATATACTCAGGATGTTTATTACGTATATTGCATTCTAAGAATTTGGAAAGTAGTAGATTCATATATGAACAATCATTAATCACTGTACAATGTACCGGAACATGATCAATTAAAAAGAATGCTTCATTTCGTATTTCGCGATTATTGTCCAATAACAATTGTAATACAGTTGTCCACCACTGAATCTGTACATCTGTGATCATATTTAATTAGAATTGTATACATAGAAATATTTTAACATTTCATAACTTACATTGATACTCTTCGTGTTTATAACACACTAGAAAGAGACCCTCCATTATTTCGAATACAGATTTTCTAAAATCTCCACTTAAACTTGTGATCCATAGATTATTGCAGAAGCTATTATATACATCACTTGTACATTCTAAATTAATTGCTCCATCATGCTTGTTAAAAGAAGCTAAAGTCACATATGATTTCCCCAATAATCTCAAGTAGCAATCTCTCTCATAGTATCCACTTTTATTGTCCTGTAGACGTATTTCATTTAATACAAATTTACAAATATCAATTCTTCTCATGAAATCAGAGGATTCAGTTTGATTAATGCATGTTAGGCTACTATATAGGAAATCAAACATCGCATCTTGCAATTCTGGACTATACTTATGAAAACATTGTATAGAGTTGCGAATTTCATAAAAAGCATAATTTAATAATTTCACTAATACATCACTGTATTTCACTTCATTAATAACTTCTGGAATAATTGACCATGCAGCAATTTGCATTTCAGGAACTTTTAAATTATGCAAGCATATTCTGATTACTATGGACTGTTGAATTAGCGAAGTTTCTCTCGCTATTGATCGAATGAATCTAATTACTGATAATTTATACAGTTCTCGTGCAGGTCCTTGTTTTAATTTTTCATCTAATAAATGTGAAATTACAGTAAATAGCATCGGGAACAGTTGTATCACGTACCTGCAATTGAAACAACTCTAGTATTTTTTTTTTATAATTCGTTACTTTTAATATTAATTTCCCTTACGTTTTATCTATTTCACATATTTTATTGCAAACATTTACATAAAGTGCAGCCAATAAAAAACTTGACGGTTTTGAATTTTTTTGCTCTAGATTTTCTATGATCCAAATTGTGTGTTTCAAAAATTCATCCCAATTTACATCAACCAATTCAAACGATTTAAAATTGAAATATATTAGTATTTCATATATCTATAACATTTAAAAAATATTTACTTAAAAATCCATTAATATTTTAAAGAAATGTTCATTATTGATATGCATACTTGCAACATATAACCATGTATTAAATTTAAAGATGAGTAGTTGTTCCCTGCAGATATTACATTCTCAATTATTTTTGTTAAAACATATTGAACAGATTGTGTTGTTAATAAAGGTACAAGTGCTCTTGCTGCTAATTTCCTTGTCTCGAATATCGCACTTTTTGCACATTGTATAATTAAATCCATAAGATCATTGACCTGAAATAGACGTATAACTTTTGTTATTAAACCTTTAAGTACGGGCATGTGAGTAGTATTGTTTGTCTCTGTGTAACCAGGGAAAAACAAGTTATTTAAATCCTTAGTCGTGATATTTCTAATGATACAAAGGCGGTATAAGCCTCTGATACCATGGCAAACACAGATCAAACATGCCAATACGAAAACATTATCATTCAGGAGCATGCTTAATCTGCAAATTCATGGTACACGACAGGTAGACTGTAATAAAACGCTTATAATTACCTTCCGTTGAATATCGCTAGGTTCCGTATTATTATTATAGTATAACCGTGATAGTAAAAGCAATATAGGTTGTACATTGGCTTTTATAAGAATATCATCCATTGCCACAAATGTTTGCAATTGATCCAAAATGAAGGATAATAGATTAGAATATTTTTCAGAAAATGTTCTATAATTCATCTTATTATCTGTGGTAAGATTGATATGGTCTTTTGTTCTTTGAACGCCAAAAATTCTAATAATAAGTGCACTAAAAAGTAATGTTGCTGCGTTTCTTTCCTGTAAGGGACAGAATACATTTTTTATTTCATTTTCACATTATAGAAAAAGTTTACTTACCGCCCATGTTGCAGCATCATAACTTTTAAACGCCACTATTAAACCATCTTCAACATAATTATTTACTACTTCTGCAAGTTGAGAGTGTCGAAAAATTGCTCTTAAGATGTTTAGAGCATGTGTTTTGATTTCTGTAAATTGAGCAATATTATCGTTTACAGGACAATCATCGTTGTATTTCAATGTAACAAGTGAGTTCTTATAATGTGTAAAAACAGAATTTGAGTATATCAATTGTTGCACTTTTCCCCATAGATTTCCACTTTTCCATTGTGTAAGTTCTAACAGAATTTTTATCACCGAATCAAAGGTTGTAGTTTTTGTATCTTTGTGTTGACGAGGTTCTGTAGATAGTAAAGCCTGTTAAATAAAATTCATATGGATAAAATTCGTAAAATAATGTAAAAAATAAATTAGAACTGAAATATTTGATCTAATTTACCTGTATCATGAATGGTACTCCTACGCTTCTTCTGGTTGCACACAATTTTGAGTTCTCTTTAATTCCCGTGATGGAAATCATAATTTGATTCAACCACAATTTAGGTAATTCATTTAGATTTGTTTTACTTAGACGCCATAGTCGAGAACACAATTGACTGAATCCTACATGAGCCTGTTCAAATGCTCCTCTATGCTTTGTTTCAGTAAGCAATGAAACAAAATGTTCTCCTATTTTGATAATCTGTTAAAAATTTGTTTTGTTTTATTTTCTTCTAAAGAAATAAGCTCTTAATACAAATTGTGATATTTTACTTGCTCTTCATTTAACAATTTTATGGAAGGATTGTCTTCACATATAGGTGCCTTAGTGGAAAGCAAACCAAACAATAAGCTAACTTCCTTCACAGTACGCCAAGAACAAAGCAATACCATTTGTGGTGTTACTATTTGCTTATCAGGCACAGAATTACACATTTCATTAATAGCTTGTAAATTCAAATCCATTGGTAAATGTCCCTCTGGCGAAGAATTATTTACTATTGAAGAAACTGCATGACTGCATTCAAAAGATATGGATACCAATTCTGTTACAGTGCTCTGCCACAAACATTCTTTCCCAGCATTTTCCAAATTGCATTCATATAACAAATTTCTTATACAGAAAAGATAGCCATACAAAGAATGTTTAATAACAGCTCTCGCTATATTCTCTTTTGCTAGAGTCAAGGAATCCTATAAAAATAATTTATATAGCTATCTGCGTAAAGTAATTATATCATATAAATAGGCAGAAATACCTTTAACTTTTTCAACAAAATTAGTATCAGTTGTAGTATTGTTGCTTCTTTTATATCTTCAAACTGTATTGTTAGATCTAAATGATTTTCAAGTACTTTTTGTACAATAGGTGACAGTATACTAACTTTCAGCAAATATGCAGCTGCAATAGTATCAATAGGTCTTATACTATTGCCTAATTCAATAGCAACCATGATAATATCACGAACACAAACTTCATTATTTAATTGCAATAAATTTGGATCCATTGATTTTATTATATTGAAAGCCATTACTTTATTTGTTTCATATGTATCTAATAACATTAGGTTAAATATTGCTTTCACTTGCTCAGGCTTCCAAATAACTTGTTTAAATTCATTATCTAATAAATCTGTCATTAGGAGCAATATTTGTAGAGAACACTGTCTCCTATTATATGTTGCATCAGGGCTACATATGCATATCTGCCGTAGAGATTCAAATTTATGACTATACATTTTTATATCACTTTCTAAATTACATGATATTTTATATGATTCATCCATCACTTCTTGTTTTATCTCTGATAAACTATAGTTTTTTTTATAATGGTTTCTCATTTTTTCTTCTTGTGCATATTGCCGTCTCATGACAGCTAAGCTGTCTTTCATTCGCTTTAAAGTCTAGAAAAACAAATTTATGTTTTACAGGAAGCCTAGATCTACATTATAGTAATCTTACCTTCTTTATTAGAGGAACAAAATCTATATTTTCTTTAAAATTGGCTCGGAGAAATAGGATGATTATATCAAGTTCTTTAGATGTAAATTTTAAAGTGCTCTTCTTTGATTCTACTATAAGGGCTAGTGTATTTAATTTTATCTAAAATAAAAGTTAACATTATATGATAAACGAACGAAATTGTTTAAAAACTTATCTTTTATGAATTAGTACCTCTTCATCATAATGATAAACATAATATTCTAAACTATCATACATGATACAATTCCTCCAATATTTATTATTTGAGTTAAGAAGCTTCTCCTCGGTGTCTAATTCACCATTACGTTTCAATATTAACAAATCTTTTAATTGCCTCCTTATTTCTTCTGATGTAAACATATTGTTTAACTTTTTCGTATTAAATCCCAGAAGAGCACATGTATTACATTACAGTTGAGGTTCAGGATGATAAATTCCGTCACCTTAGGCAAAGTGCTTACATATAGACGAGGTATAGATATATATTTCCTCTCTACCATAGAATATACGTGACGTATAATGCTTTTTTATATTTTCAATCAATGATACATATTGCAATATTACATGTACGGTCGTACATATACGAAGGTCCAGTACTTGTCCAATTTTTTATGCGGAATATTATCATGTAACGTTGGCATAAAAAACATTTATAGAGACCATGTAACCCACTTGTTTTGATGTATTTTAGTTCCTTTAATAGCCGCACCACAAAATTTCTTTAGTTCGTATCTTTGTTATCTACTTTTCGTCATCTACACTCAATGTGAATTTTGTTGGAGAGGGAACTACCTCTCTACTTTGATGATGTATGACTCATGTATGACTAATGACGCTTGTAGTGGATCAATAAATTGCTCACAGAAAGGTCGAAATTTTATGTCGCGTAGAAACGTAACATAAAAAGTTTTAAAAATTTAATCAAAAGTGCGCGGAAGTGTGGTTATAGCTTTGTTTAACAAGAAGAGTTAGTTGAAGGAAAGTTTCTTAAAAGAAAAAGGACTTAACACAGTGCCACAGAGAAAAAGTGAACAAATCGCGTGGTGGACCAACCCATTCAAAAAAGAGACGTTGCCACAACAGCTAGGTTTGAACGCTATAATATTAAGCTTTTAAATATTACTATTAAAATGAAAGCTGTGCGTGTGTCTGAACAACATGCTAATCCTTATGAAGGAAATAGATGGTTTTTATCACGTTCTTACACATCAAAAGAAAAGTTCATAGGAGAATATAAAAGGCTGTACTATAGAAAAACAAAAGCTAAAGAACTGTATCTCCAGATTTTAATTGAACTCGAAAAGGCGATATTAGGGGGCAATGTTGTTAGTTTTAAAAAGTTCAGCAATTTCATTAATTATATAAGTAGTATAGAAGATCAAATAATTTTGAGAGATTATTATAATAGTTTCAACAACCCTATTAAAAATACTAACTTAGTTATCTTAGCTTGTAAACACAATAAAGTGAAAATTTTGGAGTACTTATTTGATAATGACAGTAAAATTCTATATAATCTATCTGTCGATATTGGGAGGAGCACTGTGCTACCAACTGATGAAAATGAAGCACGCCATAATGCATTTTACTATGCTGTAAGTTCAGGCAATGTTCATCTTCTTGATACACTTATTAATAAATGGCCAGATAATTATTTTGCTATTCATATGGGACAACTGGATGGAATTCTTTCTATAGCTTATGAAGAATTAAAGCTAAGGGATGTACCATTGTCAGAAGAAATAGAAATTTTTGTTGAAAATACATTAATAAACCTCCGTTTCTTTTCTAATGCTGGTGGACAATATCAAGGCTTTAAGAGTAATATTATCAATGTCAAAGAACGGATTAAATTAGTACTTCAAAATATTAGCCTGTTGAAAGCAGAGTATTCAAACACACGAAACGTCGATACAAAGTTTCTATTTACAGCAAAATTTATAGCACAAAATATTCAAACATTAAAGCGACAGTTGAAATCAACCTACGACAGATTACCTTGGGAAGAAATGGAGTTTTGTTTGATCAGTTTTGTCATGTCTTTTACTAAATGACAAGAAATTAATATACTTTATCGTGCTACATTGAATAAAGACAAAATATTAAAATACTTGGAAAATTTTGCAAAAAGACTTGAAGATGAGAAAGATAATATAGAGGGCATGGATATTAGCAAATACAATATTGATCTTCGAAAATTAAAACGTGACAAAGTTATGAATAAGATTATTAGTAAATATCCTGAATTTAAAGAGTTATTTAATGATTACAGACAGATTAGGGATATTCATTCCCTAAAAAGAATGAGCAGTTATATAAAGTTGGCATTATTAGCTGATTCTACAAAAAAAGAAGAACAATTAATTATTATAAGAAGTATACAAGTTATCGGGGAATGTTTAAAAGACACTGTGGAATCTTCTAAGCTATCTAATTCTACAATGGAACTTCTTCTCATATCATTTCCAAATGATGTAAGAGGAACCATTATAGATTTACGTGATTCATTATCACATGCACGTTCACTTTCTACGAGAGAAGAGATTGAGGAAAGTGCAGACACAAACTTGTTTGCCAACATTCAAAATGATATCAAAAAGATTGGTGCTGTTATCAATGATATTCTTTATGACAAAATGCTTACAATGGTCGAAGTACTACTAAAAACGATTTTGAATAGTAAGGATTCAGATAAAGTTAAAGAAACTGCTGACATACTCCACAATATTCACATATATAAAATGATCATAAAGGACATCAATTTTGTTGCAACACAAGAGCAAGAAACAATTGAGGAGTTAATTAAAGAGCTAAAAAATAAAATAAATTATAAGACAACTGATGAGAAAATACTATTTGATGCAATTGATGACATAATTAATTCTGGAAAATACAAAAGCACAAAATTACAGAAAGATTACATACTACATAGTATAAATTTTCTGTTTACAAATAGAAGACTTGATGGTAATAATATTGAGAGAATAAAAAATTTTGCTGATAACATACTGAGCAATATTAAACTAAAGATAGGATCAAAGAGTTTAAAAGATATTGCTTATTTAGTAGCACAAATTTCTAAAAGAATTGAGTTAACAGTACAAGATGACCATGTAAGAAACATAATTACAAAAATTTATTGTATTGCTGAATTTGATACAAGAAAAATCGAATGGATAGAAGACCTGAAAAACAAAATACATATAGATAAAGAAAGAGACATGACAAAAGGCCAAGATGATAAATTAGAAGAAAAACAAAACTACCAAAAAGAGTTAGAACAAAAGTTATCCATGCTTAAAGGTATTTTAAACAAATATGGATTAAGCGATCAATTGATAAAAAATATCTCTTTCTATAAGAAGAATCAAAAATTACAATCAGCAGTAGAAATGCTCGTGCTTGATATAATGTCAATTTTAGGCAGTTCAACAAATTATTTAGAAAATAATTCATACTTTTTAGATGACAATACTCCTTTATTAATCGGAAGATGTTTACGTAACCACTTAGCACACGACAATCCTTTAATGGCTGTATTGTTTTCTGATCCTTCAATAGCAGTTATTTTAAATGCTAAAAATCTTACATCAGGAAATATCACTGAAAATAAGAAGAAGATTGGCAAGATAGTAAGAGATGATCCTTCAAAGTTGAAAGACAGATACAACCGAGGCTTAGATATCATTAATAATCAGGAAAGAATGTTTATCGCTTTGGAAGAAGGAAATCTAGAAGATTTAAAAAGATGTATTAAAAAAGGAGCAGATATCAATGCTAGAAGTATCAATTTGTGGACCACGTTGCATTTTGCTGCTAAGGGATCCAACTTGGAAGTAGTGAAATTTCTTCTTGATCACAATTTGAATATTGATGTTAAAGACATTGATAATAAAAATCCATTACACGTAGCTGCATCTTTCGGCAATTACAAAATTGTACAATTTTTTCTAAAAAATAAAGGTCTGGATGTTAACTGCCTCGACAACCGAAGGAAAACACCTCTAATCATAGCAGCAGAGAATGGCCACAAAAATGTTCTCAAACTTTTATTAAGAAGCAATGCAGATAGCAGCATAAAAGATCTTAATGGTTTCACACCTTTGCACTATGCAGTGAAAAACGATGATAGAGATGCTGTAAAGATTCTACTGGAAAGAGAGGCACACGTTGATATCAATAAAGCTACAGGCGGTTTTACATCATTACATATAGCAGCAAGCAACAATCATTTGGAATTAGTTAAATTCTTGCTTCTAAATACAGCAGATGTTAATGCTATTGGTTACAATGGTTGGACACCTTTACACTATGCAGCACAAAGTGGTGACAAAAATATCATTCGTACTTTAATAAAAAAAGGTGCTTATATCAATGTGAAGTCTAGGCAAGGTGATACACCTTTGCATATTGCTGCAGAATACGGAAACATTGAAGCCATTAAGATTTTATTAAGCTGTGATGTTGATGTTTGTGCTAAAACTGATGGGAACATTCATATGCCCTTACACTTGGCTGCAGGACAAGGATACAAAGAGATTGTGAAGATTCTATTAGATAAAGGTGCTAACGCTAATGCTAAGGATAACAATAATAACACACCTTTACATGCAGCTGTCTTTCGTAATGATAACATAGAAATTGTTGAAGCTTTGATACAAGCACGAGCTAATATGAACGCTAAAAATAAAGAAGGTTATACATCACTACATTTGGCAGCAATAAGAGGCTATGTGAAAGCTACGGAAGTTTTGATAAGAAGAGGTGCTAATATTAATATTAAAGATAATGAAAATAAAACACCTATACAATTGGCAATTTGTCATGGTCAACTGCAAATTGTAAAAATGTTGTTACAGCATAAAAAAACTAATATTCGTTTTAAATATAATCATGACTTTACACTACTACATATTGCTGCGCAAGCAGGTAATCTTGAGATCTTAAAATGCTTAATAGAAAAAGGTGCTGACATTAACGCTAAATGTAGCCAAGGTAATTCACCACTGCACTTGGCTGCAGGGTCTGGTCATAAGGAAGTTACTAAATTTTTATTAGATAAGGGCGCCAATGTTAATTCTAAATCTACTAAAGGTTGTACACCATTACACTATGCAGCAGAACATGATTACAAGAAAGTTATTAATGTTTTGATAAAAAAAGGAGCTGCTATTGATGCTAGAGATGAAAACAGCACTACACCATTATATCTTTCAACACAACATGGTAATTTGGAAACTTTCGAAATATTATCAAGCATAGGAGCTGATGTTAATGCTAAAACTAAGGACAATATTACACCATTGCATGCAGCTGCTTTAAGTGGATACAGAAAACTTGTTGAGATTTTAATAAAAAAAGGAGCTGACATTGATGCTACAGATACGGATAACTTTACACCACTACATATAGCAGCATCCGAAGGCCATAACAACGTGGTTGAGGTTTTATTAAAAAATGGAGCAAATGCTAGTGTTACAAGCAGTAACAATGCCACACCATTAGAACTAGCAGTTTTAAATGATCACTTACACGTTGTTGAAATTCTTTTACATGATAAAAAAGTTAATATTAACACCAAGGATAACAATGGTTACACAGCCTTACACATTGCTGCACAGATGGGTAAACTGCAGATTGCAAAATACTTAATAGAAGAAGGAGCTGACATTAATGTTCAAACTAGTCAGGGCAATACACCACTACATCTAGCTGTGGCAGAAGGTTATAAGGAGATTATTGAAGTTTTGAGAGTAAAAGCAGATATTAATATTAAGAATTATCATAATAAAACAGCCGAAGATTTGGAATTAGAAAATGCTCTTTGTAAGCAATATGATTTTGATACTTCTAAAGACGCCGTTACATCTAGCAGTCATCATTTGAAAACAAAGGAATGGTTGGAACAGATTTTAATACTTCAAGAGAAATATTTTGGTCCTGATCATGCAAAAGTGGCTGAGACATTAATATGTTTAAGCCATATTGAGAGGAATAATCAGAAAGCAAAAGAGTTATTAGAACGTGCTTTAGATATTCAAGAGAAACATTATGGCCCTGAACATTTTGAACTTTGTACAGCACTAGTAAAACTGAGTTATACTTATATGGCTTTAAATGATGTGGGGAAACAAAAGGAGTTACTTCAAAAAGCTTTAACTATTATAGAAAGATGTCATGGACCTAATCATCCTACTGTTTTGGACATTTCAAGGCAGATAAAAATGGTTAATCATAAGCTTAAGCTCAGGGAGAGCAAAAAATAAAACACTGTGCAGCATTGTTAAAAAGCTATCAATATTACCACTAGGAATGAGAATATACGAATTACTCAGCATCTATTAAAAGATGTTGATATTAATGATGAAGATGTTGATGGAAAAACATTATTACATCATGCGGTTCACAATGGCAACATGCAATGGGAAAGTTGTTGAAGTTTTATCACAACATGTAAGTCGTGACGAATTAAATGACTATATCAATGCTAAAACCACTTCTGGGGGCGCTACATCGCTACACATCGCAGCAGAGAATGATTTCTTGGAAATCGTAAAATCTCTATTGAAACATGGTACAATTTATAATATCGGAAATAAATCGAGCAGAATCACACTAGATCTCTCCAAGGACCAGAATGTTAATAATTTACTGAAATTCATCAAAGAATTGTTTGAAGGTGCAAAGAATTGTAATGGTGAAATTACCAGCGATCTAACAGCAGTAACACCGGATAAGCTTCTGGCTGTAACGAATACCCGCAATAATCAAGGAAATGTACTATTACAAGTTGCTGTAATCAATGGTCGCAAGAATATTGCAGGTAGGTTGTTAAAAATATTGAAAAACGCAGATCCAATTCGCGGCCAAAACACCGTCTAACCTCGAAAGTTGAGTTTGATCAACTTTAGAAGGTTGAAAGTATTGCAGAGCTGTATATCCGTTTTTCTGAGTTGTACTTTGCTATGTTGCAGAGT
Organism: Bombus confusus; assembly: GCA_014737475.1. NCBI lineage: Eukaryota > Metazoa > Arthropoda > Insecta > Hymenoptera > Apidae > Bombus > Bombus confusus. The sequence continues at coordinate 1,569,227 of JACXIV010000033.1, read as the reverse complement.
ATGTTGCAGCCATATGACTCTCAATCTTACGTCTTGGAAAACTCTTAAAGAAGGTTCTTACTAGCTAAGAAATACATATCGCTTAGTTGGGGTATGCAGAAATATTATACTAAGCTTAATAGGTGAAGAAAACATGCAGGCAGTGATTAATACGCGAGTAGCATTAGAATTTAATCCAAAACATATTACGAGAGGATATATGGATGAGCCTTACATTGGGCAGACTATATGTTTGGTTTCCATTATAAGGATTATTATAATTATCCGAGGCTCATTATATCGTAAGTTATTGCATAATGAATTAAAGAAATATGTAAAATTATTCACAGAAATGGTTAAAATTAATATTGATGTTCCAGCAAAATGGTTCTTACAGTCAATCAAGGAGAGATTACAGTCAGTTTGATTTATGAAATGCACTGTACTTAACATGTCATCTATCTAGGCTAGTATTATATAATTAAAATTGTCTGGTTGCAAAGTCAAGGGAACACTAAAGCAAAATGTAATATGGTTATATATATTGATGTAAAGGAATGTTCCATTCTGGAGCATAAATAGTTGTGCTACGTAGTTAAGATACTATAATTTAATTTCTGCAGTTTGTGAAGTAACAGTAAAAAGTGTAATATAATTATCTTTTATTATTTATTTGAGAATAATAGTTTATAGATTTATTTAAATCTATTACTTTCTGAAGGTTTGTAAATTTATAAAAAATAATTTATTTGAAAATAACAGTTTATAGATTTATTAAATCCTATTACTGTATGAAAGTTTGTAAATTTAAAAAAAATAAATGAATAAGAAGTAAATGGTTGTATTAATTGCTAAAGTTCGTATGTTAAGTTTGTGCATTCAATATTAAAAAGTAACTTCAGATAAATGTAGATTCCTAGCCACACTTCGCTTGTTCAGACCACAGGCGGGCAGCGTTTAGACTCGGTAGTAAATTTTCAATCGATAAAACAGTCTGCGCAGGCAACAAATGTACATACGAGAAAGATATTTCAAATTTGATAAATAGGACGCGATCAATTATGTATATATAGCTTTCAAAGCTTGTTGGTAGCAAATAGATAAACCACGTAAGAATGTATAGAATTGTGGCAGTATGTTAAGAGAAATATTGACGAACATAAACCGTGTGCTGTCTGGAAAAATTATAGCAAAACTTTAGTGATTCTAACAAAAAACTTTAGTGATGATTGATTCGGAGGGTAAAATGATTGCGATACGATGATAACCAATGACTGTGATAGATAACTTCGTAAGTTAATACTTCGTAATTACAGGACAAAATTCGTTATCAGACCTAGAAATCATTGAAGATATATTAGAAACAAAAATCTGTATTCATGTAGGTAATATAAAATAGAACATAATTTTTCTAACCTGCCAGTTTTTATACGAATATAGACGAGAAATTTCGTGTGCTATGTTCTGAAATGCCGCCTTCAAGAAAAATCGATGTTTTTTTACACCATCGACTATTTTCTGCAGCGAATATGAGAATTTTGTATGCACAGACGCGCTTCAGTTTTTAGCGTCGGTAGTTATAATAATGAATTTGTTATATCACGGGACATAGCGTCACATGTAATAAAATATAAAAGTTTTATACCTCGTCAATGATGTCGCTATTAAATTCTCAACTTTTGTTAGTAGTTCTTCGCCGATGATATAAGATATCGTCCGATTTAACTTGCATTCAACGGATGCTCTTCTAATGGCTTTCGTACCTTTCGTCTTGTACCCACGCCACACAGTACCGACATCTATCGCTTTGATTTGTAATATATCCTTTCAAATGCAATAAACGTGATTATCTCGCGATTATTGTTCAACTTTAGTCACGAATGTATATTGCATATGTTAATGTAATTTAAAAACGTAACATTATGCACGTTAATGAAATGAAACGAAAACAGGCAAATACAACAGCCTTTGGTAAAAAAAAATCAAATACATACAATGTTTGCTCATACTCGTACTCGTACTCGTTAACGATCATTTGGACGTTCGCGAAATTTAACGAATCACAATGAAACGGTAATCGCGATTAGGAATAGAAAGTTTGTTGACGGGAGATGGAAAAAGGTTCTTGGTACACAACCGTTCGGACAACGGCCTCAGTTGCACTCGGTTTACTTTTTCAAATAGTTCTCGACTAATTTTAACTATACCGCGGTCTTATTGCGTAACTGATCTATACCGAGGCAATTGGCCATTTCTCTCCCTCTTTACACGACTCTTCTTCGATGTTTCTTTCGTTTTTACTATGTCCGGTGTTCCCGTTGTTATTTAAATCAGAACAAAAACGCCGGACGGTCGAAATGTTTCTGCCTCGCGACTCTGACTCCCACAACGTTGCACTTTCTTACACAATCATGCAAACATTTTCGTCAAACTGACGTAGGTCGAAGTGGCGCGCATAAAAAAAGAACAGCCTTTCTTAATCGCACTACCAGCAGCCCAGGAGCTGTTTGTGTAAATCGATTCACTTTCGTGTACTTGATATACCAATTCCTTTACGTTTTTGTTTCGGCCGTGGATACGAGTAGTGGAATTAATAGTTGGTATGGTTGTCCAGCCTGCTCGTTGCCGTTCGAAATTTTTCACCATGATAAAATAGGATCGTATTTACTGGTATGCATGATAAAAGGAAATAGGCTAAGAACAAGTATTATTTAGAAAACTTGCAAAGATAGACTCGATAACTTCGAGAAAGGAGAACGAGACGTGAAAGAATAATGGGCAAAAATAGTTCATTTCTGTCACGATAGTGGGCGTAATATGCGAGGCAATGGAAATTGTTGGCGCGTGTTTGTCGTGGTATCTGGCCGAGTGCTTATCGCGCGAACCGTATCTATACGTTTTCTCCAAACCGGATGAATACTTTCGCGCCCATTTCGCGAGAACCAGGAACCTACAATGGCGTGCAAAAGTTCCCGGCCAGATGGTTTTTGCCATTTTCCTTTTAAAAGAAAAGCATTAAGAAATTTTTATTACTACCATATATAAGGGCATATTACGTGAAAGGATACTACAAAACAAATCGGCGCTATTTATTTTTCTTAGGTGTTTATTTGCAGAATAACTAAATTAACGTGTTCAAAAGTTCCCAGCCAGTTTCGATTTATCTACAGACTCAGGTTTGTAATGGTTAGATAGTGTTTACATTCAAATAATATTGTGTAGTATTATTACTTCAGTTGACAATTGGTCGCTGAAACGTAAACATGGTTCGAAACACATCTGTCTTAATACGTAAAATTGTGATAGATTTGTCGTTAAAAGGAAAGTCGTCTCGCGAAATTGCTTCAACATTGTCTATCGGGAAAAGTACAGTGAACGATATAATCAACAGATATCGTGCAGGGAATGGCGTAAAAGATCGACCGCGAAGTGGAAGGCCCCGAAAGACCACCAAAAGAATTGATAGGATCATAGAACGTAAATCAGTTGCGGACTCAAAGAGGACAGCTAGCGATATTGCAGCAGAACTACAAGAGGAAAACGTTGCTAATATTAGTCGATGTACGGTATCGAGGCGACTACATGATGTAGGACTATTTGGCAGAGTTAGTGTTAAAAAACCACCAATCAGTAAGAAAAACAAAGTAGCCCGATTAAAGTTTGCTGAAAAGTATTGTAACTGGACTGTTGAAAATTGAAAAGCTGTTCTTTTTTCAGATGAGTCTAAATTTAATCTATTCGGCAGCGATGGAAGAAAATATGTACGAGGCCCAGTTGGCACAGGAAATGATTCCAGGTACCAAACACCGACCGTTAAACATGGCGGAGGAAACATTATGGTATGGGGAGCTTTCTCTGCTCAAGGACTTGGTCCTCTTATAAAAATTGAGGGTATTATGAACGGTGTCATGTATAAAGAGATTTTAGAAACTCATATGCTACCATATGCTGAAAGAAAAATGCCTGAAAATTGGATGTTTCAGCATGATAACGACCCCAAGCATGCATCTAAAATCGTAAAAGGGTGGTCGTCTACAAATAAAGTACAAGTTTTAGATTGGCCTTCTCAATCTACCGACTTAAATCCAATTGAGCATCTTTGGGAAGAGATGAGAGATGAAACGTCGAATGAAAAATCATAGAAATTGTTTCTAATAAGTAGTTTAGTTATTTAGCATAGTTTATTGTTTCTAATAAGAAACAATTTTTCCAAAATTTAATAGAACAGTGGAAAAAAATACCACACGACTACATTACTCGGTTAATTGTATCCATGCTTCGTTGCTGTGCTGCTGTTATTGCTGCAAAAGACATGGCTACGAAATATTAGTCATACTGTGTTAAATAATGTATCGCTAAACTGTTTTTTCTTTTATTAAACACACTGGCCAGGAACTTTTGAACACGTTAATTTAGTTATTCTGCAAATAAGCACCTAAGAAAAATAAATAGCGCCTTTCACGTAATATGCCGTTATATATGGTAGTAATAAAAATTTCTTAACGCTTTTCTTTTGAAAGAAAAATCGCAAAAACCATCTGGCCAGGAACTTTAGTACGCCACTGTGTTTAAGAACGACTTTTAGATACGAGTTCTTCTCGTTATACGAGATTGACCTTTCGTATAATAAATCGCAAGGTATACGTGTCGCAATTTCCCGTTTGCTCCAAAAACTACGTAGAGGTATATACCAGAAACGTTTGGTAACATCTAAGATACAGGAGCTTCTGTGATATAGGGAACTTCTAAGTTGAAGGATCAAATAGCGGTGTTGCTGGTCGATACGGTGACAGGTAAGGCTGCATGCGATATCCTGCCTGTTTTAACAGAGTTAACAGTGTTATCTTACCTAAAGTTTTCGCCAATTTACTCACCCCGAAATTCCTAAACATAAAAGGACGACAAGTAAATTTTATGTTCCTCCTATATCGTAGATCTCTATATTTTTCTCTTCTACACCTTTGTTGATTTTTCTATGATCATACAACAAGATTACCTGCGTTCGCGGCTAATTTATGTCGCGAGACAAAAGACGAATCCTTCATTGTTACGCAACGTTCGCTGTCTTCCTTTAATCATACCATAAATCTTCCTGGGAAGGATCCCAGGACGTCTCCGACCATTCTGTCTCCGAAGGCCTTTTTCTTTTTTAATCGAGACGTTCTCGAGAACGAATCTTTCTCGCGTGCGTACACAAGGCACCGCGATGGTTATCGTTAATTGCTAGTCCCATTAAAACGCATTGAACATTTTTTGGGAATCTCTCGCGGACCTAATGATCGAACTTAGCCTTCCATTGTTCGACGTTCGAGACGCGTAATCGCGAGCCGCTCCGGAAAAGAAAGAAAGCGTATGACGAATGTTTGACGTTCTGCTTCACGCTCGGAGAACGTCTGAAACGTGGGATTTCCATTGTTGTACGTGGACAGGGGGAGGGGGTTTGTGGACTGGTTCAACGAATAAGGTACAAGCCGCTTTTCACGTGTCTGACGGGGAATTGTCCGACGCACAGGTAAATAACCCGGAATCGTCTGCTAATTCAATTTGCCGCACCCTCGTTCAATCCAATTAACAGCGAGTTACCGGGCTTCCCGAATAATCGTCTGCTATCCGCAATTAAATTCGACAATTTAATGTCGTACCGCCGACAAATGTTTTGATTTCTCCTCACGAGTCGCCGACAGAGAGATCGCGTCTTGGGCGATTCTTGTCGAATCTGCTACACCTGATAAAAATTCATTGAAAAGCCCCGGACGATTCTATGAATTTTTATGCCATTCTTCTATGTCGCGGAACTGCCCATTCCTGCCGATCAGATTCCCAATTATAGTCCACGTAATTATAAAGTTCCGCTTACATACATCGTGCCACGGCTGCAATTTGTTTGCCCGCGGTTCGTGACAAACGTTTCTCAAGCGCCAAGAAGCGGAGAAGTGGTCCCTTGATTCGAGGTCGGTTTTCACGCTGCGAGGAAACGCTGCCATTACGAACTACGCCGTTTTCCGGACCACTTGGATTTCGCTTACGCGCAAGCGGAAAATAAACAACGCGAAAATGTACACGCGATGGACGACGCGCGTGCAAAAAGACACACGCGTTCGCGTTGAAAGAAACGAGTGCTAGTTTTCGCGATCGTAAAGGGAATAAGGATACGGCGTTGATATCGGTCGTACAACGATATGAAAAAACGTTCCGACATTGCCAGTCGCGTTTCATTATTTTCCAGCGAGCCGAAGTCGCGTTCGCGAATCATAGCTCGGCGCGCATGTCGCACGACATGCAATCTGCGATTGATAGTCGACAGCCGGCTGATTCGTCTTGTGCATCATGCATGTACTTACGTGCAGGAATTCGGTAACAAGAACCGAGAAGTCTCATTTTTATTCCTTTACGAGGGGATCTCGTTGTTTGCCGCGGCCATGGAAATCTCGCGAAGATATACGTATCTTGGAATTTCCGAGTTCCTCTGCAAAAGGCAAATTTCTCAGACGTTTAAACGACTGTTGTTTGCTTCCTGGATTAATCATTTACGAGATAGCCGAAGTTCTTATGCGTACCTAATTTCTTTCGCGTCTCGGGAAGCATTTGCTAATTTTCTTCCCTCGAGACTCCGACGTCCGAAAGAGCCGGAAATCTTTTTTTTTTTCGGTAAACACAAGCGTCCCTTTGATCGCGCAAATCGGGTCTTTTCAATTTGTACCGTTCGTAAATAAAATTTTCCCTGCTTCGTAATTACGAAAGTAGCGAAAGTAGACGTCTGAAGATGGTTTTCGAAGTCTGCAGCACTGGCTTCGTGCAACTCCTTGTTAAATAGACGAGCAAAAGGAAGTAAGAAGAACTGGGCAGAGAGCGACGCTGAGAGCTAAGGAAAAAGCAAGAGGCAAACTCGTGGCGTAATACGAGGTTGGCCGCAGGAAGGGTAAAGCTCGAGAAAATAAATTCACGTCTTTGGAGACACTTGCGTGAAAAGCTCTGAAAGCAGCAGAAACAAACGGGTACGTGCATCCTATGCGCGGATGCATGCAGAAGAAGTAAGAGGCAACCACACGAGGTCAACCGAATTTCGACTTCTTAAAAGGATAGAGAGAACCTCTTTCGATTCGAGCTCTCGAGGAGCCCGGAGATTTCTTTACGGAATGTTTATCGAGCTTCGAAGGAAAAACGGTCTACTTGGTACCATCGACAGCGACTATTCTTTACCTCCTCTCCTACCTCGAAAAGCAATTTGCCCAGGTATCGCGGTTGGTTTTTTAAGAAAATGCCCTCTTTGCGCGCCACGTGCAATTTACACTGTGAAATTCACATGGCGTGAAAATCGGAAGAAAAAGCTCGATTGCAAACCGATTAAGAAATCCGTTTAAAGAGAGACAGAGAGAGAGAGGTAGTTTGTCAAATTCCACGAATGGAACCACGACCAAGTAAGCCGCTGTTAAAGTAAAAGTTTCATTGTTTGAAGAGGGAAACTGAAAGGGCTCGTCTCGAAACAGGTCGAATAAAATTTGCGTGGCTCATCCGTCGTCGCTTTCACCGGCCCGTCAAACAACCTGCAGGAAATTTCGCTGGAAATGCGTTGTTTCCCTATCGGAACTTGTCGAACCGAATCGAGCCGTGCCTTTTTATCGGCGGCTCGTTAAAGGCTGAACGACTTGCACGTAGGATCACGGTCGGCGATACAATCCTTCGTTACGCAAACGCATCGATCCGATCTTCTTCCTCGTATTCGTTCCCGATGCAGCTGCAATCGGGATGGATTGATTCGTTCGAGACGCGCGTGATCCTCGTTTCAGCGAAATAGGGCGCAGCTGTTTGCATCCTCCGTGTTCCCCGTGTAATTTGTAGCCTATTGTTAGCGTGGCAAGCTTAAGGATATCCGTAAACAGGTAATCTTACGCGCAGAGCAATTGAATCGAAGAAGAAGCTCGCGCGAATGCAAAGGCAGAATAGAGAGCAGAATAAGGTTTATCCGGTTGAATGTCGAATAGGAACGAGATGGAAATTTTTCGAAATATCTTTTCTCTCTTCTTTTTCCGGATACGATAAGGTGGGCCGATCGAAACGATATTGAGAAGAGGCGAAAAGATGCTCGTCGAGCGTCGAAAGGCTCTTCGTTGCTCGATGCGGCAACCCGATGGTTTCACGTTGGAATTACGCGTCGAAATAAAGGTTCGTTCGAAAGGTGAAATGGGTACCGGACATGAAAAACCAGTCGATCGATCGGTAGATTGTTCTGCGGATATCGGTGATTCCAGCCACGCAGTTACATTTTTCATCTTCGATCCTTTTTTCCGACTCCTCTTGACTCGGCCCACGTACCAAATAGAGATTTGCTGGAATCGCACCACTGAATTTGCCGCTTTCACGAATATCGATGGAAATTTCGTATCGGTAACAACGAATTCTACGGTTTTGAAAATCTGGTGAATTTATCGCCGGTAAAACTGACGTAAATATACTCGCGCCTTATCGTTAGAATTCGTCGAAATCGATCGACCTCTGCTCGACTTCCACCTAGTCGAATATTCATCCTCCTTGTTGTTTCGTCGTTTCACGCGGGGAAAATCGATGTTCGCTTTCCTTTGTCCCTTTTATTTCCATGTTAATGGCCACCGTGCATGGAAGGCGGCGATTTCGCGAATATATTTCTGATCCGCGGATCGCGAGAAGGAACGATTTTAATGCGGATCGGTCGCCGGCCAGTGGCTCGCACAAAGAGACCAACGGGTAATAAATTGGCGTGAAAAAAGCAATGGAACAAAGGAGTACGCGATTATGGTCTGTGAACGTTGGGAAAACCGATGTCACCGAGGTAATCGATTAAACGTATTGCAGTTTGCTGCGGTGGGATTTCAATTATCGTCGGGCAAAGGGAAATTTAAAGGGCTTGGTTGCTTCCTCCGCTGTCCCAGCTCTAATAGTAACTGCAAATCGAGTCTGTTTTCTCCATCTTCTTCGATCGTAAGATAATAAGAAGGGATATACATGTATTTATATGCATGTTTACCGTGAAACGCAATATAACTGGCTCGCGTTCACGATAGTTGACCGCGGTAAAATCTGGTTTGTAAAGGTTTCTTATAAAAACGGACTCGATAGAACAATACAGTAAGAAAGTAAAGTCCTTTGGGACGAAGGGAAAGTAACGAGCCCTCTGATCTCGACTAAACGCACTTAGCGTCCCCGATGGAGAATCTCTATTTGTCATTGTCGCGGCTTGAGTGAGATTAACGACCGTCAGAAGAAAACTCTGTGTCTGATGCAGCGACAACGTAGCGAGAGTACCTCGTTTTTCGTCGTTTCTTCTTGCTCGCTGGATATTTAACGATTTCCAATATCAGTTTTTCATATCGGTAATAGCCGAGCGGATCTTCATAACCTTGTGAGTTTCGGTTTTTCGTTTCAATCGAGAATCAATTGATTCGACGGTACGGCGACGATAAAGAGGAGAGGGGCTTGAAAGAACGTTGCCTTTGCACGGGATTCGAGCAAGATTTATGGAATTGATATCGCGCGATAATCGAGTCCACGGAAAAGCCCGGCCCTGGGAAAGTAATGGGCAAAGTTCTGACAGCAACCAGTGTTCGCGGATATACCCGTTTACCATCGGTTGCTCCTCGTCGAGGCACATTTACGTACCGCGGGTTAAACTTCCCGTCGATGCATCGCTTTGCCTTTTTATCCCGTTTATTTATTCAAACAAGACGCATCGTGTTTTTAAAAGAAGTATACGTGCTCCGTTCCTGTCCACAGCCGTGCGAGAAACCATTCACATTTTAATTGTATCTCATGATAACGGCACGCGTTTCGAGCACGGTTACGCGTTTCGCGTGCAGCACGCGTTACACGGTAAACAGAATGTTTGTAGGGAAACGAGGAAAATTGCCGGATGATACGGTCGTTCTGGAAAAACTACAGTTCTTTCCGTCCTTCCTTCTGCTGTTCGTTCAACGCCGGTTTCTTGCGATATTCGCAAACCTACGGTTGTATCGTTAAGGAGACATCGGGAAATCGTGTAACGGGTATCTCGTTAAAAGTAGAGTACTCCGGTTTTTATCGCCCGGTCGTGATATAAAAAGATACGAGGCGTTGGGCAAATAGAAAAACGCTTTAAATTCGAGCCTGTGATTTCGAACAATGGGAAAACTGTCGCGCAGTCGCTGCGAGCATGATCATTTTACACTGGATTTTGTTCCACCAACGTTGCAGTTTACCTCGTACCGCGTCACCGTATTCGAAGGACTGATTTTCGCGTAACGATCACGACTGTCACACGGGATATTCAGCTTCGAATCGCGCGAAAATACGTCGAGTATCCCCGAATATTATATTGCTGGCTTTGTACCGGAAACCGAAACGACACGCGGCCAACCGTAATGAAAATTGTTCGCAAACAAGCATACGATGATAGCTGGAATAAGTGATCCGCTTTGAAATTCGCGCGACTAAATTAGTCGCGATAATAACAGAACCTATACAACGACACGCGTGCACGGGAGCGCTATACGCGATTCGCGATTCGTGATTCGTGACGAATACGGAGGAAAATTTCGCGGCAACTTTAATGACACGTCGCGAACGTATTGGAAAATACCGCGATCTTCCTGCGCTTCAACGATAACACGATCTCTTTTTCCAGATGCAAGTACGTGCGTTGGAATAAGGAGGACGCGGTGTCGAGCGAAGGTATTCAACGAATGGCTCTGAAAACACGGAAGAACAATACGGCCGAGAAAAAAGCTCGATTGTTATGCGAGCAAACAACCGTTGATGGTATGTACCGAGACAAACAGATATAACGAAGTTACTCGTCCAACTCGTATAGCTGACGATTGTCGGATCGAACGATTATTTTGTTTAACAAGAACCTAGTTATACGCGGATGTAGCAATGACGTGGAGAAACAGAATCGGTTCCCATCGATGGATCTAGCTATGAAAAATGTCAGACAATCGGGTGGATCAGCCAGAGCGATACGGAGATAGGTATAGCGCGCGCCATGATTTTCAAAGCGTCGATATCTAGGTTCATCAAAGTCATTGACTAGAATCTCTCGTACTAGGTAGCTCGGCTTATCTATGTTTACCAGGGCAAATGGAAAAGAGCTGGAGAGGGGGACAAAGTAGTAGGCGTAGGTATGCTCGGCGCCAATAGTCTTAAGAGAGCGGTATCGGGTTACGCGCGATTGTTGTAATAATTACGTGTCACTCATTCCTGCGTACGTACGTGTTACGCTATTATTTAGGCCGCGCCCACCGTTGCAGACACATTGTCTACAGACCATTCGGAATGGACAAGAACGTTCGATACGTATTTCTGGACACGTGTTCCATTCTGCGGTCAAATCTCTAGCATGTTCTGTTATATTATGTATTTAACCTAAAATTTAATCAAACGCGTACATTCAAATTTACATATTCAAATTTAAATTTGCCAGTTTAAAGATTTAAATGCAAATGCGATTCAAATGCGAAATTTGGCAAGACGCGATATAGAGTCTTTCGAGAGGAAGCCCCGACTACGCATTTACAGACGAACACGTTCGCACAAAAGGAAGCGACCTGTCTTTTTGCGGCACGCACGAGGATGCGAGAGATTTCATTTCGTAAATTATCATTGAGCTCTGTCCGCATGAACCATAGCTGTCCAGAGAAGACAGCATTAATTACACCGGCAGGTAAAACTTGAGCTTTCTGCATTGTGAGTTGGGATTACAATGCATTTTATGCAAACCAGCTCGTAGAATAGCAGCTCGTTGAATACCGTGGCCAATCCTCTCTTCCCTCTTTGTTCCTCGGTTCTACCCGTTCACCGATTCTCCTTCTCCTCTCTATCTCGGTTCTTTTCCTAGCTCGGTTCCTTTCTTCTCTTCCTCCGCGCGTTGTTTTCTTCCCTGTTACAAAATAATAAACGAATCTGTAATTGCTTTCTTAAAACTATCGTACCCATTGTCGGCGAACGACGAGGCGTCCTTCGACTTTGCTTTTTAGGAAACCGACAAAATATGTACCCGGGCCGGTGTCCGTAATCGTAATATTTCCGCGCACCGTCGCGCGCCAATTGCCTCAATTTGCCAAAACGTTCGCATCGCGAGTAGTCGGAGCAATTTGACACGGGTGCCCGGTCTCGCCGAATCGACGTAAATTGCGATTCGTCGCGTCATTGGGCCGCGCGTGATCGCAAAACTCCTCCACGCGCTCGCCAACTTTCGAAAAGCCGATTAATTCGCCGACGAGCGCGGTCTGAAGTTACGATCCGTACTTTTGCCGAAGGCGAGCCGAGCGTGCCTGTACGTATACGGCTTCGCGGTTTTCGCTCACAGAGAAATCAGAACCACCACCGTTGACCAGCCAGCCGAGGGGAACACGTTCGATTCGGCTGGAAACAAACGAACCTTAGGGCGATTTCGACAAAATTACGTGATATTAGGCACATATGTATTTGCTGGATCATCCAGATGCGTAGAAGGTGTGAAACGAACGTAACACGAGTCATTGGAAACAATGGTTGACACGTTGTTGACAAGAGGAATGTTCATTGCCAAGCTAACTAGAGGATAGAAACGAGCGTATAACGGAAGTCGGCGAGTTAAAGAATTCGGAACGATCGTAAAGCCAAATGAGGTTCTTAGAAGGGGCGCATTAGTTTAGTAGGCAAAGCCGAGTACGATTTGTCTTTAGCAAATTGTCGGCGATTTAACTCTTTCCAGACGATTGCCCGAGAACCCGTTTCTCTCCCCGTCGCCTCTTTCCGTGTATCTACGACTCGTTGGTCATTGGAAAGCGCGTGCATGTTGAAAATTGAAATAAAAATCACTGATAGAATTCGTGTCAAGGATGACTTGGTATCTTGTTGTTCGCGAGCATGAAATTCTACGGATGGTCATGTTCGTTTCAAGGTAAATTGGAATGACGATCGCATTGAGAAAAAACAACGAAATTATCTTGCATCGGTATAGACACGTGAAATTCAACAAGTAATCGACTCCGTTGCGTAACAGTTTCCTTTCTTCTTTCCAGATTGCTACGTTCTCGGCGAATACAAGATTAAAGAAAAGTACATATGTTGCATACGGGATGGATCGAAGCAAGCGGAAACCCTAGTTCGGGCTTCTATAGATATTTGATTACACGCTCTAATTCGGCAAGCATGTAGATCTCCGTCTCTGAAACGTATCGCGATATCGCGATACGAAACTGTATACGAGAGGCTTGCTCGAAGGTGATACGGAGGAACGAAAAGGGAAAGCAGCCAGCCAGCCAGCAGCAGACAGATATCGAGTATCTCTCGTTCTCACAAATCTTCAATGTCCCTAATCCACGTGGTGGCGGGTTGGCCGTGAACGAAACGGCGCTACAATAAAATAGGAACGACTGAATGAGCAAATACTACGCCGAACGCGTGAGAGTACGCCCTCCATTCAGTGACGGCACCATATTGCTCCCACCTGTTATATCCGTCAGTACTTTATCTTTCCTTGGCCGTATTAACGTTACCGTACCACCCACCCCTTAGCCTCACTCGACCGATTTGCAGAGCACTTTATTTCCAAGAAGAATCCACTCGTTTGTCGGCCGTTCGAATAAAAAGGTAACCATCTTCCGCGTGAAAATCGTACTCCTCGGGTAAAAGACCTTCCACTGCCTTTTCCCTTTTAGAAACTATTCGTCGATTACCGTCCTTTATTTTCACCATTGTTACTCCCTCTGCGTCTCCTGAACGTGCGTAGTTAATGATTATTCCTCGTCGTAAAATGTAAAAGCAGATTGTTCTCGGTTTAACCTGAGCGTGACGAATAAATATTTACGGTGCAGCTGTACAACGACAATAGTCCAATATACTCGTGTTACGTAGCATATGATATATAGATACGATAATAAACGTAGAAAGTATTTTTAGCTTCGGGCAACGTCCTTTTGCTATGCCTCTAACGATTCTATTGCTTCGTTTCAGATTCGATAAACTCGAACGAACGTCCTACCTTGGAACGTCCTACCTTGTGTGCATCAGGCGTGTCGTTGTCCTAATGGAAAGATGAGTATCTCGAAATTAAATATGACTCGTGTTTGGCGCACCGACTTGCTCCGAATCGGACACTTATTTCCCCAACGTTGGCGGAGGAGGAAGGTGCATCACATGGAGAACAAGGGAGAGAAACAGAAGGATAGAAGGAAGGAGGAAAGAGAAAAAGAAAAAAGCACGAACGTGGAAGAAAAAAAAGAGGCCGTGTCTGTGGAACAGCCGGAACACCCACCTTGATTCGATATCGACGTTCCAGACGATCGAAAAAAAAATCCATTGCAAGGGTCCCTCGAGAAAATAGAGTAATTTAGATAACAGCCATCTCCCCCACCACGCTCTCCGTCTATATCATCGGCCAAGTTCCTCGCGTAACGTGCCTCCGGTGGCACAATGCAGACGCTGCGCTGCGCGCTGGAACTCCATATTTTCTCGTCTATATCTCTCGATATTCGATCAATCAGAGACATATAGTTCCGTATTAAGGCGTGATACAATCGCGAAAGTCGATCGCGAAAATTCGTGAAAATGGACGTTGCAAGTTACGCTTATGAACGTGGGCTTACCGTAATTCGCCTCTCTCTCTCTTTCTTTCTCCGGTCTTCCCCCTTTCGCGACTTAGTTCCTTCTCTTTCGTTTACTCGTCGGAAAGCCAGGCTTTCTCCGTCACGTTATCCCTTCTCCGTCTTTTGTCGACAACTCCCCTCCAGGAGTCGAGCAGGTAACGTGCCAACGCCAGGCAATGGCGCCTTAGCCGCTGCACCTGGGCTAACCGTTCGCCAGGTGAGAGAGTACGGTGATTGGTCGAGTCGCGCAAAACGCCGCGCTCATTGGCCGATATCGCGGTTCTGCCGGTACGGAGCTTTAATCTCGTTTACCGTAGGCGCGCTGCTGCTCAGTTCAACTTACCTTAGCCGCACGGACGGTTGGCCACGCAACTCACGCCGGACATTCCACGAAACGTTGCGACGAATAGCCCCCCTCCCCTTCCGCTCTCTTCGTCGCACAATAGTGTTCGTTCTCGGGTTAGTGGCGTGCGTAAAATCGTGTCGATCTTGGATCGTCGCGGGTGAGATCGCTGGAAAGCAGCAGGGAAGGATCGACACGACACAACACCCGTAAGATCGCGTCGCCGCTTGTCCGTGTGTGCGTGCGCGCGCGCGAGATCCCCCCTTCGGTGCCTGTGTATATACCTGTACGTAGTGTGTACGAGCAAGCGGACAAGCGCGCGCGTGTATATAGCGGCTCCACTTCTTTCTCTCTTCTTCTATCTTCTTGTACCGTCTGCGTTCCGTGCCCTCGTGTTCGTGATTGGTCGGTGCGTGGCATTTTTAAAAAGTCGTCCTGCTTCTGTCCGTTATAACCCGAGAGATCCGGCAGCGGCGATGTCGCGAAATCACGAGTAAATCGATACGGCGATCCATGTCGAAATAATGTCGGTACGACGAACCGGCTGCTCCTGGTTCCGAGTTTCTCCGGTTGTTCGCGATACGACGGTACCCTTCGAGTCGTGATCAACCGTGTACCGCGGGTGCTCCGTTGCTTTTTTCCCAGTGGCAGCAGCGGCAAACAACAGAAGAGGCCGTGCGAGGGGCACGTATGAGATTTGAGCAAGAAAGGAAAGGGGGGCTACTATTACGGTACCGGCTCTCTTGCTGCCAGAATTATTCGCGGTGGCACGTTCCTCGAATCAGCGAAAAATTCAAACACATTGGAGATACATCCTGACTCGGCAACGCTGGCAACGTAACAACAACGCTATCGTCAGTGACAGGTAGAATACGCGACACGAGAACCGGAGGAAGAAAACGAAAGGGAAGAGTGTAGTGCAAGAGAAAGAGAGGAAAAGAAAGAGGAAAGCCGCCGCATGCGCGTGCAGTTCCTTTTTCACGAGCTGCCCCCGACTGACATATGCGTGTGGCGCGTAGATTCCAAAGCCAAAGATAAAGTTTCGTCGCGAATCGGGAGTTCTGGAAAGCGGCTGAATTTCGAAAATAGTTTCTTGATCGCGTCTCTGCGCGTTGGAACCAAGAAGTAGTAGGAAGGGGGAAAAGAAAACGACGGAATAAACGTCTCGGCGATTTTCTGGTCTCTCTTTAGAGGTGCGCCTACAGAGGCGTTCTCCGTACGTCGTGGATCGTTCGCGGAGTGTCGGTCGTGCCGCAGTGTATTGTAGTTGTGCTGGTGCAAGGTGAGGTTAGGATCGTGTTTGAGAGAAAGGAAGCTAAAAAGAAAAGGATAGATAGGAGTGGGTAAATGATAAACTGCGATTAAGTGCAAACGAGAAGAAATATCGGAGCAAGAGGACACTGTTCGAAGAGAAGTCGCTCGCAATCCTCGAGAACTGGATAACACGGGCGACTCGAGAATCGCCAAAATTTTGCCGGTTTATAAAAAAGGTGAGTACGCGTGTTGACGTGCACGGTTATTGGTCCCTTGTATACACCGATAGCTTATCTTCGGCAAGTTGAATAAACGCGAGTCCAATTTCGTTAACTAATACGTCGATCTATTTTTTTTTCTTATCGTTTGTTTTCGGATCGGCTTATCGAGTTTATTCGATAAGCTACGTTTATTCGACAGCAGCGATACTGGCTTCGATTACAGCTGCGACAAATATATGACCGCTATTTTGATTGCATTACCGATTCAAAGCATAAAGCAACGCGTTAATTTGCAAAGAACCAATTTGCCGTTCGATCTTTGAAAGCCATTTATTTTTGAATGGACTCATCACGGAAGATTATAGTCCGTAGTCTTGACCGAGGGGAGAGCAATAATAATCACTAGGACCCTTATGGACCGTTAAGAGTATTAAACGCAACTGGATCGAAATCGTGGTACCGATTTTTTTACGTAACGCGTGCAGTTTTTATGTGATCCTCTAATTTCTCGTCGCGCCACGGAAGAAGAGTCAGTTTGCTCGCCGTTTAACCTCAGATGTCTCGCTCCGCCTAACCTTGAAATCCCACTCGTCGCCTCTTGCGTGTTTTTAAAACACTCGGATCTTGCCTCTCGTAAGACGCGCGCATGCGCCGTACCGCTGGTCCTTTTTGTGTTCTTTAAGTCGTTTCTTTCTACCTTCTTCGTACCCGCGTGCCTTTTGCTCTCGAGACTTCGACAAAATTTCAATTAAAATCCTCTCTGATGTCGCTGACACTGTCGCTGAGCTCCATTTAATCTCTAAATAGAATTCCATTTTATTGGAGAAGCCGGGCAAAGTGCAAGAAGTAAAAATCCGACGACTTTCATTTTACGCGAAATCTTCTGTATATTTGAATTCCGCGGGCTTATCTTTCGTATGTTTTCGTTTAAACAACGTGTGAGCCAAAAGATGTGCGTCATTGTTTCGAATTCAGGTAACAATGAGTATTGTGATCGATTCGAGAATTTCTGTAATTCGTTGAACGTTTCACGACTCGAGACAAAAGATGTTTTTTGTTCAACATCCATTAATATCGATCGATTCTTGACAATGGCAAAAGCTAATATTTTCAAGTTATCGTGCATCGATAGTGTATATGTTCGATGGCGTTGGTTTTCCCTATTGTGCGCGCGCTCTACGATATATCGTATTGACAGCGTTCGGGAATGTGGATCATTGCGAGAATCACTACAAGGAAAAAAAATCAGTTAAATCGAGTATGACGAAGGTGGAAATTGCGCAAGAAAATGATCAACGACTGTACAAAGATGATTCGGTATACGTGCATGTCAAGGGCGTTCGAATTTTTTTTAGCCTCGATCGCACGTACGATCTTCTCGGGTGCTACCAGCGTCACACTGTGACGCACCGATTTCCATTGAGAGCCCAGCATCATAGATACGTGACGACATTCAATTTTTGTTATCTCTGTATAAACAAATGGATGCTACCCTGAACTTGACAAATGTAGCTGCAAACGATCAAATCTACAATCAGCGCGTGCGGTAAAACGAAGTATTAATTCGTCTCCCCGTGTATTCTGTAATACTACCCAGTTTTGCAATTACAGATATGTAAGTAACCTAGAATATATATTATTGTCATATAATACATAACCGTCATAAAGTAGCAAGTAAATCTTCGCGTCCACGAGACCTTTCATGAAAAACAGACGAATATTGTATGATAGTTGGAGCGATAAAAGCAGGTAATAAGATAGAGACATCGCAGATTTATTTGATACTAGTACTTTGTCAGGCGATAACGATCTCAGCAGAATACATTTACCAGTCATTTCTGACACAAGCGATGATTCTCTCGATGAAGGTTATGATGATTCTCGTAATAGTGGTTGGATAGAAACAAACATTGATCCCGTTTTACATAATTTTACCGAAAAGGAAGGACTACGAGTAAATGTTCCAAGAAATTTTTCGGTACTAGATACGTTTTGTTTACTATTTGGCGATTTTCTTACGCAGAAAACTGCGAATTCGACAAATGCTCGAGCTTTGTTGTTATATCTTATACGGGCATCTTCCAAGTTACGAGAAGAATGGAAACCAACTTCGGTTGAAGAAATAAAACAATCTTTGGGATTATATATTACCATTGGGCAACGTTCGAACGCCTACTATTATGCACTCTATTATCACTCTCGGTTTAGCAAAACAATGCCTCGGAATCTACATGAGAAAAATCTTTGCTGCCTTTGCTTCTATGACCAAATGCGTGATAAATCGTACCGCCTTCGTAGTATTGATCAAGTATTGCAGTATTGGATAAAAAATATAAAGGATTGCTATTATCCTGGTGAAAATTTATCGATAGACGAATCAATATTATTATGGAGGAGGTGTTTGTCTTTTAAGCAATAGATTCGGCAAAAAGAGGCAAAGCATGAAATAAAATTGTACGAGCTGTGCACAGCTGATGGATTCGTATTAAATATTATTCCTTATTCTGGGAAGAATACAGCGCGCAATGAAATCGGACATGCTTTTTCTGTTATTTATAGATTATTAAATGATTATTTGGAAAAAGGTCATACTGTCTACATGGACAATTGTTATCCTAGTGTCGAACTAGCCACCTTTTTGTACAAAAATAAAACTCATGTGATTGGAGCCCTAAGGAAAGATCGTAAAGGTAATCTCAAGATTGTAATTCAGCAGAAATTATAAACCGGAGAATGTATTTTCAGAGGAAAACGTAACGTCTTAGTTGAAAAATGGAAAGACATACGAGACGTATTAACAATATCCACGAAGCATAACGCAGATCTAATTGAAATAGCATCTTCAAGAAGGAAAAGAACAAAACCACTTACTGTGCTCGATTATAATAAAAACATGTCTGGGGTTGATCGGTGCGATCAGATGGCGGCATATTATTCCACGCCACGAAAAACAATACGTCGGTATTTGAAAGTTTTCTTTCGCTTGCTTGATATAGCAATTTGGAATGGAAATTGGCTGCTGAATAGAATTAATTTCTCAAAAATGTCTTATTCAGAGCTTGGAAATAATCTTGCATTAAAATTGCTTGATATCGATACCAATGTCCTTACGTCTCAGTGTAGCGGGATACAACATTTTCCAATAAAATTAGAGAAAAGATTGAGATGCCGTGGTTGCGCGAGGAAAAAGAAACGCACTGCCACATGGTATGCACGAGAAACATGCAAGACTAATGAGAGTAAACTAATAGGATTATGTATTAGCATATGTTTCAAAATGTTGTCACAGTGTATATATAAGTTATATTAACTTTAAACGCACGCTTGTATAGTTAAATATGGCATATTATTTTCCGGTACAAATTGTATTTACTTTATGGATCGAATAAAATTTTCCATGTGGCGCAGCGTCACATATTTGTGACACGATTTGTGACTGGAAAAACTAGATTTACTTTACTTTACTTGGTTTTAAAACCACGTGAATAAAAATCTGCAGTATATTTCGTAGAATTTCAAAAATAAAAGTAATGAGCCGTGGGTGGAATTTCTTCTTCGCGGTGTGACAGCGAACGTGTTAAAAAAGAAAAAATAACTCCTGCGAATTACGTTAGCGTAAAGTTTTTGCTCGTCGGATCGACGAATTTCGTAGATTTTATTCGCGTGTAATTGCTTGCGTTTCGCGACTGAAAATTATAGGAGCTACTAATTTCGCGCTGTTGCCGCGTCGGGTAACATTTATTTAACTGTCGTATACTTTGTCTGACAACTCTCGGTGTATATTTCGACGACGGGTAATAACACTTTTCCGTCTGAGATACCGCAAGAACGTTGGAAGAAGGAAAGACGGCCACGAAATTACGAGGATTCGTCTCAATCACGAAGGAAAGGCGTCGAATTGAAAGAAAAGAAAAAGAATGCCGGGAAGAACGCAGGAAAGAGCGGATGATTGTATCTTGGTCGACCAGAGTCGACTTTCGATTCAAGTCGAAAATACCGAATATACTGGATTCGTGGGATCTGGAGAAAATACTCGCGTTATTTTGCTTCGTTTTACGAGCGGTTCAGTGACTCCTCCCGCGATTACATAAGGTAATAAAGACGTAACGCAGTGACCTAGAAAGCGCAGCTTTCGTCATCGTTTTCGAGTGACACAAATTGCAGCTTTAAGACCGTTTCGTCGCACATTCCAGACCTTGAACGACTCGACGGTTGTTCAGGTCATCGAACTCGCTTCTACATACAGACCTAAGGCAACTATTGCTATTCGAATGGTTCGATTAGCCGTAGGAGAACGTGTTATTAGCAAAAGCCAGCGCGATTAGGCCATTCGTAGCGGAATCACGCGCGGCACTCTCGCAGGAGAAAGATCGGCTCGCGCAACGGAGCAAAGTTGAAGCTGATGTTTTCTCGGCAATCCTTTGGCACCACTTGCGCCATTGCTCGTGCCGCACGGTTACCTCCAAGCTAATTGCGTTCGGTTAAATTTCATTTGGGAAGGAAAAGTTGCGGGCCCGAGCCACCTACTTTTCGCTCGTGCTTCGTAAACGAAAAGAAGACGTTGATTATTTGGACAAAGTTGCGCCTCGAACCCGCGGCTGTTCGATCGCGTCGGTACCAGTCGCGACCACTGAAAAATCTTGCCGCGGCTAATAAAATCTTCGTGAACGTTATACCGTTCTATCGGTCGCGGCTCGTGCCTCGCACTAATTTTCTCCGCGTCGGTTCAATTTTCTATTAATTAACTGGCCGTTCCAACGTTCCTCGTTTGGCTGAATTTTAACCATGCGTTTCCGCGTTTTATTACGCGTTAGCGCGACGGCGCTGGTCATTGCACCCTGGTCGCGCTAATTGAACGTTTCGTTATCGCGACTCGATCTCGTCTACGCTCGGATTCGATTCGAACAAGGTAAACGACGCGTATTGCGAGTTTGAAAATCGCAGGACGCAAAGAACAAAGAAGAAACGGGAAAGATATCGCGCTTCCTGGGTAGCTCGTTGCTCCCGCGATCCGATTCATTCACACGCGTTCCCGTACAGCCACTGGTTGCGCAATCTTCTCCGTTGCAAAACTTTTACTAGACGACTCGGCGTCTCTGAATAATTCATCGAAGGAAAAATATATCGAGCAATGGCGAACGTTTAATCGAGTACGATTTCTCGCTTCGGTTACGTTCGTTGCCGTTAAACGGTGACTAGAGGCGACGGCTGTACGCGGCAGCGGAAGTCAGGACGGATAACTCCAACGACCGAGCCAGATTCCCTGAAAAGCGGCAGAAAAGTCGAATGATATTCACTCGATCGGCTCGCGACTCCAGTTTACGCACTCGTGCCACTTCCGTCTAGCGTGCTGGTCGACCACTCGAGTGTGACGATTGGCCTGAATCCTTGCGAATGCGAGTAGGAACGAGCGATACGCCGCGATCCGTCTCTGTGAGAGTTTACGACGCGAATTACCGAAGCGCGATCGTTTTACGCCAATTATGCAACTATCCGATTTTCATGTCTTGCATTTCCGCTTTCAGGGGGACGCACGGACAGAGATGGCATGAGGGACAGTTCCGGCAACGTTGCCGAGGTGGTGAGTGTTTTCTCTTCTTTCTATTCTCATTTGCATATCGAATNCAACGACTCGTACGTGTCGTTAACCGTACGATATACATATAGCTGTTACGTACGTTGACTAAAATAGGGCAAAAGCCTCGAAGGAAACGGGAACGATTCCCTTGCCTTTGTTTTCATTGCTAAGGAAATGGATTCCAAACATACTTCCGGGATGCACATACTCGACCGAGTCTCGACCTCGCGGATATCCCTTACGGTACTCGTGTCACCCTTCTCTTGAAACTTCTGAACAGCCCTTTTCCTCGGAGAGGGTATACGATAAACACGGTCTCGGGTAGTTTCACCGAGGAACATGGCGAATTTCGCGAATGAACGCCAGCATCGACCCGTCGGCTTATACAGGTTTAAGATAAGGTGGCGAGAAAGTGGGAAGGTGATAGGTGTTTTCAGTTTACGCTCGAAGGTAAAAACGGCCGTTTCTCCTAGTTTGCTTCCATTCGGGCGTTCGCCTGGCGTCGAGTTGCTCGGACTTTTGTGAGCGTGAATAGGGCTTCTCTGGAGCCGACGTGCCGTAGGAAACGGCGAGTAGGTACGCAAAGTATTTTCGAAAGGCTCGAGGCTGTTGGCGCCAGGAAGTAGGCTACCGGGTTAATACTTGACAGGGAGAGCCGGAGAAAAGCGCGGGCCGTGAGAAGAAGGCAGAAAAACTAACGAGAAATTTCACCATCTTTAACGCGCTGCTCGATAATTAGCCGGAGTGTGTTGCCTCGATTCGTATCGATCGTTTTCCATTCGATCGAGATACGCGCGAGTAAAGTTCAGCGAAATATCGGCGTGAAGCGAGACAAGTCAAGCAAAATACAGCATCGAGATCGCATCGGCTAATAGCGGCTATTGCCGAAACAAAAACGTATAATGGAGCGTACGATCGAGCCAGGCGCGCCGGTTGAACCGATGAAAGCATAGTACATGTATACCTGTTTCCTCGTTGCCTGACCTTGGAGAGATCAGGTGAAAAGTATACCGGATTGCTTGGAAGGGGAACGTTCAGGTTCAATATACTTGGTGGATGAGTGTCACCCAGATCCGCAGTGTGCCAGCCTTGTGTAAAATGGGAGAAATTATGCGAGTCGTGAGGTCACCTACGAATCAATTACGAGGTCGTGGAATCCAGATACTTGTTCGTCGTCGAACTTCCCGATTGTTCTTCTTTCGCACGATCTCTGGTGTCTGTTCTAACGCGTGATTTAAGTTGGAAAGTGGACCGAAGAATGGCACGTGCCACGGCAGTTTCATCGTTCCTCGTCACCTTGGAACTTTAACACGATTCTAGCCTCGAGAAACTTGTTTCCTGGAATAAAACGTGCAAAATAGCCGGTCTCGGCATAACTCGACACCCAAACGTCCAGCATTTTTACCCTCTCGCTTAGAAAGAACCGTCGTCGTTCTTGCTACGCCTACGGTTTTTACACGGTGTCACGATTCACGCAACCTACGAATAGACAAGACGATATTAAACGGGAAAGCACAAGTTTCTTCAACGCGCATTGATCTTCCAGGCGGTTCTATCCTAATTAAAACGAGGCATTCCATTGAACAAACTTCGCTGACCCAATTAATAGATCTTTGCTCCGTAACCGTTTTGCTTTTATAGCGCATAGTTTATCGAAAAGCGACGTTGCACGATGCCAACTAATTGGGACACGAATTCGACGGGTTCTTGATAGCCATCGAATCGATTACGAGCGAGATCCGCGAGGTCGCTTCGAATTACCGAGTTGCCTGAACGAAATTGCGACAATCGTCACGGTAAACATAGCAGACTCTCGCCAACTGCTATTTCCACGGACGTGTACGTTCTCGCATATTTATCGCTGCTTCTGTATTTATTTTTACACGATCCGCTATCCGCCCCGTTCGTCGTCCCCGTTTCAGCTGGCGATTAAATATCGCGACAATGTTTTACTTTGCTAGCGTCAGCTGATCGGATTAATAAAACGTCACAAACGGTGACAACGCCTCTGTTTCGTGTCTTTGTACGATCTTATCGTACGTGAAGAAATATTTCTCCTATACCGCAATGTATCGCTTTGCGAAATCCCGCGTAAAAAGTTTCGTCATCGCGCACGTACGATAATAAATTGGTTCGCATTAATGGTCGCGTGTTATGACAATTGCGTACACTCGACGCTCCATAGAGAAGCAGAGAACGATCGAACGGTGCTAAATTAATTATCGACTTCGTTTGTGGCGACGTCGTACAAGCGACTAACGGTTCCGTAAATGTTAAACTCGAATGTAATTGCTATTTCTACAAGCGAATGGATCGGCCAGGGAAATTCTCGATCGCAGAATTTCACGGCCATTTCGCAACTGGTTTGCGCGTCCTGCGAATCCTCTAGGCGATTTTCGTTCTCGATTTTGATCAAATGCTTCTAATATCGAACGTAAACGCGTAATGGACGTGTGAAAATTGCCACGTAGATGGCACGTTTGAATTCGCGGCGATATTCCGTCGTGATCGAGTAATTAACGGGACGATAATATCGGAATCAATTCGCGATGTAGACAGATTGAAACGATGGAAAAGCAACGGCTGTGTGCACACGCGTGATCTTTCATTGGGATTCGTATGATTTCGCTGGCGAAATGCGATTCACCAGGGGATTCGTTGTTTTCGCAGAAAATTGAGAAATTTACAGGTTGCCACATCCGGTGCGTGTATTTTAAGCTTTAAATGGAATCGCAATTGGATTTCCTCGTTTCGAAACGAAAGGCGACAGCCGCTGGAAACGCAAGAGAAAAAGCGTTTCGAATAATGCAAGGATGTCGCTGCTGATTTCACAGAGTTCCGACAATCGGAAAACGCGAATGAAAGATCGGCCGGAGGGGCGGCATGGGGCCGGCAAACAACGAAATTACCAACGAACAGTTAGACAATGAGTGCTTTAATTAACCCCTATATAAATTGCGGGTGCTGCATTGTTTGAATCAGGCAAATAATACGCGCGAGAACCCGCAATGACAGGATAGGTTGCAGCGAACGACGCGAATGATATATGACCGCGCGACGTATCTAGCGTGTCTGTTCTATGCTTGACCCACTGTTTTGCGTCGATCTTGACAAATGACGTCTGCGTCGCTGCTAAACGCATAACGCAGACATTCGTCGGGCATGTATCATCTCGTGTCTGTAGCATCGTTGAAATCCGACGAACAAGCGAGATTTATTAACTCTTTGACTAAGCCGCGTTGGCCGAGTAAGACGCTACGTAGAACGAGTTTCTTCTTCGTCTAACGACTTAAATATCGCGCGTCGTAGCAATTCAGAAGCACGAATCGACAGTTTATCGGTCGGCTGTTCTCAGGACCGCGGACCATATTCTTGGTGTCACGAGCAAGTTTCTCAAACGCCAGGCTGTTTCCTCCGGTGCGAACGACGTTCACGTCGCGAAAATCGTTTCTCGTTGGCAGACCATTATAAAATGGCGTCGATCTTGACGTTAGGACGACAGCTATCGAACGTTACCTCGGGGACAAGCCGCGTTTAGACGCGAAAGCGTTCGCACGTGCTGCTATTTCTTCCCTGCTACGTGTCGTTGACGGATAGAAGGGAGTCGATACGTGTCGTTCCATGGGAACGAATACGTTACGCACGTTGAACGTATGCACGCTTATACTACCGCGTCTTCCGTGAGTTTCCAGTTACGAGAACTAGATTGCCGGCCCTTGGACAAATTCCAGCTCGCGCCTCTCTTTCACTTCCAGTAGCGAAGAACAACAGTTGTGTCGAAGA
This sequence comes from Bombus confusus, assembly GCA_014737475.1. NCBI lineage: Eukaryota > Metazoa > Arthropoda > Insecta > Hymenoptera > Apidae > Bombus > Bombus confusus. Next base: position 1,543,490 of record JACXIV010000033.1, on the reverse strand, counting down.
AACGCGCCTCTTCGATTTTACTTCTGCATACCGTGTCGTTTACCTTCTTAACGCGTTCCACCCCATTCTTATACAGCTTTAGACTGTCGTTCCGGGAGAGCCGCTTATGCCAACAATGCCGTATGCATCGTTCAGTTTGTTGGCGTATCTCTAGTTGTTCGTTTGCGTTTATCTGTTCTTTTATTATCTGCGCATGATACGTTTCCGTGTTCGTTAAAAACATTAAAGGGCCTGCAGGGTATACGTTCAGAGTGCTGCTTGGCGTTTGCGAACAAGTACTCGTGGTCCTCGTCGAGCGGAAAAGATCGTGCGTGTACGCCGATCGAGGCGCGCGTAATTAGCTTTCTAAGGGACTTGAACCCGGCTCGTAGCGCGGCTTCTTCTCCGAACGAAGGGTTATTATAAATTCCCATTGATTAGAACGGCGGTAAACGGGTTTATGACGTACAAACGAGGGGACACGACCTCGTGGTCGAAGAAAAGAAAGATTTACGACATCGATAGTCGGCGTAGCGCTCGCATAGTGGCGCGTACGGCATGCAGCTGTTTCTTTTGACGGAAGTCGAGCACGTTCCGCGAACCTAGCACCGCTTCGAAGAGGCCAGTGTCGTGGCCGCAGCGTCGAACGCCTTCCACCACGAACATCTCGTGCACGTGAACGCTCGCTAACGGTAGTACAAGATCTACGATAGTCCTCTTCCCCTTCCGTTCTCTGCGGTTTCGTTTCTTGCGGCCCCCTTCCTTCTTGGTCGACCAATCGCGAAAACTCTCCACGATCGATCGTTAGATCTTGCGCGAATTTCCTCCATAAATCGCGTCGCATTTCGAATTTGGTTACTGCCTTCCATTCCAGATCGGTATCTCTTTGAAGAAACGACGTCGAGAACGATAGAAGTTGGGGCAACCGATTTTTCTTGCCGCGTTGCTCCATAACGCTCGCATTTGCCACGTTTCGTTCCACCGTCGTCCATCGTTCTGCAAAATCATTGTCCGAGTCGCGACGCTGAGAAATTGCTCGAAATTTTTTCCTGCGTTCGTCCCCGAGCGTATCCAACTACTTTGAGGAAACGAGGGCGATTTAAACGTGCTGTAAAACACTTGTAAAATACTTGCGCGACGACAGTGACGGTAACAGCGTAGGGGTAGCGATACAGGAAACGCGAATGGGGTGACCGGTTGTATCCCCTTTGCTCGCGTCACTTTAGAGTCCTCGTTCGATCGGATGCGCTCAGACGGTTTTCGCTCTGGGCACTTCTAAGGCGTCCTTCCTAAGTACCTTTTATTCCATGTCGCGAACTTTCAGGCGTTCTTTCTTCCGACCGAAGATACGAGCTCCTTCGAACGTCGCTGACGTCTATAAAATTCTTACGACGACGCCACGGGACTATTATCTTTAGCGACTTTTTCCTTCGGATACTTCCCTTTCAATTTATCTTTGAAACTAGTAAAAATTCATTTCCGCTCTCTATTGTCTACGGTCTTCGGAGAATCTACGTAATGGTAACTCCATTAGATCTACGAGTAGAACAATACGGTAGCCAGACGGTTAGTCTACGTTTCTCCATCAAGCCCGTATAAATCATAATTAGCGGGAAGCTCGTAATTTAATCTGGCGTACCGCGTGATGAATGACAACAGATGTCGACAAGGACCACGAGCGTTATCGTTGCTCGATTAGGCGGCGCGGGCTAGTACCACCGGCGCAGGCTCAACCCACATGCTTTCCCGCACCTTTGACCTCTTTCGTTTCACCTCTATTCTCCATCCTCTCTTCGTTTCTTTCTTCCTCTCTCCGCTCTCTAATCAGCTTTCTCGAGGCGACTCCTAAGGGGATTTCTTGCGAATTCACCGATTCCTCGTGCGTATCAGAATTCCACGCCCAGTCCCGGAATCTTACCGCGCGTGAAACCCAGACGAACTCATTCGCAGCGTTCTAAGGCGAGTTTGAGCGATCTTCGAAAATGTGGCTGGTATTGGGTCGTCCGAAAAGTTTCTTTCGTTTTACAAGGAAATAATCGATGCACAACATTCGTCCTTTTATATCATTCCATCGAATTACGTATGATCCATTTTCTTCTATCAAGATGAAGATCACAACGTTCGACAGATTAGGCTTCGTGTTTGTACGAAGATGCATTGTTGTACAAGACGTGTCTGTAAGGGAGACACTTTTCGGACAACCTAATACAATGTCGGTAAGTGGACGCGTGTTTGTGGTATCATTGCGTGCGGTACAAAGCACCGTAGTCGAGTATTGCGCTCGATTACAATCTTCGATCAGCGACTAGGTGGACGACGTGGAATTAATAGCTCTCTTAGAAATAGTTTCTCCTCGCGGAGAATATTCTTTCGTTTTCTATGAGCAACGACCGCGAAATCGTAGAAGGATCGTGGAGGAAGATTTACCGGTGGCAGGAAGCGGAAGCGGTCCAAAGCAGGCGTTTCTTTTAATTAAGCGTTATTTTAAAACGTATTTCCCTGCGCGATTATGCGAGGATTCCTCGCACCGCCGGTTTTATTTGTCGTTCTTAGAACCTGGAATTACCTTTTCTCTTTTCGCGTGTCTACTTTCGCAGCGTTCTCCTCGCTTCCAGTCTAACGAAGCGTGCCTGCCCAAAAAGGATCGCACGTACACGCTGAAATACGTGGCGGGTTAACGCGTTTGCACGGCCATTGCCGCTCGTGTACGAGCGGGTAAATTGCGCGAAAGTTGTACGCCGCGAACACAAGGGGGATTTAAAGCGGGGATAACACGAAAGAAACGCGATGAAGCTGCATGTAGAGCGTAGAAAGTTGCGACTGTATATCGTCCCGTGGCAGAAACAGGGGAGCAAAGTGCAAAGTGCACGACTGGTCGAGAGAAAGAGGGAAAGGTCGATGGTAGACGAAGGAAGAAGGGAGAACGCGCGAAGGGTTCCTCTGTCATTGACTCTCTGCGTTTCATCGTCCGGCCTGAAAGCCTTCCTTGTCCTCGGCTACAGTGCCTTTCAGAATAGGCTGACACTGTCCAGAAGCTGGCTCGTTGGTTGAAAAAGCCGGCAGATCTCGTTGCCGGCGTAGTTTTGTATGAATGGTTTCAACGATCTTGACTGTTCGAAGAAAAGGAAAAACCGCTTATCGCGTCTACTTCGAATCCAGACTTTGACTAATCGACGCCTCTAGCTGTAACGTTCTTCGGTTAGATCATAGCGAAGTCAAAATTGATGAACCTCCTTTTTGTATCGTGCTCTCGTCGTATCGAACGCGTCCGACATTTCGATCATCGCCTGCATTTTTCTTTCCGCGGACGCGCTGCGAACGGACAAAAGGTAGAACTTCGGGATAACAGAACTTGTAAAACTCGATTCGGCAGCTAGCACGGACAACAGCTGATCGCGCGGTATACCGGCGGAATACGAAGTGGAATTTCGCCGTTAATGATAACAGAAACAGAGTCGGCGGAGTTTCGTGATGTCCGGCAGCCACACAGAGGCCACTCTTACCGAACCTGGCTCTCGTGGCTGCTGCATTCGGTTTTGAGCGTACCCACACGTGCTATAATGCACGCCGTGTGCCGATACCAGCTCGAGATAAAGTACTAGGAAACGAGCGTGCATAGGCAGAGAACCGACGCGCAACAAGCCGGCGTCGTGCATCGCGATCGCCATAACGTGTATCGTTCGTTTCAAAGCTCTCCGTGCACGGTATTGCACCGCGCTCGTTCCGTACGAAGAAAGGCGAACGGTCTCGTCGTTGCACGATCAAAAACTTGGCGAAATTGGTAACGAGATTCGACGTGCTCTTTCGCTATTTCGAACAGATGCGCTGGATTTCATTGTGCGGGCAATTCGTATCATTTCCAAGGAGATGTCTATCTCCATTTACAAAAGAAAATGTAGTTAGCCGATTCGCGTATGTCGCATTGGTACAGAGAACCCGTGGTAATATGATGAAAATTCCACTTGGAGAGCAAGAAATGTTTGGTTCCTTCAAGCCGACGCGATAATACGAAACTTCGTAAACTTGAAATTCAGCCTTAGCGGAGATGCAACAGAGTCAAGAGCTGGAACGAGGATTTAGTGCAGAGTTGCCTTTCGAAAACTCGCAACTCGTGACAGCGTTCTCAACGTCACCGCTTTTCTCTATTTTTCGATATACGGAACCGATGAGCGCGACTTCCGAACGACTCGTACGTAAGAGTTAGAATCTCCGATCAGATTTCTCTTCCTCGGTAGCCTCCCTAACGATACGAATTTTCGCGAACAACCACAGTCTACTTGCAAGCGTATCGCTTTTTCGTATCGTATCATTTTCGCTGTAAAATATTTCTCAGCGACCGACGAAATCTCGCCTTTGCTCCGAAAAAGGGGGCCGATTACGTCGAATAAATTCCGACCGTAGAACGCGTTGCTTCTTCGCACGTAACGGGGTCACGACCTGCGGAGAGGCCCTTTCGCGGCTCGTCGAATCCGCTTTGTAACGAAATTATGCCGGATCTCGTCGATCGGCAAATTACGGGCTAGATATTGGCCGATGTACACCTACCAACTTGATAACGCGGATATCCGTCTACGTTACAAATCGAAGGTCCGACGCGCGCCTCGCACCTACGTTAAGCAGATTACCCGCGCGTCGATGAATATGTATGAGCGTGGCGCATACACGGAGCCGAGAGACCCGGTGATCCGTGTCACGCAGAAGAGAGAGAACGGTGGGCGTGCGCGTATCGCACGCACGTGGCCACGTACACGCGCACGCATCCACCTACGTGAGTACACACGCACGCACACGCGCGCGCGGCTGTGTACGAGCGAAAGCGTGGGTGGAGAATGGACTGGCGAGGAGTTAGCGCGAATAGGCAACGACGAACGTTCCATGGCGAAACTGTGTCGCTCCGGGATACCAGATTTCAGATTCGAAACGGGTTTCGAACGAAGACGCGCCGACTGTAAGATTAGTAATACGCGATAATTAACTCGTTAACCTGTAGACAAGCGAATCAAGCGTTTTAACCTATGCGACGATGCGTTGATCCTCTGGAATCTCCGTAACCGCAGGTAGCTTGCTACGGTAAAAGAAACTCTAACTTTAATCGTAATTGAAAGCTTGGGCGCTATCAACGGATACGAATATGTAAATCGTGTAACGGTACAGTAACGATAGGTCGGTAAACAAAACGAAGATTCGTGTAGGACTTTGTACGAAACTTTCGATAATTTCATTGTAACGAGACACGGGAAACGATGAAATTTGAAAATGTCTCGTGCTTCGCAGAGCAATGTATTCCTACGAATGTTCTACGTGTAAATTCGATACTTTCGCGAGCCACCGTAGGTTTATGCGGAAATTTCCAATTACGCACGATGTCAAATAGAAGATGGAAAAATTCGACTCGCGGTTCACGCTTCCCCCTTTCACCTCCCAGGGAAAAATAATTGCGGTAATCAAAGCCGGGTCGCGTTACCGATATTATCCATCCTCCTCTGCGAGCGCGTGCACGAAGCGACCGACTCTTGGTCGGTATCGCGTTAAAGCCAGGCTGCTCGACCCGGCGACCGGACAATCGCGTAGCGTGTACGCGCACGAATAGAGTCGTACGCGCGCGGAGAGAGGATTAGCGAGAGAGCGTGGGTGGAGCATGGCAATGGGAGCAACGGTGGACTTGTTAGCGCGAATACGTCGTCAGGAATAAAGCGTGTCGCATGTATATACGTCTAAATATAAAGTCGGTGGAGCCGGTGGAGAAGAGGCGCGAGTGGCGCGGATCCCTGGCGAGAAAGCGGTGTAACCACCTAGTCAAAACACGCCTGTTGTGCCGCTCGCAGAACTCGCGAGGCGACGTCGCAACAGCGACTGCAGCTGCAGTTGCAGTCCGCTGCAGCCGAGTCCGATTCCACACCGCCCTCTTCTCCGTCTTCTTCGCGAATACGTCGTTCGAGTTTCTCTCGCCGATTCTGTTACAGTTTCGTGTCGTTTAGTGGGTGCGTCGATGTCCAGTGAAACCGATACCGCCGTGCAAGATCGATAGTGCAAGCGGAAGAGAAATCGTGAAAACGGTGAATTTATTTAAAAAAAAAACTGGTTTTTGTACACCGATACGTCGATGCGATGGCATTCGTTCGTTCTCGTTTTATATCTCGATCGTTCGTCTACGTCTTACGCGAACGCGTTTATATTTACATTCAATGACACGCGTCTAGTACCCGGGTATTAGCGAAATACGTATCTCGAAGATATCGGCGCGATACCATCGACCAGTGGTTAAAATTCGCTCGCAGTCGCGTGTCGTCGGGATTACGCGATTGGAAAAGTTGAAAACGAAAGGTTATCGGAAGTTTCGAGGCGGGAGCGTGTCACGTCAGAGAAATATAATTAGCCGTGGTTTCGAGACGCGACTGGAAACCAGGCTGACCATTTTACGACGACCTTGGCTCTGAGGAATCGTCAAAACCGACGTGGAACGCGCCATGCTCTGCGTATCGTGCTATTTTCGAGCGGATACCAAACTACTCGCGCGTAAGTGGCGGGCGAGATCGAACGGCGACGCGATACTCGCTCGGTGAGATATTTCACGACCGAGTCCATCCGTTGACGTGGAAATTCGTTTCGCGAACTTCGTTGCAGAGCGTCCATCCGCGCTGGCGTTAATTAATTTATCGTTCGAAAGGGAAGCGAGCGAACGAGGAAGACGCTTTCGAGCGATCCGCGTCGCCCGTTTACTAGAAGCGTGGGCTCCGAACGAAGCTTCGGTCGAGCGTGTTAACGGCAATTATCGTTTCTTCCCGGTACCCAGAAGGGTGGCGCAATAAAAATCGACCGACGTCGACCGATGAAGCTGCATCGAGATTCCTCGACCCGTAACGGTGTTGTGCGTAAACAGGTAGCTCTTCTGGCCTCGTCTACCGGTTCTAGATTCACAGGAAACGCCGTAGAACTGTTACATGTTACGTTCTACCGCGGAATACTCGTCGTGATGATCTCTGCGTGTCCTATATTCGTTCCTTCGTTTCTTCTTCCACAGTCTCGATTTCCCGGGGATCTTGCATATCAGATTTATTGGTAACACAGGAAGGAAGAATTTTACGATCGTGGATAGTTTCGCTCGCGTTACGAATCGCTCGTTTTACGAGAAAACAGAGATCGACCGTCTCGGTGATTCTACAGGTTGGAGAAATCCCGTAAATACCGAGGGCCCGGTATCGTCACCATCTACGATCCTCCCGTAATTAATTATTCTCGTCGAGTCGCGGGGCATTTAAACGAACGAGGCCGGAGGCCCGTGAGAGGAAAGCGTAATCGGTTAAAAATTGTGCCGTCCCAGAAACCGAGGGCCAGCAATCTGGACGAGTCCGCTGACGAGACAGACAGGCAGAGAGAGAGAGAGAGAACAATAGCTCGGTTGATGACGACCAAACGCTCTCGTTGTTTCGCGTTCGTTAAACGAGAGAACCAGCCTTCTCTTTCCGGGATCGACGCGACGTATCGCGCTTATTACGAATTAAAGGAAAAAGAGGTTAATTCCGTGGCGGCTAAAACGGTCGATTCGAGCGGCTATTTTCAGCTGGAAACGTGACACTTCATTCATAATCCTCGACCGTGTAAGCTCGCCAGCCGACACCTAATTAAATCTGAATTTCCTCTTGCACTTGTTCGAGCGAGCAACTTCCTCGTTGCTACTCGAGAACAAGACGCCGACCTCCTTTCCACTGCGATGCAAATTTTATTTATCCGGTAATACTTGTCGTTCTGTATTTCCATCGCACCATTCAACCATACCGTACACACAGAGAAGCGTATTTGCCACTGTACATCGGCAAAATGACGCTCGAGGATGCCTCATCGACGCGTGATCGATGACAGTGATCGTGGCACATCGTAGCAACGAAAGGATTTCGCGACCGAGTGTCAAGGGAACGAAGGACTAAGTGGAAACGCGTGTTTCCGTCCCCGTTCGGCTGCCCTTTTCGCCCTTAATCCCGCCAGCCCGTTTCCACGACAGCGCGCAACTGAGTCGGTAAATCAACCGGGTATTCCTTTCTCGGTCCTTCATCCACCGAGTGCAGCTTCGTTCGCGATTGCGGGATTAAGTTTAACGCACCGGGATTAAAACCTTTAGCGTATGTCGGGAGGATTAAAGTTTCCCTTTTATATGACGTCGCGAATGGCCAACCTTGTTAAACGTTACTAACCGCTCGTTGACCGGACCTTGTTCGATCCCCATCCGTCCACGATATTCTCTCTAGCGATTCTGTTCCTGCGAAACAACTTCAAGGTGGGCTTACTCAGGTTTGTTCACGAGCCGTTCGCTTGTCGTTGTTCGTCTAATCGGTAGTGGGCGTTACAGATAGATCCGCGGTTAAAAATATACTTTCGCTGTGACTTGTTATTTCGATAGTTTTCTGGTAAAAGCTTGTAAATCTTCTTCGTGGAACGAACGATCCTAACGATTTGCGCGCGTAGGACTCGGGTCGAAAATATTTAACCGACCGTGTCGAATGTTGACCCTAATCGCGACCGAAGCAGATCGGACCCGGCAATTTGTGGCCTGTGCTCGGTTAGCCATGCGAGGATTGTGACTGTGCGCGAGCACTTCGTGGTACGATTCTGCTTACCGAAGAACGAGCTTGGAGATGGAGCGTGCCATTTCGACGGACGACAGTTGCGCGAAGAGGCTGTCGACGATCACGGAATACTCGGAGCCCGGCATCGACAGCGACGATAACGATCGCGAGGAAGGCCGCGAGCAGGAGTCAGCGATTCCCAGAGGCGATTCCGAGCAAAGGCTCGAGGAGCAGGCGACGGCCGTCAAGTACTTCCTCGTGGACGACTCGCCGATGGCGAAGTTCAGTCGGAGCATCAAGTGGATCTACAAGAAAGTGAGTCTCGAAAGTACCTCGGCTAGAGAGCTTTTTAACTTTTTCTTCGTCTCGAATAATCGCTGTAACGTTCGCGTAGTGGCTTCGCGATAATAATTTAATAGCGGCGATATTACGATCGAAGATCTTTCGAGATCCTTGTACGACGAAGAAAACGTAAGGGGATCGACGAACGACAAACGGAATATCGCGGATTTCGCTGTGAAAGCAGAGAATAAGCAGAATTCTCGGTACAGTTCGAACTCCAGGGAATCGTCCGTGAATGTTGAAAGCTGCGATTCAAGCAGATTCGGTGTTTGCATCTGAAAGTCGGCTTATGAGCGAACGAGTCTACCAGGGATTAATTCGTGCATATGCGCGGCAAAGCTCGTTTCCAGTTACGATACGCGCCTTTAGCCCAAGTTGCCATCGTGGAATTATCGTATCCCGCGGATGTCTGACGTTGACGTTTCTATCGGGCCGGAAGGTTCGATCGTACTCTAGTCGCGTCCGCTTCGTCTTCGTCTCGGTGAAAGAAGCTATTAACCGCACGCAGCGAACGCCGCGCGTTCTTTTGCTCTCTTTTACTTTCGAACTCCTCGAGCCGTGTCTGGCTCGTTCGGAACGAAACGTACCGTGTACGCCCGGCGGTTCCTGGCGCGACTCACGAAAGTCGTGACGGGCCTCGCGCCTCTCCGCCGCTCATCTACGATGCCTCGGAACGTGCTGGAAAGCGTGCCCCGTCGCGATGCATCGAGCGCTGAAAAGGTCTAGCGTGCAGGAATTTTCGGAGAATTGGTTCGCAGTTGCGACGATCGAGCTTCGCGAGTGGCGATTGCGCCAGGAATTTCTAAGCAGCGAGTGAGAACCGCGATCCAACAGGGCATTTCGTTCCGCTATATATCTGTAAGAACAATCGAGAAATGATTTACGCTCGAATTAATACGTTTCCTCGGTCCCCACGATTCGTAGAAAAGCCGTTTCGTTCAACCCATTCACTGCCAACTGCCAGATATCTCGTAGCGAGCGTATGTACCAAGACGATATCTCGTAGTTTGCGGACAGGAATTTTATTCAGTGGCGTCAGCTGCGAATTATCCGCCTGTGTTTTCTTTCATATTCAACTTACTGTGAACGTCGTTTTAGTACTATATGTGCAACTAACAAAATTTGCCCACCGACCAATGGCTTAAATACGTTGCGATCCACTTCCACGTTCTTTTCTTTATATTCTTGGTTCGCTCGTTGGTATTCCTCCTCTTTATTCCTTCTTATTTTCGCGCAACAAAGCGCACCGATGATGGTACACAAAGCACGGAACGTGTTAATGAACTCGGTGACAACATTCTCCTCTTGCGAGACGCGTCCCCGACCTCGCATGAAATGCCGCTGGAACGCGAGTGCCCGGAATCGAGATAGAATCCTCTCGCGCGTTCACCCTTTTTCCGCCTCTTCTCCCGTTCCTTTCGTCCGCCTTGCCCTCGCTCTCGCTTCGTCTCGTCTCGTCCGCCGGTCTGCCGGCTGTCTTTTCCAATCTCTTCTAGTCGCGCGTTCGTCGGAGAATGGACAGGCCGCGCAACAACCACCCAGCTACCAGTCCTCCGCTCCTCGCCGGACGGATACAGAGCAGAAGCAGAGACAGTGGAACCGAGAGCACGGAAGAAACAACCCGTGGAAGATGAACGGAGCCGAAAGAGGGGAAAGAGGAAATCGCGTGTCGAGAGGTTCCAGCGGACCTAGAAACTCTTGTCCGACCTCCGCCACTAGAGAGTCGCGAGACCAGCCTCTCGAGAGGGTCTTAGGAGGCGGAATGACCTATTTCGCATTGTGGCTAGGTTTTCGGTGTACCGGCGGAGAAACTAGAGACGAAACGATGCCGGCGTTACAGCGAGTCGCGTGTACTCGCAAGCAACTATTAGTCACAGCTATCTAGCAGAGTGTTCTTTGTAACGGCAAGGTTAACGAACTTTCGCAGAATTCCGCACGCGTTTTCCACCAGCTGGAATTCCGCGTTTTACCTCTTTGTGGCTGCTTGAAGATTGCCAGCGGCTAACGCGTCGCGAACGAACCGCCGTCCGTGTATCGTTCTCGGTTTTGGGTGCAACAGCGGCGACAAAATTCTGATTCTATTTGAAAACTAAAGGGTGTAACGCGATAGAAGACTCGGAGGAGAGTAGGTTCGTAGAAAAACGTAATGGGACGGTTAGGAGGAAATCGATACATCAGCGCGACCCGGTTACGCGAGAGGTGATAAATTTTAATTACCAAATTATGCTGTCCGACCTCACACAGAGTCGGAGAACCGTCCTAACCTACGACCGACCGAGCTAATTGAAATCTCGATTTTTGGTAGCTCTAACTCGTTCCCTCGGCTTCATGGAGTCGTACATGCCTGAAATATCTCAGCCATTCGCCGTGCGCCAGGTGGAACGAATAGGCGGCACGAGCTCTACCCGAGATTCTTATCCCAACTGCGACGCGTTCCATGCGTCAGCAGGGTCTTCTCTCTCTTTACGTTCCTTCGATCGTCGATATTCCGGGGTCCATAGAAACCGAATCGCTCCAATTTCTTCCCGCTCGTTCTCTCTCCGCGATCGTTTCGCCCCGGTGTTGCACTTTCTTTCGAAGCAGCATCTCGCGCCTCGCTTCTCGTACGGGCGACCGAGAACACAGCGAATCGCGTTTACACGCTTTTAACATGGCGGCGTACTAACGAGCACGCTCTCAGGGGCAAAACCAAAGTAATTTGCCGCAGGAAACGGGCGTAATCGCAAAATCGACCACAATGTGGATGTCGTTGCCGAAAGTGCGGCAGCAATTTCCATCGACGGGTTCGTCCATCGTCTGCGGGCTGCTGTGTAACGACCAGACCTTCGATTGAAACTCGAAATTGACGTTACCAAGTTAACGCTTACGCACGCAAGTTCGTGCTGCACGTTCCAAATAATATCACCGCTGCCGGAAATACCCACTATTTGTCGAAATTACCGTACTCGTCCTTCTTCCTCCTACGTCTTTAGAATTGCCTGCTTTGGAATTCGAGAAAGCGACGGATCGCCTCAAGGACACAGGTTTCGTCCTTTGGGTTACGATGACCTTTTTGGCTATTTGCGACAGCGGTAGCTGCGCATTCGTTGCTGTAAACATCTTACCATGTCCGAAGGAAAACTTGGAAATACGTATACGAAATTTCTAGTAATACGAGATTCTGTTTAATTCAGGAAGTTGTCAATGATCTTATCAACGATCCTAGAGCCGCTGTTCCAGTGGATTTCCGAGCGAAATAAACATTCCGGTAATTTCGAATTGAAATCGTAATTACAGCTAGACTTTGATATTAATATGTAGGAACTAGTAGGAACTTTATTACTTAGAGTAATGAATTCATCCAATGACGTTTATTACTACATATATACTGTCCCAAAAGTTTCTTTCCTTTTATAAGGAAATAATAAATGTGCAACCTTTTTTTCAATAAAGTAATTCGATAAAGTAATATGAAACGAAAGACGAAAGAAAGCTTTGGGACAACCTATTGTATTATCGAGTTGTTGGTAAGAAAGTGGCGACTTAGACTTTAGCCTCATGCAACGGAATGTCGAACATTAATCGAGACGATCGAACAGGTACGAACGACGCAGATCGTGATATTCGATAGCGTGGATCGCGATCGAACATTCCGGTTCGCCGATATGTTCGTACTCGCAGGATATTTGATCCCCCGTGACAGTCCATCGAGACTTTTCGATTGGAGGACCGGAACGCAGCATCGGACCGACGCGTTAAAGCGAATCGATTTCACCGTGTCACGTTAATTGCAGCGGTGCCAGCACATAATCAGCGTATCGTTAAATGTCGCGCGGCGACGCGGTTCCGGCCAAACAATAACAACAATCAGAACGACAATTCGGAATTTTGTGCTCGTTCGCGATTTGTTGGAACGTCGAAGCCACGACAGAGAGGCCGGCCTCCAAAACGAATTATTTATTTTGTCAACCGCCGTCGGGCTGTGTTAATTCGCTGGTCAATTAACGAATCCACCCCCAGTGACGCCAACTGTTCGTTCGTCTGTTTGCTCGCTAATGCGCTGAAAATTCGATTATGCGGAAGACTCGAAGCTCTATTTATGCCGAGAATGATTTACGCTATCGCGTTCCATGGTTTTTGCTATATGAATTCTAGAGGCCTTAACGCGATAAACCGTTATTATAATAAATATAGGACGAACGGTTTTCATCTGCAAACGAAGTTACTCGCGCGATGTGCGTGCTATAAAAAAAAAATAGCTCTGATAAGAAGCGAATGATTTCGAGACGGGCACAATCTGGTGTAGGTAGTTCTTTTTATAGACGCACCCGTACGGGTCGTACGAAGGTGGTGTACATTTCTTTAAAGAAATTGTATATTTTTGAACGCACGAATCGATGTAGCTTGTTATTCTGCGCAAGAAAGTATTAACCTACTTATACCGAACAATCGTTAGTTTAGTCGATATTTCGACTCTAATTTATCAAGATTAACGCGCGAGAGATCTGAAATATCTGTTAGAGTAATGGTTCTTCCGGAAGAACTAGATTAACAGCATTTTTGCAGAGAGTATCGAACTGCATCGACTAGCGCATTATAAAATATACGATTCCGTTTAAAAAAAAAAGTGTGTCAGCTTCGCACGATCTCTACGAAACTATCCACATTTTATCTAAATTGTTTCTTTGTACAACATACAACGTACGAGTAACTTGCATTTATAGATCGAAGCCGGTCATCCTGATAAATCCATATGCTGATAAAGCGGGATAAGTTCCCAGTAATGCGCATGAGTGTAAATGCAGAATACACGATTGTTTGCGCAATTATAGAACGCAAGTACATAGGCAAATCGGGGCCGAGTCGCATACTTTGTAACTTTTTTGAAACGGAATTTCTAGAGTTACAAAATCTGATACCAAAAGAATCTAAACAAGCGCGATACGAGTTCGCAGTATTACAAATGCGATTCACAGGATCCGAATTAACCACCGACGATAAATAACGATGTGGGAGAAAAGTCCGTGTGAACCTAAACGATCTCGTGCGTGCATAGAGATTTAACAACTGAAGGAGTCGAGGGCAATCTATTGTATAATGCCATTAATAATCTTAAAAAGAAATAACAAACCCGTCACGATTCTCCGCGACTCGAGGGATCGCAGGTTCGGCAAGAACATAATTAGACTGCAATCACGGTCAGTAACAGACATACCCTGATCCAACGTGTATTCCGCGAACCTAAGACAACTATGCCTCTCAATGAGCAACTTACATTGCACTGGTTTGGCAACCACATTACAGATGCGTACTCCGAGTGGGCTGTAACTAATGCGCGATATAAAAGTTCGACGCTTGGGCGATTAACAAAGCTAAAAGTACATCGTTTGACGAATCCTAACTTCCTGTACGCGTCGTTAACGACGTAACGCTAACAGCGAAAAGCGAAGTTTAATACAGCGATAAGATTACAATGATATTAGAATGTCAAAGGTATGGAAACATCGCTCGTCTCGATAATTATATTTTTGTATATTGGAACTGTGTCAACCTCGCAGCTATCTTTAGAAGGTTCGTATCTTTCGGCTTGAACAGGTTGTTTGCATTTTCAATCGTGTCGCGTCAACATGCTCCTGTTTAATCATAAAACGCCGTTAAAATCGGTAAACCAAGGAAAATGTATCTCGTCACGTTTTCCTCCTGGGATCCTCATTCAGATTCGATGAAAAAAATATTCCTTTGAGGCACGATACAAGCAGGTCTTTCTCTCTTTTTTTCTTTATGCCCTTTCCTTCCCTCGAGGGATGCGCCTTTTTTCGTGGTATTCATCGCGAGACACCCTGCATAAAGCAATAAATTGGATTCCCGTCGACGAGGCAACTGCAAGAGGCGAACCGTAATCTTCGCGGCGACTTAACGCGTACGCGTAGCATCGTCCGGCCGAAGAGAGCCGACCTCGATTAATCATACAGTCTTACGGTGACAGCTTCTATGAAAGCTTGAATCTTCGCCTTGTTGCTCCGCGATGAGATCGATACGGTGATCCCATTGAGACTAAATTACCTCCCATTATGGGAGTCACACGGCAAACCGATACGGCCGCGGCCGCGCTGCTCGTTTAATCTCTTAGCAGGGATTAACGATGCACGGTCGTGTGTTTGTCGAAAAAAACCGTGCTAGTGAATTCCCAGTTCTTTGGGGTTGCCCCGTCTCCGGCTTCTATTTACTTTCCTGCGATACTTTTACGTTTTACGTTCCTGGTATTTTCGGCGGGAATCTGACGTCTAGCACGGGCAATCATCTCTATATAGATATCTCTTTGTACGATCTGCCGATTTTCCGCAGGAAATATAAAAACATATTCCACAGTTGTGCAAAAAAATTTCGAGTATAAAAAATAATATATAGTTCCGAGCTTGCTTAAAAGCCTTAAAAAAGCGTTTGTCGGGTAATCCGGAAATATCGTCACGTCGATAACACGTATTTCACGAACGACGTTAAGTTCGGTTTAGTTTGCAAATCGATTTAGGTGGATAATTTTCTATTTTGGCTATCGGATCCGCGCATGCGTGTTTTCTCAGGCAATGACTTTCCTCGGCAAAGGAATGTACAGCGCAGCGCGACGGCGAATAAAATCATTGCGCGGGGTCGTGGTCGAGTTCAACGACACGAACCTTGGCTAGAGAAAGAGAACGGATCGAAAGGATCGAGGATCCAGGGGGGATCCGGTCGATCTCCGTGGACGTGTTTTGGTTAAGGATACCTTCTTCTCTTCCTCTTTCATTCCACCTACGCTACGCCGCGCTAATTATCTTTTACGTCGCAACAATATCGCGTAATTAGTTCTTCCCTTCCACTACCGCGAATAACACCGAGTAGAACTGCTGTTGCAGAACGCGGAAACACCTAGCGAAATAACGTGCATTTTTTGTTCGCTTTCATTTCTTCTTTTTTTTCCTAGTCGCAGAACTGGACGAAGGAATTTCGTGTCGAGTATAAAAACTGGTAGCTGGCCAGCGGCCCGTTTTTATCGGCTCGCTTCACATTATCGACTGTCGTTCGCCCGTATCGTCCCGTTCGTTTATTCCGAAATTCTTCGACAGATTATGACGTATCGGTCGTTTATTCGGCGAGGCTGACGCGCGAATGAAAGGGTCCACGTCCTGTCCGTCAGGATAATTCGGCTCTGTTCCGGACACCGAGAGGGATCGATCGATTTTTCACGCGAGTTTATGGATACACGCGTACGGAAGACCCGCCGGGAAAATTACACGCGTCGTAATTTCGTTGCAAACGAATGCGGCAGACGCTTCTGCGATTTATAAGTAGAGCAAGATTATTCGAGTCGTCTCAACTTCGACGTCCTGAGATTCAATCTTCCGCCTTGCACGGAATAATCAAACTCGACGCGTACTATGAAACACCATCGATCTTTAAGGCAATAACGAAAGAAGGAAAAAATATCGCCTACTTAGATCCAATCGATCTGGAATTTGTCGTCGAACGATTCGACTCTTCTATCGTGCAGAGTCAAGGTAGGACGAGCTTGCTCGTTCGTGCTTTTCATTAAACCGAAACTCAAACAAACTCGCGAAGAAAAAGAGCACCTGAGTCTGAGACTTCGTATTGTATCCGAGCGGAGTAGAAAACGGCGCGAGCGAACAACCAAGGAATTCGTGGTGCTTCGAGTCGACAGAAAGACCTCTCCGCTTCTGTCTACGCCATAGTTTTTGCAATATCTGGCTCCCATCCGCGTTCCATGTCCCACCGACCCGTCGATAATTGCAAACCAAACGACCGACGAACATTTAATGGAGTTTTGGGCCACGGTCTCGCGCGCCACGATCCACTTTTCGTTTTACAAACGGCGGCCAATCGTTTCCTTCGCCGTTCTGTCCGACCCGCTTTCGATCCGCGTGTCGATTACACGTTTCGCGCTTTCTCTACCGTCCGTGACTCCATATCCACTTATTTTCCACTACTTTTATCTATTCATCTGGCAAGAGGTTCGGCGTTATCGAGATTCAAAGGACAATTAGGATTTCGTTTCGCGTCGAACCCTATCTTACACGGCTTCTTTCGTTCTTCCGTGGTTTCGCTGGTTCTGGGACACTCTTCAGCGGGAGACAATCGTAGGGAAATTGCTAGTTTCGAAGCTTTATGATACACCGTGCAGGCTACCGCTACTTCGTAAAGTTGCTGGGTTGGCAGAAGAAACGAGATCCCATTCTTCGATGCTCAGCAGTCCGAGAATACACGTTGTTACGTAGCGGGTTAACCGAGTATCGCGCAAATATGATTTTTCTTCGCTCACCCGTTCTACTAATAATTGAATATTACGTAATGACACGAATGCTACAACGAACTTACATAACGTACGCACTAATCGAATACGGTGTTTAGAATCTGGAAACATTGTAAATACGCCGACGATCCTTACAAAGAAAGGCGGCGTAATGCGAGGAGAAATTGAATTTGTGAGTTTTGTTCGAAGCATCTTTGTGCCTTCCTGCGGATCGTTGCGACATCGGCTTCGGTCGCAATTGGCAAAAATATTCTCGATCGCGCTTTATAAAAGTCGCTCGGTAGCGATTTATAAAATTATCTTCCTCCGTTATTTCCCGAACAGAAAGACACATTTATATTGCATTGTATTTATATACTTCTTTACGTGAAACGATCTAGTCGTCGAAGATAAACTTCGATGCCCCAAGGGCGGTTCGTCGAGTTACATACGAAGCAACGTACGAACAATGCGCAATCATCTCCGTCACGAAGGACACGGAAATGGGAGCGAAACGATCGCACGAAGAGACATCGTTAAAGGAGCACGACCGTACGTTTGGATTAGCGTGAGTTCGCGCGTCGAACGAACGGCTCGCGTATAGGAGCGTCCGTTGGCGACGACGCGTTATCGATAAAACGTAACTTTCAGTTTGCGAGGCAAACGTCCGGGCTGCGTTGTACGTCTGTCTTAATCCTCGCATCGGTGAAATATAGCAGCGCGGTCACGGGAACGCGGGGATTTCGCCGGTAAGCCGCGCTCGTTGTTCCCGATTCTTTCTTTCTTTCCAGTGTCCCGGTTAAAAAACGAGCAGAAGAAACGACGAACGGGATATTCGCCAGGGTTAGAGAGGTCCGTCGGTGTCGCGATAGTTCGGTAAACCCGCGCGTTCCCTCCAATCCGTAAAGGAATTGACTTTGCCACGGATTCTTGTTATTCTCTGTGCTCGTGCAAACCGCCGCGAGAGGATCTGCCTCTTTGGCGATAGGACGATCCGGACGACGCAGGGAAGATTTCAATTTTCCACTGAAAGTATCCTGATCGTTTAGCGCGCGGTTGGTCGAGCGATCGGACGATCGTTTAAAGCGCGTCGTCGTTGGTGTTTGGGAAACACGATGACATCGCGTAAGATGTTAACAATTAATCGCAATCGGACAGCACGCGAACAATTCCATCTGCAGATGACAATGGGATTAAAAAATCGAATGAAATTGTAGAAGCTATTTGCAGTGCCGACGATAAGATTAACGCGATTAAATGTATCAGAAAATCTGCGGTATGGTCGAGGAAAGAGAATGGAATGAGGTTTAAAAATGGTAAGACACGCGTGAAAAGGGATCTTCGCGTGCGATTCTTCTCCAGAGGTGTAACAACGAGTGTAACGTGGAGTGTATTTTGCCCTGACTGGGAATTAAGAATCGGTTGTCGGAATTGAGGAGAGGAGGAGCTTGAAGGAAGAAAGAGAGCCGAGAAGGAAGCGCGTTATTCCGGTCCGTGGTGCACGTTCGAATAATCCGCGGGAAATTCGTCACGGCCGACTGGTCGCATCATTCGACGATAGTTTTAGCGGACGAACGTGCCTCGTCACTGTCGCGCCATTCCCGTCCGTTCTGCTTTTTTTCTCCGGGCGCAATTTCCGCGCTACCCACCACTCGTCGATATTCATTCCCCTTTCTTCGGCTCGTACGCAGACACCGTTCCGAGGGTAAATTGATTCAGCCTGTGCCAAGGCAGAACGCGGACATACAGCTGGTCCGTTGGTTCGCGATTCAGCTTCCTTCGTTCGGTGCTGATGGAATCGACGTATCGTGGAAAACGAAGAGCGGACGTCCGCCAGGGCTCGTTCCTTGGAAAATCTTTTCCCCTGGCGAACGATGGAATTTTGACGTCGATGGACGCGCAAGAATTTTTCCGGATACTCGATGAATTTTTAATAGAAAATTTCGCATCGAGGCGGGCCTTTGTTGGGCGTTAGCCTCGCTGACAAACGAGCACACGTTGACATTGCGATCGTAGGGAATTTCTGGAATAAAATTAGAACGCGTATTCTGCGCAGCCACTGATTCCACGGCTGGACACCGTGGAATGTTCAATGATGGATCTTCGTGTTGTTGCCGTGTTACGATCTCTTGCGTCGAATATCCGAGGTGGCTATGCTTTATGTATCTGTGAATCAGGTTCATGGAAATGCACGAGGCTCTGACGTATTCGTCAGAACGTTAATTCGACGGAAAATGCATCCATCGTAACGATAGCGGTAATTACTACTACGCTACGACCAACAACCAGCGAATAATCGATATCCCTAAATTCAGTCGAGTTGGTCGCGTCATCCACGATCCGACGTGCTAGTCTCTGTGGCGATAGTTAAAAACAAGTGTCAAAGTTCGTACGTTTGCTCTTATTTAACAGGAGCATAATCGTGAAAGGGAGTACCGCTGCAGATTGTTCTATCGGAGCGAACACGTGTTTAATATTACGCTTGCCGATATCACCGGCTAAGCTTGTCGGAGGAGACTGAACCGTGCAGGGAGGTGATATTTGCAAGTTAAATTAGAGTAGAGGGTACAAAAAAAAAGGCGGGAATATGCGCAGCGTGCCGGCAAAAGAAAAGAGGATTTTATCAAACTTATGGCTCGGTATGGCGAGGATGAAACTTGAAAACTTCCCCCCTCCCTGCAGCCCTGCCGTTCGCTTTTCACCTCTTGGCCGGAGCATCCTTTTGTCGCTCGAGATTCATAAGCTTTTTTTCCCCGGTCTCGTTTCTCCGCAATTTCAGCGGAGTGGCCTCGCGTGGTCTCGAGACGAGAGCACGGGAATTCACCTGTATTCGAGGGCCACGAAATCAATTCTGTGTTTGCTCGCGAATTCAAGGAGAGACGTTCGCCAAACTAAATAAAATAGAGAGAGAGAGAGAGAGAGAGAGAGAGAATCTCGTCGCGTCGCAAATTAAACGAACGCACCTGACTGGCGTTCGCGTGATCGAAGCTATTGTCGCCCCGGTGGACCCTTTTTCTCTGCAACACCGGATCTATATTGTTCAATTTGACCTGGTTGTCGGGTGCACCAGGCGGTTTCAAACGCGCAGAGTGCTTTTCAAGCGGGATGCCATTATTTAGGAACGTGTGTTAACCGTGAAAGTAGCGAACGACACACGAGCGGTTTCCTTCAGTTTTTCCCTGACAATTCATTCCTGTCTAGCCTCGATTCGTCGTTGCTTCCGCCGTTAGAAATCGCCGCAAACCGATAGAAAATTAATCCTTGTCGTACTTTATTTTTCTTGTGCGACTGCGCGCATCGCTCGGCATCGAAAGTTCCACGGGGCCCGGATATTCCGTCTAGAACGTGAGATTCGTAACGAGCGTTAATTTTCGAGGCAAACGACGTCGGAGACCGGCTCTTTAACGTTCCACGAAATTATTTAACGAAAGGCGAAACGATACACCCTGGCGGCTTATTAAAGCCCGGATTTGCTCGGTGGAAACGGGAACCGTCGAAGAAAACGAGGAGCAGAGGCCAACGCGAAGAAGCTGAAAAATCTACTTTGCGTCCATCTCTCTGGCGAAAATCTCGTCGAGAATCTCTGGCAGCAGATTCAACGTCCCTTAGGTAACGAGCGGCATAAATCTGCTAACGGGGTTAATTCGCGTTTCTTTCGCGCGCCTACGATAGAAAAAGAGAATCGTTCGATGTTAACGTACGATCCTCGCCGAAGATTATTTAAATACAGGCAAGAACGTCAGAAAAGAAGCGAGAATATTTCGTTCGCTATATGTCGCGTGCAATTAGAAATTATCCCGCAGCAAGATCCTTTGACCGCGAAATTGCGGTTTCTCTGCGATGTAATATTTTACCCAGGTTTTTCCGTGGATGCGCCAACCACCGCAGGTCAGACAGGCTAGGTCTTGTTCCGATGCACGCGGTTCTTCTATTTGCGATACCCTACCTCGTTGACGGGATATGATGCACTCACTTTAATCAGAAGTCTGGTTCGACCATGCCGGCGGCAGCGTACGGCTCTCCTAAATGTTACGACGACGAACGCGGTCACGGATACGCGTGCTCCGTCTTTGTGGTATACACTCGCGAGGCGTACAGCGTTGCCTGGCTACTCCGCTGCAAAAGGAGAAAAGAGAGCTGGCAAGAGTGACGGACCATTTGGAAGAGTTATCAGGAAGAGCAATCGCGACGATTTTTGCTCGATTTTCGCGAATATGCGTATCGTTGGAACGGTAGCGGTGATCTGGCCGCAGTCACGTAACTTCTTTACAAACGTATCACGATTAATGGATAATTAATCGTCGGTAGATCGCGCAGTTCGGACACGCGGCAGTGGCGATCCGATAAAGCGGTGGATTAAAACGAACGGCGGAAATAAAATCGCGCACTCGGATTACTAGGCGCGCTCTCTCCACCAGATATCCGCTTCCTCTTCTTCCTTTTCTCGCCTTCGAAAAAGGCTGAGGGCAGCCGTTAAAGCGACGAGCCAGCGGTCGAATTGCGCCGGGGAATGGATTACTAGAATTTATATTGCGAGTGTATCGTTCGTAGGACTCGATTCGATTGGCTTCCAGCCGTATCCTGCTTGACGATATTAGGCACGCCTTTATGCAAACGTGGAAAAACTCGTCGGCGAAATAGCCCGCGCCAGTTATCGACCTCGCTGCGCCAATTATTCGGCCTTTCTATCACGAATATAAAAATAAACGCCTCGTACGGCCTCGTGCCGCCACCGTTTTCCAAGTTCGCCGGCCAAAGTTCCTCTTCTCGCCTCTCGCGACTAATCGTCAGCCGTTTCGTCCAGGCTCGGCGTGCTCGGGACGACAAACTCACGGAGCGGACGCGTAAAAACACGTGGGTGTACCGTTTTCTGTGCGTTCACCGGTGCGTAAGTCGACTGCTGAAAGCCTCTGATTAAACTATTAAGCGACGATTGTTTCGTTGTTTCTTTCCTTCGGTTCCGCGCGCCGGGCCGCTCGTTTCGTTTTCCCTTTTTCGCAATTGCGGCGCAGTTTGGGATTCCAGCCAATAACCGTGGCAACTGCGCGGAAGGCAACCGGGTCTAGGGCTCCGAGCTCCACAGGTTCATTACGGACGCTACCGTTACGAAATCGTTTTTATCGCGCGATTCCCTGGCCGCGTGTATCTGTTCGTTAAATAGACCGCGCGTAAGTCCCTGGGAAATATGGCTCGCCGTTATTGCTCGTCTGCCTGTAATAGAAAATTGAATCACTTTCCACCGGTGAATAAGCGGCTGCGCTGCGTGACGCGATTAGAAAGTCGAGCATCTGCCGAGACGGTTCGCTGTTAACCCTCGGAGATATCGTGGTTCACGGGTACGCGGGAAATTCTTTTCGAAATGATTTTCAAACCGATACATCGTCGGACTTGTCGACGAAGAAAAACTATATTGCACGAGGTATTGAAGTTGTGCGTTCGTCGCTCGGTCTGAGGATACACCTACCCATATATCGCATGGATTTCTACGATTCTACGATTCGGGAGATAAAGAAAGGACAGGGAGGAAACGAGAAAGCGGAGTAACGAAAGTAAACAAACGATTTTACGCAGAAATTTTTGCTTCCACGACCATCGTACGATTAATAAATATCGTCAAAACAGTTCTTCGAAATTCCCAAAGAATTTCCAGCATCTCTAATTAGGATAGATATAGACATTACCCTCTAGATTTAAGCGCCAGATTCGATTAGAATCGAACACGCAATAAACTCTTTTTGACCATGAAAAATTTACTTCTAATTCTTACTGAATTGATTGTAAAATTTACTTCCGAATAAAATAAAAGGAAAGATCTCTAATTAGGAAGGAAAAAATCTCGCACAACTCGATATTCGCTCAATTCGAAATGCTATTTGGACTCATCGGCCGTTACAGGCGAATAAGACCGGTCGTAAATCAAACACTACCAGGTTGGCTGGCGTACAATGGCGTTGGATATGTCCGACCGGGTTTCCTGGCAAATACCAAGACACCATAGGGCGTAGTTCCTAGGGCGTAGTTAGGGGCTAGCGGTGGTGATCAGTATGACAGTGGTCGGCCAGTGAAACACAGGCTGGATGACCGGTCAGCATACGGCGTCTATCGGCCCTGACCCTCGTCGATTCGGCCTTTTCCCCCGCTGTTCGACTCGCGCTATTAATATCGTTGATAAACCGTTACCTAACGTCGTCAATTGCCGTGTATTTCCTTCCGACTGGCTACGTCGTAAGAAAGCATTTTCCCCGCGTTCGTTGCGTAATCGGTTCTATTTGTGGTTTTACGTGGGGAAACAGATAACTTAGGGTGACGCTCGAGATTGATATGGATATTGGATCCGATAGGATTTTGATAAGATTGTTTTTTGACGCCGGGTCTCCACCGGACGAATATCCGAGTGGATTTCGATGACTCCGTGTCGAACATTTCCCAAAGAACAGGGCAATTTTCTTTTCTTTCCAATATATCGAAACTTGGGATTTATCGATGGCGGGTTTACTCGTGTAATATCTCATCGATTTATCATCGGACGACTAGCGAGGTAGAACGGTCCCCGTTTTAGCGAACGTTTCAACCGGCCGGTTTTTTGTTGCTCGCTGGTCGCCATACTAGACGCCGGGAACGCCAAATGGAATTAAACCGAATAAAACTCGCATCAAAGTACGCGATTGGATTTTGTCAAATGGAAATATCGGGTTATATCTAATTTTCGAAATTTTATCTCGTCGAAAACGGGGACGTTTGTTAATCGACCACCGTGCGTTGTTCACGTACAACGGGCCTTTAACGATCGGTTTCTATATTACCAGTCGCGCATCGTCGTTTGCCTTGGCCCGGCATTAATTTTCCAAAGAGAAACAATTTCGCTCGACCGTCTCGCTTTAGGAATCGAGACAGAAACGAAAGTTCCGTGTTATGGTCGACTCCGAGGCGAGAATCGTCGATATCTCTCGACGTCGAGTGGTTTTCCTCGAGCCATTGAGGAAACGGGCGCACGCTGACGGAAGGATTTCCTGCCGGCCGCCGAAATTTATTCCAAACGCGTACTCGTCTACCCTGACCCTACCCAAGCCAGGAAACTAATCGAAGCAGCAGTAAAGAAACGGGCACGAGGACGTAAGAAGTAGCCGCTAACCGTATAGGAACGATCTAATCTAACGAGAATTATTAATAAAATACTCGACGGACGTTAAATTTCATGTTTTAGAAGCAGAGATCGGAAAATTTCCGGGCGAGATCGCTTTGTTTCCGCAGTTTTCCATGAGTTGCCGTTAAAATCGAAATCTCTCTGGAAACGAGCATCGAATAAACGAGCATCGAATAAACGAGCATCGAATAAACCCGGAGCGACGAAGCCACTTAGAATAATGGTCACCGAGCCGTTTTAATAATAAAATCACTGGGAATCAGCCGGCTTGTTGTATGGAAATAGTCGCGAGAAAAATTCCTCGTAAAACAGGGGAAATTATGATGCGCGTCCGGTCGACGTTCAATCAAAGCTTGCGATTATCGTTAATATTTATTGTCGCGGCTATTAATCCTCGTTTCCTGAAAAACGATTTTTCGGCCAGTTTATTCGAAATGTTGAAGATCTTTGGTTGGAAGTCGCGTGGCGGAAAAATCGATGAGACACGCTGAAAAGCGTCAGCTCGGTGCCACGCTCTCTATATTTCACGATTTTCTCCCGGAATTTATACGGCCGTCTATCCCTTTGGTCGTTTTCATAAATTTGTTAGAAGGGATTCGACACCGAGCCCGTGTAAAACTTCTAAGGCTGGACGTCCAGAGAGAAAATTTATGTTTATTTGATACATCCCGTACCGCGACCTTCCATTCTGTCCACCAGAACCATCGATGGGCAAGCGTTACATTTTTCATTCGTTTATCTCTCGGTTTATTAACATCCCATCTTAATTGATAAACTTTACACGGTTAAGATTCGCGATTTACCAATAGCAACTGTTCAATTACCGCGATGTAACGCGGTATCGTTTTCTCAACGATTTGACTGCTCGGACAAATCTGCCCGACCTATGGAATTATAACATTATAATAGCTAACGAAACACTCTCGCGACGTAATTGCGCAGGTCGACGACAAACTCGATTCTTCTCTCAGCTGAAACACGGTAAAGTGGGCGTAAAAACGGGACTCCGTGGAACGGGAAGACGAGTGAAATTCGTGGAAGTTTTCGCCAAGTGCTCATTACCATTTCCATCGAAACTTTTCCATTAATCAATGCCGCGTTCTCGATCGCCCAAAGATATCTCACGCTCCTTACCGTCCGTCGCTCGCAACTTTTCTTTCGAACGCGGCGCCTTTAACGACCAGAGAACTTGGAACGCGACACAACTTGACGCTTGCGAATCGCGGACCCGGCCGAATATCGATCCGACAGTTTTTCTCGGTTGTCGTTCCGTCGTGCAGCTCCAGCAACACGCTCGCTGATGACAATGGCGGACGACCGCTTTGAGACGTTGGGAAGTTGGCAAATCGCTCGCTGGAAAAATGACCGGTCGCGAAAGCGCGTTTCTTTGTCCGCCGCTACACTTATCATGTGCCTCGAGGCTTCCTTTGCCCGGCCGAGAAATTTTTCCCAACGTGGACATCGAGGAAATTGAAGAAAAAAATCGCACGACGAAAGCGAGAAGCGGTTGGGTTTAATCGGCCGAAAAGTCGACTCTCGTACCTGACGACCGCGCTTTCCACTGCCTCGTAATATCCGCTATTACTTCGCCGGACTAATAACCATTGTGCTCCGTGAAATATCACGACCGAAGGGATTATCGCGGCTTCTGGAAACACGAAGAAGCGACGAGCTTTCGTTAGAGAGGGTTAAGTCCACTGTCTCGGACTTGTGTCCGTCAAAGAGACACCCTCTCCGTGAAGAAGCGTAACCGTGCACTGGCTGCTGGGATACTTTAGAACGCAGACCGATTTCGGGTTTACCAGCCGTGGGAAGAAATTCCATGGGTGAATTGCCGAAAGGTATTCCAACTTACCTGCTCCGAGATCCCGACCTTCCTTTTGCTTTCTGTCTACGGAAGAGCGCTATCCGGGTGCCCGATGGTCCCGCGGTGAAATGCCAGTTGACGTAATCGTCGTTTGCTTTATTGCCACGGTCGAATACGGAGAAAGCAAAAGGGATCTGGAAAATCGTATTTGTCGTATCTGTTACGCGGTGACGTACGCGTTATTCGTTGCACGGTCTCGCGACGCGCGTTCGCACAGTTTGCACGGCCGACTCGCGGATTATATTACGGACGAACGCGGGCTGCGCAACTTCATCTGCGAGATCTCCGTTTCGGTTTGCGCAGTTTCCAGTTCCATAGTCGAACAAGTGTCGGATCGATCGAGACGATATTGCTCTGCTTTATGCAGATTGTGGCAAAGTACAGAGGGCAGTTCCACGGGGCAGTTTCATTGTTACAGGTCGTAAAATTTAATTTACTCGAGTAATCTAGTTCGTTCGAATGGTTCAATTTATTCGAATAAAAGGGAAAATCCCTTTAACGTACAAAAACATACGTAGATACGTAACTTCGAGGTTTACACGACTGTTAAAACAATTGTGTATAGAAACATTGCATTCGCGAGAAATCTTTTGACAGCGAACGGTGATAAATATCGTAGAAATTGATGCCGAGTCCTTGCGAGTTGGCTGCGATGTTCGAATAAACGAGGTTGCCGGATTACTGAGAGACGTATTCCGTACGAGGAACTTGTACAGTAAGATTACAGTTTTCGAGGTTTTGAATTCAGTGCAGCTGCGTTTGAAACACCCGGGAGTTCAGGACGAAGTGGTTACCATGTTCGTAAAGCGAGCGTTAAATGTAAACGCGTTGTCAATAACAACTGCAAGATTCGGAACTTTCGCGACGATGTTAAGGTTTCTGTCGAGTAATTAATTTAGAAGAGAAGCGTACTGGCTTATTACCGCGCGAAAATCTCACTGAAAGTAATCTTAATTCGATCTCTCTGATCGAATAATTTATTAATAATTAGAGTTGTTAGAGAAGCTTCAGACAAGACGAATAAATCGAGAAAAAAATGAAGAGATCGCTGGAAACTGGTAACGGGTGGCTCGTCCCTTTGAATCTCTCGGTAAATTCTACTTTCGCTGCTAAAAGCGTCAGAATTATTCAGACGAATACACACGAAGCAAAGAAATATCTGCTAGTAAGCTAGTAAGTAACAGGGTTGATTTTAAACGCTAGTTAAATCCTCCTTTCGTTAGAGAAAATGATCAAACTGAGAATAATCAAACAGAAAATACAGACAAACCGAGGAAGCATCGAAGGAAGATCCTCCCTCGGTAATCAACGACGAAAAACGGGGCAAACGGCGGTGCGAAACGGCAACAGTTCGTTTCGGGACTCGCTCGACGTAGCAGTAACGAAGTACGCGTGGAATTATTAGGTGGTGCGAAAAGTTTCTTTCGTTTTACAAGGAAATAACAGACGCACAACATTCGTCGTTTCATATTATTTTATCGAATTACGTACGATCCATTTTCTTCTGTCAAGATAAAGATCACAACGTTCGACAGATTAGGTTTCACGTTTGTACAAAAATGCATTGTTGTAAAAAACGCGTCCGTAAAAGAAAAACACTTTTCGCACAACCTGATAGCTCGATGCAAATGGCCAATGCGTCAATATCGATGGAGGGTGAAGCGAGGGATGAACAGAAGGGAGGAGAAAGGAGGTTACGCGGTATTTGGAGGCACGTAAAATTTATATACAGGGTGACCGCGACGCGTAACGACCCTGACTTCCGGCTACGGCCCGCTTCTACGTCGATTGCAATGATTCCAGCTGTTGCACGGATTTACCGAAAGCTGCACCAGCAGCACGCCGTTACAGTCGGCCGCCCTAAACGAGCCCTCCGGCTATCGTCTTGGAACACAATGCGCGTGTTGTCACCGGCAAATTTTCGTTCGAGCTGTTCCCTGAACGTTCTGCATCTGTGCCGAACACCGTCAACTTTTTGAAACTTGGAAACACACCGCTGCACAGGAACATCCGAATATTCATCCGTTTGCGGCGATATCGATACCGGTACTCGTGGTTTACGCGTCAATTAGCGTTATCGACGCTAATGACTTTCGAGCTGCACGCCATAAAATATCAAATAACGTAAAAGCAATAAACCAGTTGGGATTTGCGTTAATACGCGGAAAAGAGGGATGTAAATACCCATCGAGCGAGGCAATTATAATTCGTAGACTATCCCGGCAAATACGTGATACGTTACGA
Organism: Bombus confusus; assembly: GCA_014737475.1. NCBI lineage: Eukaryota > Metazoa > Arthropoda > Insecta > Hymenoptera > Apidae > Bombus > Bombus confusus. The sequence continues at coordinate 1,515,090 of JACXIV010000033.1, read as the reverse complement.
CCGAAAACGACGATTTATCGCGAATCGATCGGATCTGTAATCCTTTCTCTCGTCTTCTTGCCAGATTTTTTTTATTTATTTTATTTAGAGAAAATTACAATCAATTCTAAAAAAGAATAAGATGAAACCGGAAATGTGTCACGGTTTGTCTACGATAATCCATTCGGAAGATTATTATCATCGTTGTTGTTATTATTATTATACGGAGCCAAGAATCAGTACGAAAGAATGCGATAGGAAGTATCGTAGGAAAGGAAAGAAAGAGAAAGAAAGGAAAATATGAAGAAGCGTGACACGATGCGAAAGTATCGTAGAGATTTCGTTTTAAAAAAAGCGGATAAGCGTGCAGATAAAAAGTTGACATTTTCAGCGTATCGATTTGCTAATTTAATAATTCCATGCAATGGATCTCGGCAACATGGGAAAATGTCCAAGTATCGATCTCTTTTTAATACGTACATTTGGGCGTTGCATACAGGTTAATCCGTCCCAAGAGAGACGAGTCGATTTTCCCATTAATAATTTTGAATGAAAACGACAGGTCTCCTACATTCTATATTTACCTTACTCGTATAGATATTATTCGAAATACGAAGGTAGTTGCGATCCATGCTTCTTGTTGTGGTTATTGGTTATTTAGATAGAGAAACGCGTGGATAAATTGTAAGATGGAAAAGTATATTTAACGAAGAAGTGTATATACAAGTATGATTACAGTTTGAGCTGATCCAGATCCGCACGCTAGCAGTGTTACCTAGTAACTGAACTCCCGAAGTCATCGTTGCCTGTCTATTGTCTATAGTTGCCACGTGGCTGTCTTTTGTCTATGGCCTATCGATGGCTTTAGTTTTTTTTTTTTTTTTTTTTTGAAGATAATTACGATCAATTCTAAAAAAGAAATGGCTTTAATGATTGAGAAAACCAAACAGATCGGATGTAGAATTTTCTTAGAAGCGTTAACCGCTTCAACGCTTCCAATATCTAACTTAAAAGCAGCAAATCCAAGGAATTTGTGCTATTTATCATATAATATTTATCGTGTACCGGGTCTAACCGATGGATAAGCTGGAAAATTCTCACGTTCGTCGCACGTTTTCACGGATTTGTCGACGATATCGGAGCAACGTTCGGCAAAATCCGAGTTAGCTGTAAAAGATACTGCACGATCGTCGACTACGCCAAGCTCCGTTAAGGTGCTATTTGATGGATTATGGCTGAAAACAATTGGATTCGCTTTACAACGGTCGTATAACAGCGTCCCATCTAGTATTTCAGAAAGCACGCCAGATTTGTAGACGACCGGAGTTAGGCTCGTGGAAACGGAGAGGAAAGTCGACCGGCGCGCGATTTATACGCGGACAGGCAAGTTTTCAAAGTAAAATATAACCATGTGCCGTAGCGTAGACGTCGCGATAATTTATCGTCGGTGTGGAGCGCGTTAAACAAACTTTATTTACGAGGATCAAATTGCATCGAGAGAGCTCCGTTCGCGAATCAGCGCGACAGAGAGGAGGAAAAAAGAGCGAAATCGTGCGCAAACATTGATATTAACTCGTCGACGGGGAATCGGGGTCACGGTTTCGCGTACGCACGTACCTCGCGTTTAAAAGAGACCGCACGCGTACTCTTGCCACGCATTCTTCTTCTTCTGCCACGTATATCATCGCCGACACGTGCGATCCATTATGTCGATGGAATACGGATAATAAGCTTCGTGACGAGGTCGCCCTGCTGTTCAAACGATGAAAAACTTCCGCTTCGGATCGATATCGTAACTAGCCCGTGTCTCGGTCTCCGTTTCGTTTCCTTACGCCTTACGTAATTCGGGACGTTAGTTTTCCGACCGAAACGTGGTAGCTCGACTATCTGATCTAGTTAGGTGGAATCGTAAAATCGCTTTAATCAAGGAACGATCTGCTTCTATCAGTTACTCACACTGTGCTTGATTAATCGTCCTTGAACCTCGGTAGTAAAGCGGTGTAGCAGTTGCGCCGAGGCACAAGAATCGGAATTACAGTGCGATTTGTTCGTCAACGCGACGAGATAAATCAGCGAAACAGAAGCAAAGTCGACGAACTAGATAGGTAGATTAGGAAAGGTGACAAGGTATAAACGGCGAGTTAACGGCCGCCGAGAAAGGAACGGGACCAAAGAGCACGCGAGTAACTTCGCGTCTATAATCAAGGTTGGCCGATATCTCGGTGGGAAGTTATACGAGGCGAGGTACTAATACGCTCTTAGGTCGATACCGAAAGATATTACAGGCATTCGCAACAGATGCTTATCGTTCACGGTTCGTGTTTAATCGCGGACCCGATCGAACCCGATAACGAGAGAAATTACAGGTTGCTCGCGGCTGCGTGCGTGGATACGGAGATGTACTCTGGAAAACCGTCCTATCGAAACTTTTGAACGATCAACTACGTTTGGCCCGTTGCGAGCGGTGAGAAACGCGACGAGTGCTTTTGTCAGCAATTGCAAACGTAGCTCGTATTCGTCTGTTTCGACTGAACGGATTTTGCGTTAATTGGATAAAAGATGCCCGGTTAATTGATCGGTCGCCCACCGCGAGCCACACCACGAGGAAACAATCGATTAGCTGGGAATTCCGATCGTTTCGTTGATTCAAATAATCCTTTCCGAATCGATTTTCCCAGCTATTTCGTCCCAGGGGATTTATTCGATCGACGAAACATACAGCTTCGAAACCGAACGCGAACTCTAGCCGCTCTTTTCGTGTTTCTTTTTCTTTTTTTTTTCTCTCTCTCTTCTTTTTTTCTCTTTTCGTCGATAGCCTGCGCATCTGTCGTTCGTCAAAAGCCCGTTAAGCTTTTAGAAGTAGACGCTGCGGCCACGTATCGATGTTCGTAGCCTCGAGGACGCTTCGGAGAACGCGTCGAAGCCTTCCACGTAAAAAAGCCACTTTTCGTCAATGAAACGTATCTGGTCTGCGGATGATAAGGGCAAACGCGTCGAAATCGATTTCTCTGGGCCTTTATCGCGTCATGTCGCGGCGATCTTTCAACGACACCTACCAAAGAACGAAATCTATATCCATTGATCGTCGAGCGAATCCATAGAAATTGGCTTGGCTCGAGACGGAGGAGGTAGACGCCGATGTCTATAGACCAGGGTTGCGGCGATTGCGTGCTGTTGTTGTCGTTTCATCGTCACGTTCCTATAGTAACCACAAGGCATTGTTCAATAAACGCTGAATTATGAGTCAGTGGCTGAATGTAGCCGCCGGTCGAACTCGGTGTGACGCGCGTGTTCGTGACGAAGCGCCAGGATCCAGTGCCTTTTCAACAGGGATGGCCACGTTCGACGAATCAGGTGTTTCGTCGGAAGTTCACGTTCGCTTTGCAACTTTCACCGACGCGATCTTCCAAACGAACGAGAACGTACAATTTTACCGACGTTCTCTCGTATTATTTTTGCTCGGTGGTCGCGGTTGCGCGATCGATCCTACTCTGGATTGCTTTTGAACGAACGGAGCGCGATAGTCGAGCATAGGCGGACGCGAGTTCTTCTTCGTCTGTGCGAAAAGACGCCAGGAAATCGGCTACCGATTAAAGGAATCACAAGATAAAGGCCGGGTCGAGTTTCAGGCCACGTATTTAAATATCAAATGCTCGCTTGAAATGTAGGTCGTAGAAATACTCGCGCCATTGTTTCGCTCTCAGCCACTCAAGAATTATCTTCGCCGAGGGGTAGGAGTTTGTGCACTAGGAGGCAGAGGCAGAGCATAACTAGGAAATAATAATATTTAACTTGCTCGCAATATAATTTCATTGCGGGCAAACTGGGTTGCCAATTCCCCGCGGACTCCAACGAAATTTTAGTCGATAGAATTAGAGATCGCTCGTCTGTTCCGGCTGGTGAAAAATCACCACACGTCCGGGAATTCTTCCGTGACGTTTAGCCATCGTGCAACTACTAAAAAGCGAGCGATGCTCGAGTTCGCTTTCGTTTTCCCGCGAGTACGCAAACGTCCGTCACGAAACGCCGATTCGCCGACGACGCCCGAAACGCCGTTCGATTCGCTTTCGCGAAACTCCGCGAGAGGAAGAGACAAGGATCGTCGCCCGTCTCGAGGTACGACACGGTATCCGCCTGTTTCCTTTATTTTTCACGACCTAACGAACTCGTACGCCGAGAGCATCGACTCAAACCATACACAAAAGCCCTATTTTTTCCACGTGACTGCAATCAACGTGGCTCTGTTTCGTGTCACGAGAGTAGCAAACACCGGTGTGGTCCGAAGACCTCGTTCGTCCAGACCCGCTGCGGCACCTGCTGTGAGTAACGAGCGTTTGTCCGCCCGTGAATGCTCTGTTTCCTGTTGAGAAAAAAGGCGGACGAAAGAAAAAGAAGCAAATGACTGTCAAGTTTCGTCGATCGCTCACAACGGCACAGCATTGTGTCGCGGACCGCGAGTAATTAAAAAACACGCGTTTCCACGGGGCGAACGGAAGCAGACAGGACGCGGGAATAAAATGTTTCTCGTCGAGCAGCGAGAGAACAAAGAGAGAGAGAGAGAGAGAGAGAGAAAAGTTGAAAACGACAACCGGTCGTTTAAACGGTTCGGCTCGCTGCGTTCGTACGCTTTCCATTAATTTATCAATCAACGTTGGCCGCGGGCCCGAACCTCGCAATCTGCCGATAATAAAATATTTCCCATTCCCTGTGGATCAATGGGTCCGCGTTTCGGGCTAACAGATTCCAGCAATGGAACGTTTCATCGGAACGGAGATTCGATATGGGCTTTCCCGACGCTCTCGGGCTCTACGAGTGCAATTATCTTAATGATGTCAGAGTCAGTGGGTTTAATTAACCGAACGGTTCGGCGCTCGGAGTAGATACATCCACGTTTCGGAATTACGTAGATCGCGTTGGGAGATGATCTTTCAGCCGCATCTGGCTGCGAGTTTCGCTCGGCGCGCGACACTGGCCTAACCGAGTTCCCTGACGAAACTATTTAACGACGTCGCGATGGACGGGTTAAGGAGTTCGGTCGGTCGTTCTGGCTTAAATTAAACGCCGAGCAACTTTCCCCTGTTCACGGCGGAAGCAACCGCGATCGTAACGACCCGCGATCGCTCCTCGAACGTCCCGAACGATTACGGATTTGTGGTCCGCAGCACGGACAATCACTTTCCCTCTCTCACTCTCGTCGAGAGTGGCTCGTTTTCCGTAGAGTCTTTTCTCCGAATTCTCAGGTAGACGAGAATCCCGTTTTCTCCGCCTTTCCGGCCGATCCTTTCGTTCTGCTGTTCGTTCTACGCAAATCGATTTTTACATAGTTGAAGCGGCATAGTTACACAGACCGAAATGATAACGAAAGCAACTGCGACGCGGTTAATACGCAGACCGCAGGGCCGCGTAACCGGCTGCACGATATTTCGAGTTTATTTCGCTCGTCGGTGGTTTCTCGCGCGGCAAAAACCACGTAACGAGGCAACGCTCGCGTTTGGTCGAAGGGACACGCTCGTAAATGCCGTTATCGGATTACCGTGCGGTCTCCTGTTAAAATATTCGCCGGAAATAATCGCATAGAACCGGTAATTACCGATTACCGATCGTTCCCTCGATTCGATCGAGTTCTGGTAACGATATAAAGAGTCGTGAAATTCGATATCGCAAAAGTATTTACGTTCGAATACCCCTCCTGACATGCCTGGCGTCGTTATAAATAGTGCTATTTCGTAAAATTAAATCACCGAAGGGAGACGCGCAAGTTATAATAGAATATTTCTAACGCAAGCCCGGCACCGCGACCATTTCCGCGCGAATATTATTCGCTGCACGTATCGAGAAGTTTCGTTAATTAGTTGGCGAGAATTTCGAAATGCGACCCAATTTTCAGCCGAGCGAGAGTCGCAGGGGCGGGCGGTAGGGACTTCGCTTTCGTCTGGAAGACGAAAGATCGCGTTGAAAGACCGCCGTGGAATCGGGCGAAACGAAATTATGACGTTTCCACGAGGCAGGAATTCGACGGAGCAAGGAAACGCGATCGTTTTCACTCTCTCAATTACACGCTTCCACCTTCCCACGTCAATCGGCGGCCACGCACGAGCTTGCAGCCCTGCGTGCAGCCTTCGATCCAAGGTTCTTCCCAAGCGACCGCGTCGAGATCCCAGAGATCAGCGAACTAGATCTCGACGAGATGTTACGCGATTCCGAGATCCTCGAAAAACGATAAACACGAGACTGTGTTCATTGCGCATGGAAACAGATATCGTTGTATAGTAGTGGTAAACCAGAGACGAGTGCGGTTGTGGGAAAGTGCTACGAGAGCCGGAAGATCTGTTTTCCTTCGACGTTGGAAATTAGGGGACCCGGTCGAGGGTCCTAGAAACTCCTTTGTTTAAGCAATGCTCGTGGAACGCGTCTCGAGTGTCGTGGGATAGCTTCCAGCGCACATTATCATCGTCCCTTTTTCCAAGAAATCCTCCGAGTAGAACGCGATTCGGCTTCAATCAACTCGCTTCAATTTTGATAATTACCTCTCCGTCCCATTTTCCAACCGTCCAATTACAATCAGCGATGAAGTATGTATAGAGTCGATCAATGCAGGCATCAAAAAGGCCGGAGAACACAAAGAGCAACGTAAAAACTGGTGGAGCAGAAATTGCTGGAAAAACATCACCGACCCAATTGCCGGCCGAGTAAATTTGATAACGATTTTCAAAAGCGATCCACCTTTCTCGCGGAGAATCGCTCGATCGCGTGTTATCGAGCCACGATCCACGTCTTTCCTCCATCCCACCGATTTCGTTCTCGTTACCGCGACTAATGGCGTATCTGCCGTGTACGATACGAGAGAAACACTTATGCAAATAACTCGTGTCGATAGGAGAGCGTCGAGTGGGGGTGGAGCTGGTTCCGTTGACATTTGCGCGCGATTCATTATCCGGGCAAGCTAACTAGCATAACCTGTCTCTGGTCGCTGGTCGTAAAACTGGGTCAGAGGAAAGAAAATTCCTGAAAATTCTTCTTTACCGCGTTATCTGTTTTCGCATTTTCTCTCGGACGGATACTGTGCGAGTTGCGCGAAGGAAACGACCAAATTTCTTCTACGATGTCGAGTGGTTGCTCGATCCTTAGCCAGGATTCACGAAACGACGAACACGCCGAGTCGAGAGGCCCGCAAAAGCCAATTAATCGGCCTGTACCTACTTAATTTCGCGAGAGAGAATTTACGCTCGCGCGATCATATCGACCGTAGTTCGTACGAACCGAGTTCCACTGTATTAATTTTAACACGAATCGCAGGCGTACTATAGCAGCGAGCTGCAACGCTGAACACGAAGAAAGTTACGGCAGGTCTTGTAAAATAAAGCAGGAACGAACGAAGCGTCCGATGACGCGTGTGGTTTGAATTGCGATCGGAGGATAGACTCGAGCGGACCTCGTTAAAGTAATATTCGCTGGACGCGAAACTGGAACTTGTCGTGTATGCTCGTCACGGGGCAAAATTTCGTTTGGGCGAGCCTCTAACGCGACGTTACTTTTTTATCGTTTCACGCGCATTCTCGTACGGTCCACAGCGGGTCGAACAACGGTGGAAAACACGGTCGCGCGGTTCAGCGAGAACGGCACGGACAGATTGCGCGAAATTTCATTGCGCGCCCGGTAAAAATATTAGCTGTCGGCTCTTCGGATCCCGCTGGCCGAATCCGCTTTCCCCAATCCATTCGATAATAAACGGTCGACAAAGCAATAAGCCGCTGCAAATCGTTGTACAGATATAATCGAGCTTTGTGGACTGAAAATTTGCGTGTACTACGCGGATCGTCTACAGCACGAAGATGAACAAATGGTCGAGCATTTGGTTAACGGCTGGCTCCAAAAACCTGCGTTTCTCTGTAGGAAAAACAACGACGAAAGAAACTGAAAAGAACTTAGGGATTGAAATCCGAGTGTAAAAAAGCGTCCTTTAAGAAAGGATAAGTCCCTGTGATTAAAGCTCGGTCCTTAAAAGATTAAAGAGTCTTAAAAGCGGTGTAACCTGACCGCGTATAAACCTAGCTACGACACAGCTTGCAGACACGCGTTCTAGTCGAACGTTTTGATAGAAAACCCGTAGAATTACCTTGGTTTTCCCCATTTTGAACGTCATTTAGACTCCTTGAATTATTCATTGGATTACGTGGGCCGAGAAGGTGGTCGACTTTGACGGGACAGGCGGGTTTTTCTATCGGAGGAAGACCTCGGAGTCGTCTCGGAGCAACGAAAACGAACGGCAGACACGGCGCGGCGCGACGAGTCGCGTTCAGACCGGAAGCTCCGTAATTGGAGAGGACTAACGCGAGTGTTGGCCTCGAAGGCGTTGTTTAAACTCCGTGGCGCGACAAAGTTCACGCTGGAAATTGCGCAATCGCTGCGACAATGCGAAGAACGCGATCCCAGTTAACGAACCTGCTCTCTCTCCTGGTTTTTCGCACGAACTCGCCTGGCACATTGTCGTTTAAACGAACCTGCCGGGCTTCGCCACGAAGTTTCAAAGCTTCGTCGAGTCGATCGAATCGATCTCACGGCAGATTTTCGCACCCTGGTCACGGCAACCGGTTACATTCTCGCTTAACACCTTCTTCCACCATTGTTCTCTCTTATTCTCTCGCGTAAAAAACCGTGAATCATCGTCCGTAGTCGTCACGCGCTCTACACCTTCCGACGGATTGTTTAGCGAAACGAAGGAGCTGCTTTCGAGAGTTTAGGTGCTCGGGTTTATTTGGATTTTCGAGGCTCGTGGCTAGCGTAGCACGAGATCGATCGTCTTTCGTACGAACTTGCACGTGTTTAGAGAGGCAAGAGAGAGAGAGACGATAGAGGGACGTATGTTCCCCTTACAACGCTTCGTTATGCAGACCAATCTGTCTGGCCGATAGAATCGGGATTTGAGCAGCCGAATTATGGAGCGCGTTAGGTGATTGGAATACGTGCGTCATAACGTAGAACCCAGATGTCTGCAGTGGCGGCTACTACGCGTGGAATTCGTTCGCCGTCTTTCCCTGCGCATCGTACAACGTTTCGATTTTTACAGCCACGAATATTTTCGTTCCGCCCACTCGAACCCGCACGAGATGCAATTTTAATTATCCACGCTTTTCGATTCCGCGCGCGATCGGATGATTTACGGTTCCATAGATATATGAGAAGAAAAAGGAAACGTTCGCAGAGGTTTATTCGAATCGGAAGTTGCGATTGAATAATTCCATCGAATAAAGGCGGTACTCCGTAAAAATTGGCCAACTTTACTCGGAGACTTTCGTAAATAATTCATATCCACGGTGAATAATATACAGGGTTGCAAGCGAACCGTTATTTTTATCCGTTGAGTCGAGATGCTCGCTCGAGATCCAGTTTCACCGAGATGCCACGTTCTTCTCAGCAACGAGGGAAATTACACGACAGGAGAACCGAGGACGTACGTGTAATTAACCGTAGCGTGTACCGAATGATAGTCTGCCGGCCGGAAGCATCCGTTTCGCGTCTGTTTTCTTATCGGCGTTTTTCTTCGCCTTCGGACAACGAGGAGAAAGATCCCCTAAATTGGGGTAAGAACTATCTGCTCCGCGAGCTCTCTGCGACACAATGGCTGTGAAAGTTGAAATAGCATCCCGTTAAGTAACAGATAGTAAATATATATACACATACACCGCGAAGCTCGTTCACCGATTTCATAACGCAAATACCTCGAGCTACCACCGTCCATAATGGGGTTGAATTAGCTAATTCGCACGATGCGATTAACAGCGCGCGAAGGGCGTTTCCAAATCCACGAACGATGTGTATCGCTGCAACATCGCGGAAGAATCGAGTTAACGCTAGACAAGCCGAAAAATCAACATGTCGAAACGCGCTCGATCGAACGTGGCAGGCGCGTTGTCCTGCCGGACGCGAATCGCCGCGCAAATCGAATTACGCGACGCGTTTCTGTCCGCGCAGAGGTTCGTGGCTGAGTCTATCGGATTGTCGGGTATAATACGGAGCTGGTGGAGGTAATTCGTCGGTCCCAGGGATCCGACGAAGATCCTAATCAATTTAATTCGGTTTCTGTCCACGCACCCCCGTGAAAGTTACCGGCTAGTCGGCAAGGGAGTGCGCCGCGCTCGACGCATTTCGGTGGTCGGCCGAATACCGCCGAATATCGAAGTCGAACAAGACCGAACGGAGCCGAACAGAGTCGAGCTCGGCGATGAGCGCGGCTCGACGCTCGCGGCGGCCGCGAAGCCACGCAGTTGGTCGACGAGCGCGGCACGGTGTATCAGCGGACCGGTTTCCTCTCTTTCCTCTGTCTCTTTTCTCTTAGTCGCGCGTCCTTCGAGCTCTTTGCCAGCCTCGTGACAGCTGTTCAGCCGGGTCCGATGATCCGCGAGACGATCCACGGCATTCGAGGCAGGAGCGGGCTGCAATGGTTCACAGTAAGCCAATCATTCACGGTTTTGATTTCGACACGTTCGCACATCGCGAACGTGACACGCGCGGTGTTTCTCCCCAGAGGGGGTGGTTTTTAGGTATCCCAGGCTTTCGAGAGACTGCGTGAGATCGCCAGTGTAATTTGTACGGATGATATAGGTCGGCTACTTTTCCGCGGTCCGGTCGTGTCGCGAAACACGCGATAAGGCCGAGTCGATGCTATCGCTCGCAGAACGATAATTCAATGGCTATTGTCCGTGTTTTACTACGTGTGTAACGCATCTGTACCAAGGGCTTTCGTACCTGTAGAGCAGAGCTAACGATATCGCGGCTTTATTTCACGGGCGGATACAACGTGACCGTTTTGTATGCATACGCTCTCTCGTTTAAGCATCCGCTCTGTTCCTCCGCCTACTGCGTTTCTCTCGCTCCGACTATATTATATTTATATACTATATTATATTTCCGCGTATGTACTTTCACGACATCTAATTACCTTGCCAACGTACACACAAACTCCACGTCCATCGCAAACTTGCCAGTTTGCGATTTCCAGCTGTCCTATATTTTCACCCAACTTGCTCGCAGCTACCAATGTTGTTACTGCTAAATACGCTTTAAGCTCGAAAGCCTCGGATCTCGTAGTCGCGGCTGTAATACACCGAGGCACGAGTTGCGCGCAAACCTTGCCCACCGCATAAACGCCTGTAAAATACAAAGGTAGCCGAAAACTAGGAGAGACTGTTACGTTTCAATCGATGAAAACGGCTCTGGGAAGGATTCGCGAAGGGTGACTTACGACAAAAACTTGCCCCATGGACTTGTTAGTCGGTCAGGGCCGTTGGTAATGAACGAGTTTTCTCTTGCACACACGAACGGCCGTCCGATATTTTTATTTCACGCGATATCCATAGCGTAGAAACGGTGTCTAGAGGTGAAGAAGCAACGACGAGCGATCTCCGTCGAAGATCGGAATACCGAGCTCGTCGTTGGTCATTGGCCTGATCGAAAGTAGCTTAGCTTAATCTTCTTTCGGATTGCGTCAAATTCGATGAATCGATCGAGAAAAAGCCTTTTAATCGCGATAATGAAAAGGTGATAATAAAAAGAAGGAGTCGCGATAGCGAGTCGAGGAAACATTTAATGGATGACCTACGGGCTGCGGCGAATAGGAATACCAAATTTTCAAGAGATAAAAGCTAGAAAGGGCGATTTGAAACGTCAGAAGGTTATTTAGATCCCGATATATAGGATGAACGGCGTGGCCCGTGCCTCGATTCCGTTCTCACGTTCACCATCTTCCCCAGGAATTTTCCTAATCTTCCTCCTCTTCTGGACAGATACGATCTTCGTTTATGGTCTCTGGACACGTTCGGTGCTCGATTAATCTCCGATTTAATGTCCAATAGATTACACGTAAACCGTGGTACGAAGCGAACACGAAAGACACCGCGGCGAATTAATCGAAACAGGCGACACTAAAATTATCATCTTCGGTTCGCTTGCGTATGTTCGAAAGGACGACGACGATGCAGATCGATATTCTTACGGAGCTGCTTCGATATCGTCGAGTCGTAGCTTGAACCTAATATGGAAAGACGCGAGATCGATCTGACAAGGTAACTTCGTCGCGTTTCTTGCGCATTTTTCCATTGCCAGTTGACGAGTTTCTATGCTTCGCATGGTACCGTGATAAGAACGTACGGCAAAGGTTCTACAAGAGGCAAGGCGAGCCTCGTTTCACGGTCAACAATCTCGTAACGTCTCTGGAGGAAAAATAGCGGCAGCCATTGGAAGTCGTCGGTCAGTCAAGCTTGGCCACCGATTCCTCTAAACGCAATTACTCGAGCAGTTAATCTTCCAAATCGATCCGTCGCTCCTCGAAGGATCGAATTTCTTTCTCGTCCTTTCGACTCCGTCGTTCCCAAGTAAATTAGGTCATACATTTTTGTAGCCGATATTCAAGGCGAAGTTTTCGAATTCTTCGTTCGACAGATTCTCGTATTCGTTCGCGTAGCCACGGCGAGGTTCGCGTATTCGCGCGCGACTAAAAATTCGCCTGTTCTCCGATCCAATTACGGAGACGGTGCGACGTTGCAGCGAAATTCTTCACTTTATCGCTAGAAACGATTCTTCGTTGGCGACCCAAGTTTTTTTTTTTTTACCAAACTTCGATAAGCCTTCGTTTTCGCTGGAAAATAGACACGGTTTCCTCTCGAAAACGTGTAATCGAAAGTTCACCATCTCCTCTGTAACGTTGTAACGCGGAAGTTTAATAGAATCGACGAAGGAGAGCGTCGAGTTCCGTTTTCCAAAGTCGAGGTGTTCTTTCGACGTGACGATAGCCGGGTACCGGACCGTTAATTAAAATTCTCGGCTTTTTCTCGCGCGATATGGAACAACATTACGCGCTGACGAGCCCCCGCCCGAATCACCTAATTCCACGCGCCACGGAATTAAGCGAGCTCTCGCGATTCGCCGCATTTTCAACCTCCCCCATTCCAGAATGCATCGTGTAACGAAGAAAACGCTGAAAGCGTTTCTTTCGCGCGCCGTTATTTGCCTCCCGGGCCGCGTTTTCTTTCCGCCCTTCCGCGACATTAACCGCGACAACCGAGTGGTAATTGCGCAACGCGATACCAACGCCGGATAACGATTATCCGAGAAAGCGAATTTCACAATTGAATATTCTTCTCGGGGATTAATCCTTCCTTCTTAGGGCTTATCGAGTCTCGAGGGCCACTCGTTCCCCTCGACAGTCCGAGGCGGCCAGTTTAAGGCCGCATTAAAGAGATTAGTTCGCGTCCGACAGAGCCAACCTACGCTCTCTCTCTCTTTCCCTCTCTCTCTCGTTTCCTCGGTCTCTTTTGCTATCGGTAATTCGAAAATCCCGGCGTCCCTTTACCCTGGAGGCGACCGTTCCTCTTACTTATCGCCCTAACGAACCAAGATGAGAACTTTCGTCCCTGTTGAAAGCCGAAAATCGTGTTTGGCCAGCGGACGGAGCCCTCCTCTCTTCGCCGGCGCTGTGATTCGCCATCGTTGGACGAATTCGGTAGTAACCGGTTGCGCAAGCGAATCGAATAAACTTTGGAAAACCTCGATGGACGATGCGATAGGTTTCGGGAAGGATTCACCAGCTCGTGAGTCTTTCCTGGAAGAGAATTCTGGGAGGTTTATGGGAGGTGGAATTATTATCGGGTTAATTAACGAGCAAGCGGAACTTGTTCGTTGCGGATTGCTGCCTTACGTAGCCTGTGATTGTTTAGAGACACGAGTTCGCAACCAACGAAAGGAAGAAACGTGGAAGCTGGCAATCGGGGCCACGTTCTCGATAACCGGTTTTACGAGGGTGTAAAATCTCGTCGCGAAAGCACCCAATTCCTAGAGTTCGCTCGATGGAAGCTGCTGAAAATTTCTGTTGACGACGAGGAAACGAAGGAAAGTAAAGGGAAACGTCTTGGCCGTGGTATCCTCTTGCTTGTTTCTTGCAAAGTTGATGGCCGAAACACCGTGGCGGTAACAAAGATAAATAAATTAACGCGAACGAGGGAACGTTGGAGTGTCCAGGGTGAGAGCGAACGCGAGAATTTCATTTTCCGTGAGGCAGGAAATATCGAGCGACGTTACTTGGTCTTTTGTTTTGCGACGGGCTCGTATTCAACGACGTGCCTCTCCACCGAAACACAATTTGCCATAAAAGCTTTCCGTTCGCCGCTTACCGAATGACAAACCTTGTCGTCGCTTCTCACGTGATTTCCGAAACGTTTCGTTACACGAGCGTTTTCACGCGCGTCGATGGCGCAGCTATCCAGGAGGATGGTGTCTCGTTCGTTGAATAAACTCGGACTTTCAGACGTCCGGTTTGAGACATGCAGTTCTCGCGTTTATTCCATGGAAAATGGGTCGTTTGGTTTCAGCGTAACGTCGCTGTATTTTATCTTTTTCATCCGCGCAGCTTATTCAAAATATTATATTCCCGGCGAAGGGAGGTGAATTTAAAAACACAAAACGCCGTCAAAGTACATGCAACAAAAGCACCGTTGCCAGCCGGATTTTCCCAAAACGGCGTTCCAACAACGAAGCACGAGCCAGCTCGAAAACGCGATTAATCATCCGCTCCTCTTTGCACGCAAACTCTAACCAACCCTTCGCCCTTCGCAGCGGTATCACCGTTTCTAACCTACGTACATGGCAACAGCCCGGCAAGAAACTACGCTTCCATACCACCGCCGATATCGACCTCTGAGATGTACATTCGATGTATTCAGAAATCAAACACACAAGTCTATCGAAATGAAATCGTTCTCCGAGAAATACTCGTGTATTCGGCTCGATATCCGTGCAAGGAGACTGGTAGAAGTTTCTCGCGGCGAGAAACGGACGGAGGAGAGCCGAATCGTCGAGGTGGTTTATTCGAGGTTTCCAATGGCGAATAGAAGTCACGATCGACGAATGTTTCGCGAGCACGGCCGGTTGCGAGGGGCTGTTTTTAGTCGGTGGTTTTATCTGTCTATTGTTCGTTGGTCCGCGAATAAACCGCTCACGCATCTGCTCGACCGTGCAAATAGATGGAAATTCGCCGGAGAACATTGCTCTTTTTTATAAAGAGCGGGATCGGCGACGATAACGACAGATTTATCGGGCCACGGACTCATAAACGACGCGTTACCAGTCGCCGCGAATAAAAAACCTGTTGAGTTCTGCTGCAACTGCGAAGATCCTTCGGCTATTGTTCTCCGCGGACCGAACTCGGCATTTCGCTCGAATTTCGTCCGCACCGCCATTGTTTTCTCCGCTAACGATTCCGCGGTTTTACACGCAAATCGGCGTCAACCGCGAAATAGACGCGTTTTACCTTCTTTCTTTCGCGACTTCCAAGTTCTTGTCCGGCTGCAACGCAGATACCAGAGTAGCGTCGCAATGTATCAGCTTTCGTCCGATGAAAGCGCGATTTTAAGAGGTAATCCACTGGAGGTTGAAAATTTATACTTAAATATTCCAGTGAAGTTTCATCGATCAGTTAGCTCGGTTCTACAGCTCGAGTTCTACGTCGTCGTTTGTAACTGGTCCAAAATATGGCCGCTCTAAACTAGAGTATCCTTTTACGCGTCGTCCTTCCTCGTTAACATCGACGTCCTCCTTTTCGCACCTGCTAGCCTCGACGACCGCGTAACCGCAAATTCATTGCGTCGTTGGTTTCAGCTTAGCTTCGAGGCTTCAAAAACCTACGGGAATTATGTACTCGATCCTTAACAAATGTAATTAATGCTCGCCTTGTCGTTTCTTGCACCAGCGGGACTTCTTTCGCTTTGTCGTTTCTTTCTCCTTTTTTTTTTTTTTTGTCGAGTTTGAAAAAAACTTTGCGACTCGATTGCTCGGCGAACAATGCAGTTCGTTATGCATATCATTAGGATGGCGGAGTGTAGCGGTATTCATTATCAGATGCATCGGGTTTTTCCACGAGGACGAGCCACCTCGGGGCAAAAAAAATTGTATCGCATGTACGCGAAGCTTTTTCCCGTAATTAAATCACGACTGCGTCAGGTGCTAATTAACCAGCGACAACTTTCTTAACTCGCTGCCTGTCCATTACGCGAAAATGCAGCATATTAATTTGCGCGTGTATTCTTCGACGAAGCCGCTGCTCACGCTTCGACTTTCCAGCGTACAGGGACTTCAAATTAACAAATTATCGCCCCTTTACGGTAGAATCTAGTTACTAAAATTTAGTAAAATCTAGCGAGATCTAATATTGTCTAAAGACATCGTCTTCGTCTTGCAACTATCTGCGCTAAAGCGATTCGACGATTAGAAACGAGCGAAGCTTAAATCCCACGAGCTTCGTAGAATCAACTTCTGTAGCCGATACGCCACGCTATCAGACTCACATAGCTCGTACAAGTTTTACACGGAAAAAGAAACTTTCGTTTTCTCCAGCGAAACGAATCGTTGCGAGTGTCTTGGGTATCGGCCAAACAGCTTCCAAAGTAACACGGATCTCCGGGTGTACGATTAAACGCGACCGACCCTACGGTTTATAGCCAATTTTCACCACACGTCCACTTTCGTTTCATCGTTTTTCTAGCGATTTCGCCGCTCGATGAACGATCACCTGTTTCGTCGCGAATTCCACAGAGTTCGCCAATGAACCGCCGATTACGTCGAATCGGACGATCGTCACCGCCACTCGTCGCGTCGCTTACGCGTCGACGATAACCGTCGGCAGCGGAGGCTGAACGAGAATCCTGCAATTTCCATAAATCGCGACCACCCTCGCGAAACGTAGACGCGCTGTCTGAGAGAGCAATTTGCGTAACCGTCTGCGAAAGTTACGAGTCAGCTTACACCCTGTCACTCTGTCCGGCTGACTGCCGCGCGTTTTCCCTCTCTGGCTCGCGTCCATTCGTCAACGACCGGCCACGCTAGCCACGCGATCTTCCATCGTGCCTCGATTTTCGCGCTATTTTTCGCACGTTCGCTGCGGCCAGTCTGTCTTTTCCGACGCGTGTGTCGCGTTTTTCAGTGCAAAAATCGAGTATCGAGCGAAAGTTGGAAAGAGAGTCGCGTGGACGAAAATCAAAGTAATTGAGATTTTCGTAACGCGGAAAGGCGTTTGCTGTTTGTCGAAGACGATGCTTCTTTGGAGTAAGTATAACGCGCGGCAGCTGCGGTTAAGTCGATCGGCGCGTCGGTATGGCGGAGAAACGTATTTTCTAGAGCATTGCCTCGCCGAATGATACGGCTGTTACTCAAAAGACGTGTACCATCGCGAGGAAGACGTATAATGGCGCGTGATCTATAACTCTCGGATAAAGCATCTGGAAAGCGCCGGTACATTGCTGGTAACGACGCCATCTTTTATCTCGTGTCATTTCGACGTAACGATGATCGAGGATCGGCTGCAGCGGTCGCATTTATTCGCGCACACGCTCTTTCAGAGCTAGTCGCATTCGTTTGCTCGATTCGCCACCGAAATTCAAGCTGCCTATACGAGGCCGAGTATTCGCGACGAATCGATCCGGATAATCCGATCGTCGATCCCAGGCTACTACCGATTCTCTTTCTCTCCTCAAGCACGTACATACAACTTCCACTTTCTTCGGTTCTCCTAGACTACCTCCGACGACCACTGTCGCCGCCTGACAAATGTCAGTGGCGGCAGGAAGGCGGCAGCTCGAATCAACCGGAAAATATAGCAAAGTATCGGCCGATCGACCGAGACAAAGCGTCTTCCGCGTAGCTTCCACGCGGACAGCAGCGGCTGCTGAGATTTCAGTAACGGTAAACGCGCGTGTTGAACGTACGACGCGCGCAAATCGCCGATCTTCGATCGACGTCTGCACGTGGAATCGGTTACGAGCTTATTTGCCGAGGGGAAATCGTATTGCGAAACGTTACAGCTGCTACCGACGCGACGATCGTTAGGATTTCTCGACGAAGGCTACGTGGACTATGGCCGCGTCGATTTCGCCCAATATGAAACTCGAGACAGAGCATCGAGCGCGCTCGATGGAAAATTGGAACGATGTTTCGCGAACGTGGTCTGTTGACCGACCGCTTAGGAGCGAATTACAAACACTCGATTCGAGATCCGCGGAACTGTCGCCGACAGAGGGTCGCTTTGTTTTTCCATCCGACCCTCGACCAGGGAAAGTCGTGCTGCGAGGTTCCATGGAATTTTTGGAGTCACCGGCCATAGTGGAAATTTGGGTCGATTGGCTGCAGTCGATTCGAAGTTGGCCTTTCCCGACGACAACCTGCGACCAAGTTTTTTCCGATTCGTTTTTTTCCACGAAACTCGAAGCATGTTGAAGTAAACTGGGAACTTTGATGTTTGAAATTTTAATGAAAAACAACGTCGTGATTTCGATATATATGGTCGGAATTCTTTACCAGGTATTCGATCCTCCGCTCGTAGTAAATTCTCTCTTATCGGTGATTACGTCGCCGATCGGCTTGCTTCTACCGGCAAAGCTCCAAGCGTTCGTCACGTTATCGCTAGCTGACGTTCGTCGAGTCAAAGTTTCGACGCGTGGCATCATCCCGCGGTGAAGTTGCAAGGGAATAGGATGGACAGCTTCGTTTCCTAAACGTCCCGGCCGGATAGCAGGAGGAAGGGCGCGGAAGGGAACGTGACGTAGGCTTGAAACTCAATTTCATCGGTGCCGCTGCATGCATCGAGTGGTTATATTTTCCTTCGGGTCGATCGACGTCTCGGAACAATCGGCGTCCCAGCTGGTCGATTGTTACGTAGCCTCGGAAAATCTACGTTTCTCCGCCGCTGTATCCGCCGGAAAAATGATGAATACCTTGCACGCGAGACGAATATCGATCGCCCAGTCCTTTAATAAGATCGACTTTCTGCTTTGTCTCGTCTTCGAGAGAACGTGGCTACGTTCCCAGTCAGATTTATACGATTCGTCATTGTGCTCGTGTTGGTAGCGTAGTTTAACAACGATCTCTGCTGTAGACGTACGGTAATACAGCGATAGTTAGAAGATACTTGCCAGTTAAAAGAAAAATTGTTTGGTATTTCGGAAGAAAATCATCGACCAAACGTCGAAACTGTCGGTCGAGTGTTTCATTTTGACACGATTGGAAGGATTCTCGGTTGCATCTTCGCTGTGAAAAAATCCGTAGTACCGAGGACGTGTGTCAAACGCAGTGAAATTTACGCGAATCGGTGGCCGAGTATCAGCGTGGAGTAGAATTCGCGGTCGACGCACGAAAAATCGATAATTCCCACGAAATAAAATTTATCAGTTCGCCGGAAAATTGCTGTCGCATTTCCTTCTGCCAAATAATATCTCGAAATATACATTTTTAACGAGTAGTAACGAGCTGAAAACACCACGGCGTGCAACTGTGCGCTAGAAAAATAGGAGAAACTCGCGAGGTGTCTCGGCAACGGAAGCGAAAAAGGTGGAAACAGAGCTCTGTGCTCCGGTTAACGTGTCACGAACTCTCCTCGTGTCCGACACGTATTCGCCTTATTTCGTTCGCTCGACGGGAAAACTACGCGACAACCTCGATTCATCGCGACTAAACGATCAAATCTCATCGAACCGTCGTCCCATCCTTTTTTCTTTTCTTCGCTTCCATTTACGAGGCAGCAGGTGTAACGTCTACGATACAGTAACATCCCAAATTAAAGCATCGAGTAACTGGCGCGATTTTCGACGTTCGAACGTTTTGTAACTAATTTTTAGATACGTGCCGACTAATTGATTAAGCCAAAAAAAAACACGTCGTGATTTTTTAATGTATTTACGCGCAGAATTGACGCCTGTACGTAGTTGCACGTATGTGTGCCGTTTGACGACGTGCGAACCGATTTGCAGAAAGGTAGCGATTTAACTTGACTTTTCCGAGATGCCATTGGAATTCTTCTTCCGAAAACGCGCTATTTTGGCATTTTTATAATGCCTCGTATCCTTCTTTCCATTGCGCTTTGCGCCTTAGGAAGGAAAAAGAAGGCCCCGGTGTTGCTACGTGGGGACGTGCGTCGAGGTGGTGCAATTTACACCCCTGTGGAATATTCGAGAGGAGTTCCGAAACCGTTAGGTTGTGTCGTTGCGTGACCGTTTGGAAACTCCAAGGTTTATGACAAGGTCTCCACTATTGAGCTAAGGAGAAGCGCTGCGATGACGTTAAAAATACATGGTACTGTAAGTCCGTTAAATTACCCACGTACCATCTGAGCGCTGGCACGCAGATGGTCGTAGCGCTAAAATTCTGTTTCTCAAAAATGGCGATTGTTCCTGACCGTGGCATAAGCCTGGCCTAACGGAACTCATCGTTACATCGCGTTACAACACTCGACACAAATAGATTTTCTCTTCTTTACCGACATATATATATATATATATATATTAAATATAGCCGAATACTTTTATTTGTCTCGATTAACTATTGATATCTGATAGGACTTTTTACTCAGGTTTCTATACATTCGCTCGTCGAATATAGAAACTTACACGTCGAATACGATTCCCTCGTCTTGCAATTCTTTACGAGTACCGGGATATCGGAAGTTGCTTTACACTTGCGACTAACCGTTGACCAAGTAGCTGACGAAAACAACGTCCGTCCTGTGGTCAGTTAGCGGTCGCTAGCGGTCACTTTCTCGAAAATCATTTCTGGCCAGCTATCTAACTTCCGTGAACGTGTGTGGACGTTGTCTCTCCAGTGTCACGTACTACCGCGTCTACTCTGGATTAATAGTGCGAAATAATCTATGATCCACGAGCATCTCTTTGATATCACCGTCATGGAGACAGCCAATCAGGACGAAGCGGATTCGGAGCTTCGGAGGACGCGAAAAGGATTTTCCGCGATAAAAAGCGAGGAACATCGGCAAGCGAGCTCCAGCGCGAAACACTTACAACGAGAGATGGTACAAGTAAGGAGGATTTCAAAAAAAAATGTTTATCGCAGAAACATCAAAGAAGGGACTGTGTGCTTAAAAAATAAATTGGAGCAACCGAAAGAAACGAAACGAATAGAGGAGAAGGAAAGAGCGAAGAGCACCAGAAGGAACAGCATCGATCGAAGCGCAACCTGATAGAACTATAAGAAGAAAAGAACGACATCGTTGATAAATGAAAATTCTGAGACTTTCTAGCACGAAACCGACATCGATATCTCCCAACTTTCAAACACGTTCGTACATATGTCGGAAATCAGAGTATGGCGCAGCTCTAGGTGGGATGGGATCGAGCTACAAACTTGTCGATGCGAAAGTACCACGCGATGCAACAAACTATGCACGATCCGTAGCCAGCAGCCTGGAGGTGGTCTTCTTATCCGCAGTTTCTTCTGCCGAGGAAAATAAGGAACGACGATCGAACCATTAAACCAAAGCTTCCCTTTGGACGGTCATAAATAAGGGTAGCTGTGAAAGTGTCGTTGCATTATCAGCGTATCTGTTGCCCGTGGTCGGACCGCGACGACTCATCACGATTTTATTCCATGCTTTCTAAGAGTCGTGCACAACGCCTCGAACCTCACGTTCCTGCTCGAGTTTGCAGTTGACCGAGGCGGGATTTATCGAGATTTTTCGATCGTTCTTTTACCGATTATTCGTTCGAACGGATACTCGGCCATTATCTGAAGAAGGTCACGAAATTAATCTGGTTTATAGCGACGAGAAAGTAGAGAATGGTCAAACGGTTCGAGAAACGTCTTACGGTCACAGAATTTAATCTGGAATCTCTGACGTGCCGAAGACGTGTACGCTCTACGTGTCTAACTACAGAGGGCAGCGTGCAGAGCAAACCGTTCTCGATTACGACGCCGGTTGAAAAAGTTAGAAAGAGGTGTGGAGTAAGTAGATGGAAGACAGCGTCGCGGAACCTCTGTCGTTTTACACACAAAGGCTGCGTCGCCCCCGTGGCATTGTGCACGTTCGAGGTGGAGCTCATCTCCACCTTCGAACCCGCGCCGCGTGTTCTCTTTTTTCCACTGTCTCACGCCGGCCCCGGGAACAATCGGTGACACTTTGAACTCCATGAAGAGGCGCGAGCAGCGTTACAAAGCCGGCTGGAACGAACGAACGAACGAAAGAAAGAAAGGAGAAGATAGAATGACACTGTTCTTTCTTCAGCTTTCCACGGGAAAGAAACGAAGACTCTTCCGTTGTTGTTGTTGTTGTTGTTGTTGGCAGGCAATGGCCACAAAGCGTCCGGCTTGTATTTTTTCAGCACACCTTGTTTTCCGCGAAGAGAGAAACAAACCCGTGAGTCGAAACAGCAAAACGGTGTTGTTGTTTCGCGACTGGTAAAGCTGCTCCGCTCGTTTTCGCTGGCAAGCGCTCGAGAACCAGTGGACTCGCGTTTCACCGGATCAGCGAGTCTCGTGTTTCGTTAATCGGTTAACGCTGCATCCGTGGGATAGCGGAGATTAACGCAACCGAGGAACGGAAGAGGCGATCGAGAAGAGAGAGGCCTCGGAGAGCCACGAGACGAGACGTAGGTTGGAATCGGAAGACGCTACCTGTTACACGCCATTTCCTCGCCGTTATTAACGATACAAGTCGAAGAGCGAGCGATTTATAGCCGAAAGAATTTATAGCTGCAGATGGTGAATTATATCGAAACCGTTAACTCGCAGGCCGCGGTTCGCGGAATCGGCGAACGCTTTTAAGAATTTACCTCGCGGTTTGTGCCGCGTCTCTCCTTCCATCCTCTCTTCGCCTTTGCTTTCATCTTCGTGTCTCTACCTGTGCTTTAAATAATTCCACGAAACGAGGTACTCGCGTGTCGCGTTGCCGAGAAAGAAAGAGGAATATTAGTTCTTTAGACACAGAAGGTTGCAGGGTTTAGCCGGTTAAAAAAGAAGAACGGAAATTGGACGAGAAACCGATGCATTCTTAATCTGCGAGCAGAGCTCGGTGAACTTATGAATTTAAATCATCTCCCCACCGAGGGTTCGTTTCTAAGCGAGCACTTCCGAGGTGGCGAGAAAAATAGTCGTATCATCGATCCCTGTCTCGGTGCGCATTCATCATCGGTCAGTTCTACCCGCGCCGAGACACGGCTGTTCGCGTCTGCTGAAAGATTGAGGCAGGTCCTGTCGGTTCGAACGAGAGTGAAAACGAACCCCTTCTTGCATCGTCCATCTTCCATCAGTTTTAAACTGTTCCAGAAATATCTCCAGCGGTTTACTCCACTTTTCCCAAACGAATGTTCTCCTTCGAATCGCAATCGATCAGGCGGCGAAGCTCCACTATCGACGCGACATCGCGACCATAGGTTTCCGTTGCTGCAAAACGGGACTCGGGTTTCTTCCTCGAAGCTTCTCGAGATCGGTTAACGAGCGTATAACGGAAACGACCCCACTTTCAGTTAGATTCTCGCACGGAGTTGCGCCTCCACTTCGGCTTACTTATTTAAGCAACGACCTTTCCCTTTTCCGTCTGTGCCGTTAATCGACTGCCACCGATCGAGTTCTTCGTCTTTCATCGAACGCCTTCTCCGTTTCAAATTCTTTGCTCCGGCCGGATATCAAATATTTAACAGGGGCTGCTGCAAAGCGACCGCGCGATCGCAACGCGAAATAACGAGGCCCCTGTCGATGACTGGTGAATATTTGACGATAAACAGCGACGACATTCGCGTGCAACGATTAATGCGCCGATGGCTGAGAATCCGGGGCTCGTTTGCATTTCACAGGGGTTGTATAATAATTCCAATACACCGGTCGATGATCGTAATTGAGCGGCCACTCGAGAAAAATGATATTCAGCAGTCTTCCCCGGAGTCTATCTACTCGAGGACTACTTCATCCGCGGACGAGAGCACGCGTTCCAATTGTGGTTTTTACGGAGATCTCGCGCAGAGACCGATCTCGTACGATAATGATATCGATCGGGTATTTTATTTAATGCCAGGTGCCCGTGAAATTGTCGGGATTTCGTCCGATTCGACTAAACCGCGGCCACCGAGAACTCTCCCACTCTCTTCCGTTCTATCTATCCAGTCAGCGATCTAAATGACGCGCTTTCTCCGTAACGAACACCTTTCACGCCGCTATACAAACAAAAACGATCATTTTCCGCTCGTTTAAATATTTTCTTTAGCCACTCTTATCTGGCGTGTGATCGAGGTCCCGTGGAAGGTGACGGTTTTACTTGGCCCGGCGTCTCTTGCGTCCCCGATTCCACCCGGCGTCCATTAGCCGAATTAACGAAGAAACACGAGCGTGTTTTGCGCAAGAGCACTCTTTTGATAACGGGGCGTTGGTTTTTCCGTAAATACGCGGGAAATATTTCCACGAGCACGCCAGTTTCGTCTGTCTCCGTCCGTTTCATCGACCGCGGCTGGCCCTCTCTGTTGCGAAATCGTTGCAAAATGCGGTACAAGCGCCAGCCATCGTCGCTTTTGTGTAGCCTGTGATTATTCGAAGCGCGCACAGCCATCACCGTCCCACGGATTATCATTTCTATTGGGGTGAACCGCGAGACTGCTTGCTCTGTCAGTTCTCCGCTAAATTGTGTACACACGTTGTGTAAACGGGACCGCGTTGTACGATACCCCATTTTCGGGGAACACTCGCAGCGCGCTGTACCGTATCGTACAACGAAAGAGATCCCCGCCGTCTCAGGAAATCCACGGCTTAAGTCACGACTTTATTTGTCATACGTGGAAACGAATGAGAAAACAGCGTGGAAATTGCCGAGTTCTCAGCTGCCGGGCTTCCAGGGCGGCTGCTGCTATCCCGCCCGATCTTAATTAATTTCGATCTATTTGGTGGGTCGTGGTGGTTCGCTCGCGTCTGCAATATCCTGGCAATATTCCTGACCCTTTCACCGGAATCCATCCTCGGCGATGGATCGAGCGGACGCCACACGAACCTGCTGCTCGCATTCACGTGCCTAAAACGGACGATAATCGAGCTGCAGGTGGAAGGCATCCGCGTTTACAGTCTCCAAGTTCGTAATGGACGCGTGCAGGGGAGAGCGAACGGGCGAAACGCCGACGTTATCGCGACGAGATAACGTATTCACGTCGATGAATATTCAGGGAACGGGGGCAAATTTCGCGAGCGCCTCCGTGTCGATTTCGTGTCACGCTCGCCTATGTGTACGGGGCTTAAGCTCGATCGTATGTCGAGCTATTTAGACCGCGGCAGGCTCGGGAACGTGTCGTGGCAAGACGATAGCGTTGCATAAGGCTGAGATCGACCGCTCTGACGATCGGGAAAGTAGCTTCTGCTTCGTGCAAGTGGGCAAATTTGGTGAATCGTGTTCGAAATAAAAATTATCCCTGGCTGTCTCTATGTTTCTAACAATGAGAATTTCATTTGTGGAAGTTACGAATTTGTAATTCGCATCGCGTATTTTTCGCAAATCGTCGAGATTTCTAAACTGACGATGATATGTCGTGTCCACATCGATTTGCATCAATTTGGACGTTTTAATTTTAACGAGAAACACGCGTTTAGCTGTCTCTTATGCACAGGATCGGGACGAGAGGTGTAGCAATTTCTCGAACGATAGCTCGGATCTGGAAGCTGCGAGGAAAGTGTACGCGAGTTATCTTCCGGAACACGGCGCGACGCCATCTTCTCCGTGACGTTCAGACGAAAGTGGATGAAACCGTGGGTCGTTGGTTTATCGAACTATCGAATCGACCTCTCTCCAATCGGCTCGGCCGCTTGAGATTCAGCGGCGATAGCCGCGAATATCGCACCGAAAGAATAGCTTCTCTCGTCTAGCTTTGCGATAAGAAAACGATTAACGATTCTAGGGCGTATCGTCGATTCCCTCGAAAGCCCTTCGTGTATTCATGCTTCAACTTCTCTTTCTCTCTCGTTTATAAAAAAAAAAAAAAAAATACATTCTTGTCTCGAAAAGAATCCGTCGAACGTTTTAAATAGGTTCGAAGAAACGCGATGCCGAAGTTGGAGAAAGATCTGGCGCAAATTAACAGCGTCGAGTCACCGAGAGTCGAGGAATCGGAAAAGAAAGCCTCTCTCTTTCTCTTTTTCCCTCGTCGGAGTTAATTTCCAAGAATCTCGATACGATACTTGAGAAACAATCTACTAGGTCACGAAGGCTTGCGAGGTAATCGAAGATCGAAATAAACCACTTCTGCTCCTTAGTTTCTGGGCTGATTTTTGTTGCGTGCTTGCTGCCCTCCTCGAAGCGATATCGGGAGAAAACGGGAGCACGCGTCGAACAATAGAACCGAAAAGAAAATTGGGCGCGGACTATGAATTACCGATACAGAAAATTTGCCGCGTATTTTGTACGCGCACGATACTCGTTAATCGAGATTCGAGCCAAGCATAATATAACCCGCGAAAATCAAGCTCTGCATGATTAATTTAGCGTAGCAGCTTGATGGGGTGGGGCTCGGCCACGTAAGTAACGCATATACTCGGTGCGCCAGCAAAAACATCCCCTCGAAACTCCGTCCAAAGACAACTTAGTTTTCCGTGTTATAACAAAACGGCTTCCCGTTCCACGTTCTCTGGCCTACAAAGCAAACCTCTCTGCCAGCCGGAAGCTGTAGTTTGAAGGAATAATCTCGGGACACACCCCTGTTAACGCGAAAATTCATTTATCGACGAGAGCTCGAACGAGTTCTCGGAGGCCGCAGGCGTCGATCCGTGGAAATACTTTCATTGCCGCGGTGACACGCGTCTCGAGCAGAGCGCGGCCTGTAATCACAGGCCGATTTTTCCCCTCGAGTCAGCTGGAAATTAAATAAGACAAACCCCCAGCGTTAGGGGAGCGTCCGCTCTGTCGTGTGGCGGATTCGCTTCTTCTCGCGTTTCTTGCCGTGCAACAGGCCTTCGGATACGTCGACGGTGTGGCCTGTGGCAAACGTTCGAACAGTCTTTGGCGCGTTTTTAGGTCGTAAGGTTCGAGGACGATACGCTTCTTCGTCGTTCTTCCGTTTATTTTTAACGAAACGATTATAGATCGACGGGATATCGAGACGGTGTCGTTTAATCGTCGAAGATTCCTCTTCGTTGCTGTTGTTTCTCGAATGCACGAACGGCCGCCACCGCTCCCCTCGATCGATTTCGGATATGGCTAAACTCGAGTTACGCGCCGCTAAATTTCCACTCGGCCAGACGATCCGTCCTCTCGAAAGCGTAGATTCCTCGCTCGTTCCTGTGTTCGCTACGTTTTGGAAATTTGACTACGCGAGAGCGAGACTGGAATCTCGGATTCGGCGGTTGAAAAATATCCGATTGATCGGGGTTTGATTAACGGGCGCGGAATTGGACGAGTGCGCGGAGAACGATTTCGGCTTTATTTCCCATTTTCTCTACCGCCCCTCGCACCGTCTCCTCTCTTCCTACGTCCTCTCTTAATCAAAGCACGCTGTTCCTTTCGCTCGTAACCTTAATCTACGCCACTAATCGGATCCGCGGAACAGGGAGGAAAAATCAAAGGAACGCCGTTCGCAAAAGACCCTTTTCATCCGAAGGAACACAATTTTCGCCACGAGGCCAGTTTTCACCAACGTCGACCTGTTTGAACGCTTGTAATAGAATAAAGGGACGAGCAGGGATAGACTGACCTAATGAAAAATTTACGATCAAGCATTCTCCGCGAAGAAACGACAGAAAGAGGAAGCAAAGCCTCGTGAATGCAGCCTGCCTGTTTCCTTCCCTCTTCCGACGCGCTTTCACTCAACGCGAAAGACACGCGAAAGTGGCCGCTCTATAACATTTTCAACCCCGTTTTCGTCCGCAATTCTTCCCAATTGCCGGCAACTTTTCATTCCGCTTTGCGATTGCTTTACGTATTAGCGATACGCTGGATCGTGTGAATAGTTCGCCTCGACGAAAGATTCTTCCATCGAGGGGAAAGTTGGTCGGTAATTCATACGTGAAATAAAGTCGGAATAAATAAGACGCTTGTTTAATTTTAATGACTGGCAAGGGAATTAAAGAGAACCGCGATGCTCTATTAATCCAGTGACCCACAAACCTCTTCGTTTATTGTGTACTTATAACGCGAAAGTCGACGAATTAATTAGGAAAAAAGATGGGCTGGTGGAGTAACGCGAAATAAATGTAAAAGCGCACGAATTTCCTCGGTCCTTGTTAACTTTGGCTAACGTCGTTGACTTCACGGTTCGCGGAGATTACAGGAATAAAGGAATCCTCGACACGTTATCGAGCTTTATGTGAAATTCGAAGCTCGCTGCGCCACCCCATCCCTCTCGTACGTACGCTTTCGGAATCGAACGCGGAGACTCACGGTAACCATAGAGAGGCGCACAGAGAGAGGCGCACAGAGAGAGGCGCACAGAGAGTTGGCGAACTGTATACAATTGGCGAAGCTACGCGTCGAATCGATGCCCATTGCCCTTTTCCCTTTGCAGGCGGCAGAAGCTCGGTTATAATTAACAAGAGTCGCATTACGGATATCGCTCCTTGCAAACGCAGCTCGTCCTTTGTCACCGAAACTCGATTTACCTACGAAATGCAGCTCCGGCTTCGCACAGCTCCACTTCCAAATGTAGATAAGCGTTTCGTTCCATTTCTTTTCCTTTCTTTTCTTTCCTCTTTTATTGTTTTCTGTTCTTCATTCCCATCTGACGTGTATTTAAAAGGTTTCAGCCTCGTAGAAATCCGCAATCCCATTCGCGAATAATCGCTCCATCTGACTGACAAATAGCAATACCTTTCGCAATTATCCTTCGTATACGATTCTATGAAATTAACGAAGTTCATCGTACTCTTCTGCTGGCGTATTCACGACCGGCGGATAGGTTTTCTCCAGCGAATCATTTTTACGTTACGGTGGGAGAGGAAACACGAAATAACGGTAGGCGATCACAATGAGACCCGGCGACGAGTTGAAGAGAAAACGGACGCTCTGACAGTTAGCTCGCGTTTTAATTGGCAACCGTGATGAAATCTGACGCGCGAGCACCGAATTCTAGAAACGTTCGGCTCTGCATCCTCGTTACGCCACGTAATCGTTAATTATCTTTGACAGTCGGCTATATTTTCCACGACCCGCTGATACTTCGTCCCGCGTAACCCTTTCCAGAGACAGTCTCTCCGCCTGAAAGTCACCCTCTCTCGTAACCGGTTAACGCTCGTTGCTACGATGTTATTCTAGAGGCGGTAGACTCGAGGAAAAACGATTGCAGCGAGCAACAAGCCCCGACGAAGAAGAAGGGAAACCTGTGAAAGTGTAACGCGAGAGAACTAACGGTGGTTGGAAGAGCGCGCTTTTTAATTAATCGCGGAATTAACGAGTTTTCCGAGAAGCCGATGGGACCGCGACGCGCGATCCTTAATTGCAAATCGGAAGAAAATCGCGAGCCAGCGAAAAAAGGGAAGAGGCAAGTTCGCGAGCGTTGAGCAAAAAGGGAAAAGTGGTAGCGAGTTTCGAGGATAGCCACGCGTCGACAGGACAATCGAACGAAAATAATCGCGAAACCGTGCCGAGGCACGATGCTGGCGTGCGTTTATCCGGCGGAGAACTTCAAGTCGAAAGCCGTGACGGTGAAGCTCCGGCACGGCCGATCCAAGAGAAAACCGAAGCTGCTGTCCGTGAAGGAGAAACCGGCAGACGGCAAGCAGCCGGAATGCGACAACACCCCTAAGCTCGAGAACGAGGTAAGCTCTCCCTTCGTACTCTCCAACCCCTT
This sequence comes from Bombus confusus, assembly GCA_014737475.1. NCBI lineage: Eukaryota > Metazoa > Arthropoda > Insecta > Hymenoptera > Apidae > Bombus > Bombus confusus. The sequence goes on along the minus strand of JACXIV010000033.1, from coordinate 1,485,538 downwards.
GCTGCCATCGACCACGAGCTATTACCGACTACACTTCTCTTTCCCTACCTACTTTCTTCCTCTCTGATTCTCTGTTTCTTACGTGCCAGTTTCCTCCCGTTGCGTCGTTATCTTACAAAGACATCACAGCCACGAGAAACTTCAATTATCGGTTTTATTGTTGTTTTATCGCTGTGCAACCTGGTCAGTGTATTCTTGACTTTTACGAAGACAAGGCCGGGAGAAGAAAGAAAAAAAAAAAAAGAAACGCAAGGTAATTTCATGGAGAGATAGATCTCGTTAAACCTGCACGATCCTCCATCGGGATCGTTATCTCTGTCGCCACTGTCCCGCGGAATTTTTTGCCATTTTACGTGCTCGCCGTCCTCCATCCAATAAATAAATCAGCCATTTATCTCGCACGGAGGACGTTCATTACTTCCTCGCGATAAAACGTGGCCGCGCTTGCAGAAGGCGGGCCAAGAAGAGGGAACGCGTCATAGTTCACAGGGACTACATCGGCTGGTTGATCGAATAAATAATAGTTACGGCCACTTAAACTGCCGCGAGATAACTTTGTAAGGCGGAGGCAGCGGGATCGGGCCGCGGGTATTATTTCGATGAAATTCCCTTCTTATTTCTGCCTTCTCGCCGGCAAAATGTCTCTTCGTCGCTGAATTTTCTTAATCACCGTCGCCCAAATACCGTGTGCCGCTTCGTTTCAAAGTGTCTGACCGCTTATCACCGTTTATCATGTTTAGCCGCGTTTATCAAAATTATTAGAAACTTCCTATCTCGTACGATCTACGTACGTGAATCGGTACGATAATAAATAAACGCTGTGTGGGATAAGGAGACGCCACTGAATTCGATACCGATCTCCCTATGTTGGTAATTATTGTCGTTGGTAATTGCACTTTGACGATTCCCACGGAACGATCGCCACATGTACACCTGGTGATCGTAACGACGTGCGTTGTACGTTTCCACGAACGTTTTAACTTTCGTGATCCGTTTCGCCAGCGACGGTGCTACTCGAGCGTCGCTCGAAGAAAAAAAGCAACGGAACGTTCGAACATAACGGTAAAGATAATTCCTTTCGATCGTACGGATACCAATAGTGGAAATCCTAGAAAAATCGTCCGGTTCTCGAGAAACATCCCGCTAAAGTTCTCAACGAGAAGCTATTGAAAGAGTCGCGCTCCACGCGATTCAATCGCGCGCTCGTTTGCCGACCGTTCCGGACAAATGCTTTCGAAAAAGTTACAGTATAGTCGGTCGGAGTGTCGTGTTGCGCGATAATCGTCGGGGATTGTTCGTTGGCTCGATTTTCTCTGCAATACCTCTTCCATCCCCCTGGCCGCGGCCTCTTCTCTTTTTAAATGCCACTGTTCCATTTCTCGTCGCTCGTTCGTTTGCTCTCCAATCGAAAATGCCGCGATTTGCACTAAAAATTCGACGTTTAAACGGAGTCCATAGAGCGGTTGTCAAAATTTCTCTTTAAAGAATCTTCCGGAGCAAACAACGCGTCAGATATTCTTTTCGACTTCTCGACTTTATTCGACGGTGGCAGAGGCAGCTGCCGCCGCCGTTTCTCGTACACGACGCGGATTTATTCCTTGGAAGCGGAGCTTCGTCTGGAAATAGAGCAATTCGTTCGCTTCGAAGGATTTTCCTGCTAGAAGATTCGCGACGGCGGAATTTCGCAGCCACCCGTTAGACCGTGATTGCCGGACTCGCGTTTAACCCCGGCCTCCGGCCGAAATGAGAAAGGTCAATATGCCGCTCATTTGAAGAGGCTTAGCTCTGGTAATGCTCGACCGGTTTCGTTGCTGGCCATGTTTTTACTGGAAACCCTTGATGGATGCCCACGCCGGACTGAAACCACTCCTTTGGTCGTTCTTTATTCTCCGATTCTCGTCGAGAAGCAATCAGAGGAGCGACCAGAATTTGGATAACGAGAATATGACGCTGTATTTACGTCCGCTTACCTCGCGCTCTCTTATCAGCGATTGTGTCGGATAGAAAGCGACGATTCGGCGCCCTACGCCTTGAAAACGCAATCTTTTTCGTTTAACACGGCTGACGGGTCCTCTTAGCGCCACGTATTTCTTCTATCAATTAATCCTAACGCTAATCAATTCCGTGTATTATTTATCTCGTAATTCATATTTCTCTCGCGTATCGAGATTATTTTTACGTTACTCCTATACTCTCAGGTTATTTATCTTCGTATTTATTTCTGGTGAAGTACGTTTCGCCCACCAAACGTATAAATAAACGATTAGAAAAGCAACAAGATAGAGACAGGCGGAACTTTCCTCCGTGGAATGTATTATTACTACTTATCTTATTTAGGAGCACGTCTACCGTTCTTTCTGATCATTAACGATTAATAAAACACGTAACGAGCAAGTATTAAGTCGTCCGATAAGTTTCTTTCGTCTTATGAGGAAATAATGGATGCACAACATTTGACGTTTTATATTATTTCATCCGAAATACGTATGATCCTATCAAGATAAAGATCACAACGTTCGACAGATTAGGTTTCACGTTTGTAGAAAGATGCATTGTCGCAAAAGACGTGTCTGTAAAAGAAAGGCACTTTTCGCACAAGCTAATACAAAAAACGAAGTACGAGAACACGATGAGGAGAGTTACAAACGTAAATAATAGTATCCGTATATTTTGGACGTACATCGTATACGGTGCAATTACAACGGGGTACAGCGAAATTAACTTCGACTCGAATTAACACAATACGCGATACAAATCTTCGATAAAAGAAAGGAAATTCTCGGGATTTCGTTCGGAAGAGCAAGTTAAATTAAGCTTACTGGGAAACGTTGCTACAATTTAGAAGATGATCTACGGACAGAACACAGTTACAGCGATTGCTCTCATTCGGCTGGTTTTTAGCTGCAAGATGAGAGCGTTGTCAGTTGAACGTGTCTTCGTGGAATGTAATATCAAGCGCCGTGGAAACATTTGAAATCGTCGCACGCGAGAATCGAGCGAATCCATTTTCGCAAAGGGGCAATTCGACCGAATATTATTTGCAAACGGAATATCCAAAGATCGCGACTTCCTGTTTGCCGTTCATAAAGTTGCCTTTGAGGAACACGTCGCAGAGAAACTGGGAATGATATCGAGAATTCCGAGGGATGTGTCTCTACGACCGCTTTCTCCTTTCGAATGGAGGAAGGATTGGTCGGAGCTTCTACCGCCTAGAGTGCTGCAAGTCACCGAAAATTATACGTAAGTGTCTTCCTTCCTTCCTTCGAGGCTCCCTGTTCAATGTCCTATCGCAGAAGACGCAATCTGCTCAAAGTGGAATCTCGCGAAGAGGCTGGAACAACGAGCCTTGAAACGCCGCTGGGCCAGAATAATCGAGCGCTGTAAAAAGATTAACGAGGCCCCGTTGCTGTATAAAAATACGATTTTTTAACCGAAACACCAAGAAGAAAGAGAAAAATGGGAAACTATGCGCCGCGAAGCGCAACGAGTTTGAAAATATTCGACGCGGATCCACGGTTTATACGGAGATAGAATTTCCATGTTTGGTGGCGTGTAGAGCGATAGAGAGCGAAATCTCTTCGCCTAGAACGATTCGATAGCGTGGCAGATAGAACGTCGTTTCGAAGGAAAATCGTCGAACGTGGAACGAAACCAGACGAAACAAAAAATCTCCTTCGAAGATAAATCCGCGGTTGGAAAGCGGCGTTAACGAAGATAACGAGAGTTGGACAGGTGGAAAACGCGCATCTCGTAAGATCCGTTCGCACAGCTGTTTGTACTTACCAACCGCGTTGATTTTGCACAACGCAGATGGTAGGCGTGAAGATACAATTTGCTCTTGAAAATCGCGTATGTCGTTGATCGAATCGATTCGTTTTCATTCGCAAAATAGAAAGCGTGAATTACGCGTTCACGGAGATAATGAAAATTAAGTTGTTGGTAACTGAAAGGAAAACGGGGCTGATGAGCCGTGCGATCGAGCGATTAATAGTCGAGGTCTCGGCTTTTACTTCCAAATAACTACATGACGCGCAGAGCTATCGAACATCCGGTCACGTCTTCGAAACCGAGTCAAACCTCGTCTAACAAAAGTATCCGCCGGCCTCGAGATAATAAAATATTCTTTCGTCCATGGAGAAAATCACTCGCAGCCAGCCAGCGTCGTTAAATCGCCTGCAAAGGATGCCGAAATGAGCAAATTCAGCGAAATTTCTGTACGCTTGAAACACAATGCGGCCGACGAGATAGCTCGGAGGTGTTCCTTTCCGAGCGTACAGGATAATAACAGGGCAGTCGCATCGCGTGTCCCTTCGAATCGCACTTGTTCGAGCTTCACGCGCGAAAAACGCGGCACGCTCGCAGGCATGCCAGCTCCTTCGCAGAGAATTCTTTTCCCTGGATCAGTGACCGCGGTTGTGTCTATTTACGAGCCGACGGTGGCGTTGAAACGCGGGAAAAATTTGTGGCTTTCGAAGCGAAAATCCCTCGCTCGCAGCTGCACCGAGGGTGTTTGATATTTATTCACCCTCCTGCTGCCTTATCGCGCGATTTATTGCGCACTGCAGCCTCCGTTTCGATCTTTTTTCTTCCTCGAAAGCGGTTCGACCGAATAAGTAGACCGCTGTAAATTAGATGTTTTTCAAAAAAAAAAAAGCTAAGACAAACGTGCGTTTTATATGAATATGCAGGCACGATCTCGCAGATTCGACGATCAAATCGATCGCGATAGGGTTGGAAGGAGAGTAAGCAGGACTAAGAACGGGCGGCGGATAACTTTCGTGGTTATCAAAGTGCAAAGTAATCGAATTCGGATTAACGGAGGGCATCGTCGGGACAGCAGCATCGAGAAAATTGAATTGTCGGTTAACGAGCGGAGAAGTTTCCTCGATTTTCCGTTCGCCGGTGATCCTTTGCATTAAAGATTACCCTTAACTTGAACTAGAGAGGAAAGGAGAAGCCTCTATCCGCCATTTTCACCAAGGACTAAGCTAATAAAGGGGAGGAACACGAGGTGGAACGCCGAGTAACGCCTCGATCGTACGACGACGTCGATCAATTCCACTGCTAATAACTGGCTTCTCTGGCGTTAATGATGTCTCGATGAACGTGTGGTGAAACAAAAGCCCGCCTAACCTCCAGCCTTTCCTTATTCAACAACGAAAAAGAGCAATTCGACGAGGATTATAAATCGTACGCAGCTGCTTCGGCGCGTCAGATTCGAAATCGATCGTTTCGGCAATTAATGCTCGTAGCAACCTACGTGATAGATATTCGTGTTGAGAATCGTGGATCCTAATCGCCGAAATAACAATATAGAGACACTTTCTTAATTTGTAGAAATAATAATAAAATAGTTTACTCTTCGTTCGATAGGTGATTTACAAGATGCGCGTGGATACGCTTTTTCAGCACTATTGCGCGGCTGATCCGGTGTAGCGCACAAGATGACATATATTTCGATAATTAATACGATCGCGGATGACAAGCAGAGAATTAGAGAAGATATTGATTTCGACTAAACAGCGTTGAAAGGAAGTCGCGCTGTTCGATATAATCCGGGCTAGTCCGACGTCTCGCGCTCCACTTTCGCTTCAATTCGCTCGATCTATCGGCGAAATTTTATTTGACCGACCGACGTTCGTTAAGGAGAACGCACCGAGAGAGATTGAAATTCGAATGGAGCGGTGCGCGTGCAATCTGATTCTGTAGAATTGGGAAACGTTTAATCGCGACTTGAACGAAATTGAAGTGGAACGAAGGCGCAACTGCCACGGAAACTTCGTACAGACGGTAAATGGTATTTTAGTTATCCGGGTGATTTATTCGAATTACCTCGCGCGATATTTACCAAAGAAAGAATTCCACGTTGGATCATTTTCCTGCTTGCTCGGTGTCATAATTGTACACGATTTACGGCCAAGCAGAAATCGCGAGTCGAAGAGCTCGCGAGATCCGTCAGTGGGAAATGCAGCGAACGCGATACGCGAGAATCAGCGACAGACACGTTCAGCTCCTTTTCGTTGACGTACGAAGGTTACCGGGAGTCCTTGTCGCTGTGGAATTCGAAGGGCCAGGTCGACCTTGGGATTCTACTTGGTATCGGCGGCCGGTCCTTTCCAGATGGTACACGAGGTCAAGCAAAAAGAACCGCGAACGCTCCTCCAGTCCGGACCTACCACTCTTCGTCTCGCTTTTTCTTTTCTCCGCCACGTTACGCCTCTCCTCGGACACCGGCCCCCTTCCGTTTTTCCATTTGTTTCTGCTACCCGCGAAATCGCGTAATCCTCCCGGTTTCTCCTCCTCTCGTTCGTCTTTCTCCTCGTCCTCGTCTTCCTCGACGGGTTCTTCTTCCTCTCTGTCTACCTCCTCTTCGTTGCACTCTGACTCGCCGTTGCGAAATGGCAGCCTGACATTTAGACCGTTCGGCCTGCCGTGACATCCAACGAGATTTTATTGTGCAAGCTGGAGTATCGTTGCCTTTAATCGAAATGAATTTCAAACCGAAGGCGGTACGTTAAATTTGGCGAATCCGGTATCAGCGTCATTTGTATTTATAGAGGCGAGATTTCTTGAAAGCTGCGATTAAAGAGTAAAGTTCCTCGCGATCAATGGATTTTCTATCTCGGTCACTGGCTTCTAGATCGGCCCTTGACTTTCTCGTTACGAGATACCGTTACGGAGGAACATTTACAAACGAACAACTAAATTTTCATTTAATTCGATGTTTCCCACAATTGTCCGAAGAAAATCCCAGTATAGAGAAGAAAATGCAGGACCAGTTTCACCTTCTCTGCTGCAGATATTTGTAACCGCTTTTCCTGATGTACTCTTAATCCTGTTTCAGTTACCAGTGGGCGGGGGTGGTGCTGTGCTGGTGCTCAGCGAGCTTGAAAGCATGGCAGCCAGGCAACAGCGGGAAATTGCCCAGCAAAGGCGCCTCCTGGAGCAGAGAGAGGCCCGTCTAGCCGTGCTTCGAGGCGCACAGGTGAGAGAGAACCACTTCTTCCAACCTAAATACGGAAATCGTTCTGGAAATTGCTCGACAAAGCTCCAGTAATGTTCCCTCGGTCTTGGCCGGCTCCCGATGCGTTCACCTTCCGCTCGTCGATGAGCCCGGCTTCCGGTTGCGACTCAACCTCACCGCTCAGACACGCCGCCGTCTTTTCGTTTTCACCTTTGTATCCTCCCATTTTCAACATTCTTCTACGCGCGATTCAATTCAAATACAAAATTCGTCAAAGACAAAACGGATGGCAGACGATAGCCTGGAAGATCCGTAAAACTTTATCGACTAGAATCGCGATGGATTCGTCTTTAGCGCCTCGACTACGGTTCGTTCGGAAGACAAAGCGTCCTCGAGACAAAAAGAGAAAAGCAAAGAGGATCGTTCTGTCATTTCGAAAGTTTATGACGTTTTCAATATCGAAAGCTTCCGCGAAGATACAAAAATATCGAAGGAACGTGGCGAAACAAGATCTCGATTCTATGAAAATACATTACCTCTGAGTTTTGCTAAAATTTCGCTACGAACTTTTCGAGAGACCTGTTTACTTACAAATATTTATAAAATGACAAGATAAATACGTTCTTTAGATATAGAGAATAGAGTGGTAATTTGCTCGGTTATGTCCGACGTTAGCCAATTACCTTAAAGGCAGTCGCGGAAGTACTGCCGAGTCGGATCCAAAGTAACTAACTAAAGGAACACCGTGTTCAACGTCACTGTTCTTCCCGTTCGACAGGATTCGATGTTTAGCTGTTTACAGCTGGCGAACGACGATAAAACGGATCGTAAAGAACCTTCGTTTCCCGTGATATAAAATCTTCGAACGATCCTGCGACTTTCATCGGCTGCTGCTAGTGCCCGCTGGTCTCGCGACGACCAGGGACTCTGTTTCCGTGGGGCAGCGAAGCATCCGCGTCATGAATAATTCAAAGTAATAATAGGCTGGCAAACAATTTATGCCTATTATCGACGAAATAACTGTCCATTCTGTTCGGCCTCGTCATCTCGAAGACGATCCAGCCGTCTCCAGCTCGTTGCCCACCAGCGTCGAGCGGTTTCCTCGCGATTCCGCGCGATTCATGCGCCACTAGCCACCGGAAGATCTATCACGCGCACCGTAATAAAGCATAATCGCCGCGCGAAACACCAGGGAGCTTCGTAATTCTCGATTAGGAGGTAAACGCGTTTTGTCCTCGGCCGACCACCTCTCACGGCTATTGTAACCGCTCTTGCATGGAAGCTGGCTGCGATGCTGCGCGCTTTACGACGCTCAGGTGGATTTCGTGGATGAGAAACGCGGTGGCGTTACGATTGAACTTAATGTTTATTAAAGCTAATGTGACGGTAATAAAGACACGGCAGACTACGCGTGCGTCGTAGCCGGAAGAAATTCAGGACGCTGCGTTTCGAATATTTTTGGACACCGGATTGGTACGAGCAACGGGGCTCTGGTATAGTACAGCTACTCTTTAGGGATTTTAGAGGTCGCCAAAGCCGAAAATGCGGGCCATTTTTTCACGGAAATAAGGCGGAAAAAATTTCGCTCAACCTGTTGATACGCGACGTCCTCGTGGGTTTTGACGATACCTTTTTTGAAATTTGATACTCTTAAATTACCGTATGGCCTACTCTGCATGCGTTTGAATCGCGAGTAATGCACTAGGTTTGGGTTAGTTTTTATATTCCGGTCTTACGCGGGTTTCTATGGCGGGATTTTCAAAACCGGTTCATTTCTGTGAGAAACGGAGCTCGCCTTAGACTTCAGCGACCTGAAACACCGCGGAAAAGACGCGTTCGGATCAACAATTTCGCAGTCCGGATACTATACTTTATCCCGAGTAACTGACGTGGTGACATCATCTGTTATATCACCAGTGACGCATGAGACGACGCGCGTGCAATTTGTGCGTGCAGAAGATGTCTGCTGCGACAGAACGCGTCATCGGAAGTCACGGCACCTCCGCACACCATGACAGGGATTTTCATACCGTTGCTGGATTTCTCGCTGACGTCGTCAGGGATTATGCCAGCATATCTTTCGCGATGGCCACCGTATTTTTCCTTTCCTTCCATCTAGCTGATTCAGGGTATCGTAACGGTTCGTACGCGTCACGAGACTCGCAGTAGCTCGGAGGGAATAATTTCTGGGGCTGAAAAATACCGAAGAACACCTGCTCTGGTCGAGTAAATAATTAGCGGGTTTCTATCGTTCGAACGGCGCAATAGCGAGCAAAGGGCAACCGGCAATTACGTTCGTCCAGCATTGTCAGTCTCGTCGAAAACGCCTAGCTAAAGAGCCGGTTGTCCTCGCGCGAGATTCGATGGTAATTCGCGTCGAAGAAATCCGAAGGCCAGGTGTTCCTCCGGGAACGCCAGCGATTCGTCGTTGATGAATTCGCGATCGTGCGAGCGTGTTCCGCGTGACGCGCGTGGATCGAAGTCGTCGGACTCGGTTGATTCGAGAACGAAGGAGACAAGACGCGGTAAAAGTTAGTGGATGTGGCTACCGTTAGTCCGGCATTGATAGCCGATGACCTTGACCCTGTGTACGAAGAATTGAAGTGGAGAAACGCGAGAGATCGATAGAGCTCGGCGATTATGTCACAAAATGACGCGTCATTAAACGAAGAGTTACTCGGTTTCTGTACTACGATTCCTCGATTCGTTTTCATCGCAACACAATTGCGAATCACGCTGTGCAGAATAAACTGCGTTCCCCTTTTGTCTTTATTATTCGTCGGGAACTATCGATAGTTTACAACTACAACGGACACGCGATAATTTTAAATACAATGGAACAAGGTTTGTCAACGTCGGTCGATGGAACAATGGCGCGAAATAGCGGTATCGACGAGGCCGCTATAAGGATAGAGGCGTTCAAATCACCGATTGAACTCGATCCGCTTAGCGCGCGATTTTAATCAAGCCGCGTCCTCTCCACACGCTCGCACCCCCTCGCGAGTTGGTTAAGCGCGTAGCACGCTGAATTCTTCGTCGAGGGCGACGGTTCCTTGTCCCGTGTGCTTAGCACTCGACGGCCGTGTAACGAGCTCCTTCTTCTACGATATTAACGAGATTAAGAGCCTCGGCTGCGCTCCGCATCCACTTCGTGTCGTTAGTTGGCGTCGGTCTAATCTTCCAACCGTTACTCTCAACAACGAGCCCTGACACTTTGTTAGATCGCGTGCGAAAGTCGTGAAAAATATCCGAGCTGGAGAGAAGGCTAGCAGGATGGCACAGGAGCAAGAGGATTATTCCGCTCGTTCCGCTTATTAAAGTATACAATTACGATTAACGATATTCAGAGGAAAATCTACGCTTTTACGAACGCAACTGAAAGTAGAATTTATTAAGCAGAGATCCGTTTCATTTGGGTACCAAATATTTGATATTACGTATTTCAATTACCGTACTTTGAACGTTCTATATGCAGCGAGTTTCGTAAGATGACTCGCTTCAGCAATGGCCTGGAGACACAAAAGTAACGAAAAGAATCCGTACGTACGTCTGTCCTATCTGGTCTTCTTTCCAAGTTATGGCCGCTGCTGTGTTATCATAATCCGCGGCAGCTTATCTTCGTAGAAAGTGCTCGAAGTGACCGCCCTCGGTTTGTATGCAAACTTTCAGTCGTCGCGTCAAAGAATCGCGCAATCTCTCTAAAATTCCAGGTGGATGTCGAATAATACAGACCGAGCGTAACCATCTCGAGCACGTTCTACGAGGCTAAGCTGTCGCGGATTATAGTAACGCAAAAGTGGCTATAACTCTGAAATACGGTCAAACAGGACACCCGTTCGTACCAACTCTTTTCATCGCTTTCGTATCCTCTGTCCACTCCTGATGCGTGTCCCACGCGTTATGAAACATCCTGCATTTTCGAGTACTACGCGCGTTCTGTCCATTTTTGTTAAATCTTCCATAAGCAGTTGAAAGTCCGCGGTCCAGCGACGACCGATCGAGCCAGCGTCTCTTTCGACTCTGCGCAGTACCAAAGAAGCATCGCGAAAGTTCGCAGCTCTTTCAACGATCTCTTGTCTCCTATTTCTCCCGTTTCCACCCTCTAATACGAAGAGCTCGTCAGTCATCCCGATAAAATCGAGCCGAAAAATCCCACGATACACATGGAGCTTCGTGTCACTTGCAACGCGCCAGCTTCACGAGCGATTCGAAGTAATACCGAGAAGACGGCGACAGGACTCAGCCAGGATTTTCTAGGACTTGAAAGCCTTAATCCTCGGCGTCGTGGCTCTATTCCTGGGACGAGACGAGACGAGCTCGATACCTAAGATAGTCTGGGTCGCGGATCCCTCCATCCGGTATCGCTGTAACATTGACGAGCGAGCTGCTCTTGCTCGTAAGCTCGGAGACTTTTTAACGGTCGACAATACGCGCCATAGAAGGTTCTGCTACTAGGAAGTATCCAGGCGAATCTTACTTTCTGCGCGGAAAGGTTGACGGTAATTTTAGTGGACGGATTCTCTGGGGGATTACCTGACTCTGGTCCGACCGCGTCTGCTAAATTCCACGTGGATTTTAGAGGCGATTTCCTGAGAAGACTCGGTGTCCGTTCTCTCTGGACGATCGTAACGTAGAGAGGGAGGGTGATCGTTCCATCGGTGGAGGGTCTGAATTCGTCGCTGGTTAAGCCCATCGGAGGCAGCTCGTTTCGGCGGATTTGGTCGTTTCGCGAGCGGTATTAATAAAAAAGGTTAGGTAAACGAGAGAGCAGCTGGCAGCGAAGCGTAATGTCGTAGAGAAGACAACAGGATTCCCTCTGTTATTCGGTAGCCGCATGAAATATTCTACGATCTCTGTGTCCGTCTCTGCCCCATTCGTTAGTCAGTATTCACTTTGGATCCGCCCTGGTATTCCGCTGCATTCAGCTGCGTATTCAACGAACGGTGTTTACTGTTTCAGGAGCCAGCACAGCAGGACAAACTCGCCAGATTGAGGCACAGGCTGGACCAACAACAAAGCAAGCTGAATCGGCTGCGATTGCTCAGATCGCAGACCGACCAGTCACGTGCCAACAACGCCACGTTGAGTGAGTTTATTAACAAGTCTCTTTCTACCTTTTACTCCGTACTTTTGTTTTGGACGTTGTATGTTAACACATAGGAACTCCCTGATGGAGCCACTACTATCCTCCATTCGCGCCGTGTATTCGTTAGAAGCTATTCGCTAATCCCTATAAAAGATCCCTATAAAGCAGAGAATCCCCGTAAAATGTCCGATGATAAACTCGTTTAATCCAATTCGCCGGGATTATCGACGTTCAGAGCGGCAGCGGCATATTGCGTTGGAGAGTGAAAGTTGGGTCCGGACGCAACGAATCGTGGCCGAGGAAATGGCCCGCGGAGAGGAAAAAAGAAGAACTTCTCCGGCCATTTTGGTACCCAGGATATCGTTCGAGTCCGACACGATCTCGAGCGAAAAAGGAACGAGCTTCGTTATCGTTTCGTTCGTGTTGGCGAGAGACGAACGCAGAAGGAAGGCGAATTCCTGTAATTTCCAAAGGGATCGAACGTCTCGTAAAAGGATATCGAACGAGCCAGCACGGAGGAATATCGGAGTCAATAAAGATTTCGCGGACAAAATGGTCCCCATTCGAGGCAAATGGCTTCTCTCGGCCGTCTCACTCCCATTTTCGGACTCGGATGATACATACGCCGTATTTACAGCCACGATCTACCACCGCCCCGTTTTGGTCTTTCCGTGGAAAGCAAGGCTGCAGGATTCGCGACGAGATCTTGGCCAAGGATCGTGCAACATCCTTTCCATCGTCGAAGGCTAAAAACGATTCGTGAGATAGAACCCCGAAAGTGACAACACCGTCGATCCTAGACTCTTCTTCGATACAAAGATCTCTCGAGCTGGATGGTACGAACAATCGTCGCGTTTGATTGAAAATCGCTTGCATGTCTTAAGTTTCCCAAGACTCGGGCTCGAACGACGAAAGTTCTGTACCGAGATAATTCGGTATTCACGCGCCTGTTCCTCGTTAAGCAAGACGCCTCCTATTCTTAAACTCGATTCCCTTTCGAATCAGGAATTCCAATTGGTCTCGTTATAAACGACACCTCTTCGGTTCGAGGCTTTCCAAACACCATCTAACTTGGTTGGAGCGAAGTTCGACTTACCAATGAGCGAAGCATCGTGCGATCGTATTCCGAAGAACCTCCACTCGTTACCACCATCCATTTCCAGCAGCCCCTGTCGAGTGGTACGCCGCACGTGATTCGACGTCTGTCTGTTCCCGATTCAACCACTGCTGCATCATCGTCCTCGTTGTCTTATCCGCTACGTTCGCGGATTTTCTCTACTGGAAGTCTATACGTCTTTCTCCAACAAGTTTGCCGCAAATTCTCCTCAAGTCACTTCGCGACTGAAAGGCGGTAGACCGAGATCAGCCCCGGTGAAAAGTGCAATCGGTCGAGAATAAGGTTCGGAACGAGGACAGAACCCGAATGGAACGATCCGATCGCGTTACCAGCGGAAATTCGCGTAATCCACTTCCTATAGAACGTGGAACTTGGTCCTCGTTCGCTGATAGATTCTCGTTTCCGCAGCTCGCAGCTTGTAGAAATGCAAATGCTGGGAATTCATCGTCGGAACATCTTGGATAACCGTTCGAAGCATAAACTGCGTCTTACTTGTGACGAGTTTCGGTCGCGACGTCTGCAACAGCGGTACGGATTCGAAACTTTGTATCATCCTGACCCAATATGGTGCGGCAGCCGCGAACCTTAGTATCTACGCTTTATCCGAATAATAGAGTAGCCGAGAAACGTTTATAGAGCGCGTAGCGTTAACGCCTGGATCGCCTGGTTCTCGCGTGAAAATTCAACGTAAGAAAGACGATAATTTTACGGAACTTTTCGAATCACGTATCGTTGCCTCTTAAATATCGGATAGGCGCAACATTCTCTTCTCGTTGAATTAATTTCAACGTATCGTTCGATGAATCTCTGTAGCAAACAAAAAGAGCCTCGGCTTCGCCATACTCGCAAATGCATTGCATTCTAGATGCAAAACAGACGGTTATACGACGCTCGGAATCAAAGAGGGTCTCTTTTAAATATACCCTCGACGCGAAAGCCTCGCGAAGATTCAGCCAGAACGAAATAGACGCGACCGTAATCCTCGTAATCCCGGCGTTCTACGCGCGATGCGGTTTATTTTAAAAATCCTGCGAATTAAACGGTCGACTCCATAGTAGCTGACGGGGCGGGCTTTAATTAAAGAGGGCTTTCCGGCCTCTCTCGTACGTTTCGCGGACGGAATTAGGGTGGCTCGAGTGAATTTGTCCCGGCAAAAGTCACGACCGCTCTTCTTCGCGTCGGATGAATCATTCTCAAATACGTATCGTTGGCCTCGCGATCGTTTATTTCGCGTCTGTACGCTGTATTTACGTTGAAACGTCTGCCGAACAGTTCCGAGGTTCGTCCCGGGATTTCATTTCCCGGCTATCGATGTCGATGCTACCGGGGAAGATCCAATTCTCGGAGTTACAGCAGGTGAATCGCTTCGTAGGTCGAGAAAACGAAGGGACACGAAGATCCACGGACCGATTCCAACTATGTCTGATATGACAGAAGCTCCACGACGTCGACGGGTTTACTTCGTTTCAAGATAAACCTTTTTCAGCCGCGCTGTCTGCCCCGACAAAGAGTCTGTTCCTTCCGACGAGACGATTCTTTTGGTCGCTGCGTAGGTAAGGGACGTTTGACGAGCCCTGAAATTGGGTTTGCCGATATTTCAGCCGTAGCAGGGTGGAGCGACTCTCATTTTGTCTTTTCACGGTGACAAACGTCGTCAGGGAGAATCGAATATCGCTTTGTTTTTTATCGAAGGCGATATTTACTACTGGAATCGGAGTTCCTCTCATTTTTTCTTTACGTCGAGAGAACTTCTTCGATGTAGATACAGCCGAAGCGGTGATCTTTTTTCTTTTAAGGGAGCGCAGATTTCAAACGCATCGAATACCACTTACAGGATGTACCGCGTGGCATGGCCGACCGACTAGGAGGCGATCCCACGCGCAAAAATAAGTGGAAAACGTGGAATAACATTTTTTTGTCCGAGGCTCCGTTTTCGAGAAAATCGAGTTCGAGGATTTGTCAAGAATATTCGAATTTAGCTAATTATCGACTAGATATGGACAAATAATCGGTAAAAGGTTATTGCAGATGCGAAAATAGGTGAAAATTGTGGAATAAAATCTTCCCGCTTAGGTCTTCGTTTTTTAAGAAAATAAAGCTCGGACATATTTAATTGAGAATTCACTTGCGGACTATTACTATACTCATACCTAGCCGATAATTAGCCAAATTCAAGTATGCTCTATAAATGTTCAAAGTTGATTCTCTCCGAAGCCAAGCACGGAGCAACAAAATTTTACTCCGCGTTCTCGACTTATTCTTGCACGTGGAATCACCAGCTGGTCGATCGACCGCGTTATCTGGAACACCGCGTATATCTCCGCGCGAGAGTTCGATTTCGAGATTGAAGAATAGTCGTTGGACCGAGCAGCAGGAGTACACTGTTTAGATAATCAGCTAAGATAACCGTGTCGCATCGAAAACCGGAACCATCTATCCTCTTCTCGCGAAACAGCGAAAAGTTTGGAGTTCGCGCCGCGGGAATTTCACCGGGAATAAATCTCCCACGGAGTTTCCGTCGTAGTGAAATCCGGTCCGCTAGCTGACAGACGTGGCGGCGTAATCGGGCAGGCTCGTATTTTCCGTCTAATAGTTTCCACTTCTCCGCGTAATGGCCTAACTTTTTGACAGACCATGAATTCTAATTTCGACCGTCTCTATCGGGAAACGTCGCCTCCCCCCGCCTGTCTCAGCCTGAAAAGACGCGCTTATCTCCTACTCATCTTCGTCGAAGAGGAAACGTAGCTATCTCGAAGATTGTTAACAAGGTAACTCGTCGACCGGAGTAATAGGAGGCAGACTAACTGGCTGGATCGAGGATGCAGAACGGTTAAATCGATATTGAATCGGATAATGGAAGCCCTAGAGGCTTCTGAAAAACGGAGATTGTCCCATGATCCGTTTCTCCAGACTCGCCACGGTTAACATTCTGAATGTCGATAATGGCGCGGCTCATGCTAATGGCTTAATCTCGAAAGCAAAGAAGATTATTCCAAGTCGTTCGTCGTAACGCGTGAAACGCGAACGGAGTTGTTATTCCGAGAGATTAGATACACGGCGTAACGTGGATTAATGCGTCCGTGGTACAAGGAATTAATGCGTTCGCGGAACCGCAGTTTAGAAGGTAAAAGACCTACCCCGGTGATTACGAGTTACGCTCGGTTTTTCTTCGAAATACGCTTGGAAATACGAAATTGCGGCGTGGAATCTCGAGATCGTAAAACTGAAATTCGACCGCGAAATCCGAAACGAATAAAGCGAATCTTTCTGGCCATTTCGACGAGTGGAAATTCATCAAAGCGTAGGTTTCGCAGCAATGACAGGTTCGCCACGTTTCACGCGTAAAAGTCGTGCCAGCCTTCTATGAATTTCAAACGATCCCGTTTCCCGTCGACGGAGCATGCACAGCGTTCTTTTCCACATCGCGAACCTTCCTTTCGCCAGATACATCGGAAATGGATTATTTCGAACAGATCACCGGAAAAGTCTTGTCGATAGTTCAGGATCTCGTGGGTGAAAGGTTAGCAGAGAGAATTAAAGACACGGGGTGCGACGTAGGTGGATCGATCCTCGTGATAACGAACGGTAATTTCGTACGTCGTCCACGGTCTAATTTTACCATATCTCGAGGCGTTTCTTCTTCCACGCGGATATTTCCCGAGATTTTTGCTCGACGAAACGGAGGAAATCGAGGGAGACGATAACAGAGGGCGTGGAATAACTTCGTCCGACTTTTCCTCATTTGTGTATATAATGTATTTTAATCCCTGCCGGACGATAAAAGCGAGGAAACGTAATATAATTTTTCTCTTATCTATGGTCGATGGTTGAAAAGAGAGTGAGATACAATTAAAAAGCGCGTTATTCGGAAAGTAAAGCAGAGACACGGGGAAAAAATGCGAAAGTAGAAACAACTCTAAAATATCAGGAATGCGAACGTCCCTGTTCGATTAGGATAAGAAGCGTAAATTAATTTTCCTCGAATGGCCACGAGTACGCTTAGGTTGAATAGACTTAAGCCGATTTCCATGCTTCTAAAACGGCGAACTTTGATACACTTCGGCACAGTTTTAAAGACCGCTGCGCTTCTTGGCAGAGAATTTGGGAACTGTCTAAGACTCCGAACCTCGTGATAGGTAGATCCTGATTAAATTTCGCCCTCGGGATATCTCGATTTAATTTCATCGTTTTGCGATAAAACTTCAGTGAAATTTTCTACGCGAAAAATCGCTTGATTTCCTTTGATTTAATAAAAATCGCGCACCGATCCTTTCACGTATTCGACACTTTTTTCCTCTCCAGTTCCACCATTATCTCTGATGCCGAACAGACGGAATCCAATCGTACAACTTTGGTCGATCGATTCGAAGGTAAAGTTGCCTGTCGGGGAATCACGAGATCAGGGATGGAAACGGTTGCTGAAAATAGCAGAACTTTTTTTTCCACGATGCACGGCGACGAAGTCTTTCGTCATCCCTCTCGCCGTTTCTTGTACTCGCTAGCTCGATACTTTGCATTTACTAGGTTCCTCGTATTCTTCGTATTCCTCGGCAACTCGTTCCGCGAGAGTAGACCGGCGAAAGGGAAAAACTCTCAAGTATCGACTCGAGCTGCCTTAAATTATTAATCGAGAACGGAAGCTGCAGAAAGGAGAATTCGCAGGCCTTGATCCAATTGAGAACCAACACGGATACCAATTCTTGCGCGAGTGCCGAGAATATCATCGTTCGTACCTATGTACGACGAAACAGGAATCACAGTTAAATGGACGACACTCTGTCAAAGCATAAATTGCAATACAAATCGAAGTCTTCTAGCAAATTCCTTCTACGCAAACCTGTTAGATCGTCCCAAAAATTCTTTTAGTTTTATCGCCAGACACGATATTTCATGTCCTATACGATATTATTAACACTAAACCTACCAAAGCGGTCAAATTGATCGCTTTCAAATTTCTACACAAATTTTACCATATTTAAACGTTATCAGATCGCTTCCTAATCTATGAAAATCTTTTCTAAGAAAAGTTTATAGTCTGTCCGCTATCATCTATGCCATTTTTCCAAAATTGCCGTGGAACATTGTATTATTATTGTTCAGGATTTTCATCTCATTCGCTGAATCAAAGTTCTTAGTGCGCAAACAATTTTTTAATGGAAGCAACGAATAGCTATTTCTCAGCAATTTTCGACGTCGTGAGATTTTCGAAAAGACGGAAGAGGGTTATATATGAAAATGGATCGTATATAATTCAGTAATGTTATACTGAAGATGAAATATTATACGCTAACAATGTCCAGCAACGAAACGAAAAGAATTTTTGCTACAACCCACCATACAACTATCCTGTGCGGATAAGTTTTTAAATTGACCGGCAAAATATTAGAGAATCGGGCAACTGTTTTAAAACGGTTTCGTGGCTTCAAAAGTGAAGCGACTCGTGCAAGCGTACCGTTTGTTCTCAAATTCGCGGCAGAAGGAAAGAAAGAGAGAGAAAAAGTAATGATGGAAGGAAAAAGGAGAAGAGTTTACGCTCGAACGTTCGTTTAATTAACAACGCGAGCTGCACTGCTTTTAATTGCGCGTCTAACGAGCGAATTCTGTATTTTTAGTTTCACCAAGCGAGATGAAAGTAGGAAGAAAATCTCTCGATCGGCCAGCCAATGCGCATTCCTCGCCAATTAACGATTACGCGCATCCGTTTTACAATCGTCGACTCTCTTATCGCGTCTTCTGATTTGGATTCATAATCAGTGGGTCATCGTGCTTTTCGCTTACCTTGAAAGGATTTCAGCCTGGTGGAGAAAAGCTTGCGAGACGCTCAGAAGGCTGGATGTTGATAACCAGAAGCGGCTCGTGGATTTTACACTTGGCGCGCTGTATGCACGTGCATGGATACAATCGTGAACAGTCGCAAATTGTTAAATCGGCTCGACGATCTTTTTTAGGCTGAGAACATGTCTGGTGTTGCGGCGGTTTTCCTCCTCTTGGCTGTCCGAACGATAGTCAAATGAGGAATAGCACTTGCCCTTTTGATTTGAATCTATTCTTCGACAGATCTTTTCTAGTAGAAAATGTTTGTCTCCGCAAAGAATCCGCGGAATTCACTTTTAACGGTCGATGTACGCGTATTAAATTAGGATTCGAATTGAAACAACACGGTGAACAGGAGTACTCGACTGCATGCCGACGACTGAACTCTTAATCCGCTTTCTTCTGTTTTTGTCATCTTTCGATATCCCCACTATGCACATATTCGTAACCGTCCGCGATCGTAGTCACGTGCACCTTCTTCCGAGCATTCGACGGAAGGACCAAACGCATATCGATGGGCCAGTCGGCATTTTTCGCTTTATCGCGACACTGTATGTGTTTCTTTGGTCTTTCATAAACAGTCTTCCAGCGATGCTGTACTATGTATCGAAGAAAACATTGGGAAGAGAATTGTTCTTTGCGGCCTAGTGCCGCTACAATACTATCAAACATTCGCAGCATGCACACAGAACGCGCGACATTGACTGCAGCAACAGGGAACAGAACATTTTGAACGAAGAAACAGTGTACGACAGGATGAGGAAAGAAGTTAACGGCTATACCGATACAATGGACAGCGAGAGACTTTTGTTTAATCTAGAGGCGATTTTCAAAGCGCGTTCGCGTCTAACGAGCAAAATCCGCGAACATTGAGATCCTGCGGACATTGAGACTTCGTTTATGCATCATGTATAAGAAATCAACTCGCTCTGACAATAAGCCGCGAAGAAATAACAAGACAAAACGAAAATTATAGTATCAACGATTTGCGAAATGTCTTAACGCGCTGCAGCACGGTAGCACGTATTGAGTAGCTACCCTCGCTGGCAACCACATTTTCCAGTCTCCTCCGTCTACATTTCACGAACTGGGTTAACGCAACCGTGACCCTCTTCCGATCGCGAAATCTCGTTTCGACGGAGCACAAATATGATCGAGCGAACATTGTTCGCTTTCCAGCGGAGAACAAATAAGAGAAGCGACGAACGTGATCCCCCATTCCGTTTCCTTCTCATCTATCTTCTGCATAGGGTTGTTCGTCTCCTTTGCGCGAAATGCGTGAATCGTTTTAGAACGAGTGCTCCGGAAGACCGTGCCTCAAGTGCTTGTATCGCGAGATCTCATCTCTATTTTCTGTAGAAACGGGGCTAATTTCTGGTCCCTTCTCGTTCCACGAAATTGTTAACACGTTGCCGTGAATTCGACCCAAAGGGAATTTCTCGATGATCCGGTTGGTTTAAATTGCCTCTGATAAAAAATACCGATGGCGGTGTTTCTCTTTGAATGTTCCCCGTGCGCTGGTTTGAAACTTTGAGCGTGAGTTTACGTTTCCTATACTCTGGAAAGTTTCGTATAAACTCCACTCGTGCAACACGCTAGCTATTCTAAATGTGATCACTTATATACGTGTAGGCGGTGAGTCCCAACCTTGTTTCACGTATCATTCTTGGAACGCTGTCCGGAGTTCATGAAATAAGTTACAATTTGAAAAAACGGCGGAACGAGTTTCTTTCGAGTGTCAGAGTTTTTAAAAATGCCCGATCGTTACCTTCTTAAACGTCTGTTCGTGTTTCCAGCGTTCCTTTATCCTTCGCGTTTCATTTTGGCTCTCGTGCAATGCTCCGTAGGCTCTCCCGATCGACAAATCTCGTTTCCATGGGAAATAGAGAGGCTGGAAGTAGCTCCGCGATAACAAATTTTGTGAACTTTTCCAAAAATGTATCGCCACGAAGAGCAATAAAAATCATCGACCTATGTACAAATTCTTTGGATTTGGATTTCTCTTTCGCTCGAGAAATTTCCTTCTCATGGAAAATGGAGGCTGGAGGCAGCTGTGCGGTGAAACAAACCTCCAAGAAATACGTTGCCGCGAAGACAATCGAAAACCATCGACCAACGTACGTAAAATTCCTTGGATCGTCGACGAGATCGGATGCAATGCTCGTTCGCGATAGCAAGAAATCATCCTCGTCCTCTCTGCGAGCCGACAGACGAAAAGTTTCGTCGACGAAAGAAAGTAAAACAGTGATTTCCCGCGACGAGAATCGGTAACCATCGGCTTCGCAGCTTTCCAACACTTTGAAACCTCGTTGGCCTGCCCGTCGACAGGGAGAACGCAGCGGAAACTTTTCCAGCGAGCCAAAGGACGCTTTAGAGGCGCGAAGCTTCCACCTGGAGATTTGGTATTCAAGATGGAACGCTAGTCGAAGCTCCCTTGGTCCAAGTTTCGCAACGTCCCGTCAAGTCCTGCGAAGAATAAGAGAACCGATTTCTCAGTCCGATTTTTCGAACGCGTCGCTTTTATCTCGGTTTTACTATCGACGTAAAAAAGGAAAGAGCGTCTCGGGACGCCTTTGACTTCGTCGAAACGCAAAAACGGGATCGCTTATCTTCCCGAGCTCAATTTTGAATCGATGTCTTTCGTGGGATCGCAAAAAAACCCTCTAGGGAGTCTGGTATGTTATGAACTAGCACTTCTTCCTGGTTAAACTTTTCACATAAAGAAGTTCCAACGATACAACTTCGCGTAGGTCTTATCTAATTACGTTTTTCTCTTAAAAACTATTGCTCGATCGTTAATGGGTTAAGGACCAGTCAAATTGATTACGCGTTTATCGAAATTAACTTTTCGCTTATTCGTATATCAATCCTTAGTATGCTTTGGTCGTAATTAATGCCTAAACTACGAGATAGGTTCAAGGACAAAGGAAATTAAGTTTTCCGTGTTCCTTAAAGGAGATATGCAAGCCTGGAAGTCTAAAAAAAATAGAGTCGATCTAACATTTTTTTGCGCTTACAGATACTTGATAACAGATTAAGATTTTCATAGGAAACTTTAAGCTTATTTCTTTTATTACATATAATTACAAAATAGCGGAGTGGTATAACGCTATCTTACTTCATATTCAGCGAAACATCGTTTGCTTGCAGCCAGCAACAGACGTGACTGGAATGTAAAAAGTAAAACATTTTTGTGCGAACTTAAACTTAAAAATAGATTACAATGTAGCGTTCGATGACTTTAAATGTCTTAATCCGCTGAATTTCTACGAACGTTCAAAGTTGATTTTTCTTTTTCTTTTTTTAGCGGAGAATAAAATTTTGTCTCTCACGAGCTCCCACTTTCTTGTTTCTCGAAATTATGGAAAAATCGTACGCTACATGGAAGATAATTTATTTTTCTGTCTAAGTTCTTTTTAAGCGGTATACAAATTTTCTACTTTTTACGCCGGACACGCAGTCAGACAATGTTGCAACCACCCTGCCATTTTGTAATTCTATGTAATACAAGAAATACGAACACAGACTTAAGATATTGCATATTGTTTCCTATAAAAATCTTCATCCTTTACCAAATATTTGTAAGGAAAAAAAGAGAAAGAGATGTTAAATTTGCCCTATTTTTTAGACGATCGACAATCGCTCGCGAACACGTGTCACAGCCAATCAGCGTCTGTCTTGCGTGGAAAAATCCGCAGAAAGACAGATTATTTGGCCACGACGCTTGTTTACGAATAATCGTCTGTCAGTATACGCATTTAGCTTCAGAAGGAATCTTCAAATTTCGTCGCTCGGCTTCGTTACTCGACAGTCAACCGGAGGATCAAAGGCGAAGAGTGGCGGCAGCATTCAGGCGAAGTACTCGAAAGATCGACGACAGGAAAATTGCCAGGGTACTTCGATAAATTTGAATCAGGACACGGCGCTTGGCGTATCGGAGGCACGCGGTGTTCGCGTATCAGAAATCCATTCGGTCGGCGTAGACACGGAAAACACGGTGTATCCGCGGCACGGATGCCGAGAGGCGTATCGAATCTCGAAGCCACGCGACAGCCGGGAACACGATCGAGAGTTCGCCAGCCGGCAGATATAGTCAGAATTCGATAATGGAATTCTAGGTCATCGGACAATAGCGCCACGCGACGATACATCATCCCCTTGCTCTCACCCTCCCCCTATTCCAGAGAGATTATGTAGCTGAAGCTTCGAGCGATTGGTCCACGGTCTCGCGAGTTAATTTTAGACGAACTTCATCCGCGAATACCGCGGCTCGCTGGCGAGTCGTCATTTTAACGAGTCGACCAACGATTCCGGCGATCGAACGAGTTTGGAAAAGAAGCTTGGATTTTTAACGATCGTGAAATACGTCGTCGCGGTCATCATTGCGAACAAATTTTTCCCTATGCACGTTACCGCCGCTCGGCTTTGGTTTTCGAAATATTCACACACAGAGGTCCTCTATGCAACGTATTCTTTCTATTCCTGTATCGTTTTTTCAGCTCGCGGAGACGCTTTATCTTTATGTCTCTATGACTGTAACCGAAAGCGTTTGGTGTCCCGATGTTTTTCACCGATAACGGTTTCGCAAGAGCTGGCGTGGGATCGCGAGTGGGGAAAATTGAGGACGCGTTTTGGAAGATTCGAGGAAGTTTCACAAAACGACAGCTCTGTCTCTGTAACTCTACGGAAGTTTCCAGGGTTTTCTTTGGCTCTATTTCCACTTCGATTCAAACGGTACCCTCGAGAAGCTTCAGCGTACCGGTGGAAAATTTGGACACCAACTGGAGATAAACATCAACTTTTCTCGTTAAAATAACTCAACAACTTTATCAAAGCAAGCTGTACGTCTAACTATTGTGTTCTGATCTGCTAAAGCTCGTCGAATTTTCATGAAGGAAAAATAACGGGATTAAGCGAATAAACCCTTGCATCCAACTTGGAGACACCCCGCGTATAAATAGAATGCTGGCCATTTCGTGGTAGCCTGCGGGACGCGAAATCGTTCGCGAGGGAAAACGAACGAGTCTGACAATAAGAACAAGGGTGGATCTTGCTGCCCGATTTATTGCTTTATTTCGACTATATTCTGCTTCGATGCAACGAACTCTGACAATCAAATCCAGCGTGAAAAGCAATCGAGCCTCAAAGCATCCTCGACCCGTACTCTCGTTTAAAAAACAACGAGTCGATTCTCGAGTACGCTCGATTCAAATTAAAACGACCGTCCGGGATAATGAAAATGAGAGATATTTCGAAAAATCCATCGTTTCCATCCCGATTATTAAAAGCTCATATCGCTGCGCGTGTGAGATGCGACAGCGTCGTTCGACTTACCGACGCGTTCGTGGTAAATTAATCGAGAGAAGTTTCGAAATTTCCCAGAAACTTCACCCGAGCGCTGGAAACGGTCGTTTCCGGTGAAAACTCGGTCGGGAATCCTCGTTCGCTGCTGATAGACGTGGGAAGCCGTGGCGAATTTGCATGAACCCGCCACCTCTCGGCAAAATCGAGGAAGTATAATAGCCGTCGGAAAGCGGTGGCCAATTTTCGATGCTGCGATCGAACTTCCAATTGCCGGAAGGTCCGGTGTACCCGGGCCGTGTTGAGGCGTGATAGCCTATGTGCGTGGAGACCTCGCAAAATCGATAATCACCGCCAACGTGCGGCCACAATGACGACGTATCGTCAAACTCGAAGCAATTAATAGTCTCTTAGCACGGCCAGCACGAGGTTCTGCTTAATTATCAGAAGAATCTGACGATCAACTGTTATCACGGACAGAGATGCCGTTACGGATAAATATTTCTCATTACCGTATGAAAAAATTAATACGATCGAGGAAGTTACACGCCACGTAATTTGAATCGATCAGCGAAAATTCAGCTCACATTCGATCAACATCAAATTGCTTTTCGGAACGTGCCAAATGAAATTTCCGAACAAATGAACGAATGTTCTTAGTAACAATCTTTTGCACATTTGGACACGAAAGCCAGCTTTTAGGGTGTCTTGCCTTCTCTTCCAGTAAATACGATTCAAACGCTTGTGCTGTCTTCCGATCGTCGCAAATTCTTGAATCTTTAAGGTAGAAAAGCAAACCAAGAGAATTGATAATTTTTCTGAAATCCATCGTGGCAGTAGATTCTCAACTGAAGATATTGAATCGTCGACGTACCTCTCAACGAACGACGAAAGTAGCTTTTTTTCGCGTATATAGCGAGCGTCTGTGCTTCCTCTTAGAACGATATGAAAGATGCAAACGAAACTCGAGAGAGATTGATACGTAAACTCCGTCTACTAGCCAGACCGGAGAAATAATCGTTAACCAGCTGGTTCGATGTGTTTCTAACGTCAGGATCGCGGAGAATGTGGAAATTTCTCGCAAAAATCGGCAAACGTTGTCGGAGAGGAACTCGCGCGAGACAGCGGCCAGCGTTTAATTAAATGGCATCCTTCTAATTGGTGCATACAATTAAACGACGAGAATTCATCGATGCGAACGCAGCACGCTGTTGTTGCTGTTGTTGCTGTATCATTTATCGAACGAATATCTCTTCGCGTCGCTGCTAACGACCGTTACATCGTTAATCGTGC
This sequence comes from Bombus confusus, assembly GCA_014737475.1. NCBI lineage: Eukaryota > Metazoa > Arthropoda > Insecta > Hymenoptera > Apidae > Bombus > Bombus confusus. Next base: position 1,459,963 of record JACXIV010000033.1, on the reverse strand, counting down.
AACAGTATCAATTGAACACGTTTTACACAACCTGGTCCAATTAATCAGACCGTTTCGCAGTTCCATTCGCTTATCGTGTAAAAACGAAGAGGCTCTCGATCGTTTCTTTCGTCTCTTCCGTTGGTCGCTGCATTTCGAGAGATTTTCAGCCGTAACTGAATCCGCGAGGAGGCTCGCGGAATACGGGACGTTTGGAGCTTAGAAGCGTACGTAGGAGACCAGGGTCTGAGAATTTTCAGCGCCGAATTAGAGCGCTCGCGTTGCTAAGAGTAAAGTTCGGTGCGAGTCTAAGCATTCTCCGCTTTTCTAAAGCTGATGCGCATCTAGTTACCACGTATTTTGCAATTCCCGAGGCAGCAACGCGACCGAAAACGACAAATTGCTACGTCTCTCTCTCTCTCTCTCTCTCTCTGTAACTACGCTTCGAAGAGAGAATTTTCCACAGCGAGAATTTTGACTCGCCCGCTAACTCTGGCGACATAATTTCCAAATTAGGCATACACGAAGGCGCGGCGCACGGTTCGACTCGGCTCGCAGTAATTTCGAAGAGGGACGAGCTTTCGCCACGGCATGTCTGTGTCGCGGTTCACGAGCGTTGCCGAGAGGCAATAAGCTGAATGCAGAAGAAAAGGAAAAAGAAGGACAAGAGAAAGAAGACGAAGAAGGAAGGGAGAATGGAAATGAAAAGTCTAATAAGGCGTGGCTGAGACCGATCGTACCTCTGTGGAGCAGCGCGACAAAAGGTCCCTTCTCCTACATACTTCGCCTCCATTTTTCCATCCTCATCGTTTCCCGGGCTGTTTTTGCTCGCCGCTTTCCACCCGCGGGAAATGACGGCAAGCCGGTCAAAGGCCTACGAACCAGTTCTCTGGTTTTTGCGAATCCGGGTCTCCTTGAAATTAAACGCGACGTTGCTTTAATACATACGGTGAGAGGTTCGTGAAGACTTCTGGCCAAAGATTTCGGTAGGGAATAAAATTGCGAAATGAGAGGAATACTTCAATCGCTTGGAAAAGTATCCCTAGTGTGTGACCGAAAAGATCTTAAATGTTAATTCGTGAGTTTACTTTCTTCGGTGTCGATTCCAAAGATCGTCGATCGGTCGCTGGAACTAAAAAGTCGTACGAAGGATTTTGAAGAATTGTTTGAATCTCAGAGGTCCTGAAATATTTGGAACCGCGTTCTCAAAGAAAATACCACCTTCCTGAACGTTTTACTTCTTACCCGCGACTTACGTTCGTTCTTCGTATATGAATTCTCCGGGGGTTTTCTAATTAAGCGGAGCTACGGCTGCCAGCGAACCAGGAAAGCTTAAAATTCTCGTCCTTGGTACATCCAACGAAGAAATTCGCAATAAACGTCACCATGCTGCAAGGAAATGAAACACCAGAGACAAATAAAAGAATGGAGACCGGTCGAATCATGATCACCGCGCAGTATTCCACGCGAGGCGCTCTTCTTCGCTGGATATATATCGAGGACACGAGACGAAGAATCGTCCTTTCCGCAGGACAACCATTCGGTCGTGCAGCATACGCGTGGTTTGCGAGCTTTCGAGGCAATTCTTCTACGGTGGTATCGAAACGAGACAGTCGAACGCGGACGACTGGTTCCAACGCGATGTATTCCAGCGAATCGAGCTGGAAAACGCGAGACAGCCACGTTGCAATTCGAAAGAACGATCGTTCGGAAAATCGAAGGGGTGGTGGGATGCTCGGATCTGGTCGATTTGCTGGAGAAAGAAATTCCTGGACAGTCGAAATACTTTTGACGAATTTAGCAATCGAAGAGAATCGAATAATTTCTTTTTAAGATTATATATTTTCTGTTGTTTATTTGTTCGTTTGTTTGCTCCTTTATTTATTTATTCATCGACGAGAAAACCCTTTAGAAAGGTGAAAATTACACATCTATGAAATACAAAATTGTATAACGATATAAAATAACGGAGAGAGATGGGAACAAACGAAAGTCATGGCGAATTACGAGCTCGTAAATGTTTAAATAAGTGGGGCAATTGATAAAAGAGATGAAAGGATGCATGAACGTTTCATGAATAATTTGCTGAAAATCAAATTGTGGAGTAAGTAGATTGTTGAAAATGAATTCTAATTGGATTAAATTTCGTTTATTCTTACGAGAGAAAGGCGCGGTTGTAGAAATCATTCTTGAAAGGATCGTAGGTGTAAGTTACAGTACACGTGTAACGTTGCGAAACGCTAATAGAATTTTCCAGAACGAGTCTTCAAGAGATATCTTTTTTAATACCATCGAGCTTGCATTGAACTTAATCGATCAAAAGAAGATAAAATCAAAAAGAAAGTCGTCGGTTAGGCCATTCAAATCCTACGAGATTTTCCGCGAACCTTTCAGGGCAAAAGCGTACATAACCCTTATTAAGCGTATACCCTTCGTGTTTCCTTTTCAAACTCGATAACGGAGGCTTCGAGTTCTCCTGTAACTCGGAAAACCCTCATCCATCGGCGGTAATTCGATGTACAAACTCGCGCGAGGCAAGGGCCGCGCGACGAGAAAGCGACCTCGACTGGCGAATAACGTTGGAAAGTTGGAAAAAGTGTCAATTAAAGGAATGATTTACGAGAGACGCGGCAAGGATTCGCGTTACGAGTCGATCTGCTACGACCGGGCAATTAGTCGTTGAATTGTTTCGCCGTTCTCGTTCCGAGAACCAATCAGTAGTCATCGAATTGGAAAAACGAGAACGGAAGAAGCTGGGGCGGTCGTCATTTTCGCGGTCAGCGAGGAAAGTGTTCGTTTCTTTATCCACGGATGCGAATTCCTCTGCTTGCAAGATACACGACTTTCTCGTCGTGAGAGAAAGGAGAAGATTATTTGTTGTTTCAGCTCGGATACGTTTCTTGTTTTCGATAACTTGCACTTTAAAGTGCGGCGAGCGACGGAGAGAAGAAGATAACGTCGTTAGACGGAGATTAAAGCTGCGAAGAAAGGTGTCGCGAACGAATCAGGGAACGGATCAAAGGAGCGAGGAAATAATTAAACGAAAGTTTCATCCTCGCGAACTATTGCTTTGTCGGGTCAAACGACCGACTCGTTTCACCTCCTCTTACAGACTCCTGCTCTGTCTTTGTAGGGATATCGAATCAGTTTCCGGTTCATACTCGTAGCCGTGCAACTGTAAAGAAGAGACTCGACAAGTTATATATCGACTTGGAACGATACCATTCCATTCTCGAGAAGGATACTCTTTAAGAACGAGTTTCCTCGATGAAAAGAAGAGAAGGATTCCTTTTACGATATAAATTTTCCATCTTGATTTCTCTGTACAGCTTCTTAAACCAAATGAAACACTTCGTAAATAAAATATTCATTTTCCGTTGTAACGTGCTTCTTGGTTTGATGCTCACAGCCTCGGACCTGGACTGCATAAGGGCGCTGTTTAACGAGAAGGAGAAGGAGCTCTCTCTGGCGGTGGCGAAGGTCGAGGAGTTGACGCGACAGCTGGAGGAGCTACGGGGTCGACAGAACGCGGCCGGGACCGGAAACGGAGGTGGAGGTGCCGGAGGCGTCGGTGGCGGAGGCGTTGGCGGCGGCGGTGGTGGACACTTGTCGACGCCGGCCAGCGCCGAGCTGGAAAAACTTAGGAGGGAGCTTATGGTGAGCCCTTTCACACTCTCTAGACGTCTCTCCTGTTCGCAGCTGCACCATTCTGGGTCGTGGCTTCCATTTGCAGTAAATTGTAACCGACCACCCGAGGGCGAGTAGGTCGATATCGTGTGTTCCGCGATTGTGGCCGGAATGACTTTACCGATCCCACAGAATTTTCTTATACGATGGTTTCTTATAGGAATGGTCGAAGTCTTAAATGGTCGGATAGAAATTGAACAACAGTTTTTCCTCTTCTTTTTTACTCTAACGTCTTAAACGAAGCAGGATTCGTGTTACTGATTTTAACGAGAGCCAAGAAATTGAAATGAATCTCCCTTTTGCCCGTCAACAGTATCGTAATAAGATGAACGAGCAGCAAAATCAGATGGTGTCCCAACAACGGTTAGCCCTGGCGCAACGACAAGCGGAAATGGCGTCGATAGATGCGAGGATAGCCCAGCTTCAGGGTCGTCTTCAGCGTAAAAGAGCCTTGAATCAACGACTGAGCCAGCAACTGGGCTCTGGAAACCGCACGAACGCGAACACGGGGTTCACGGAGTCGAAGCTGGACTTCAACGCCGGAGGAAAGTCCAGACCCGCTGGAAACATAGCCGCCATCGAACCATACTCCCATATACCGAACGACAACGATTTTAATCTGAACAAGAACGACCCCAAGTACCAGACACTGCCTTACAACACCAAGTTTACGGTGAACTTCAAGGCGGCCGAGGACGACGTTAATAAGAACAAGATTCAGCACTCGGCCAGCGCGTCCCAGCTGGGTCAGAGAGCGGCGTTTCAACAATTTGGTCATCAAATCGCTCACAGCCAGTCGCAGTCGCATATTCAAGGTTAGTAGTCTGAACAAAATTTTCGAAGAACGATTTAATTCGTAAGCCACAAGCTCGATTAATCGATGATTCGATTGATATTTTGTCAGGTCAATCGCAACTGCTAGGCACGAATCAACAGCAGCACAACCAGAACCTAGCCAATCAGCCCGTGAACATGCAACAGACCTGCAACAACAATAACAATAATAACAACAATACCAACAACACGAACAACAATTTGATCAGTTCGTCCCACAACTTCAGTCCGGAGAGTCTGTCGCAGAATCTTCGGATCCATCAGCAACAACAACAGCCGCAAACGCAACAGCAACAGCATGGCAACGTTCAACAGAAGCAACATAACGTTGGTTCGTCGGCGTCGAACCTTGGCACCACGGTGTCCCTTACCCAAACTCAGAACCATAGGAACCTTCAAACGCATCAGAAACCGGTATCCAGCGTGGCGCCGAGTTTCTCCGTCAAGTCCCAGATCTATCAGACTTCCTCCACGAAAATTCACCCTGTAATGCCTCAAACGTTGAGTCTGATAGGCCGTGGACATAATAACGCGCAAAATTTTGTCAGCCTAAACGCTCAAAATGCCAATCAACAGCAATCAAATCAATCTATCCCCAGCAGTCAAACGCCAAATCAGGATCAGACTTACTCGTCGAGGCACAATTATCCTGTGATTCAGCACTCGACTCAAGCAAACACTCACGTGTCTTCGTCGTCGGTCTATCAGACTCAGAACTCTCCTAATCCTCCTTCGACCATTCACTCGTCATCCAGCGGGACCAGCTTCGGCAATTCGGTTCAAAGGTACAATCAAACTCAACCGTTGACCAGTCCTACATCCAGCAACGAACAATCCGATAAGATGAAGTTCGAGCAAGGGAAAGGCCAAGAAAAGTTCGAACATGTTCTCCCAGCTAAACACGAACAGCAGAGGTACGAGCCCAATCAGGTGTTTAAGTACGATTCTCATCAGATAAAGTACGAGCAACATTCTAAGTACGATCAGCACGGGAAGTACGACCAGACCAATCAACCAACGAAATTATACGAGCAATCAAACAAGCACGAACAAACTACCAATCAGACGAATAAGTACGATAACGTATCGAAGATCGAGCAAGGGAAATACGAATCTGCGCAGAACAAGCACGAACAAATACATGGAACAAAGTACGATCCCAATCAGAATACTCAGCAGTACGGCAAGCACGATCAGCACGAGGTCAGACCGTCGGTGGTAAAGTACGAACACAATGCAGCATTCAAGCACGAATCCTCGAACAAATACGAAGTCGGTGGGCAACAGTTCAAACAGGACCCGGTCAAATTCGAGAACAATCAGAATAAATTCGAGCAGGGTTCCGTGACGAAGCACGAACACAACGGGAAATTTGACATCCCCGCGAAGGCGGCGGAGAAAACGTTCGAATTCGACAGGTTGAAGAACGAGAACGAGAGGAAGAATATGGGAGAGGACAAGACGAAACCGGCACTACCTCCTAAACCGAGCAAACCGAATCCTCCGCCGCGGCTGACTCATCACGAAAAGGTGGATAACTCGACCGACGGTATTAGCGACTGCAAGAACAATTTGGCAATCAATACAAGGTTTGTGCGTTGTTTCGCTACCGTTTATTAGTTGTATCAATTTCAATTATAGCGAATTTCACAGATTTCATGCCTACTTTTAAATTAAAATTTGAATTTCGCAATGTAGATTGGAATTTTGAGATTGAAATTTCTATTTCTATTCGAATCCATGTCAAGCAACTATTGCCCAAAGGAAACCGGTAGATAGAACAGGGATTTTGGGAACAGCTCGCAAAAACGATTACCGGGTTAATTATAAATGTTAATTAGTCCGTGATCGATTTGGCCGGTGAATCGAAGCCTGTCTCGAATAATAGACACCAAAATAGAACCACTACCGTGCAGCTGAGACAACAGTTTAGTGTACGCGAGCTCTTCGATCCATCGAGGCGGCATCCAAGTTCCTGTTTCCTGACCTAAGTTCCCTCCGCGCGCTTTTCCCCTTTCTTCGAATACGCGTCAGTCGTCGAAACTTTTTTAAAAGATTAGAAGTTTGATAGACCTAGCGTCTTCGACCATTAATTCAAACGCTTGGCTCGGAGCATCAAAGTTAGTTGTACGTATTAAAGCGTCTAATTGTTCCGAAACTTCTTCGAGTCTCTAAATCCGAGGATTAACCACGTCGATCGCAGTGTCCCAATTAATGCACCTTCTTGGACGACCGCAATCCTCCGAGCTACTCTGGCCATCCTAACCGACGTTTCCACTGAATCGTTCACAGAACGGAGAAAGAAGAAGACGTACCACCGATACCTACGTCAGAACCGCCGGAATCTCCAACGGAAACCCAATTCGGCAACCATCAGATCATCAAAGCGAGGCCTCTGACCCTGAAGAAGGCGCCGATCTCCGAACAGCCGAAGCTGCGTTACGCCAAATCGAATGTTCACGTGTCGATAAATCGACGGATTGAAATGCCACCGGCGTTTCTATTCCCGGAGACCGAGATTCCAGCGGACCTGATGCAAACGGAACAGCAGCAACAACAGCAGCAACAGCAACAACAACAACAACAACAACAATCTCAGCAACAGTCACAAATCATCGACACGACGGACAATTGCAAGAAGAGCGGTATCAACGAAGATGTAATTAGCAACGAGAAATTGGAGGAAGCGGATATCATCGACGCGTTGAATGTCATCAATATCGAGGACAAGGCGAAGGCGAAAGAATCCGAGAGACGAACCGAGCTGGAAGTCGATGGGAAGAGCAACGAGGTGATGAGGAGGAAGAAAGGGAATCTCAAGTCTAGCACAGGCAAGGCGAATCTCTCGAGGCGGGTTTCCTTTGATCCTCTGGCGCTTCTGTTGGACGCCAGTCTCGAAGGTGAACTGGAATTGGTAAAAAAGACTGCTAAAGAGGTGGCGAATCCTAGTTCGGCTAACGACGAAGGGATTACCGCGCTTCATAACGCCATTTGCGCTGGTCATCTGGAGATCGTTAAGTTTCTGGTGGAATTTGGCTGCGACGTGAACGCTCAGGACAGCGACGGATGGTAAGAGCCGCTTATTTTGTTTCAAATCTTGGATAATTGTTCGATTAATTTTACCGCAGGACTCCCTTGCACTGTGCCGCGAGTTGCAATAATTTATCTATGGTGAGATTCCTGGTGGAACACGGAGCTTGTATATTTGCCACTACCCTCTCCGATCATGAAACAGCAGCGGAAAAATGCGAAGAGGACGAGGAGGGCTTCGACGGCTGCTCGGAATACTTATACAGTCAGTACTAATTTTAACGACTAGTAGAATGTTTCTTGAATCTTGATGAGCAATTCCAACAAGTTTTATAACTCACTGCAGGTGTCCAAGAGAAGCTCGGAATAATGAACAACGGCCAAGTGTACGCAGTGTTCGATTACGAGGCACAACACAGCGACGAGCTTACACTGAAGAACGGCGATTCCCTAGTTGTACTCCGAAAGGGCGACGACAACGAGAGGGAATGGTGGTGGAGCAAACTTGGACACAAAGAAGGCTACGTACCTCGGAATTTACTTGGCGTAAGTTGTTGAACTGACTATCTACGAAGATGGAAGTCACAAAGATCTGTAATTAAAAACAAGAAAGAGAAAGAGATAGAAATTGGACTTTGAAACGTTTTGAAAATATCCTAGATCCCTCCTTGATAATTGTACCTGTTTTATGACCTATTTCATTCATTCTTCTAGCTGTATCCAAGAGTGCAACCGGCAAAGGTGGACTGAAGCGCGTCTCAGCCGGCGAACTCGTAATATCCGATGATTCATTACCACAGTATTCGATTCGCAGCTTTATCTCGTTAAGTATCATAGTTGCATCGTCGCATTACGGATCGTTATCTTAATTTAATCGCGTCCCATTGTCATCTGAACAAAGAGAGCAGAGCGTTCTATATAGTTTTTTTATGTTTCTTTTTCTCTTTTGTAAAACGAAGCGAAGAGCATTGCTAACAAGCCCGGATCATGGGTGAATCGCGTAACATTAACGAACAGTTAGGATGTAATTAAGAAAACCGGAAGAACGATGAACTGAATCTCGTATACGCGCAAAGTTTAATTGCACTTACTTTTTAGGCTCTTGTTTACTTCCTTTTTGTAAAGGAAAAGATAACCAAGAAGTCAATTTTATTTTGATTATTATAACTGTTAGTCAGTTCCTTCAGCGAAAAAGTACAAAAGAAAATTTCAATCTCATTATATTCAATAAATATTCAATCCGTGATTCCGCTTTTAGCCTGTCAACCGCATAGTTCAGAGATGGAACGTTTTCGTTTTAATATCCATCAGTTAAGCATTGCGTCGCGGTAAAGATCACTCAGAAAGTTTCACAAAGTTCTAAGAATGTCAAATTAGAAATTAATGCAACTTCATTTATCTCTGACACAAGATAAACGCAAATCTTCTTCCTATTACTTAAAAAACAATTTTAATTATCTTGATGTAGCAACAAACGATAATAATTTGCTTTTTAAGCTTAATCGTTTCTATTTTCTATGCTTTCCGAAACTGGTCGAAATAGAGTCACGAAACTTTTTGAATGATCTTTCAACCTTATCAGAGAGGCAACTTTTATTTTACGCATATTATGCGAAACGTTCTACGTGAACGGCGTAGACACATTTAAAAGGCGTTTGATTTGTTTCAACTAAATGTTTTTATTTAGATGAAGTCAGATTATATTGTTGCGCTCATTGTTACGTTTTTATTCGTCTGGTGAAATTTTCCAAATCCGACCGAGGCAAATTCGGATTTCGAAAATGTTCCTAAGAGTGGTGTATAATGTAATCTTGCCAATACGCACTTCTAAATGATCCGTTATAAGAAAGAAAATTTGCGCTTATGAGCACTAAAGAGATCAAAAGGATCTCGATAATGGTACACGACTTTTTTGTCGTTTTGAGTTGTATTCATCAGTGCGAATTTCTAAGTAATCGACTTAACACTTGACTAGATACATGTATAATTGATTATCGCCTAGAAAAAATTCAAACGGCTCGATCAGGAAGATTCTGAGCATCGTTATACTGTCTAAAAGAGTGTACAGGTATGTGAAAAGAAATTTTACACGCTTCTTAGGATGTTTCTGATATTTACACACTCACTCACTCACACACACACACACACACACGTACACACAGTACGCCACATCATACCACCATACACCCGTAAATGAAGTATGTGCCTTTCAGAAGTAATAATGGATATATTATGTAAGAATGCATGATATATTATGACGAATAAATTGTTTTTAATAAAAATCAGTTTAGATGTACGTTTATTGTCATGAAAAAATACAGACGAGAAATTGTACCAATGAAATAAGTATCGTCCTTAAGTATTTTTGACAAAATACACATGAAATACATTAAAATAATGTTAAAACCTTAAAAGAAAGTGTCTATCATAAGTAAATCATAAATAACAAACGACACTAACGGTATACACACCTGAAATAAGTTACCTTCTACTGATAACGTAATATCGCTTTTAAACAACGTTCCTAGTTTGTGTAACATTAATTATAGTTGAAAAGTTTATAAAATGTCAAGTATTTCGAATAATTAATACAAACGTAATATAAAAATATCATTTGATTATCTTAAATACTATTAACATTACTATTTTAATACCGTTCCATATGAATCTCATTATGTGATATTATTATAAAAAGAAATAGTAAAAAAAATATAGTTAATTTAACAACTATCAAGACTCATATAGAGTCTTTACATCACGATTAGAATTAAAATTTATGCATATATTAAAAATATATATGTATATAAAAGTAATAGTATTTGTAATATGGCATACTTCATGTTGACGTAGAGGAAGCATTTAAGTTTCATTGTTTTTTACTTCATTTATCAACTGTAAACAAACTTTTAAATCCTCGTAATCTACAACCATCGCATCGAGCCTGTGAACAATTCCATAAAACGAGGTAATATCTTTTATGATGAAAATACAAAATCCAAAAGTTTTTGTCAGTACCTATCGGTAAATATATCCAATATGGTACTCGTGAAGTTTCCTCTTTTTAGAGCTTGAGAACAAAAGTGTGTCAAATTTTTAAAACATTTATGTGTCAAATTACACAGGCTTTGATTTTCCTCTTCGTATAGTTGCTTTGTAATATTCCATGCTGCATAAACATATTGCATAACTGATACCCAGTGCTGTGATTCTACAAGCCTTTTTCCCTGATCTATAATAGTTTTCTGTACAAATTGGATATAGCGTTAATAACAAATTAAAAGAAATATATATAAGAATGTAAAGAAATCATTGCACACCTGAAAGTTATCTAAATAAATGTGAATGTCAGATAAATCATTCCTATTAGATAGCACAATGCTAATTTGAATATTTTGCTTTAAAGTATTTAATGTGTCGATTAATGGTTGTATATCAGCCATTGGCATCTTTTTTAACAAAACATTTCTTATTTTTTCATTCTCGTGTAATAGACCATCCTCTTGCGTAGAAACCAAATCCATAATCATGTGAACTAACTGATTATGACTAAGACCTCTCAAACCATTTAATAAATTGCCATTAAAATACTTCGGTGAATTATTAACATCCAAACAGACCTGTGCCTTTTTCTTTTTATCTGGTGTTGTAAACTGAGATTCATTGACATCACCAAGAGTAAGCCTTTTTCTAGGTGTACTTCTCAATACCATACTTGATTTTGACGGACTCTTCACCGGTGTGCGATCTTTAGAATTTGAACTATAACAAATTCGATACATTTTTGCTTAATTGACTTGTAACAGAAGTAATTGGGAAAAAAGAAATCTTTACCTAAAAAGGCTGTTTCTTTTACAAGTATCAAGATCAGGGGACCAAACTATAGTTCTACGACGACGTCCTCGTTTTTGGATTACCAGCTCATCGGGGCTAGGTGCAGGGCTCCAAGAGTCAGTGCCATGTCGACTGTTTAAAAAATTATCCATTGCATTAACTTCGGTAGAATTTGCTTCTCCTAAAACACGTAAATTGAAACTAAGAGAAGTAAGCAACAGATAATATGAAAAATGTGAGGAACGCACCAGGTGAAGCGGAATTATTGACAGGAATCACCGCCAAGGCTTGACGAGAGGATCTCCTACGCGTTCCATCTGGTCTCCGCAAGAAATCTCTGGTTGTTGGAGTATTCATTTCTTTCAATATAACAGAGAATTATTCATTCGAAGATATAATTAACTGATGTATGTTTTCCTCGAGAAATAATTACTTAAATGTAGAACACGAAATGTCAACCTTATTTTCGGATAAGAACAGAATATTTAACTATTTCACATGGTTTGTAATGATAATCAGATGAAATTATTATCTACAAATTGATAAAAAATACATGTAAGATCACAAAGAACACAAAATATATAGAAAAAACGATCACGATAATGCGTCAAACAGAGTTGTAACTTGTAACAAACGAGACTGGAAAATGGCGGGAATGAATCTAGTTGGTTTATTCCAATGTAACTTTCCACTGAATTCTATTACACTGTTTGAATAAAATTGACTTTAAAAAAATATACATCTTATTGATTAGGCATGTATGACAATTATTTTTGTAATCTGTGAAAGTTTTTAATTTTATAATCAAATATAATTTTTATATTTATTTTTATATCTTTTTTCGTGAAATAGTCGATTATTTACAAAATAATCTTCAATTTTTTACAAAATTGCCTGTTCGTTGTTTACTATTGTTATACATTTCCGAAACAAATTTATTAAATAATTTTCAATAGAACTAACAATTGACCAATTAGAATCAACATAACAGAACTTGACACTTTGAGGCTAGGTAAGGTTATGTTAAGAAGATAATACTTTAGTAGCATGTGAGTTATGAGAGTAGAACGTTGTCTGGCAAGTTATTAATTTTATATTAGATAATTTTTATATTATACAATTATTAATTTTGAACTTTAAGATAACTTAAAGTACTTTATTTAAAATTTATACGATAATAGATATCGTAGTATTAAATATTTTTCAGTTACAAGTTCTTATAAGAAACAGCAAAGTAAGTATGAAATGAGGTTATTTACAATGAACATTATACAATATTTATACATAGACTTACATACTTTATAAGAATAAAAAGTAATTTAGCATCTTTTCTCTAGCATGGATGAATTATTAAATGATAAACGATTTGCTCATATTGCAAGGGATCCTAAATTTAAAAGGATCCCAAAAGCACAAAGGAAAGTGAAAATAGATAAAAGATTTCAAAGTATGTTTAAGGATAAAAAATTTACGATTCAATATACCATTGACAAACGTGGTAGACCTGTAAATCAGACATCATATGAAAATCTTAGAAAATATTATGATTTATCTAGCAGCGAAGAAGAAAGTAGAGAAAAAGAATTTGAAAAACCTAAACAAGAAAAAAAGAAACCTAAAAAACTTAAAAAGACAAAAAGTAAAAGGAATGAAGTTCTTCATTCAAAGAAAAGCGATTCAGAAGATAATGCAAATAAAAATGCAGATATTGATTTATCAAACAATAATTGTTGTTCAAGTAATGGGGAGTTACTTAGACTTAAATCAAAAAAAGAAAATGATGTAAATTCTGAGAAACAGAGTAACACAGAATTTGACTCTGACTCTGAATCTGAATCAGATATAGATGAAACAACCAATGCAAAAAACTTAGAAATAGATTTGAAAGAAAGTAAAAGGCAATTGGGTATTAAAAGGAAACATGAATCTGAAAAGCTTACAGATAAAATCAAAGAAAAGTTAAAAGATTTAACTGTGAATTATGCCAGAGGTGAAGGAATTTTGATGACAGACAGTTCTTCTGATGAAGAAAGTTCTGAGGCTTCTGGTAACATATATTAAATGATTCTAACTATATATATATATATGTATATAGCATTTAATAACAATTTGTGTTACAATTAGATGAAGAAGATATTGAACATAATTGGGGTGAACTAGACAAAGAGGCTGAAACAACAGATGAAATTACGCATAGATTGGCAGCTTGTAATATGGACTGGGATAGAATACGTGCTGTAGATTTAATGGTTCTATTTAACTCTTTTCTGCCTCCTGGTGGCTTTATCTGCTCAGTTACTGTAAATATAATTAATTAACAGATAAAATAAATATTTTCAACATTTTTATAGTTAAATAATTTCAGATTTATCCGTCAGAATTTGGACTACAGCGGATGAAAGAGGAAGAAATTAAAGGTCCAAAAGAATTAACAGAGATAAATAAGGAAAAGGAAAACGAAAATGGAAGTGATGTACGAATTCATGCTTTTCTTTTTAAAAGTACAAGTGAAATTCTATATAGATTTAGAATATAATTTTCCAGGACGAGGAAGGGTCAGCATATCACATGGAAAAATTAAGACAATATCAACTGAATAGATTAAAATATTATTATGCTGTTGTTGATTTTGATTCTGCTGAAACAGCAAATAAAATTTACACTGAATGCGATGGTACAGAATATGAATCTACAGCAACAAAATTGGATCTTAGATTCATACCAGATGATATGAAATTTGATCAGGTGTGTTACTTAATCTTAATATATGTAAAATGTATTCACTGTATACGATCTTAGATACTTATTTTAAGACACCTAGAGAGGTATGTGATAAACTGCCGGAGCTTACAAAGTATCAACCAAGACTATTCATAACTACAGCTTTGCAACAAGCTAAAGTACAGTTAACCTGGGATGAAACAAACCCTGAAAGAACTGAGATTGCACAAAAACTGAGTTCTGGAAAACTGAATGAAATTAATGAAAACGACTTACAAGCTTATTTAGCAACTGAGTCAAGCGACAATGAGTCAGGTACTACATTTTTTTATCACTCAGGACTTCATACTTCTATTATTTCATTAACATTTTTTTTTTTTTTTTTACAAAAGAAAAAGAGGAACAAAAAGAATCTCAAGAGGATAAAAGCGACTTGGAAGCGGAAAAGAATGCCGATCCTGTTGAGAAGTATAAAGCTTTATTAAAAGAGATAGAAGAGAAAGAAGAAGCCAAACAGAAAAAAGACGTTGAGCTAGAATTTACTTGGGGTTTGGGCGCAAAGGAGAAAGCCGAGAAACTGGTACAAGAAAGATTAAAGAAAGATCAAAACCTCACGCCATTTGAACAATATTTAGAAAAACGGAAAGATAAGAAAAAAGCTAAACGAGAGGAACGGAAGAAACATAAAAATGCAAATAAAGATACATTGGATTCTGAAGGTTCAGAAATGCTTGATTCAGATAATGAAATTGGAAATAATAAATTATCTTATAAAAAGAAAGACAGTATGGAAAATGATAGCCTTGCTTCATCAGATAGCGAAGACAAAGATAAACGTAAAGCTGAATTAGAACTTTTATTAATGGATGAAAATGAAGATGGCAAACAACATTTCAATATGAAGAAGATCGAAGAAAATGCCACAATGACAAAGTCTAAACAAAAACGATTGAGTAAGAAGAAAAATAAACAGGACCAAATAGTAGAAGATAACTTTGAAGTAAATGTACAAGATGCAAGATTCAATGCGTTGTTCACGTCGCATCATTTCAATATCGACCCCGCAGACCCACATTACAGGAAGACTAAAGGTACTGAGGCTCTAATTAAAGAAAAGTTAAAAAGAAGAGCTGATAACGAGTTTAGCGAAGTGAGTAAAAGTTATTTATATTCAGTCTACTTATATGTATTACATGTATTTATTCTTCCGTTTTTTAATATTTTAGGAAATACCTGTTAAAGAATCAAAACTGAACTCTAACATGGAATTGCAATCATTAATTAAATCAGTGAAGAAAAATGCTAAAAATATTTCAAGGCCTATAAAATAATTCCTTTTATATATATCATATGTTTTTAATAAAATATTTGTAAATACATATACAAATTTGTAAATTCAGCTATATTTTATTAATTCAAAGTATATGTGTATTTCTGATAATTTATTTAAACCTTTTATACTTCATATATTAATCTATTTTGCATAAAATATGATGCTGTAAGATATTTAAAAAAGTGAAAGTCAATAAGCCGTGACAGGACAAAACCAAAAACTAAAAAAATATTGGTTGAGTTTCCCTTCTCCTACGGGTCTCCAACCCCACTCCAATGGCACTCGCCTTCGTCTCTCTCCACTGCAGCGACCATAGACTGAATTTTGAAACAGTGTAAAAATATATACTAATAATATCGATAGTGCAGACGAGCCACCACAAGTTGTGAAATTTCTGTAAAATAAGATATAGC
Organism: Bombus confusus; assembly: GCA_014737475.1. Taxonomy (NCBI): domain Eukaryota; kingdom Metazoa; phylum Arthropoda; class Insecta; order Hymenoptera; family Apidae; genus Bombus; species Bombus confusus. The sequence continues at coordinate 1,444,135 of JACXIV010000033.1, read as the reverse complement.
AATTATGATCTATGTCTATAATCTATGGAATATCCCCAGAATAATAACCCTATAAATCGTCGGGTGGGATTTCAATACACGCTGGTACATATATGTACGCGTTGTATACGATTGTCTGCAAACTTTAAGGAGGGAGGTGTCGCGTCTCGTGACGCTCATATCTCTCGCGATTCGCAATACTTCACAAGTGTAAATTGGGTTACCCGCCAGAATTCGAAACTATGACACCAATCACCGGTGTAGACTAGGTTGTTTGAAATTGCGCAACTTTTCATGCATATTCACAACGCAAAATCGGTCGAGCTCCCACGCTTTGATAAAGCTCGTCATCATATGAAAGGTACGATTCCTGTAGGAGAAGGGAAACTCAATCGAAATTTTTTTATCTTACTGTCTTTGAAGGGTCATGAGATGCGACAAGAAATTTCAATGTCTTTGATGCAATAATAGTTATAAAGTCTGTTTATATATTATTACATATATATTATTACATATAATACATTAGATTCGCAATTTCTTGTTTCCAGAATTACACATTTCCTTGTTAGACATTTTCATTATTGAACCGAGAGTTGTTTCTGCTTGATTATTCCACATTAGTATTTCTTTCTATTACTTCTATATTTCTTTGACAATCATTCTCCGATTTTTTTAAACAATTTTATGTTATTAGGATTATTCTTCTCAGCTATAGGAACTTTTCTTTGTCTTTGGTCACATCTTTCTCTTACGTTTCAGATTTTTCTGTGTTCTGGTTTATTGATTTGCATCCGTCTTTGATTCTATGATTATCCGAGAAAGAGTTATAATTTTACTTTTTAAAGTAGAATCTCTACCAATGATATTATTAATATCCATGATACTTAGGGTTTCTACATTATAACTTTCGCTCAATAAAGGTCAGGTAAGTCCTTCGTTTTTCTTCGTTTCTTTCGTTTTATCTTTAGGATCACCTGAATATTATTAAATATTTTTTAAATATTCGACACAGGGTACGTTAAATATGCTTACAGGAGCTATGATGATAAGTCATTTGATTGTGACTAAACGCGGTTAAATTTGCAATCGCTATCTCAATTCTCCACCGTGCTGGTCCATGTGAGCATAATGTTTGGTGAGTTCTGACAGGAATTTCGCTATTTAGAATTTTTCGACTCGTTGATATGATAGTTATCATTGTACCAAGTAGTTTTTACTTACCGCGATTTTAAGTTTATTTGTTTTCATTTAATCTACATATATGTATAACAAAAATTCCTCCTACCGTGACCTCATATCGATTTTTACGAATCGAGGGCGCGAACTAGTGCCGAGAACGCTATTATCTTGTAACGAATGTTATTCTCTAGTAACATAACCTATAATTTTACGAATTGCCCATAGTTCTGTTTTATATATATAATCCATGTTTATTTACCATTTGTTACGAAATAACAATAAACAAATATTTTACTTTTGATTAAAATATATATAACGAAAGGTAATAGATACCTTAAAAATATGAGATAATACGTGGTGTTACAATCTGTGTTTGTGGAGTTTACATTTTTTATGAGGGTTTAAATTTTAACTAATTATTTATCAATAAACCTGCATTTTTATCATTAGATCATGCTGAAATCATAGTAACTGCAGAGAATACAAAAAATGAAAATATGGAAGAAGAAGTGAATTTAACTTTAAAACTTGAAGAAACAGAATCACAATCAGAAATAATAAAAAGTGATATTGAAGTGGATCCTGAAAATAAAAAGGAGAATTCAACTGAAGAAATTGTAAAAGAGTCACATCTAGAAATAATTAAAAATGATATCACAGATGAGCCTGAAAATCAACAGAGTAGTGGGTTTCCTGAAGAAATTTTAACAGAAAATGAAAAAAGTTTAGTCATTAATATGGATGATAATATTGCACATTCAGTAAATGTGGAAATAACGAGTGATGTTGAAATGGATGCAGAAAAAGTTGTAAAGATAGTTGATAAAGAAAATCTAGAGTTAAATAAGAATAAGGAGCTCTCTAACAAGCAACAATTGGAAGATAATTTAAAGAGCGATACCAATAAAGATAATTTAAAAGATATTTTAGAAACTGCCAGTAAAGTAGAAGATATATTTTCTGAAGAACAGTGCCAAAGTACACAAGATATTGTTACAAGCATCCTAGATGATGTAAGAAATACAACTGATTTTAAGAATATCTTAAGCACAGAAGCTGTTGTAGCAAATGAGATAGAAGAGGTTCTTCAACAATCTGGAAGTATTCCATTAGCAGAAAGTGAAATTGAAGAATTGACTGAAAAATTACCACAAGATTCAGAAGATATCATGAATAAGGATATGGAGGATTCAATCTCAGAACACATAGATTCCCTAGAAGGACTATTAGGTTTAGATTTAATACCAGAGGGAGAGGATTCCTCATTGAAAGCAACAAAAGCTGAAGAGGAACTTCAGAAATCAGACCAATTATCAAAGGTTGTAGACATGAGTCTTTTGTTAGAACAGGCAGATCCTACTTCTGATATGGCACAAACTTCTGATTATATAACACAGGTGATCAGTAGTTGTTTAACAGATGGAAATGATTTATCATTAGAAACTGCAAAGAAATCCAATACAATTGAAGTTACTGATGATAAAGTTAAAGAATCTGCAGCTAGTGATATATTGAAAATCGATGGAAGTGTAGTTGTTGAGTCTATAGATAAGGATGAAAATGTTGAAGATTTGCAAAAAGATTTAAAGCAAGTTACGGACCTAGCAGAAAATGAGGAGTTGGACATAGATTTTGAAGAAGCTCAATTGGAATCCGTAGGTGATCTTGAGGACATAGAATCACAGCCAGAAGTAAATAAAAATGATGTTAACGAAGAATCTGAAAATATAAAAGATGCAGGACTTTCTGAAGAAATTGTAGCAGAAGATCAAGAAAATTTAGTTATTAATATGGATGATAATACTACAAATGCAACAAATGTAGAAACAGCAAGTGATATTGTAATAGAATTAGCTTCAGATATCTTGCTGCACAACATGGATCATAATGAAAAGGATGAAAATATAGGAGATGTACAGAAAAATTTAAAAATGGATACTGATTTAACAGAAACTGAATTGAATATCGAATTTGAGGAAGCACATCTGGAATCTGCAGGTAGCCTTGAAGAAATAGAATCACAGGCAAAAATAGCTAAAAGTGATCTTGAAGAAATAGAATCACAGGCAGAAATAACTAAAGGTGATGTCGAAGAAACAGAATCACAGATAGAACTAAATAAAGGTGATGTTGAAGAAACAGAATCACAGACACAAATAGCTAAAAGTGATCTTGAAGAAATAGAATTACAGGCAGAAATAGCTAATAGTGATGTTACAGAAATAGAATCACAAATAGAAATGCTTGAAAGTGATGTTCAAGAAACAGAATCGCAGACAGAAATAGGTAAAGGTGATGTTAAAGAAACAGAATCGCAGACAGAAATAGCTAAAGGTGATGTTGAAGAAACAGAAGCAAAGACAGAAAGAGTTGAAGGTAATGTTGAAGAAATAGAGTCACGGGCAGAAATAGCTAAAAGCGTTGTTGAAGAAACAGAATTACAGGCAGAAATATGTAAAGGTGATGTTGAGGAAACAGAATCAAAGGTAAAAATAAATAAAAACAATATTGAGGAAACAGAAACACAGACAAATATAGCTAAAGATAATGTTGAAGAAGAACCTGAGAATAAAAACGATATGGAATTTACTGAAAAACTTGTAACTGAATCAGAGCAAAAAATAATCAAATATGATATTGAAGAAGAGTCTGAGAATAGAAAAAAACTTCTTGTAGAACTTCCTGTAGAACTTCCTGTAGAACTTCCTATAGTACTTCCTGTGCAACTTCCTAAAAATATAGTAACAGAAGATCAGGAAAATTTAGTTATTAATATGGATAATAATACTGTAAATTTAGCAAATGTAGAAAGGGCAAATAATATTGATACCTCAGATATCTTGTTACATAATGTGGATTGTTATGAGAAAGAAGAAAATATTGGGGATTTGCAAAAAGTTTTAAAAGGGAGTACTAATTTGACAGAAAATGAATTGGGCATGAATTTTGAAGGAGCTCCACTGGAATCTGTAGGTGATCTTGAAGAAACAGAATTACAGCCCGTCATAACGAAAATTGATGTTGAAGAGGAATCTGAGAATAGAAAGCACATAGAGCTTCCTGGAGAAATTGTAACTGAACCACAGCCAGAAGTAGTGAAAAATGATGATGAAGAAGAACACGAGAATAGGAAGGATGTAGAATTCTCTGAAGAAATTATGACAAAAATCCAAGAAAATTTAGTTATTGATATGGATGTTAATGGTGTAGATTTACCAACTGTGGAAAGATCAAATGATATTGAAACAGAATTAACCTCAGATATCCTGTTGCATAACATGGGTCAAGATAACAAGGATAACAATTTTGAGAATTTGCAAAAGGATTTAAGAGAAGGCACTAATTTGGACATAGACTTTGAAGAAGCTCCACTGGAATCCATAGGTGATACTGAAGAAACAGAATCACAACCAGGAATTGTTAAAAATTATATTGAAGGGGATGCTGAGAATAGAAAGGATGTAGGACTTTCTGAAGCAATTGTAAGAGAAGATAATCCAGCAGGAGGTAATCTAGCAGAAGGTAATTTAGCAGAGGATAATCTAACAGAAGATAATTTAACAGAAGAAAATTTAGTTACTAATATGAAAGATAATATTGCAGATTCCCCAAATATGGAAAGATCAAGTGACATTGAGATAGAATTGTCTTCAGATATCTTACTGCGTAACATGGATCATGATGAAAATTTAGATGATGCTCGGTCTGCCATAGAAATATCTCAACCTAGTTCTGAAATATCCGAGCTTGAATCAGCTGTTAAATTTTTGCAAGAGTCTGAAGAACAAGCAATGGACTCCCCTTTGGTATTATCTCCTAAAATGATGGAAAGCGTCGTAGATGATATATCGAAACAAGCTGATGCATCATCTCTGTTTGTACCTGATGAAGATATATGCGAAAATACGTCAGAATTAGAAGTGGAACTACAGAACATCGCGACGGATTCGATTTCCATTTCTGAGGCGGAAATCATCTCGGAAGCTGCGAAACTGGAAAACGAGAGAAAACTTGCCGAACAAATTAAAGTCGATGCTTTACAAGACAAGTTTGAGGTAGTTGATAATAAAGAGACAATAAATGAAGGTATAATCAAAAGGAAGATAACACTATCTGAGACTAAATTTGATGTAACACCCTTGGAGAACATTGAAATACAGCAATTACAAAACTTAGAAAGCGTTAAGGTAACTGACACAGTGGTAACTTTACCACACGTTTCACCCAACGTTTTAAAGACATCCGAATCTATACCAAAAGTTTCGATTTTAGAAGAACGTCTAAGGGAGCCACCCAAGATAGAAATTCCTACTACAGATGTGGCCAAAGTATCGATATTTCCGAACATCTCTAAAGATAGCCTCTTGATTCAAAAGGATGCAAAATTAATTGCCTATCAAAAGATGTTAGAATCGCCGAAGATGTCCGATAAATCAGAATCGAAGATAGTTGAAACACCACGAAAGGATTCTGAAAAACACGATTTCGAAAATGTTGGATCACCGCGAATCATTTTAAAGATAGCAAAGTCTGCAATCACTGATTGTGGAGAACCGAGATCACCTAAAAGTCCAAAGATCAGATCTGCGACCAACTCGCCGAATCCTGAAGATAGTCCAGGTCAAAAACTGGCGAAAATAAAATTGAAATTATCTAAAGGAGGTCATCCTTCCATAATATCCAATGAGAACATCGAAGAAGTTGGACAGTGGTATTCCGAAGGATCATCATCGTTGTCTCCTCTTGGTATGAAGATTAAATTTTCAAAATCTGGGGATGCATCTATAGTTTCCGCTGAGAAATACGAATCGATCGATGATTCTAAAGAAGGTAAACACAAATTCGAAGAAACTGTGCGAACAGAATCACCGATTGGAATGAAAATCAAGTTATCAAAAAGTGGTGATGCATCTATAGTGCAACAAGATGCAAAAGAAATGCAGATAAAGCATAAAGATAAACTAGATATAGTTCAGGGAAGTCCAAAGAGAACGGAGTCTCCAATTGGAATGAAAATTAAGCTTTCAAAGACTGGAGACGCCTCGATAATACAATCCGAAAGACAAGATTTTTTGGAAGAATATAAAGATAATGTGCAAATAAAACCAAAGGAGAAGCTCGAATCATGTTATGGCTCTCCCAAGAGAACTGACTCTCCTATAGGAATGAAAATCAAGCTATCTAAAAGTGGAGACGCTTCGATCGTTTCTCCGGATTTGCCAGAAGAAAATAAAGATATCAACAAAATGAAAGATAAATTAGAGTTATCTCCAGAAATTCCAAAGAGAACTGAATCCCCAATTGGAATGAAAATTAAGTTAGCGAAAACGAAGGGTGGCGGAGCTTCTATAATATCGGTAGAAAACTCTGAAGAGGTAAAAGACAAACTAGAAATTCCAGATATTCCCAAGCGAACGGAATCGCCGCTTGGAATGAAGATTAAATTGTCCAAAACTGGCGACGCATCAATCGTTCATTCAGAAGTATTGGATGAAATTAAAGATAAAATGGATACAGTTCAAGATGCGTCAAAATCATTGGAGTCACCACATACTGAGGTCTCGCAAGAGCAATCAGTGGAAACTATGCATGAAGCTTTGCCAAAAATTGACTCGCCTCTTGGTATGAAGATCAAGCTTTCTAAGTTTGGTGACGCATCCATAGTTTCTTTAGAAAAGCAAGAACAATTGGAAGAAAGCCCCAAGAGAACAGAATCACCTCTTGGTATGAAGATCAAACTATCTAAAAGTGGCGACGCTTCTATCATACAAACTGATACGTCTGAAGATGCGAATAAACAATCGAGAACAATCGAGGCAGAACATTCTAAAACTACTGATGCTTCTTTAGGTATGAAGATAAAGTTGTTAAAAACCGGAGACGCCTCTATAGTAGATCCAGAAAAGAAGGATAGAGAACAAAGACGTCGAGATGCTGAATCATCTCTAGAAATGAAAATTAAACTATCTAAAACGGGTCATCCAACGATAGTGGCTTGCGATAATCAAGCGGAAATATACAAGTCCAAAGAAGCTGTTGATCAGTCTCAAAATTTTGTGCAAAGGTACAAAGAGCCTGGGCAAATCGGACACAAAGAACCTGCACTAAAGATTCTTAAAAGTGGAAATTCGACTATTTTACAAAGCACTCGTTCAGAACTGACTATTGAGCCAGTGCAAATGCAGGGAAAGAAATTAGAGAATGTGGTTGAAATGTCTCCAAAGCGCAAGGATATAACTATCGCGCCGATAGAATCAAAAAAGGCTAAGCTGGAAACTCAGCTTACTCAAATTTTACCTGAGGTTACCATTCAGCCTGTAACGTCCAACGAACAGAATCAGTTCTTGTTCGATCCAAAAAACAGTGCAATCAGTCTTCAACAGATGAATGTGATAAATCAAGAAATCAGTATTACTCAAGTGAGACCGCAAAAATCGACCGATGCTTCTATGAATGAGAACTTAAAGAATATTTTATCGAAAAACGTATCTGGTTCCCCGCTGAATTCCGACTGTGAAATTATAGAACACCGATCAGAATTGATAATAGTAAATGAGAACTCAAACTCAAGCCAAGATGTTGTCATAATTGAAGAGGTATCTAAGAATAGAATGCCAGAAATTAAAGTGCCCAAGAAAAGAGGTAGACCCAGAAGAAAACCATTACCACAAGGAAGTACTCATCCTCCACCTCATTCGTTAATACCTAAGGATACTTTATCTTTAGACGATGCACAACAGATGCAACAACCACATCTTTCACAATCCAGAAAAAATGAGAGACCTAAGAGAACCTGCAGAAACCAGAAGAGTTATGCACCTCCAAGAAGAGGTAGAGGGCGAGGTTTGTATCTTCTTAAACTTTTCATATACAAATATTATAATATTCTTTTTCATATTTTACCTACTATTTTTCTTTCTTGTTTCTTCTTTTTTTCTTTTTCATTTCTAATTCATTAGGTCGAGGAAAGCGAAAATTGGATACTGTGGATCCTCAGATAAAGAAAAAGCCTAGGATCGATCAAGATCTAAACGCGATAGAAGCGTCTACAACGGCTGTAATAACAATAGAAGATCCTGAGTCGCAAGAAGCTTTCATAAAGTCACCAGAATTGTACAAAGTTCTTAAACAACCAATTGTTCGTTCTCCGAGTAAAGCCAACAAGAAGATTATGGGACAAAATAATGGCGGAGTAAACAGTGCAAATATAGTTAACAACGCGCTTTCAGACTCCACGAGTATGCAATCTGGAACACACAAAACACCGGAGATGCGATTACCTAAACCAATATCGAATGAAGTTAAGGATAAAAAGTTGACTGACATTGTTCCCGAAAAAATGCAAAAGACTGCAACGAAATTAGATTCCAATAATAGATCCGATAAACCGATGGAAAATGCAAAATTGGAAAACAAGGACATGTTAGTACCACCCGGACATTCAAATTGGTTAACACCAGCATCGAAACGAACAGAAAATGCTACAAAGCATGAGAATATGTCTATGGTACAAGTGATAGATGAGGAAACAAGAATGAGTGCAGAATCGGGTTCCAGATCTCAAACTCCAGCCAGAAATATTTCTGCACCAGGTATGATCTTTGCACTTTTTACAAATTACTACATCACTTATATTGCTTATAAATTGTATAATTAACACAATAATTATTATGTTAGATTTATCTACATATTTTACACTTATATTAATTATTATAAATTTGCAATATAGATAAATAACAGTAATAACTTTATTTTGCTTTATTTATGTATATTAATATTAATTTTAAACTAATTATATGTTTTATGTGTATATGTACATAAGATATGTTTTTTATTATATTTTAAAAGTAAATTACTAAGGTAAAAAACATATTGACTGATAGCCATGAGGAGCATATATAACCCATAGTCATCATATGACTAAACTAAATTAAAAGATAAATGCATTGGTAGACCTCCAAGCAAGTATCTATAAATAGATCTTTTTCTTGTGTCCTAACATCTCTCAAGTACCTAAATGTGAAATAGATGTATTTCAATCAAGCATAAAAAGTACTTTTATTCCAAAACAGAATTTTTAAATCATGATGATTAAAGTTTTATCTATCACTTATATTTAATCTATCAATTTTTAAAAATATTTCTATCTTTGAGGATTTAATAACATTGATATTGAAAGTTAATTTTAACTGTGAATAAGCCAACATCTTTTTCTAAGTTCCATTTATCTTAGTTTCAGTATAAAACACATAATTATTTTATTTAATATCTTTTTTCCCATAATTATTATTCTATAATTCAAATTACACAATAGTACATGTAATACAATAATAATAATTACTATAGCCTCTGATACCATAGTAAATGAGGAGTCTCAAGGAAGTGTACTTAGTACTGCAACTACAGAATCAGAAAAAGTAAAGGTCAAGAATCGAAGAATGGAAATTAATTTTGATCCAGACGAAGGACCATTTACAGTTGACAAAATTGCTGAGTATGAATGGCCACTTGACCGTAAAGGTGAAACCTTTATGATACAAGAACAAATATCTCAATACCTTGGTGTAAAGTCTTTTAAAAGAAAATACCCAGACCTAAAGAGAAGAGTTGTGGATATGGAAGAAAGGAATTATTTGAGAGAAAATGGTTTGGTTAGCGAGGCAATGTGTGATATGGGTAAGTCACTCACTACGTACATGTAAATTGTACTTGTTTACTAATGTACTCTCCTTTTAACATTAACATAGGTCTAACTGCTATATGCAGTTCAGAAGTATTAGATGTAATGTGTAGTGATTTCCCAGATCAGTATGAAGAATATCGCAAACATATGCGTGAGAAACAAGTAAAAGAACATTCCAAAAAACAGAAAGAATTAACAGCAGCTGCAAATGCAGAAAAAAATAGAATTGATCTAGCAGAGATGGCAGTTCAGTCTGCATTATCTTGGAATATTAGCTTAAATAAAGCTCGACGAGAAAATAGGAAATGCAGCTTAGACTTACAAACTTTCACAATCCACGTGCCAAAGAAACAACAGGAAGTTGAGTCGGAACGCAAAATTGGTCACTATCCTGTTGCGTTGATACCAGGGCAGTATACAGATTATTACCGCGAATACACACCAGCTGAGTTACGGTATTATCCTCTAAATACTGTCCTTTATGGTCCCATGAGGCCAAATGAACGTAAATTTGATAGCCAATCAGAAGGATCTCAAAGTGATAGCGATAGCGATTCATCTTCAGATGATTCAAGGTATATCCCATCATTTTAAACAATTACTATTTTAATATTTCGTGAAAGGGCAGCTGGTTTTTTTTTATATAGTTCGTCTTCTAGCGAGGGAACACAAGATACCGAAGGCTCACAATCTACAATGGATGACGTAGATATGGAATTAACAAATCGAAAAGATGAAGTAAAATTAAAGTGCAAGATGTGTTTGAAAACCTTAAATAAACATGGTAAAAATGAAGTATTAATTCAATGTGGAACATGTAATGGACATGGTAATTACTTTATTAATTTATTATTCTTTATGGGTATATTCTTTATTGTTTTACAATATAAATCATAATATTTTTATTGCAGTTCATCCATCATGTATAGACTTAACATTAGACATGGTTCCTCATATCCAATCATATGCATGGCAATGCACAGATTGTAAAACTTGCGCTCAGTGCCATGATCCAGCAGACGAAGATAAAATGCTGTTTTGCGATATGTGCGATAGAGGGTATGTTTTTCTGTTTTATTAATTTAAAAAATAAAATGTGTGATAATATATATTTACATAATATTTAATACTATTCAGGTATCATATTTATTGTGTTGGTCTCCGACGAGTACCGCAAGGAAGATGGCATTGTCAAGAATGTGCTGTCTGTGTAAATTGTGGCTCGAGAGAACCTGGTGGTATAAATTCTGATAGAAATAGCGTTGCTCAGTGGCAACATGAATATAAGAAAGGTGACAAGAATACTCGCGTTTATGTTTCTACGCTGTGCGTTCCATGCTCGAAGTAAGTAATACTAATTCTTTTCCCTTCATCTTGTGGTGTAATGTATGAGTGAAGATGTACTAAATGAAGTACTAAATGTTAGTCTTCAAGTTTTCACGGGGCTTCGTTACTGCTTCACAATTTCCATAATTCACACAAAACTCCTTTGTTATAGAAGTTTTTAAACTAATGTTTAGCATTCAGTTTTATCATATCTGAATCCTTAGATTTGGAAAGTTGAATATAATACAATTATTTGCTTAATTGATAACATTCATAAATGTCAATAATATACATTCGTTTGTACTTAATTTATCCATGCATGACTAAGATAGCAAAAAATTGTCTAAGGTTCAGGTTTTTATTAATTATACTAAATTCTGACATTATAATAAACCTTCATCCAAGTTCACTAACCCTATGATCTTTATGCAATAACAAGGCTATGGCGAAAGGGTCGCTATTGTCCGCACTGCAGTCGCTGTCATACTGCCCCAAGACTTGACCTGGAAGTGAATCTAGTGCAATGCAGCGCATGTGACAAATATCTGCACTTAGGTATTGACACAAATTCCATATAATTCCGCTATATACTTTTCATTGCATGTTGTTGCGTTTGCATGTTTCATCAAATGTGATTGTCTTTAAAAGTAATGTAAACATTTAAAATATGTATGAGAGGTTTCAGGTGTAATAAAATACTAAATGCGAAAAATTATTTGTTGATATAGATACATATATTAATATATGTGCATAGCGCACAGAGGTTGTTATCATTAGTGTTATTAATATTTTCTTACAGGTTGCGTGGAGACCAAGGGAACGCCAGTAGACAGGAAAAATTATCTGTGTGATTTTTGTGCACCAACTCGTCAGCAAATGGTGAAATCATTAATATCGAGAACATTGAAAACGTAAATGAAAACAAAATTTCTATTTCACCTCGGAAAGTGTATAAAATGTGAATCACGCGCGTAAAAAACGATAAAACAGAAAATTTTTATTTATGTGGACAATGAATACATTGTGAAGACTTAAGTATGTAATTGATTTATCATGAAATGTTTCATACGAATTTTGTGAGTGAATGAAACACCATTGTACATAATTGTATGATTATGCTAAATTTGAAAAATTAACATTTTGTTACACAGTAATGGTTATAACTAATTGCATATAAAATTTAGAATATAGAGAAATCTCTCTTTAAATGTTAATGTTCAGTAAAAATCTTAAAGATTTTAATTTTCTTTATAATTTTTATCCTTTTATTTTTAGATATGAATTTTCCTTTTTGATGATATTGCTGCAAAATGAATCGAGGAGAAGTCAACTTTTTTGTTATATGTGAATTGTGATCGTAATTTATCTTCTTTTCTCATTACTTATAGATAGAAATTATGTATCATGATAAGAAATAATTATGGGAGAAGACTGCTTTCATAGAATTATATAAATTTTCTAATGATTTTTAACATTTCTTTTTAAATGTACATAATGTGCTGTTTTCTTTCAATATTTAGATTTGTTACATGCGTATATACAAGTTTAGTAATAACTTATAGAATTAATTTTAATTTATAAGAAACTTAACAATTTTATAATTTATTAGTACGTTTTCTAGAAAACCACTGAGTATTAATGCGTATGTATATTGAAGGCAAAAAAGGGAGTATAATAAAATATGAAACAAAATAGCAATTTCTTAAAAATATATATCACTTTCTTTATTTTTCTTTGCAATATAATCCTCGGAATAGTATTTTGTTGCGAGAGTTGTATGCCTTGCAAATATCTTTTTACATATTTATAGTAACGCAGTATCCACGTCGTGAACAGTATGTTTCATGTTCCTCGTATCAGAAATTTATTTTTCCCTGATATTCACACGTAATTGATAACCAATTGTCGTTTTCGAAACTAATTACAGTTTATAATACATTGCAAAAATGTTTTAGGTTATTTAGTAATATGTACAAGAAAATAAGATGACATTAAAATCGATTAAACAATGTCCAAATTGTAAAATACAAACTTTGGCATATCGTTGCATGAATATTATACTGTCAAAAATATTTTAATATATGTATAGCACATCGTTTTTGTACAAGATGTATCTTTAAAGTATTAGATAAATTTTGCAGAAACTACCGAGGATTTAAACAATACTTTTTTTGCGAAACAGACATTTTGTTATATCTTTTTGCAAAGCTACATGCCTGCCATTCAATATAAAGTTTAAATGATAGCGGAACAACATCGGCAGCATTTCAAAAGTGAAAGAAGATAATCGTTGAGAAGTGCGTGTTTTAAATTTCCGCATATCGTTCCAGTCTCCCTTTTTTTCTTTTTTCTCCTTTTTTAAATCTTTTCGACTAAAATTAGAGAGGGCATAAACTAGATTTTTTTTCATATATGATGTTAGAATGTATGGTTTCCCCTAGTATGTCTGATACATTTTTTTATATTCAGTTTACTTTGAGCGCTACTATAAAAATGACTGCGCACGCTTTCAAATTCTTCCATAAAATCACACACTTAACACTCCGCACGTATCGTGAAATTGTGAAAAATAGAAAATAACTTGAGCAAAAACGAGGCATAGCATACAGCACACGTTATGAAATGGCATAACGTGTTTTACATTACGTAGAACACTTATACTAACGAGACAAAATGACTTAAAATCACTAACGTCTCGCTGACTAGCCGAATATAAATACACTATTGACAGATGTCAAGTGAATTCTGAGCAAACCCAACAAGCAATCAGTAGAAAAGGTGAAAAATAACGTTTACATTCGAGCACTGATACTGCTAAGTAATTATCCTTTAGAATATATAGAGTTTTACAACCGTGGTCGAGTTTCCACATAGCCGTTAATTATTTTCATATTCTTATTAAAATCAATTTGTTCTTGGTTTATATATCTATTGATCGAAATAATTTAAACGGCAAATAAAATCTTTGCAATGTTTATACGAGACAATAATATTAATGTAAATAATTGACAACGTAAAAACTATTGTTAGGCTTTACTCGTGTCTAATACCACATATAGATAAAAATGTACTGAAATTATGTAAGTGCGTTGCCGGTATAATAGTAGTAACTAAATTTCGTGTAGAAAATTTGGAAAGAATGTCCTGAATAAAATTCGGTCCTGGCGAACTGCCGACTTTGTAGAAGATGCGTAGATTGCATGTCGGATTTACAGTTTGGGATCCCTTTGTAAGTTTACACAATACATATTCGAGTGTCTCTGTTAGTTCGTCTACAGTTAACTCTGTAGAAGATAAATTCGTTTCCGCGGCTAAATTACCAGTTGAATTGGACGAACCTAATTAGGATAGAATACTTTTTATTTGTTTACGAAAAGTTGTAAAAATATTCAAACAAAAATATGTACCAGTGGACATATAACACACAATTGCTGAAACGTTATTTTCGTAATTCCATCTACGCCTTATTGCCACTTTGAAATTACCTACGCATTTACCAGTCTCTTCATCTGTAAAAAAAAATGAGTTTTAAAAATATTGCTTAATATAGATTAGTCCTTTATATACTTACATTCAAACCTATTATTATCTCTATGAGCCCAAACGCACCATTCAACCTGAGCACCACGTGGAAGATTCGGTACAACGATGTAATCCACAATAGCATTATTTGTTCGCTTCTCCCATTCCTTTCGTGCGTCTGGTATATAACTAGAATGAGTCAAAAAACAAATACCTTGCACAATATCCCTGAGTTGCGTATTCGAGTCCATAGCTTTAACAATACGATCTATATGCCTCAACGTTAAACGACATTGCCTTTTAATATTTAAGTCCAGAATAGTCATACTACCAGGCACCAGTGGTATTTGGCCAGCAACTGAGATAATATCACCCACCTATCAAATAAACAATTAAAATTTCTGTTGTGAAAAATGATATAATTATTTTTTTATATGTATACTGATTAAAATAGATTCAGAATTATTAGTAAGTGCCACTTAAATGTTCAATTTCTTATTTTCATTCTAAAAAATTTTATTTTGTTTACCTCACTGTTGTGTTTCTTTTGTAAACCAGATGTGTGTGCGTGCGCGTATGAATGCGCACATACACACATTTTGTCTACATATACACACAGAGACGCGCACGCAAATTGGTTTGTAACGGTAGTACACTCACACGAACAGCTTGAGAATAAGGACCAATGTTTGCAGGTGCCCAGTGACTTATGCTCTGAACATGCATTGTATGTCGTTTGTGAATTTTCTTATCACCACAGTCTTGAGTTTCTTTATAGGCTATAGCATCAAGTACAACATGTATATTTAACGGACATTCCACACATACGCGAACTGGTGGATTTGCCTTGTTCAAACATGAGATATAAACCTCGTTTATAGATATGTAATTCGACATATCTTTTATATATAACGTTACGGCAACGATGTCCGATATCTGAAGATTTTCCTTTTTGACTAGACCTAGACAGTCGATACGTGTGTTTTATCAATCTACATCAAATCCAAAATACAATATTACACGAAAAAAAAATTAACTAAAAGATGATTTAAAAAACTTAAAGTTTACCTACTGCTTAATTTCTCCAATGCCTCTCGCATCGCAGATTTAGCATCCGGATGTTTACCAGCGATACCGCCAAACCAGAACCAGCCGGTTTGATTTCTGTTTACTACTGGCACATCAGGATAGTCTTCTTCCTCATATAAAATTTCCATAGGACTCGGTGGGTTAAATTGACCTATTATTGTTGCACATTGAATTAATTTATTATGTGATAAACAAGATAATCTAACCGATTAAAATTTACCAGAATTTGAAGTTCTTAGATTATTGCCTGTACAATCATGTTCATCATTTTCATCTTCCGATAAATTACAGCCGTCGTGTAATTCTGGTCCAACTATTTCTGTAATGTAATCAGATGGGGTTTTAATAGGAACATTTTTTAGTCTTTCTTGCAATGTTAATCCTTCTAGACCATTCTGAAAAAGAGTTTTTCTTCGTTATATAGGGATTTATTCAAAGTTCATAAAAATATAAAATATTTCAACTTACATTTTTTTCTTGTACATGAATTTTTTTAAAGTTTATATATCCGACGGGTGCTATGTTATCATTTGAGTGAACTACACTTTCATATTCATCTCTAGAATAAAATAAAAAGTATATATATGTACTTGTTTCACATTCGTGTTGATAATAAATTTGACAACTTACATTACAATACTTTTACTAAATAAGGGGCAATCTAATATAAAGGTTTCATATTCTCCTCCCTCTCCACATATGTTAACACCATATTTTTCTTTCTATAAGTAAACATACAGCTATTAACATAACATATATGTATCTACTCGTTTATAATTTAAATAAGTTTTCTTCACATATACTTTTTTTATATGAGCTATTTATATTTGGAATATTTCCAATGCAAGATGAAATCAAAGGAAATTCTTTTGTATTAAATTAATCATTAGGACATTTTACTTACTATTTTGGCAAGATGGGATTGCATTTCAGAAAGTGATTTACCCAAATGCCTTGGTTCAAGGCCTAAAGCTGCCACCTTAATTATAACTGCATTTACAGAACTTTCTATCATTTCTTTTAACAATTCATCTTGGTCTCTTCTCCATAGATATGACAGAGAAACAAGTCCTAAACGACTACATCTGAAAATAAACTTTCCATATATTAGATATTTTTGTCTTTATCAAATTAAAAAATAAAATTTTTATTTTCTGTTTCATAAACTTTTTCATAAAAATTAAACATTTAAAAATCTGCATTAAATAATTACACATTTTCCACACGAATTCGTTGATAATCACTCAGAATAGCTCCTGATGAAACAGCTTCTATATTCTCTTTTTCCTAAGGAGTCAACGAAGTTAAAATAATTAAACTAACAAAATTATCCTATAATGTATTTTTTATATCTTACCTTCACTTTACTTAACAACCTAAAGAGATCTTCAACTTCATCATTTTCTGTTGGATAATAATACTTTTCTTGCATTTTTGACCTACCAAAGGTTGGTTCACGATACATTGGTAAACCTATAGCTTCTGCAATATATTCAACACCTTGATATCCAACAGTTTGAAACATAAATGAATCTAATTCGTCTATAAATCAGTTGTTTCATTAGTTATGTAATATTTAAATACATTGAAAGATCTTATCGTCTATTATTTACCCTTTCCAACAGGATATAAATTAGCTAAGGCCACAATATCATGGCCTGCAGCTATGCATTGCATCATATTAAAGCATGAGTCTTTACCACCACTGACTAGTGCAACAACCCTCATTTTGTTTAATTTACACTAGAATCTCTCAAAAAAGCTTATCAAGAGCTTAAAGTATAATTAAATCTCAATATATTGTTTCAGACAAACATCTGTAATAAAGCAATAAAAAAAATCCAATGATAATGATATCATATCATATTGACATGTCAAATGTAGAAATAATTTTTTATGACAGTAGACAAATAAGATTACAAATGGTTTTTTAGATACTATGTATATCTATATGTATATATAAATGCATAAACAGATACAGAAAAAATAGCTTAATAACCCAAACATTTATAAAGAATCATTCCTTTATTTGCAACATTTATATTAGGACAAACTATTTAAATATAGATTAACAAACACTTACTACTGAAGGTAAGAAGATATCTAAACTACAAATAACATAATGATAGGAGCTTGTAACATATTTTAGATTACATATGTATATATATATTACTTGCAAGTATATATTAAGCCAAAATTAAATTTACAATGTATGTACACAGATGTTTATCTTGAATGGTCTAATATATAAATAATACAATAAGCATTATTATTTTTCAATAAATATTTAAGAATATATTGAGAAAAGTTCTTTTTTTCTTTTCTTAATTCTAACATGTTTTCAATAGAAAAAGAGGTATGTACTATCTTAATGAATAAAATCTCGTAGGAGAAGAGCACAAAAAGGATATTAGATATTCAATTTAACTTATTAATATGTGTAACAATTGGCTGGTGAACAAAAATTAATCACTGTACTATTCTAAACAGTAAACGTCACATAATCCGAAAAAATCTAGGCAGAGCCTAGATTCTTTTTAGGAGTGTTATAGAACTTGATGATGTGAAATAAAATATCTAACATTAATGAGATGTTAGGGAAAAAATTAGCTATTATTAAGGAAAAAAAGAATACCTACGGAGAGATTTTTTGGTTATTGCCGATCTCGGCTAAACGAGAAATATTACGGAATGACGCCCAGCAATGAATTGCACGGGGAACGCAAACAATAATTTCGAACTTATGTATGCTAAAATAAACTCTAAATTCTCAACAAATGTAATATTTACATTAAATTGGCGATGAAAGTTCCTTACACGGCAAAGTCTATCAGAGACTGCGATTGCTTGATAGTGGCGCCTCTTAGTGATAAAACTTTCAACATAAACCGTAGAATTGAGGTTATGACTTATTTTAATTCTACGATTATTTATAACAATTATTAAACAAATTACTTTCTGTATTTGTCCTTAATATACGTTACATTTACTATTATCGTAAACTAATATTTAAAATTTGGCGAATTTGTTACAAAAATTGATGTCGCTTACGAAAAATTCTCAGGCATAATTCGTGCCACTATACCTCGTGACATCATCAATGTATAAAATATATCGATGTCTCGTTATTTCAATCTGCTTCTATGCTATAATTTACTGATTGTGATATAACTTAAACCAAATTGTAATTTAATTGTAATTCCTTCCTTTTTATATGTATTTATTTATCATTTTTCATACATCTACCTACATTGTAAAATAAGAATATGATTTATTGCAAAGATGAAATATATATGTAGCATCAAATATCAAACGTGTATTGCAATACAATTGGGTTGAAATAGTTTTCAAATTCATGCTTTCTCGAATTACATAACTTCAAGTCATTTG
Organism: Bombus confusus; assembly: GCA_014737475.1. Classification (NCBI taxonomy): domain Eukaryota; kingdom Metazoa; phylum Arthropoda; class Insecta; order Hymenoptera; family Apidae; genus Bombus; species Bombus confusus. Next base: position 1,424,967 of record JACXIV010000033.1, on the reverse strand, counting down.
TTTATTACCATCAGCATCGTTTGTTTAGGGTTTTAGTTGGCGTATTCCAAATATAGTTATAGAATAGATTATTGAAACTAATATATGTGTCTTCATTCATGATTAGATAAAATAATGATACTGATACATTTTGTACAATATAATAATATTTTACAATTATAATTATTCATTATGTGAAAATAAATGGATTTTTCTAAATTGATTCAAAACGTTATGTATTTTTATATATCAATAATGTAATTGTGTTAAAAATCGAATGTTTTATTATTTTTGCATATATAAATAAAATTGTTTTGCTTAAGTTATGTATAAGTTCAATTGAAAATACTTGTATCATAATTATAACGAAATTATTGTAAATATTGTTTTTTTTTTTAAATACAATTCATTTCGAAATACATTGAATATGTACGTTGCCATCTTTACTTAGTAAATCGTTGACCAATCGGATCACTTTCAATAAGCAGCCATTTTACTTTCGCTACGGTCGCACGAAGCGTGAGTCGAATCCTACCGAGCACGGTGTTGTTTCAAGCTATCGCCTGCATCGCAGGTTTTGCTGATTTTTCGTACAAAAATCTCTTTGGTAGCGTAATAGTTTGATACAAAGGAAATCGAAGAAAAGTTGGAGAATGGTTCTGGCGGAGAGAAACTCGGAAAATGTTAGAAATGGGCGCAGATCGAGGGGCCCCAGCCCTAATGGACAGACGGAATCCTCGAGCGAAGAAGACGGAGGTACTAATTTCATATTGCACTTCAATTAGTGTTATAATTAATGTGATCTTCTTAAGTCTTATTTCAATCGATATATCATAAATATGCAATAACTATGAGAATATATTCTCCTTTGGAAGTTTGCATAATTTTATATTGATCGAACGCGAAAATCTGTAAGGATCTTCAAACAGCGCGCCCCACTTTTCCTCTTTTTAAGCTTCTCCCATTTTCAGCCAATTCCTATGAATATCTTTGTGAAACAATTTTAATTCACTTTTTCGGTATTACTGAACTTTTATTTCTATATATCGTTGTAATAATATATTATTTTTTTTAATCGAACTAAATGAAATACAATTGAGTCTTTATATATATATAATTGTATATTAAAATAATTTTTACATATTATATGTATTAATAAAATATAAATAGAAAAAACATTTTTGGAATTTAATGTCAATAAACTATACAATAAGTTCACTCATATTTTTCCATTAATTTGAAATTTTTACATTTTTAAAAAATTATAATTTCTCTTAGTTCCAGCAGAGAAAATCCGTGTTGGAAGGGATTATCAAGTTATTGTTCCAGAATTCGTTCCAATTAGTGGTATGCTATTCAAACAGAATTATTAATTTCAGGCTCTTTTTACATATACATTATAATTTTAAAAAAATTTTTTTCAAGTTCATATTCCTACTTCCATAATTATAGATTTTATATTTTAGAACGACGATTAGATCAGTGTCCTGATAGAGCATTATTGGTATGGTCTCCTACTACTGATATACCTGATCAAAAATGTAAATATCAATTGTTTTATTTATTTGATTATTTATAATACATATATCATACACATTTCTTTTCTCTTTATAGTGGATGAATATATCATATTAGCAAAGGAAAAATATGGCTATAATGGAGAACAAGCATTAGGGATGTTATTTTGGCATAAACATAATTTAGAGCGTGCTGTATTAGATTTAGCTAATTTTACACCATTCCCTGATGAATGGACAGTAGAGGATAAAGTTCTTTTTGAACAAGCATTTCAATTTCATGGGAAAAGCTTTCATCGAATTCGTCAAATGGTAGAATCTTTTCTGAATTAAAAATTAAAAAATGTAAGAATTATATAAAAAATTATTAATTTCTTTGTCTTGCATTTACAGTTACCAGATAAATCTATTGCCAGCCTTGTTAAATATTATTATAGCTGGAAAAAGACACGAACTAGAACATCACTAATGGATAGACAAGCAAGGAAACTAACGAGTGGTGGGAAAGAAGGAGAAAATGGTAGTGAAAATGGGAGTGAATTAGGTTCTAATACAGACAGTGAATCAGAAGAAAAAGTAAGACATATTTTTCAGATATTTAACAAATGCATGCACTTGATGACCACGAAAAAAAATAAATTTTCTCTCTCTCTCTCTCTTTCTATCTAGAATAATATTTCATATTATAAACTATCATAAAATATCAATTTTTACATATTTTAGTAATTACAAATATAAAATTGTTTTATTAATTAGAATAACAAATTTATTTTCGTTGCTTGTTAACTTTCTTTACAAACAAAGTTAGAGCTTTTTGTTTCCATTTTAATTTTGCTATTTTTTTTATCAAGTTATGTTAAGTAAATTAACGTTTGTGCTCTTGCGTGTGGTAGTGTTCTCCTCTAGCTGCATTTTAATGCCATGGCACTGGCTCGAAATAGTACATATCTAATATGCAGTAATACGCGTCTAAAAAATGTATCCACACGGTAACGTATTCCATGCGGTGAATAATATGAAAATGATAAAAACACTGATCTACAATTGGTAAAAATTATCAGAACTATGAGTTAAGACACGAATATGGAATGAACTAATGTAATATAACAAAAATACAACTTAGATACATTAATGTTAAACTTCTATTTTTCGTATCTTAATAATTTTCTGAACTATTAAAAAAATCTATATATCAGTAATACAAGACTAAAGCTAGTTAAATTATCGTTGCATCGTGTATGAACGTAAATGTGGAACGTTCTAGAAATGGACGATCCACCGCGGAATACGTCGTGGAAAGAACCAAGCTGTGCCAGGAAGCCAAGGCACTGACGCCAAAGCCCCATCCGACTCGGAAAACGCCCCTCAGGTTCAGGTACTCAGCCTAAACCTTACCCTGTTGCATAGCATAGTATGCTTATTATATTTTGCTATTTTTTTTACCGTCCCGTATTTATTGTTTCTCTGCCCTACATCTTTTTTTCTTTATTAAAAAGAACAAAATTTTGTGAAAGTAATCTACATAGTAGAATTGATAGGCTGAAACCTTACTGAGGAAAAAATGTTGAAGCCCAAAAGTTATCTAATACGAGGGAGATCTAAATATCTCATGAACTTATTAATTCGAGAGAAATTATTGGCTTTTTATTACTTAAAACTTTGACTAAAATAATAAAACTATAAAAAGTTCTGAGCTTCTAATTTTTTATGGCGGGCCGAATTAACGTTTCTAGATAGACTTTTAAATTCTTTCATGTATATATTTCATTCTTTTTGTAATAAAAAATTTCTAGAGATTAGTTTAGTTACATGTTAGATAAATATTAATGGATGGAAAGGGTGGGGGGATTGTCAGAATATATTTTAAAAGGGTATTATGTGTTGTAGGGCTCGTGTAGCAATTGTGGCGTTGCTTGTCATAGTGTTCGTGCGACGCCGAAAGGACATGCGTGTCACAGCTGCTATCTGCACTGGAGGTCAGTGAGCGCAAGTTAAATAAAATTTCAATAATTGAAAAACTATTAGAACTTTCCTTGAAATTAGAATGTTCATGCACGTATTTCATCATGAATTAAAGAATTATAGGAAATTGATTTTATACATTTAATGAGTAAAGTAATAATACTTACATGTATCACAAAAATTTTTAAAATATACTTTCATAAGAATGCATGAGCATTCTTATTTATGTTAGTTAATTTTAAAGGAAGTTCCAAGAACAAAGTAATTGTAGATCAGATATATCACTGATAAGAAAGTATTAGAAGTATATATTACAAATTTATTTAAATGATTTAGGCGAACTGGTGTAGCAAGACCATTAAGTTCCATGCCGGGTCGAACAAATAAAAGAAAACCACCTCGCGGTCTTGTTGTTAATCACGATGATTTAGCAGCATTGGCTGGTCAACCCAATCAAGCAAACAACAGCTTACAAGCGATTGACACCGAAATTGTTAGCCTAAAACGCCAAGTACGTTTCACAATAAAATAATATGAAACGTGTGGATACATTTTTATATGGAAAATCGATACAATTTATTGTTCGATTAACAAAATCTGAGTTAGCTGAATAAAATCTTTAATTTTAATATACAGATACAATCAAACAAACAGCAAGTAAGTGCATTGAAACGTAAAACAACTGATGGCATTGATGATTTACGGCCACCGGAAGTATCCAGCCGTATAAATGCTCGTTGGACAAATGACGAATTGCTCTTGGCCGTTCAAGGTGTCCGAAAATATGGGAAAGATTTTTCTGCGATTGCTGATGTAATCGGAACTAAAACAGAAGCTCATTTGCGATCATTTTTCGTAAATTATCGACGAAGGTATAATTTAGATGCTGTCTTGAAAGAATATGAAGCTGAAAATGGTCCGATATTAATTGATGATGAAAAAGAAGAAAAGGTAAAATATTTACAATTTACTCTGCTTACATTATTAACACGTTGAATGCCACGGAGGTCACCGGTGAAATGCATGATAGAAATACATAATTTGAACAAATGTCAATAGTTATAAATTCTTTATTATTACCATCGTTACTAAATGGTGTGACGAAATTAATGCAATGTAAAACATATAAAAATAGTTTTATTTATACATGAAATATAGATTATTATGTGCGCGCCCCCCCTTCCCACCATTGGCTGTCGAACATGGGAAAAACCTGCTTTTTCCGTGTTTTACTTTAATGAAGAATAACTCTAAGGAACTTTTCGACTTGAAAGATATTTGATGGCAATTAAGGGCCTTGATAGTAAAGTAAAAAATGCTAAATCTTGTGACGGTTCTTTAAAATTATTGCGGATCCGAATAAGTATGTTTATATAGGTGGTGATCATCTTGACCGAAGGAACAATATGAGATAATTGATAGTCGCAAAAAAATAAGTGAATTGTGCGAAATGGCACTTTAGTGCCAAGTGGGTCACCGATGATCTCAGTGAGATAAATTCATTAATGATGATTATACACTTTAACATATCTCTTGTAGGTAGAATTTCAATTTTTGTTTTTTACATAAATATTATAGTTAGTTATAGTTACATAGTTAGTAGATATTATTGGTTATGAATGCTTCAGATGGACGTGGATCAGCCCAATGAAACAGCAGAGTCATCTCAAAAGACGAAATCATCCGTAGGTCTTGGACAAACTGCTAAATAACAAATGACTATAGTTCTGAATACCGGAAAACGTGACAAAAATAACCACAGACACTTTGATAATCGATAATATTCTGTAAAAGGTATTTGTTTATAATTCAGTTTGCAATTTTTATTTTTAATTTTAGTACGTTACGTAATCTAATGCAGTATTGCATTAGAAACACCAAGTACAAGCAACAGTTTTCATTGAACTTATGCGTAAATCGATAATTCATATAATACAAATATGAATAAATTAATAGGAACGAAAAAGTGTGAATTTATTTAGCTAAACTTAGTCTTATCTAAAATGAATTTTATTAAGCAATATGGAAGACATTTAGCATATAATTCTAAACATAGATAAATTAGATTAAAGATGAGTACATCCAAGTGTGAATAATAAGCATTTTTGCAATATCCAAGTGTGAATAATAAGCATTTTTGCAACATCCATATAATATTTGTAGATATACATAAGGGATATCAAAGTCCCATTTTAAATGAAAGTAATTTAAAAAACAAAATTATTCGCTTTAAATGAAGAAAGATTCAAACATTAATAAATGAATAAAAGATTGATAAAATTGTAAAAATATTGAAAAAATGCTATAGTTTACAACGTTCAGAAAATCAGGTATGGTTCAGTAACTTCGATTTCATATGCGGATAACCAACGATTTCTTATCTGTGCTCAAATATTAATTAGATATTGTTATAACGATTTGTCGCTACTATGAAGCTGTGTTTGTATTAATTTCAAGTTTTGCATGCCCTTTATGTCGTCTTATGCCCTGTATATTTAATTTTTTTATAAAGTGTTTATGAGAAATTCACATGATCTATGTTACGAAACTTAGAGTAAAAAAAATATATAGATAAAAAAAGATATAAAGAGCAATTACTTATTTATATTTCATATATGTAAAATTCTCAAACAGTTTTCATGATTATTCCGTAATTACATAAATCAGAAAAGAATTCTTGTCTTGTGCCTATGCTTTTTTGGGCGTATGAAAATGAAGGAAAGAACAGTAAAGTTTTAAAAAATTCAATTTTAAAGATTGAGAAGATATTTCTCTTCTTTCCCCACTACTTCCTGTTTATATAATATGTATTCAAAGTATAACATTGAAATTTACCGAGAATTAGACAATCTTCCATTCTTTGTTAAAGTAAATAAAAATTTGGAGAACAAGAGAAATTCTTCCAACTTTTAAATTTTTCATATAATTGATTATGGATACTTGAAACTGTAACAATTTCATACTGTTCACACCATTTGCACATATATTATGATTCACACCATTTGTGAAAGTACTAACAAAAATTTAATGCAATCATTGCCAAGTTATTTTACTTAACACTTAGCCAACCGAATAGGGAGATCTCTCCCCTCTGTGAGGTACATCAAGGTACACAAGGTACATGCGTAACCGAACGGAGAAATCTCCCTTTTCGACCTTAGCAATGCGTTTTCTTCTTTATTTTCCTGTTACTATCAGTTATTGTTTAATTGCTCCCACTTAATTGCGCCACTTTTTCTACTTTTATAAAGTACAGTATATAATAAAATATACCAATTTAGTGGTGTTAAAATTAATTAAAAAGTTACACTATCAGTTATGACTAAATAAAGTTATAATCGAATGATACCAAGCTGTAAAAAAATATTAAGATTATAAATGCATGTGTTATTTAACTTCAGTCATCTTTAATGTTTTTAATTTTACCTATATTTTTTATACTTTTAATATATACTTTTAATTTGATGTTTCATATAAACAATATGCGAAATCGTTAAACAAAATCATTATCGCAAAGCATAATTGATCACTTAAATAATTTTTAGACTTCTTTGCTGTTCAAGTAGTGAATATTAGTCTTCATTACGTGGAAAAATGTGGACAGCGTATAGGTTGGTTCATCCGAACGCGGTGGACAGAGTATAGGTTGGCTTATCCAGTGCAGTAAGAAACGTATGGCTCGCTCTGGCGCGCGCGGTTGGCTAAATGTTAAAAATGAGATCAATGATCGCGTTGAATGATATATTATTAGAAGAATAATGCTCAAGGAAATAATACAATTTCATTCACATTTTAACAAAAAAATTTAATATTTTATTAAAATACATCACAATAGAAATTTTTTTTATTAGTTTTATAAAATCACAAACTTGAGAGATTGAAAATCGAATATATCAAATTGAAAAGAATATATTTTTATGGCTTGCTGCTGCATACTCAATCCATGTGTATAAAAAATAAAAAGAAAAAAATAATGGTTCCTGATATTTCTACTGTATTATGCAAAATTACGTGTATACTAAAATTGTCCGTATTAAAAGTGACAGTGCTTCTGTATCTAAAAGTACAAGATTTTACACTCCTATAAATAGGGAGTATTTTACTTGTATAATAAAAAATTATATTAAGTAATTTTAATTCGACAAAATCTTTATACAAGAAAAAGATGTTTTTGATAAATTTCCCGAAATGCTTGTGTAATGTTAAATATTCGAACAAATAAGTGTATGTATTTAATCCGTATACATAATTCTATTTTAGAAGAAATTATGTGGTCAATTTTCTAGGATTTAATAATAATTATAAGAGGTATAAATTTAGTTTGAAAGAAATAATTATTATTAGACATTATTTTCAAGATAAATTTACTTCCAGTGATTTTTTATTATTTTGTGAACATTTTAAACATCATATACCTGTAACTTTGCTTATAGTTTCACGTGTACATCCACATTTATTATTAATAGCAATAGCAATAAGACCGTTAGTTTAATGTTTGTCTAGGGTAGAGTCTACTACTTAATGTTAATAAAAAAAAAAAAAACACTCGCAAGCGTGTGTGCACGATTTCTTTAACAAAAGATGGTATTCTTGAAACTGATTATGAGATTAGGTACACCGTAAAAATTATTATATAACATCGATGTAAATAGAAATGATCACCAAAGAAATTTACTGTAATCGTTAGCGACATATCACAAAGGCGAATGAAATAGCCGACAAGGACTATCTCGTCAAACAAATAGTTTGCAAAACTCAAATGAAAAAGTATATAGTACTATTAGAAGTAAATAGAAAATTTGAAATTTTCTGTCATTCTTTTTTTGATACAATATTCCATTCAAGCATAATGTAATGATTGTAAAATATTAAAACTTTTAATGAATAGTACCTACACAGAAAAGCATTTGATTTTGCTTCTATAATGATGTAAGGAAAAGCTAATTTTTAGAAATATTCAATGAAAAATAATCTGTTATGTTCTGATCGTTTTTATATTTTTAGTACGTGCAATTCTTTCACACACAAAAGCATGGCGCAGTGTTCAAATATATTATTAAATATAAGCTTTCATAGTTTAAGATTGAAGAGGGAAGTCACTTTCAAATATTTTGCTATGTGGATGTTCTCTTTCCCTACTAAAGGAACTTCTTTCTTCAACACTTCTTTAATTACGAATGCATTTAAACAAAAGATGATGGGCGGTCAGCAAATAAAGAATTTTTCAAACAAATGAACTTGCTTAATGTCAAGATATACTTTTAAAATTAAATTTTTGTAATTTTATATATACAATATATATTGCCAATTATTAGATTGTTTGCATAAGGTTGTTCTGATAATTCATGAAGCACATCGACGTTATACAATACTTTTAACTTGCACGGGCAACAAAATTTTAGTTTAACGATTAGAAATATTATATATTTTAAACAATATTACGATAAATTTACTATATTATATTTGATAACATTGTGTAAGGTTGTTAATTGTAGATACGGTAAAGTATGAACAATAGGACATATTAAAGGATAAAAATTACACAGTATGTAATATACATATATATTCTATGATCGTTCAAAATTTTCTAATATTTTAAGGCAATTAATGTAGCATAATGTAAATATAAAGTTACAAGCTTCGTGAATGTATACACATTCATATGTCCGTAAAATGTACAGATGTATTTATTCAGAACTACACATTAAATATCTCTTGTGTACTTTGATAGGTTAAGAAGCATTTATTTCGAGACACCTTAATAAAAAAATTATAAGTATCTAGTTATAAAGAGTACTTCGTTATTGCTTATCGTTTATTCATTAAAATTGTACATTACATATTATTATTAGCTATAATTCTGTATTACAATTTTTTGTTTCATTAATAAATAATTTACATACTTAGTATTTAAAATAGTTTCTAAATTCATATCATCGAAATAACATTCTCGTTGCAGTTGATATTTCGATTCATACGTTTCATTATCGCATTCTATCGTACTATCTTTTGTAGGGTAGTTATCATGGCTGTGCTTCTTTCGTTTCATGTAATAGAAACAAAGATTTAGAAACTTCGACTCTTCTCTATAAAAAGGATTATCATCATGGTAGAAAGGATTTTCAATAGCCGTGTTACTATCAAAATACTTAATACTGTGTGTGAATAATTTTATGAAAAATAAATTCATATCGTCATCCGTAGGAAAATTTAATTTTTCGAGCATCACTTCGGATAATAGTCTTTCATATATAAGTTCATTATGCCATAAAGCATTATATTCAGTATTAATAGTCTGTAGAACATGCACCCTTAAATTTTCCGCAATAATTTCGCGTATCTCTGTAATTTCATCTTTCAGCAGAATTAAACAGCAATGTAAAATACTTAATTTAGATTTGCTTGTTAATTCTGCAAATCGATGAACTATGAATTGCGTAAGTTCAACTGCGATTCGTCTCATGTGTTCTTCTTCATGGACACTTAATTTGAGTGCGTGGGATAGTACTTCGTCTATCATTGCCTCGTTTCGAGAAAAGATTATCAATATGCATTTCAAACTCCATAAATTAGAATATTTTACAGTTTCTAATTTTTCAATAAACGAAATTTCTGCTATTTTCGCAATATCTAATTCACTTATATCTAATAGCGGCCAATGCTTCAAAGTTTTTAAAATGTAATTTATCATTGCGTTTAAAAGTAGTTCGTTACATCCGTATTCATTCAGCAATACACGTTTGAGTAAGATTTCCAAAATTGGGATGCTATGTGACACGTGATTTAAAAAAGAAATACTTTGATCGATACAAGGGGAGTACAAAATTTTATGCAAAATATCAATATTAATGTTATTAGTACGGTTTATATAGTCAGCGTATAACTTTGTAGAAAGGTCTACAAATTGGAAAAATCCTGGTTTTACTTTTTCGGAAGAGAGTAAAGATCTGTTTCCCTTAAAAATAAATATGTCTTCTTTAGATATCTCATCGGAAATAAATTCTGTTAGTTGTAAAAATATCATTTCAATCATGTAACATATTTGTGAGCTACATTCTCCTTTCGACATATTACTCCAAATTCGTAATATTTTTCGAAATCGTAGCCATTCTGGAGATTGTTCTGATCCATGATCAGCATATTGCTTAACTTTCGAACACACATTTATACTTTCAATTTCAACGGATAATTTTTCTTTGAGAAATTTCATAGTTAAAAAATAACCATGGATTAAATTAACATTCTGGCATGAAGAAATATCGCACTTTAATTTCTGAAGCTCGAGTTGAATTTGTAAAAAGTCTGTTAATGCTGCATATGCTTTTGCAGCTAGAAATCTAACATAGAAAATAGGATTTCCAAACAGCATACGAAGTAAATATTTTACTTTTGATACATAGTTTTGCGAGGAATAATCAATTAAGTTGCAAGAACTACATGAAAATTTCGAAAACAGTATAAGAATATGAACGATATTCGAATGTAAATATAGAGCAGTAGAGAACCTTGTAAAGGTAAATGAAAACCTATGTAATTCTTTCATGGCATAGTCTGCAAGTAGTGGATAATGCGTAACAAAATGATTAATGGAATAACCATTTCCAAAATCTAAGGTGTCCCCATAACTTTGGCCTATTAATCTTGGAACTATCGAACCAAATAATTGTAGACTTGCATTTCTGATAGTCCATATTTCTGATTCCAAATATTTGAAACAAGTTAGTGAAATTCTTTCCATGTATGGAGTTAACTGTGCGTTTATTTCTTTATCAGCTACTAAAGCCCGTAGAAAATACAAATATCTTGCCCATGGAGAATCGTGTTGAGATTCTATGCTCTTTAAATTCTCATCAGAAATGTCGTCCAACAGGTCTAATAATTTTTGTACCGCAAAATGCAAAAGAGGTCTATCTCGTCGATTATCGCTAACGACAATTCTATGAAACATAATTGATAATCCAGCACCTCTTCTGGTAATGTTTAAAGAATGCATAGAATTATTTTCTAATATACGCAATATATGTGTTTTTGGCAAATCAGAATACTTAGCTTCTTTGCACAAACATCTGAAATGACATAATCGCTAGGTACTTAATTTTTCTATTATCCTATCAATATGAATTATACCTTGTTAATTGTCCAATTGCTGTACCCGCTGCTTCCACTACACCTTTGTGTCTACATCTGAGTAATACAGTAACAATAACATTTGCGGAACGTTTAACTGTATCATCGGAATACATTAATGTACCTATTTCACAAGCTATTTCACAGGAGACCTACATAGAAAATATGCTTTATTATCTTACTTTTGTTTACAAACGAGATATATTTATTAGAATTAAACGATAAAGGTTAAAACTTTTACCTTTAAAGACATCCAAATGCAAGAAATGAGCACCTGATGTGCAGGAGTTAAACTTAAATCATCGAAATTGATATTGTCTATCTCACTATTTTTAATAGCTTCGTTAATCGCTAATCCCATTTCTGCGAACGACGATGAATATTCTACAAATTCAGTTACAATTTCATTCAAGGTAAGACATTTTTTAGATTTCAATGAAACTGAATCAAATGTACCTGTATTTTTGGATTTTGAAGAAAATATATACAGAAAAAAATCTGTAGCATCTTCTAATAGATACAATATTTTTTCAATAAATTCGGGAGATATATTAGAACTTTCTTGACCATTTTGAAAAGCAATATTTAATAAAGCAGTCATTACGCCATAAAACGGTTTATTTTGAACAATTGCCTTTAGTACATCTTCTTTCATTTGTATTAACTGACTCGTAGCTTCATTAAACAAGAAATCCGAATATTTCAACTGATCATTATAATCCTTATGATCTCGTAAAATATTCAAAGGCAACCACTTTACTAAAATTGATATAAGAGCCGCACCACTTTCAATTTCATAGAATTTAGAAGAATTACAATTTTTCAATGCCGTGTGAAATAATATCTAAATCAATAACATTTTTTTTAAATGAAAAACCAACTGTTGAGAAAAAGATGAATAATTTCTTACCTGCTTTTCCACATCAGATAAAATATCTTTATTGAAATAATTAAGAATAATAGAAGTAGCTAATTGCTTGACATCAAGTGCAGAATCTAGTACAAGTCTTAATAAGATAAATAAACTCCTTCTATTTGTGAATTTCCAGTTTCCAGTTATTATTAAATGTTTTTCCAGCAATGAAATGCACAAAACATTTTCGACATTGGACTTATTTATGACAAAGCCATTGGTAAATGAAAGTATGGCTCTATATAAATTTAAGCCAAGAATTTTTCTTTGATAACAAGAACCAATTTCAAAACAATCCAAAAAGAATTCATGCAACCAATGTGTAATGTAATACACATCATGTATACTGTCTGAATTACTATCACACATTTTTAGAACATTAGTATAAAATATTTTAAAATATTTGACAATCCCGTCTCTCATGTACACTGTTGTACTATTTGCATTGTGCCATAAAAAATGTTGTATTGTAAAAAGCTGATCTCTATTTTCATTGTATAATCTAGTTATTTGATGACAATTTATGGCAAATCCATTCAATCTTATGATTTCTTTATTATGATTTATATAACATTCTATCCTTGCTTGTTGTGGAAGATCAATGTGCATTTCACAAGCCAATTTTTGGAGATGTGAACGTAAAAAATGTTCTTTTACATCTGTGATTAATTTCCATAAATAAGGTAAAAGATTTCTGTACTTTTTAACGACTGGTTCAAGCCAATGTTTGTAGAGTAACTGAAGAGCATTATGATTTTCACTGAAATTAAATATCCATATTTTTACACTCGAATTTTCCGTTATTTGTAAAAGTTTGATAGTTTAACTCACTTCTCTGACGACTCCCAATGGTGAAAGAGGTAGTTCATTATATGTCCAAAGGCTTCTTTCCATTCATTTTCGCTTAATTTTTTTACAATAGCAAGATAAACTTTTGTACCAGCAGAATGCAAATAATATTTTGTTAAGCTAGTACATAAAGAAAATAAAAAGTCATTAGATGTAATAATTTTGATTTCGTCCCAAACTTCGCAAATTTCCGCAAGTATATCATATTTTAATTCGTTCTGCCAAGAAATTGTATTGACACAATGCTTAAATAGATACTCCAAATATCCATTATATTTGTTTTCCATAATTTTCAGGTACATGTTAAAAATAAGTGCTGAATTTTGCTTACTTATGTCATTGATAGCATTACACCAATTTGAAAAGATAATTGTTTCAAGTCTCTGCTCTACTTCCGAATATGTACTCCAAAAAGTTGTGTTTATGGTTCGTTGCAACCACATGTATAATATTTTGTATGCAAAATAAGAATGTTTAGTATATTTTATACAATGCTCGAATATAACATCGAAAATGAGAAAACAAATATCATTAGAATATATTTTACTGCAATTTACTTGTAAATACCCATAAGCGCAAATCAGTTTAAATAATCCGGATTCAACAATATTATACTTTTTATCAAAGATGTATACTTCATTATGTTTAGAGCTCAAAAGATTTGTAAAAGTTTCTTTTAGAAATACTAAATTTGATTGCATTGACAATAAAGCAAAAAATGTATGGGAAGCCAACAAGATTCTCTCTCTTTTTATTTCCGTATTCGAAATAAAAACTCCTATAATGTGTATATAAACTGGTTGCCATTGTTTTAAATGTTCATCATTCCAGGATTCTTTGCTTGATGAAGCAAAGTTTATCAGTTTCTAAAAAGACAACACAAAATACTTTATGTTTATGTAAAGTAATGTAATAGACATTAATCATTTTAAATGAAATTGTACATTAATAGAATCATAAAATACTAACTCTGAAAATAGCAGTGTCTTCTGCACATGTTTGTAATTCTTTGATTACATAATTCAATTCCATATTTTTTGTACACATTTTGTTATTGTAATTTAGTAACAGAAGATTCAATTTAATAATTATGTATATTATATATATTTTTGTACCCTAGTCATATGTGTTTGTATTTGTTGTTTGAAAATTAAAAACTGCTTTTGAAGTTTGTGCAGTTGCATCAGATTTGTCTGTTTTGTTTCCATCAAGGCTGCATGTCCTGCAATTAATATGTAATAATGACATTCTTTAAAGTTTTGTTTTTTAAGCATTAAAAAAATTAATAGAAAACATAATTAATACCTGCAAAACCATAAAAAACGTTTAAAAATTAAAAAATAATGAATTATTGGTTTAAATGTAAATAAGCATATCATTCAGCAGCCATAAAATTAGCCTCTATGTATCAAACAATTGAGAAAGAAAATATGATCTGCTTTTAATATAACGGATTAAGGATCATTATACAATATAAGAAGACAATATTGTTACTTGCATTTGTTTTATTATAAGTAATAAAAATAAAAAAACTTAATTTGGAAACAATTCAATAACTATTAGTTCAAATGTAACAAATTATAAATTACAATTGCTAAATTAGTTTAATATTTTATATTGCATTTTGTTCTTCAGGAACATACCCCCCTTGTTCTAGCTGCTCTTTGAATTTCAAGTACTCTCGTTTACGATCAAAGTGTTTTACCTAGTAAAAAGTGATAAACATAAAGATTTAATGAAAGAGAGACAGACATTAAATATAGGAAAATTACTTCCTTTACTGTTACATATTATACTTCTTAAAGTGAAAAACATAGTATTACAATTCTTCAATTATTATAATAAAGTACAAAACTTACCCATAGTGCAGGACAAAACTTTTCATATTGATCTCTAAATTTTTTACACTCTGTTTCTGTTTTACCATCATCAAGACATTTCCAATATTCATCTCTATGATTCCAACATTTTGCACGATCTTCTTTAGTTGGGAAAGACATCCTAAAATAATTCAATTTATATTTCTGATTATACATTACACATTTATGCTTTCCTTTTTAAAATTAATGTGCACTCCTTTCCTTTAGCTTTAAAAACTTATTAAATAAATTTTTATGTATTTTTTAGTAAGAAAGAAATTATAATGTTTCAACTGAAAAGAATTAATTTGCACTTACCTATATCAAATATTGTGGAACTGAAACCTTTTTGGAATTGAATAAATTTTCACTTACAAATTCAGAATATGTTACAAATACTTATTTTTACAGAAATTAAAAATAAGAACCCTAAAATAAAACAAAATGATTACATAATCTTATAGCACTGTAGTGTAATTTATACACCAAAAATCATAAGGAAAAATTGAACTTTTTTATTTTTAAATTTAAAAACGACTTTCAGAGATATAACTTAGTAATCTAATTTCTTAATTTATTATATTGAATACAATCTGTGTTATAGGTTATTCGGGACAATAAACTTCATTTTATTAAATAATTTATAAGGTTCTTAATATTATAAAGACATATATACATAAATAAAACAAGTAAATTGAAATTTGTATTATTTATGTATTTTATATTTCATATAAATGAAGATTACTTTGTTTTTAATAATAGAGGAATATATGAACTAACCTGTTTATTAGCTTCCTTAAGATAAACCATGGAGTACTATAACACAAGATTATATAAAATTTTGTTGTATCGAATTTATATTCGCTTTTCAAATTACAGATATATATAATCCTTATTTTTTTAATTTATTGTAAGACAGTATGAATATTCAACATAAATTAAGAGTCCTTGCAAGCATAATTTATTGTTCTTAATGTGTACAATCAAAAAATATTATTTTATCATTTAAATTAGGATAAAAAAGAAATTTTAATCATTATTTTACAAATAGAAAAGCACATGCGTTTCCATATTTAATATTTCCACATGTACTTACTTACTAAATGGAAATGAAATCAGTGTTGCCAATACCCATATATTAATTTGTAGTTTTTAGGAATGAGATTTATTTCTAGCTAAATTCGTATAAAAGTGGTAATACACTATCAATAAAAAATTAGAAATCTATTAACGACATTGATACCGGAATGAATTAAATTGCCACATTTATATTGTTAACATATATTTCTGTCATTCTTATTTTATTGCGTACTCGCATATAAATACATGCGTATTAATATTTAATAAGTAACAATTACAAATTTCAAGTTCACAATGCAACGTTCAACTTAATCTGTGAAGGATGAAGCATTCAACATTATTAATTCCAATATATTATATATCTCTTATAGTAGTAAAAACATGCCAAATTTCTCTATACAATGCCAAAAACAATTTCCTATTTAAGATACTTCAATAATTAATAGTGTTAATTGCATCATCCTATGTACTTGAAAAGTAAGAGGTAATATTTTCTATGTAAGATAAATTATGACTAAAACTATAACAAGGCATGTAAACAACATTCCACCAACTAGGATAAATCCATCCTGTCTTGCTCTCTGCTCTATTAGTCTCATTGTGGTTTGTGAAAGTCCTAATGTATTTCCAATGTCTATTAATTTTCTATGAGCCCCTTTTAAAGTTATTCTTTGTGATCTCAAACTATCCAAAATACTACTACCACTTTGAAGGAGATCATCCATACCACTAACTGCATTTCTTAAACTATAATTGTGTTGTACATTATGATCTATCATAATATCAACATGATCATTTGTGGTAAATGTCCTAGATAGCAATGCTTCCCTTTCAGCTTCTTCTCTTTGCTTTCTAATCATTTTGTTCCGCCATGAATTTAAAGCAGCTGTGAGATGACGGCTGTCATATTTCAGTTGATCCACACGCATTTTAGCATTCTGTCTTTGAGATATAGGGCCTTTACGGCATAATACATCTAATTTTTCGCAATTACTAAAATGAAAAGCATGAAATTGTATATTATTATTTCACAATATTTTTATAAAATACATGTATACATACAAGTAAAATGAATGTGTCTATGAATTCTGTATAGATCTATGAATTCTTTGTATAATTACCTACATAAAAAATAAAAGTTTTTTTAAATAACTACCTGTTGATGAGATTTATTTTTGATTCTATGTTGTTTTCTATTTCTTTTACATCCAGGTTAGGCGATTTTTTCTCAAGTTGTGAGAAAAGATGTTGTGTTTCTTGAACTAATTTGTTTGTTTGATGATATAAAGTTTCCATACTTATTAATAAATAGTTTCATTCGTATTTCGACAACTCGTGTCGGATCGTGTATGAAAGTTATGACGTGTACGTACAAATACTGCTGTCACTGTCAGATCATCAAATGGGATATCTGTAACAGTGGTTATCAAAATCTAGCAAAGAATATCTTCCAAGAACTTTTAGATAGAATAAAGATAACAGATCAAATTTCAAAAAGCAAATAAATGAAGAGGGCCAAATATGAGACAGGCTAAAGAGAAAATTCAGAGTGTTAAGATACATTGCACATATAAATAAAGAAGTGGATGCTGGAAACCATGCTAATACTATACAAAATTGGTAATACAATTGGTAATACAATATAGAATTAACATATACTTTTCAATAGGAGACCATTAAGCAAAAAAAAAAAGAAAAAAAAAAGAAAAAATATAAAATGCAAAATAGCCATGTGCTATAATATAACAACGCCAATCAACGTGATGAGTGCGGAAGCGGGTATCATGGACATAGAAAATAGAATCGAATTAGTAACAAGAAAGTACATCATTAAGAAAAAAGCAGAATCCATAGAATAGAGATATAAAGATAGAATGCGCGAGTGAGCTGAAGAAGCATATACATTGGTACTTCGTACGTCGTACAGTAAATATGGAAGTGTAAAACCGGTCAACGAATGGCGTCAATGTGTATGCCTGATTAGACAAGGACAGACAGGGCCTCTATGCAGCATTTTCTTTCTATTCCCATATCATATCTACCTACACGATAACATATGACTCGCGCACTTTATCTTTATTCTATGACAGATTCATACAGCGCGACACTAAGGAGAATAAAAGACATAGTAGATATCACCATTATAGATGTCCACACAAGAAATGATTATAAAATAAAAGCGTTTAAAAAATAAACCCGCTCATGGCGATAATCGAAACAAAGATAATTACACCTTACAATCGATCACGCCATACGTAACACGATATACAAATAGAATAGGAAATTAAAAAACCAAACACAAATCAATAACAATATTATAATAACGGAAATAAAACACAAATACCTAAAAGATCTGGATAACCGACATAAAATTATTGACCTTTTTAATATAGTATGATAGTTTTCGACATGAAGGATCCAAAAATGCAAGTCTGAACTTTGGGGATCTAGCGGTTCAAAAGTTATACGTATGTAAAATAGAATGTTTTTTAGCGTATACATAGGAACAAGATCAAATAGGGTATGTGTATATATGAACTTTTTTTTATCGTTTTCATGCACAGAATCCACCGTCGAAGTGGGTCCTCGATGCTACGGAACATATTAAAGCATAATTACATCTCAAATAACATTTTTTATTTATTAAGTGATGAGATAGCTATAAAATTTTCTTTTTTTTTTATCAAGAATAAAGCAACTCTTTTCTGCTTGAATGAAACGGAAACTACTGACATCTTTAGGTTTAAATCGTATATAAGACATTTTTGTAAGTGAATGAAATTTATGTTGGTAAATATAATTAAAAGATTGATTACTCTATTGGATGTGTAATTTTTATTGCATAATAGAGTTTACACAATTTTTTTTAATTTGCAGTGAGTTACTTATGACCATGATATATATTGGCTGAGAGTGGTAATCAAATCGTGTTTGTCGCATGTAATATTTTCTAAAAGGAAATCTATCGTTCTTACAAATGGATATCGGTGAATTATTATCGTACAAAGTATGTTTTTAAAACAGTATTATTTATGATACGGAAATTTGTATCGTCTGAAATTTTGATGTTAACCTAAGTTCACACAGTACATATAAGTTATTTTTATTTGCAATTCTGTGTTCATTTCGTACAGCCACCAAATACACCAAAAAGACCAGTAGCAGGAGAAGAAGATGATGAAGATGAGTGGGAAAATGCTAAGAAACCTAAAAGAGTAATTAAAACTCCATATCATGCACGTCAAAGGCAACAGAGAGAAATCGAAGTGACCCCAGTTAGAAGCAGCGAACCTCCTACACCTATCAGAGCTGCTTTACCTTCACCAGCAAACGATGTTGTTGAACCACAGCTAACAGAGAAAGAAAAACAAGATATTTTAAAATATGTAGAAACTGAGGCTCCAGAAATAGAGGCATTAGATGAAGCAACACTAAAGAGAATGGTCCTTTTATTTGAAAAAAGGGCTCTTAGGAACCAAGAAATGAGAGTAAAATTCCCTGATCAGCCAGAAAAGTATATCATTTTCTAGCATTATGCATGAAAGATCAAACTTAAAATATAAGATTGAAATTATATTTTAAAATTTAATAGATTTATGGAATCAGAAGTAGAACTGCATGAAACTCTCCAAGAACTTCATGTTGTTGCAACAAACCCAGATCTATATCCTTTAATGGTGGAATTAGGTGCTGTACCTTCATTGCTTGAATTATTATCTCATGAGAATACAGATATAGCAGTTGGTGTAGTGGACCTTTTGCAAGAATTAACAGATGTAGATATTTTACATGAAAGCCAAGAAGGTGCTGATACATTGATTGATGCTTTATTAGAACAACAAGTTTGTGCTCTTCTTGTACAAAACTTAGAGAGACTGGATGAATCAGTAAAGGAAGAAAGTGATGGAGTTTATAATACTTTAGGTAATTATTATTGTAAGCTGGTGAGTACTGTACTTCGAAATTAAAATAAATATTATGGTACATATTTTTCAGCTATTTTTGAGAATCTTCTAGAGTTTAGGCCAGAACTGTGTGGAGATGCAGGGAAACAAGGATTAATGCAATGGCTCCTAAGGAGAATCAAAGCAAAAACACCATTTGATGCTAATAAGCTTTATGCTAGTGAACTTTTATCTATTCTTTTGCAAAACACACCAGAGAATAGGTTACTTCTTGGTGAACTTGATGGAATTGATGTGTTATTACAACAATTAGCGGTAATATTATTTATATTTTCCCTTTTTCTATACATTTTTTGTACTCTTTTTTTTATATTTTTACTTATTTTTATATTCTCCATGCATTTTTATGTGCTTTTAAATAATTCCCATTAATTTTAGTATTACAAAAGACATGATCCTCAAACAGCTGAGGAGCAAGAAATGATGGAAAATTTATTCAATGTATTATGTTCAAGTCTAATGGCGACTGTAAACAGAGATAGGTTTTTAAGGGGAGAAGGACTGCAACTCATGAATTTAATGTTGCGAGAAAAAAAAATGTCTAGGAATGGTTCTCTTAAAGTGAGTAGCAGTTTAAAATTTATATTTAATTTGTTTCTTAATATCGATAAACAACTGTGTTATATTACAGGTATTAGATCACGCAATGAATGGTCCAGATGGAAAAGATAATTGTAGTAAATTTGTCGATATTCTCGGATTGAGAACAATATTTCCTTTATTCATGAAAACACCAACAAAAAATCGGAAGAGAATGCTTACAGCGGAAGAACACGAAGGTAACTAAACCATGAGCAATTTTTCTTAATTACGTTTGTCTACGATATATTCACGAATAATTATTGTTGTAGAACATGTAGTATCAATTATAGCAAGTATGCTGAGGAATTGCAAAGGCCAACAACGTCAAAGATTGTTGAGTAAATTTACGGAAAATGACTATGAGAAAGTGGATCGATTGATGGAGCTCCATTTCAAATATCTTGAAAAAGTGGAAGAAGTTGAAAAAAATACAAAGGTTAGTAAAAAGATATAAATTTTGAAGATATTTTATTCGATAATATATTCAATGATATAGGAAGATGAAGATGAAGAAGAATCGTACCTGAGAAGATTAGATGGTGGATTGTTTATTTTACAATTAGTAGATTATGTATTATTAGAAGCGTGTACCGGTTGCCCACCGGCAGTTAAGCAACGAGTAACACGAATTTTAGCTCAAAGAAGAGCATCTCTAAAAACTATAAGGCATATCATGCGAGGTATGTTTTTTATTATAATATTTTAGTACTATTTTATTTGCTTTTAATTTAACTGTTTTGATTAGAATATGCGGGAAATCTTGGTGATGCTGGAGATTCGGAATGGAGAGAAGCAGAACAACAACATATATTGCAGTTAATCGATAAATTTTGATGTATACTTTTTAATGAAAGAGTTAAAAATTTGAAGTTTTTTGCCGTTTTGTAAATTTTTTTCAGAAGTAACAACCCTATTCCACATGGGTATCTATCACATGTGTAAAATATATCATTAGAAATATTCATTTTTATATGCAAAGATTAAAAGAATCGTTTGCAAAAAATTAAACGAGTGTCATATATTTTATCGCAGTTTTATTTTGTATACAAGTAAGTTGTGAAGTAAGCACTATATCAAATTATACGACGATTAATCGATAAATTTATTGTTTTAACTACTTCATATCAAGCCACGTGATTGATGATACTATGTTGTACGATAGCGTGTAAAGCTTTGTACTCAAAATTTATAATTTATTTTAGTTCTCTGAAGAATTTTTTCACCCATTGATGAAATATTTCGTAACGATATCATAGATGCACGTTAATAAAATGGGTGAAAATAAAGCAGTGATTACAAGTCATTATTGTTTGTATCATGTCAGTTTTGAGCAAGATAATCCCAAGTTTAATCGATGTTGTCCATCCATACGAATCGGAAGATACCGTTTATAACTTTCAAAATTACTACGGCGAAATTCTATTATCGGGCTGTTTGTGGAGGAGCTGCTATCGTAGAAAAAAATTTGGTTTTTACGAAAAATTCATTGTCGACAGTGGCTGTGTGAAATATTTTCATCGATTCAACGATCGTGACGATGTATTTCATTGTCAGAAATACTTTTCCTATTTCGAGTTCATCATTTGTCAAGTAAGTACAAGATTCTACTTAAATTTCTCAAAACTTAAAATGACGGGTCAATAACCCGGTGTATACAATACGAACATCATAACTACAAATGATACGTGTATCTACCACGTAACTGTACTTCGTACTTGACACTCTGGCAAACCTATATTTATGGTAAAATTTAACATTTATTTCTTGAAATTTATAATTAAATGCAATAAAAAAAAGAATGCGCGCGTTTTCTCTCAGACTCACCGTAACCATGGTGACCCACGTGGACGCATGCGCTTTCAATTGGTACGCTTAATCATAGTACCGTGTCTTCTCAGTTCTATAGCAGTTATAATCGTACATGCACTTATTAAGACTGAGAAGAGACGTTTAATTAATCGAATTTAACATTTACTTTTAATCACGTGTTCAGAACCTACAGTGTTCACACATGGTATTCTAGCTGTCTGTTTCGAACGTGCTGTCAAATATATATGTGTTATGATATGTATAAGTGGGGAGGAGGGGGTCAACGTTCGGTGAACGATCGATCGCGATTGGTTTAGCCGCGTAGCTCTCTACCAATCGGAGCGCGTGCTGCGCCCTTACATGAAAGTTTGCTGCACGAGACAGGCCAGTTTGCTGTTGCAAGCTTCAGAGGTGCGGTTGTTGGTTGTGTAAGCCGGTTCGCGGTGTTTTCGCTGTTCTTAATTTTCGCGTTTTACAATTCACCGTATAAAGTCGAAGACACTTGTCGCAGACATGCCGAGGAAAAATGGTATCCGTGCGTGATGCGAGTGGTAAATTTTGTGCACCTATTTGTGTTGCAATTACGACCGACTGAATTTGAAGAAAACTGTTACGAGAAAGTGTCAATTCCTCCGAAGAAACAACCACGGTATGTCATCTGTCAATTTCATCCCTTGTTTTACGATTAATTCGTTCATGTTATTGATTGATATCGTGCTCTGGATCGGAGCGTGCGTACGTGCGTGTACTAGTATATTTACGAATGCGTATTGTAATTCAGAATTTCAAAATTATTTTATGAATGGTTTTTCAATGTTTATATGACACTCGATGTTTAGAAAATATTACGTCACACCGTTCATCATGGTATAAGTATGTACAGTTTGCTTCATCTTTACATTTTCTTGTTGACCGTATACGTATATACGTATCCTTTTACCTAGCATACATATTCAAAAAAAAAGTTTATAGAAATTAGCATTAGCGACTAGTGCCATTTATAAAATCGTCGCACATTTATAATTAGTTATCATCCGGTACATTATAAATTAAGCTTCGCTATTATGAGATTTTACGACGCAATCAACCAGACAGTCGATTGAACCATGTTAATATTCCATCGAACAACATTATCATACACTCATCTCTGGTGCTAACTTGTTCCTTATATCGCATTCCTAAAATAAACTCTTTTTACGGTGTCGTTAAAATTCGTAGTATGTAGTTTCTGTAGCACGGTTGAAAACGAAGTTTTCGTTTCGTTCGCCATAAAGAAAGGAAGGAAAAAGAAGAATAGAAGAAAACGATATCGAATGTCGGTGATTACGTGGATAATTTTATAATTCCATCCGTGTATTTGACAGTGTGGATTAGCATTCCGACGAGTTGTTAAACTGTGTTCTAAAATTAGATCGTTTCAGATTTATCTTCGAAGCTTATTTTCGCGATTCAAATCGTTGCAGTCTGGATTCTCTGTAATTCGGCCGATAGACGCGCGTGAGGCTCGCGCATGTAATGAACATTGGATAATTTTCGTTCGTAGGGCTTCTTCGTTCTCTCGTAACGTAACTCCAGCTGAGCGGTGTCTTTTTGCTACTTAAAACCAATTTCGCGATTGCGTACCTGACGTGATTGTGTATCGGTGACGTAACATTGCTTTTTCCGATTTGTTGTTACGTGCACGTGCCGCGGAGCAACGTTTGTCACGTGATTGCTGGAGCTACTGCTTAGTGCTTATTCAATAGCTCCGTATAAATTTGTGGATCACTCAAGGTCATTTCCCCCCCATTATAAGTTTGGAGAAAAGATTTATCTTTATTTTAGGTCATTAAAAAATTTTAATCGATTTCTTTATCTTTAATAATGATTGACAGTACCTAATTGACTAGCTGTGTCTAAAATTAACAATTTTGTATTTAAAGTATTCTCTAACCTAACTTAATGTTTTAACCTAACCTAATTGAGATTTAACACAAAATTGTAATTCAAATTTGGGAAATTTCATAATCTAATAGAAACTGTAACTTAGCCTAACTGTAAATTAACTCAAAACTACAGCTCAGACTTAGCTTCCTTTGTCCACGAACTCAACGCTATTTTGTGAAACTAACATTCTGCACTGAGTTCAATATAACTTCTGAAACAGAAATAATTTTCAGACCGGCCGTTCTCTCAGTTTAAAACTTGTATTTTTTGATTCTACTCGAATAGTATTCGAATAGAGATTACAAGGATGAATAAACAATTATTGGCGCTCCGAAACGAAATTTAGCCAAAAAAGGAATCGTTCTTTTAATTCTAGCATTTTTAAGTTACATTAATTTTGTAATGGGGGATTAACAAGTTTAAAACAACTTTACAGCGCAAATAACCGCGAGAGGATTCTTTACTGTATAAATTGATAGGAGTGAATCATTCAGGGGTTGAGTTATCTCCTTCCTCGCGGGATACGGTAATTATTTCTGTAAATTACATGCTCTTGTAGCTTAACCACGTTGCCTAGTTGCACGTCACTAGAAAGGGGAGAAAAAGGGAGAAAGTTGGGAACTTTTTATGGTTTGGAACGGGACGTGAAGTTGCATGTAAAATTTTCCATTAATATTTTTAAAAACCTGACGAAATTTTTTCGGCAGAAATTAAACGATTGAATCGTAAACGAGCAGATATTAATCTGAAATGAATACGTTGGTTAGTTTTGACGTTGGAAAATGTTTAAATAAAAAACACGACAAAAACGATACAAAAGTTGCGAGGTTGAAAATTTGGTGGTTCTGAGATACACAGCGAAGGTTTTAATCCCTTTGCCGTGGTTTATCGATTCTCGTCGGTGCAGAATGCACGCTAGTGCATCACTATGAATGCTGCGGACGACGTGTGACCTTGAACGAGTGGCTCGCGAAATCCAAATAGGACCCGGGCAAACAAACCCTATTATACTTTTCAAAGCGATACTCGCTAGTTATTTTTCTGTTCTGTTTTAAATAGTTTCAATATCCATATACTTACATCTTCACCGTCACTTTCTACCCTTTTGTACGAAGTTCCTTTTCGTCTCTTGAAAATCCTCGAATTTTTGTTTCCATGTGATCCTCTTCTTGTTTCCATGGCTGGTCAACCCACGGATATTTAAAAGTTTTTTTTAATTAACTTATAAGTGGATTATATTATAGTTTAAAACGTTGTTTTTAATTAGTTCATATTATTTAATTGGTAGGTTTAAAAAGTTTCACCTTTCGAAAGGATTCGAAAAAACGTTCGCACGGTTGTTCGTCTCGAAAAGAACGACGTGCCTTGAGAGAACGGCGGGCTGCGGGTAGATTGAAATACTTATTTAAGGAGGATCCAATTAGGCTGCCATTCCTGGAATTGCCGCGGCCAGGTTTACGCCATTATCGATCAAACTGTCCCAGATTCGCGAATTCTTCGTTGTTGAAGCGTTCATGCACAACGCTCCGGCTATCCTGTGCGCCTATAGTCGAGGCTTTCTGTTCAGTCTTGATAAAATCACCACGTAAATACTTGGCTTCTACCATTGAAAAATTCCTTTTCACTTCTCCATCGGTTTTCCCTTGTTTTTTTTTCTTTTGGTGGAGATTAAACGGGAAAACAATTTAATTTCCGACTTCGTCCTCGAGTTTGATCCGTCTATCGACAAGCAAAAAAAGAAAAGAAATATGACTGAAGAGCGTCTGAGAAATTTGGAAAGCTCGTTTCCTTTATGCTCGAAGTAATTCGAGGCTGAAAGCGGTCTGGAGTCGAGTCAATTAGCCAGAAGTGGATGGAAATCAAGGGTGGTTAAGGAATCCCTCTTACGAGCGACTTTTTCCCACTGATTCTCTTCGCATGGAATCTATTTTTTTCCTTTTCCCGACTCAGCCCCGCTCCTCGTCTGCTCTCTGAAAGTTCGTGTCTGAAAGGCTCGTGTGGCCACTCAAGTCGCGAAAACGCTGAGCGAGCTACTCAAGAGCGACGAGCGAGCACGCCTGGTTGGAACGTGTAAGCCGCTTTCGCGAAATTTACGCTAATTTTTAGGTCAGATACGCGCCAAACTGACTATTAATTTCGAATGGTACCCATGGATGATCTCTCATCACGAAATCTTGCTCGTATGATCTGCTTTCACAGAGAAATTTGCACGGGATGTTGCCATAAACAGTTCATCCACCAAGAAGATTCGTCGGCCTTTCACGATCTCTAACGATAAGCTATTTTATATTTTCGAAAGATATCCGCGATCTTTTCAAAGATACCGAAAACTAGAGAAATATTAGTAAACAGACATTCAGCGAAGTTTCTATATCTCTTACAAAACATAGTATTTTTATAAAACGTGAAAGAGACGAGAGAAAGAGAATAATGTCGAGAGAAGCTCTTGAAGAATAATTGGATAACAATCTATCAAGATGAGATGCAACATTTAACTAATCGATAAACAAATTGGTAATAATTAAGATTAGTATAGTTTTGGCAATTAAACCTAGAGGTCCCAGTTTCTCGTCCATCAGCTGATCGACGAAGAAACGAGTCTTTTGAATAGCAGCCAACGTCCTCGTTACCATTGTTCAGCCGTCTCAATGTTCCCAGCTTCTTATATGTACCTTTCGATGAAAGCATCCCTTTCAATCCAGCCTTGTTGTTTTCTTCGTCGGCTATTTACTTCCCGAAGTTTTTGAACGATTCTGTGGCGGAGAAATAATCGTACACGGGCTGAATCGAGCGTTTCTTTTGCAATCGGCCGAAGGAAAACGAATACGGGATTATGGTCATTTCAGGTGGTTACATCACGCGTGTTCATTCCCCGTCGAATTACTCGTCTTCTATGCTAACCCTTTTTCCTTGATTTTGCAATAGTCGCGTTGCATTAATCGTGCGCTTCCGTGGGCAGTGGCATGCGCGAACGTCGAGAAACTACCACGATTTGCATGCACACTATTGCACACGGTAGTCGATTATGTCATCGGACCAACGAGGAGGAATTAGTCGGACAATGTTATCTTTGCGTCTCGAGTCATCGTGAAGACTCCGTCTTTCTATTTCAATATCAGGTGTGTCTTGTTTTATTTATTGGCAGCAACCTCTTACAAAAGTAAAGTAGAGTAATTCTTTGCTTTAACCCTGCTATTATTCTCGCATCTGTATGACCTGAAATGTCAAATGTCATATGTGTCACGGTTACTATTACCATTATTTTCTATAAGAAGTTAAAAGTAGTTTCTTTATCCGATA
This sequence comes from Bombus confusus, assembly GCA_014737475.1. NCBI lineage: Eukaryota > Metazoa > Arthropoda > Insecta > Hymenoptera > Apidae > Bombus > Bombus confusus. The sequence continues at coordinate 1,397,099 of JACXIV010000033.1, read as the reverse complement.
GTAGAAATGTAAGAAGTTTTGGAGCTAAAGATGTAGGTAACTATTCTCCGAGTTCTTTGTACTATCCCCTTTTGACCCTTTTACAACATAACTCGAGCCGTCGCGGATAGAATTACATGTACATATTTTCCGCGTATGACGTCAAGATGTCGAAGAAATGGTAATTTTCTAAATTCATTCTGAATTTCTCGCGATCTTGTTACACTGTGAAAGGGTTAGTAGTTAAAAAAAATAGGTTTATTAGGAACTACAGGAGACTTCTGTAGGAGGTAATGGTAGTACAGGTCTCGTAGATGTTCTTTTCGCACACACGTGGTCCAAATTCCATATAACTTCTGTGTCACCCCGTGATTTTTCAGTTGCATGTGAGTACGTAGAAGGGTAGAGAGAGAGAGAGAGAGAGAGAGAGAGAGAGAGAGAGAGAGAGATTCTGTGGCGTAGAAATCGCGAAAGTGAACGGTTCTGGTCGAGTTCCCATGGACTTTCTAGATCAAAGAGGTCCGACGATTCGCGCTATTTTGCATGCGTGCACGGCTCCACTGTGTCGTCGTCACACAAAGTGATTTAATCGAGCTTACCGACAAGAAACTCGCCTCTAATCGTCAAGAACCATTTCTCGACTGGTGATTTTCTTGCTTCGAAATCTCTCTGTGGTAGCCACTTTGTGCATCGGCCTCTCGTTAGATACTTTTTTTAATGGTTTGGCTAATTGCGGAAAACACGGAGCCAGCATTCGAGGGATTCTATTATACGTTGGTAATGCGTTTCCCATGGCACTTTGCGACTACATGCTAACACAAAGAGGTATTATAACATGATACAATGGCATTATAGTGTAAAGACAAAGGCTGATCTCGTTTAGCTTCCGTCGAGACAATCTACTTTTACGGATGATCGATAGTGTTTGCAAATTTATTCACGTAGAAGGTATTAGTTGATGTAGCAAATCGAATTATCGTGGCCGTAAATAATTCTATAGAACGAACATTGAATAATCAATGGCAATTAGGACGAGTAATACGGTCGTAGATATTCGTCTATAAGCGCGATGTTACATTGAACGTGGTTTGATCTTGCGTAGCCGAATACGTATGGAAACGATGAAAAACCATATGGAAATATCGTATCTCGGCGGGGTCAACGACCTCGAGTATGCAAGCATAGCATTGTGATCACGGCATAAGATAAATTGGCAGTAAGCATAGCTCATAATCGCGGCAGCTGACAGTACACCGTCTTCTAAGGTCTTCGCTCCAATGCATGACGGACGTGCAACGAAATATGTACTCGTTTCTATATCGGTGACGCGACACGTTCGATTATACTGTTAGAAAATTTCTATCTCTCTCGTGTATACACCTCTCAATTTGTTCCTATCTTGTTTCCTTCCGGATAAACAGATTCTTGTAAGAAATTAGAGTTTGAGAATCGGAAAATTGCTCCAACTCAATGCTCGACGCAAGTTTAAATGTTTCTCGCGTAAACATCAAAGAACGCGAGGCTCCGCTTTTAGCGATTTAAGGAAGCTCATGGGCCGCTCCATGACACCACAATTTGGCAAATTACGAACCAGTTAATCTCAAAGATCGATGAACGCTGACATTTTGGCCCGACGATGTTTTGGCGATGGCGCCCGCTGCGTCGAGACGGTCTCATCGATCCATTCACTCTCACTGCCGTTTATGTGGCTTGGTCTTCTCGCTTCCTCCAATCTTCTTTCCTCCTTTCCTTCTTTCTTTCCCTTGCCCTGACAACCTGCTACCTTACACCTTGCTCCTATCATGGCACTTCTATCGACCTACGCTTGTTTCGCTTCCTCGTTCTCTCTCCTGTACGGTCACCGGTTCTTTCCTTCGTTTATTTTCGCGCAAGTTCGTTTGCTTCTTCATCCTTGTGTTCACTCTTCCCTGGGTTTGTCCATTTTGTTCTTTAATCTTCGTCAAAAGACAAAACAATCCGGAGCTCTCTTTATTCACGATCCTGTAACGCTCGAACGATCAAGAGATCTTTAAGATGATGAAAAGTACGGGTGAATTTTGGGAAACGTTTGACCCAGATTGACGAAGTTCGACTAGGTTACTTTCGAGCGCTTTGCATTCGCTGGACGTTTGGTTTCGCGACGCTGGACACATATTCGATAGAGTTATAGAAATTCATTCACGCGAACGCGCGAGTTATGACGTGCGTAAGAGCGACAAGGACGTGCGAAGAGTTAGAAGTGCCGGCCGTATTACCGAAGGAAGGCGCGTAGGAATCGAGGGGAAGGAAAGTCAGAGTCGTAACGTCTTAATGAACAACTGCGATTTGTCATGTTGTAGGTGATGTTTAAAATAGAAAGTATTTAAGAGCCGAAGATATCAACATATATACGATATTTTATTTTAATAAACGTATTTATAAATAAATATATAAATATATAAATGTATTTGATAAATGTATTTGTTTTTCGTAAAATTCAAAATTTAATACATTATGTCTTCTTTATTAAACCATCCGAAAAGTTATGTTTCTATCAACGGTGTTTCCTTGGGAGATATTTCGGAGTTTCCTCGAGGATCGATGGACGAAAACAGTTCAGGAAATTATAGACAAAGGTTGACGTAGCCTTGGAGAGAAAAAGCCGCGCCTTCCCACGGAAAGTCGCGTAACTGGTGATCACCGGCGAAGGTCTACGGTGTCTAATGAAATTGCAGCCTCGTTTCGATAAATCATCGATGGCGATCAGCACTCGAAGCATTCACCACACCCTTCTGACCTGACCCAGAAATCGGAAGGTGGGCGCGCCAACCCTGTAGACGACGAAAGGTATCCTTTGAACTTTAGCTAAGTGGTCACCGGTTGTCGAACGAACGAACCTAAACGTGTCCGTATCCGGATCTCGTGGCGAGTATCCGACGATCCAGAGATCGATTGACAATTTTCTTGGACGCGAAGAAAACGATGCAATTCGGTGAATCCACTTGCAAGTGGACGCTGCAACACAGCATACAGATCCGAAAATAACAACGATTCCTGGCGTCTCTTCAGCAGCTCGTCTATGTCCGAGCGTTATTAAATATTGCTCGACGTATCTGAATTAGATGTTTGTCGAGTCGGGTTGCGTATCGTTTCACAAGCGTGAATTTTCTTTCTTCGTAATCTTCAACTGCCAAAATAACGTCGATTGACAGTCGTTTATGCGAAATATCGCACTTTGCGCTCGAAGAATTCCGTAGCTCCGTTTACCTGGCGGAAAAGTCGGACGATAGGAAACACAAACGGGAAGTGGCTTCCCGGGGCGCTCGATTAAAATATTGATTTATCGTGGGGCGGTTGGGAAAGAAAATATTGGCCCTTTTCCATCGTCACCCTCGACTCCTTTCTTTCGTCCTTCTCTGGAACGATTCCGATGAAATTGACCGATTCACGGGTTTATTTGCTCGAATACCAAGTTCGAAGTGCACACGGGAAATCGTTCCTTAACCTAGCAAGCACTTTTCCTCTTGAAGACTATTTGTGTCATATCTCGAATACTATCGTATGCTGCTAATTTTCTATATAACGTGAAATCACGTGGAAAACATACTTTGTTTTCTCCTTATTCTTCTCGTAACTGTGGTCTTCATCTTCGTATCTCGATTTCAGTCGATCTCAATGGGAACGAGATATCGCAATGGAATATGAAAACGCGTTGAGAATTCGGTTTCTCCGTGCATCGGGTGCCATAATCGTTTCAGAAATGATCGGTAGCCAACGTGGTGCATAAACCTCTCTTATCCAACCTGTTATCCTTCCAATCCCCAGTTGCAGTCGGATAACTGTCATCTCTACCGAGTTACTCCAGTACGCGATCGTTTATTTCGCGTTTTTCGTTCAGCCACGATGCTCCTTATCGTCCCACTTGCCTCTGTTTCTTCCCTCCTCTTGGCTCTATCCGACTCGTTTATGCTTCGTCTTGGAGTTCTATCTCATCGGTTCTCACCCGAGGCGGTCGTCTCGTCTCCGTGTTCGCGGAGAGGAACGAAGCAGTCGGCTCGGCCGGCTCCGGCGAGTGTCGTTCGGGCTCGAGCAGTGCTAAGAATACCGCGGCCAGCCATATTTGGCAATGAGACCGCGTGGCCGCGCGCCGCGTTGCCCGCGGGAACACGAAAGGGAGAACCGCCTCTCTTTTCGGGGGCAGAATCGGATCGTCGCTAACTCAAAGGGAAGCTATGGTAGATCCTTCGTCCCCATAAATTGCCATTTTGCCATTTTCTAATAAAATAATTGTTCCTTTGGTGGTGGCAAATTGTCCTTATCGATGATCGGTTCACTGCTGATTTTTTATGCACTTATGGAAAACTTAAAGATGCAAGTATCCACGGAGTGCACACAGCATGCTAAACTATATAAAATACCCAAAAGAAATAAAAGTTTTTCTTCTTTTAGTCGTCGTCATCGTGAAAATATGAATAAGCATTCCTGCTTGGTTAAGTCACATATTTTGGTCCGAGCAAGAGTGATGTCTCCATGATCAGAAAGCGAGAGTAGTGGAGAAGTTAGGATGCCAGGCTGTTAGTCAATCACGATCAACAGTATTTTCTTTATGATCTCTCTCAGAAAATTTATTCTCGATGGATTTTTCTAGAAAATTTTACCGAAAATTCGAATATTCCTTTTTTGTCTTTGCGCTATTGAATCCTTGAAGATATAGGACGTTATTTTCTTTCACAACGAATGAGAAAACTGGACGCTGATGGTTTTCGTTAACGACGATGGGGCACAACGTCGCCGGTTGCTTACAGCGTTACAGGTTTATCGCGACGATACCGGCGCTTTAACGCCAATTAGGCGGTAATTAATTGATCGTCGGGAACAGGCAACGAGGTTATTAAGGTCACCGAGCTCCGGTCGACGTACGAACTCCTCTATGCTGCTCGACCGTTGCCACGACGATGCTCAGAAATTGTCTCTTCAGGTTCGTCAAACAAATGATTCGTTTTCGAGGGTCTTCGATGGTTCCGTATAATGGGCACGTTGCAACGCGATCAATCTTCATATTGTTTTCTTACGGCAGAAATTCGCTCACTTGATGTCATCGCAGAACAGACAGTTCGTATAATTGAAGTTCGCCTATTTGCCCCACTACCTATTATTTTTCACGTAAATTATTTTTATTTCGAACGATGAGAAATAGCTTCATCACTTTTTCCTGTTTCTTAATTTATGGAATTGATCAGTATAGCTTCTGAGTGGCACGTATAACTTGGAGATATTTTCTATTCTCCTTCAGTTTCTTCGTTTATCGAGGCCTAATTGCGTTAAGTGCGGTTAATATGCTTTCAGATGGCCATCTAAGATCTCTATTGCAAGCAAATAGGTACTCGACCAGAATCGATAATTCAGCGAATGACCGACTAATCGTATTATACGAGGCTTGTTGGCGCATGCCAGAAAGGCCAGAAAGAGGTTCACGGTCTCGATATTCGTCGAGCGTGTTCTTTCGTCGGTTTCTTGCGAAAAATCGGTAGATAATCGTTGCGCAAAGCCCGTGCGTTCACCTACGACCCACGCGTTCACCACCAATCGTTACGTTATGTTTGCAAAGCGCGTACAATTGCACGTGCCTGCATTTTCGAATCGATCGATGTACCGAAGCTGCAGCCACGGAGGCCCGTTACATCCGGTTCGCTAGCGATTACATCTGCAATCGAGACGCGATGTGTCGTTTAGAGGGGCATTAATCACAGGCCTGGATCCTCCGCGGTTATTAGCTTTCCCCCTTGTTGCTTCCTTTCGTGCCGTTCTTCCTTCAATGCTCCCCTTGTAGCCCGGCCGACAATTTTTCGGCCTGATTTCCACTGGTATTCCACCAAGCAAAACACTTGCTCGCTGGAACGACGACTTCCATGTCGTTGTAACAAGTGAGTCATTCCGAAGTGAAAAGTTTCTTGCGTATCTTCTCCTTAAAGATGCCATTAGTTTGATGAATTGCACGAACAAAAATCAACGAAACGGACGACGTAAAACAAATAACAAATAAACATTTTATTTCTCTTGTAATTGAAAAGCTTGTGGCCCCTAAATTAAGTTTCGTTAATAGCAGAAATATCGATGTGCGATATATTAGATATAGATAATTGTGATTAACATTGAAATTAATTTTAATCCGAAATCTGTCGTTTTGATAAGTTTGGTAACTCTAGCGTTGACTGTTAAGCAACGATCATGTGATTTCAGCTGATGAAACAAGTGGAAAAAAGTATACGAGATAAAAAACTAATTTTATCGTTTTTCTTTACGGCAACTTTCACGACGTAGGTTGAAGAACTTGTAGATTTTTCGTTTCATTGTCAGTGAGAGGTGGTCGACGGCGATATCGTACATAAATCGCGTCACTTGATACATGCATAATGTATCTCATTCATAAACACGAGGCCACCTATCGAAGAGGGCACATAGGAGCCGCGTTTCCGTAATTCGAACATTCGTATTCGACGAGGCTTTCGCATAAACGCGATAATTTCTGTCCCGCTTCGTCAATTAGATTCCGTGGAAAATTACCTGATCAGTTTGCATTTCACGTGTCGTTTCGCGGTTTCGACGCTCCAATTCCGTTCTGTAGATAATTTCTCGGAAAAAATTTTTTCTCCGAGATCCTCATCATCTTTCCTCATTTCGATATTTTAACTCGGAATCTCAGAAATCGTGAAATTTCACGGGGACACATTTTTCTATTTCTAATGTACTAATATATATTATAATGAATTTATTAAATTTCAACCTCACGGTCTAGAAATTTCTCTTGACTTAGAAAAATATCTTAAAATATCTTTATCTTCGTCCATCACTCATACGTATTCCCCTGCGCATCACGCCATTTCTAATGTACTGATTTTAGCAGTTTGTTTCGAGCAATTTAGATCACATATGTACTGTAAGAACTGTACTTGGAAGAATATAATTTGCGAGATAAGTTTTCGATCTTCTTTGATTCCGAGCTCTTCGCTGTAATACGATTTTAGTTAGCGTTCGATTATCCGATACTATTTTGTGTGCGTTTCGATAAAATTCACTAGAAAATTAAACAAAATAGTGGAAATCGTGTTAGAATAATCATGATTACTCAAGATAAGGACATGTTTGGTGAAAAGAGTGTATCATTCCATAGACGAGCTAACTGTTTCCTAATAGCAGCGAACGTGTTAAACAAACTCCTGCTGATTGAATTCATTGAATGAACGAAAAACCATAGATGGTAGATAGAATCGAGTTTTATTACGTAAAATATTTGTTTCCCGTGAGATTCGGATAAATGGAGCTATACTATACTGTATTCCAAATGTACCGCGTCAGATTCCAAGCATAAAGCGACACGAATCAATCTTCGATGAAATCACTGCAATTTCCCGCGGATGCCCCATCCATCATCCATCAATATCTCCGTAGACCCCGAAACCACCTATTCATCGTTTCAACAAGCTCGGGATTCGCCTCGCGGAAAGTCAACTCGCGAGAAATCTGGTTTTCCGCTGAATCCAAGCTGGTTTCGAGGCATCCGGGCCGAAGTTGTAAATAGAGATTCTAGGAAATGCTAATAAAACATCCTATGGCATCGCTCCACGGCGTGGCTAGACACGACTGATGAGGATCCGCGCGCACGTAGGTATCTATGCTCGTCGGTGCCCTCTTCAATTTGCGTATTCTGTTTCCTTTTTTTTTTTCTTCATTCGCGTACCGTCGCTGCACCGACTGAATAGCTGGCTAAAAAGCTCTTTTCATCCACGGCTTAGAACTCCGTGACCGTGAACGCGCGCCAGATTAGACGTGCCTCTTTGCTTTCTCCTGGCTTCGTCTGACGTCGACTCGATCTCGGAAAAATTTCTTTTTGCACAGAAACTCTAATTAATTTAGGCCTGACGCGTTGAAAACATTTAAAATAGATCAGAATAATTCTAAATATTTCTAGAATTATCCTCGTTTTTATTTTATTTGGGCTCTCAAGCTTATCGAATGCATAGGATATATCACTTACACGTTAGATGATTTCTTCAAAAGATTGTGATCATTCCGAAAGAAAGTGAACCAAGAACAGTGCTATAACTCGATAGCTACTTGTAGCAAAGAAAATTGTACACTCGCGTCAGATAGATAAGTTTAGGCGAGGAAACGTACCAGACGTGGACACGTTCAAGCTGTTCCATTGCTTATTTTTTTTTTTTTTTATACTACGCATCATTAGACCGTCATCAAGAGGCGGATGATAAACGACGTAAAGGAAACAGGTTTTCAATTTCGAAAAAGCCGCACATCACATCCACGTGGGATTAATTAATGGTCCGCGCGACTTCGTTGCCTCCCAATTAGGCGAAGTCGGTAGAGGCGATGTTTGGTAGAACGACGAAAATTATAATTTCGGCATTTTTCGAGTAAATCGAGCCACGTGGAATGTCAATAACCTTCCCAGTATTTTATTCGGGATCCGAATTGAAACACGACCGATGAGACTAGGTTCTTTTCAAGATTTACGAGTGTTCCCTGGCGAGTGGAATTTACTGTTTATCGCAAAATAATTCAAGTACGTGAAGAATACACCTAACTGATAATTTCCAAGAAATTTACTCTCCCCTTCGTAACTATACAGTGTTTATTTGTTGTACTTAAAATTTATTTGGAGAAGATACCATATTAGATAAGTTGTTTAAATTAACGATACGATAGGTCGATAAATATAGAAGCTACATACTTGGAACGTGACCAAATTATAAAAACCGACGCTTAGAAGTTTTCTTCTTCAAAAAACCGATAAGCGAAAATCGATGCAGGAAAGTCACGTGCAACTTGCTTGAGACCTTCGATTCTCGTTGCATTCGATTTTTTATTGCCTTCATCTGCGTTCTATTCAACTGTAAAACGTAGTCGAAGTAGGTCCCTGGAGATCGTCGTCTTTTTCCTCGTTCGACTGGCAATTAGCGGATGATTAGATGATGCAGTATGTAGGTTAGGCGATCGCGAGCCACGAGGACTGAAGGAAAACAACGAATTATGCGAGTTCTTACGTGTGTCGCCCGTTACTGCGATACACGACATAAGAATGATATATGGCGCGAGCTGAAAATAGCACCGTGAATATATAGAAACGTGGAAACGGAAGTCTGGCTATAAGCGAACGATACTCTTTGAAAATTATTCCTGCTTAAAATTGTTTCGTTTGTATCTTGGCTGGATTTTGTACGATTGAGATTCTATAAGAAATCGTGTAAAAACTAGAGGGTCGATCAATTGACAAAAGCCATAAAAATTCATAAAGACGAAGTCTTCTTGCGTTCTCAATTAAAAACCGACTACGGAGCTCAGAGTTCATTCGCGTACCATTGCTATCTCGTTTCTTTCAGTCGACGACCCTCTTGGCTGATAAAAATTCATAGTTGCAACGCTTGGCTCACGATTCGCGAATTACATAACGCGATCTCGTTGCGTCATGGCTTGGATAAGCTCCGTACTTCTCGGTAATTATTGAATCGTAAATGAGAAACATACGACATTGCCCGTAGCAAAAACGAGACGTCACGTGCTAGTTGATTAATCCGCTGAAATCGAGACGCTTGCCGTGCCACGTGCGAATTCTCTGTAACAAGCGAAAAATGATACGCGAAAGAGACCTGGTCGAACGTTCTTATAACAAATTACGGTAAGGAACGTTAGTTCCTCGATACCGTGGAACGCAGAACCAAGTCAGAGTAGAAGTGAAGTTTCAACTTTTCATTCCGTAAACACCTCCGTAATATCCTCATCGATTTTCTTGGCAGAATTAATAGCCAAGAATTATCTATCAGCTTCTGGACGCGAGGAAGTGAAAGCGCGGTTCTCATTAATTTCTTCCTAACGTTTCCATCGAATTACCAATCTCTCGACCAGAAGAGAGCCGTGTTTTTCTTCATCGAGAGTCGATATATCGAGAAAATGAAACTCTTCGCCTCTCTTTGATTCGTTTGAAAGGTCGACGCTCTAAGAAGACTCAGCTTCTCTGTCTGCAGAATAAAACTGTAGGCTGTAGGAATCGCGTCGATATCGGAAGGAACGGAGGAATTTCATTGGAGCAGAAGAATACCTCGCGTTACTGGACATCGTAACGCGGAACGAGGAAGCGGAATTAGCGCGGGTCTCGTGCGCCGGACGGAACGCAGGGAAAAGAAATTGAAAGCCACGGAGAAGGATCTGTTAACGAGTTCTCGGAGAAACCGCGCGGTCTTGAAATCCTCCAGGGAGTAATAATAACGAGCGGGCAAGTAGATCGCGAGGTCAGGGCATTTGCTTCGATTAATAGCGGATTAGCCGTCTAACTCTGTCTCGCAACAAGAACAGCTGGTCGTGAACGACCAAGAGGACGACCAAGACGACAGGGACTACGCCAGTTTGGAATGAGAATAGACGAGATGCCGTGTATATTTTATCTCCTCCTCTTTCAACATCTTTCTCAGCCTAGTCGAATGGAAACAGGAACAAACCAAATCGTTTCATATGCTCCGTCGTCTTTTTCTTTGTTTTGGATCACTTAGCGACGTATAGTTCTCGACATGTCGAGAGCATATTGTTTATCAGTTGTCTGTTTCATCAACCAAGAATTCCATCTTTGATAGGAAAATTTCAGAAGAATTGATAAAGTAGTTTATGAATTTCAACAGTGGCAAACTTTAAACCGGAGGACGTAGAAATAGTTGCAGGAGGAAAATTTTGATCAAATTTTAAGTTAGAGATTTGGTAACTGAGACTTAGGAAAGATAAATTCGGTCATTCAAGCTATATTTCTAAAGTTTCTACACGAGAAGGAATGAAAACGTTGACGATGGAACGTTGCTTTTCTGTAATAAAAGCTTTCGAAGAAAAAGCAGACGAAACTCGTGAAACGACCTAGTAACAGGAAGAATACACGGAAGAGCGAAGGATGTGCGAGAAGAATGTAGAGAAGTCAAAAAACAATGAAGAAGACTTTCGAAGGAAGACAAAAAAAAAGAGAACGAAGCTGCGAAGAAGAAAAGAACGCGAGATCGACTATGGTGGAGGGAAAAGAGGAGGAGGGAGGCTGGGAAAAAAAGGAAAAGAAAATGTCGAGCCGCTTCTGGCGTCCAGAAATATATTTGGCTCGGGCTGTTCTTCCGTTCGCAGCGCGCGACCGCTGCCGGAAAACTCAAAGCGCTTACCTTCGTGGAATAATTAAATCGGTTCGTAGAGAGTGGTCGAGGAACCCTCTAGGGAATGGCAAAAGGGCTGTCACGACTTTCTGCGTCACGCGCATCCGTGGACTGAACTCGAAAATTTACTCGACTGTTGATGTCGTCGACTTTTGCTATGCTTTTCTAGCTCGTCGTTTCTGCATTCGTTCCTATTCTTTACAACAACTCTGTTTTCTGGCCGCGTTACACCGTCCAACGAGATTGCACGGTTGTTGAAATGCAGCAACAAATTGTGAACGAACCGTACAGTCCAGTTCCTTGAAACGATTCGTACACGTTCACGGAATTACAAGCGACTGCAGTTTCGTATTCACGATTACAGTGATAGGTTTAATGCATAGGTAGCAAAGTTTATGCCACGGTCGTCATTATGGTTTCGAAATTGTACGGTGTAAGAGAGGATTTTTCGTATAATGTTGCTAGTGATCGAGCAGAATAATGGCTCAATCGAGTTCTTGCCTTATACGGAGCACTCGTTATTCGAGAATGAGGGTTCTCGAAGCAGTTTCAACAACAGCAAACACAAATTAACCTAATCTAATCTAAAAACACTGATGATATGTGGTAATCTTTGTAAACAGAAAACGCGACAGAGAGAATTTTGGACCGACGAACTGACCGAGTCCACGCAGGCATCGTCTCTTACCCATTGTCACAATTCAGCTATTCCGCTTAATAGTCACGTGGGAGTGAGAGACGTCGAAGCGAGGAGGATTCATTGAAATTACGGACAGAGGGGAGTGGGCAGAGACATAAAGCGAGAAAGAGAGTCACGTCGAGTCGCGAATTAAATCTCATCACCGAGGAGGAAGGTATAGTTTGACCCAGTGACACGAGGGTTTTAGCTTGACCCCGTAGTTCGAACAAAAACTAGCAAACAATAGGAAATTCAATGGCTTCGAAATACACACGTCTCTCTTAAGGTGGTCCTCTTTTGCGCCAAGAGAAATTCTCAACCTCTCGATGTCATATTTGCGCGAATTTCCTCTTCCTCCTCGTCCTCGTCCTCGTCCTCGTAAGTCATATGTTTTCCTCCTCACAAAACGCAACGCGCGTTCTCTAATTACCAGGAATATCGAAATACGCGCGAGTTACGCGATTACAAACTTAGCTGAATTACGAGTGGTTACGAGTGATGCGTATTCTCACGTTGATTTACGTAAGTAGCGTAAATTGCGTTGGTTCTGGCACGCGTTAAACAACGCACGCCTACTTGAACAATGAAACGTTGCATAGTCGGCGAGAAATCGGTTTAGCGAACGTGTCTCGTTTGATCGTAACACTGGTCACGTGCATTCGATCGATTAATCGTAGTTTCGAGTCACGAATAATTCTTATTTTCTTCTGAACATAATTGCTTGTCCGAATTTTGGAGATTCAACTTTGTATCACTCTGTATATTTTAGAGATCAATTCGTCTTCGTATACCTGTCGAACTGATCCAGTGCAATTCGTAACTTTCTCGAATCAAACGATATAATATATTATACCTGCCTAAAATAACTGGGATAACGACAGCCTGTGGAAAGCGTATCGCGATCGCATTCCGAAAGCCAATATCTCATGCCAATCAGAATCACGCTTGGACATCTCCCAATCCGAAATAAGCCGGTATTGTCCAACTGAAAAATCATTTCGTCAATTATATCATTCCGCGTCGCTATATCTACAATCGTGTATCAATTCTGCTAATAAATAAATCCGCTTTTCTATTCACATCAACCGTTAATCAAATCAAACGATATTATTCGATATTACTTTGAGTTCGTAAGATGGGCCGTATAGAGTCTACTATCGATAAGCTTGTCGAGGGGACAGTATTGTCGCTTTGAAGTTCTCTTTTCTGTCATCGCTCGATTCAGTCGGTGTCGCGGGATCGAGCGACGCGTGTCGTCCATGCATGCGCTTTGCATGTCGTTCAAACTTTTCTCTCGTTCGTGATTTTTACTACACGTACTGTGTCTCTACAATGTTAGTTGTCCGTTGCGAAACCTGGTATTTTTGGATTCTGTATTTTGGAATTAGTGTAGAACAGAGTGCGAGAAAAATCGAAGAATAATCGGGTGAGTTTGGGAGGCTGAATGTTATCACGAGACTCGCGAGGATTCGTTCAGTAAATTTTTGCTTGTGGTGGTGTGGTACGAGCGTGGATTTTAGGGAAGTGAACGTAGTACCTCGATGCCAATTTTATTTTTAACCCTTTAAAAGCTGCGGTTGAATGGGAGAGTCGCGTCACGGAGCGTAGATATTTCATTGTATTTGAATGGAAGAGGCGCGTTTGCGCTTTGGTGAGGATGATATCGAGAGATTCAAAGCAACCAGCTTTGATGAAAAGAAAGATCACAGTGCAGTTTCTTTTGCCTCGTATTAGAAACTCCTTTTGTTCGTTTATTAATTAATCTCGTTTCCGTTATTCTTCCTACCTGATAAGCGTTTGACGGATAACTCGGGTTATAATTTCAAACGATTCAAATGTAACGTCGATGATTAAATGTATTTCGGTCGTATTAATTTGGTTTTGGAAACTCTGTTCGTTTTGCCGTGCCTCTATAAGATAAGAATTTCGTGGAATTTATATTCGAAAGATATAAGACGAGTCTCGACGAAAGAGTTCAATGGGTCGAACACACCGAGTTTGTACGCCAGGTTACAATTTTAGAAGCGGACAGATAGAAAGAAGGATTGTACTCCGCAAATATCATGCTCGGGATTCGACACGAGCCGATTCAGGGGTTTCTGCCCCGAATACGTGTGTTCGACTTCGCGTACGAGAGTATTCGCAACCAGAAATACATTTGACCGTAAGTTATCTCGGTGTCGATGATCGACATTGTTCGAGTATTGACTCGAGCAACGTGACAGACACCTTTCTTGCGATAGCCGCGACAAACTCGATGCGATCATTTTTGATGCGTCGAAATATTTTATTCTTCATTAACTTCCATTCCAGAATTTCATTGAATTCATTAAATAACGTTGACGTAATTAAACTCGCGATTTTGACAGCTTATTTTCAGAGTTAGGATACTCGAATATTCTAGTATTTACTCGGTATTTACACGGTATTTTCTCGGTGTTTTTCGATTCAGTCGTCGCCTCCTAGATCCTGCGTGCGAATGTTCGCATCACGTCTAATATTACAGGACGAACCGAAATAAACTTTGCTCGAGTGCACATAGTGTTGCATGTACGCATACGAGTCGCACCTATCGCTACGTTCGCGTTTGCACATAGCCGTACACATACACGAGCCACGATCTGCATGCGAAAGCACACACGACACGTCTTGCTTATTTGCAAAACTGTGACTCGTTGATCGGTAGATTTTATCGCGACTGGTGACGATAAATCGCTGTTCCTTGGGCTTCCGTTTGAATAATCAATTCCTTTGAAATCTTCCGGTACTGTCGTTCGGTTGGAACCGGATCGAAGGTTGTATGGAATTATCTCGTGACTATTTTTGTCCTATTGCTGATTAACTAAGCAACAATGTTACGACGCGGAAAAAAGGGTATCTTAAACATGAAAAATTCACGATAAAAAGCAGAATAGTTGGAGAAATTGAAATTGCCTATAGTTGCGATAAATCGTAATAACTCCTTCGACAAAAGAAGTTTTATCAATGGAAGTATAGTCGTCTCTCGTCGGTGAGTGGCGTATTTTAAGCTGACACGCGAGCATTCAACCATCGTATTCTTTTAATTTATTATCGACGTAGTTTTTAATGGAAAACCGATCGCAGATGTTAAAAGACGTCCTCTAGTCATTCCATGTTATTTCAAGCATTTAAGCAGGCCAGAATACACAAAACTTTTAAGCAGCCTATCGGCAAAACTTCCGACGCTGTCGAAAGACGTGGAACATTCGCCGAGAAAGTTGATTTATCGAAGAGTTTGCCTAGTAAATTCGGGACTCTCCCGGCGTCGTCGATAATCGCATTGATCGGCTCCTTTTCCTTTCGCTTATCGAGGGGACTCGATGATGAGTTGGAATTTTTGGGTCAATCTGATGGCAAAACTATCGACTAGAGACAATTTCATGAAGTCTTCTGCCAGATAATAATTCATATGTTCGCTTCTTGGAAATATCTCAAAGAGATCTAAAAATATTTGCAAAATGAACGCTTGATCATAATCTGCCGTTCATCGGCCTTGCGAATTTCACTTGATCTTCTTTTTCACGCGATGGTAAATTAAATTTTCGAAATTTCACTTCGCAGCGGACTCCTACGCAAAGTTTCTTTCGGGGTGCTTACTCTTGATCCTGATTCTTCATATTTCTCGCCTGAGAAGGCAATTTCACGGGCGAACCAGGCAATAAAGAATTTAATATAACGCCCGGAGACTATGGATGAATGACTTTAGGCTGTTAAGCCTAAAAACTGCTTGACTTCGCGACGAATTCTTGGGTGAAATTCTGTGGAAGGCAAGAGGGCCCCGGTGAGCGACTTTTCGACCGGCTATTTCGAGAGCCGAAACGCTCAAACCCTCGTGGCGTTCGTTTTACATATTATCGCGATTCCATCTGCGTACGGAGGTTTTCGCGTTGACCGCGAGAATCGAAAGATTCATACAGCCTTGAGATTAAGTAAACCATACGGCGTCGTTCGCGTAATCGCGCCAATTTCTTTCTCTTTGCGTATTTATGATACGGACATTTTAAGGAGAAGAAACTCACAGTTCTTCAACGAATCATGTGCAATTTCAACGTCTCGATCGTTTACTATATATAATATGAAATCGTTTCACAAGCAACGTTCTTTATCTTTGTTCTGCGAATTTCCAGCGAAAAATCGAACGGCAGCTGCTGAAAGCTTCAGTTCGAGCGATCGACGAGTTAAAACGGCGAATGATAATGAAAATGATGAATTGTTTTTTATATTAACAAAAGGGTATTTTTAAGAATAGAAATTGGTACTCCTAGTGTGAAATGATCACAAGAGCTTGAAGGTTCGATAGAGGGATTCTATATTTTGCCAGTGGATCGATATCGGAATCGATGGACCGTGTCGGCGAAAAATACACGGTCATCCTTGAAATCGATTTTTTCCCTCTCTTTTGCACGTTGCATTAAGAACTATTTATAACGAGACACCCTTCTCGTCTCCGATTGTGAAACTGTCCGAACTAATTTTCTTCGCGATGCTCGCGCTTCGTTGAGATCTGTATTCTTTTCATCACGTCATTCCACTTTTTCCTCATAGATGATAAGCAAATTGAAGGTTTGCGCGAGATGCGTTTTAGTTATGCACGATCGAAGGTAGATTGAAAGTAATTAAGACTATCTGCACAGTAGTATTTCTATGGAATCCTATGGAATCGACGAGTAACAGAACTTTGCCGACCTTCTGTTGCAACCTTTTAGGGATTTCGGTGAAGGTTGTAGAATTTGCTTGGTCGTAACATCTATTACATAATTCGCTAATATTATTAGCTTGTAAATTACTGCGCAAAAGAAGAATGTAGTATTAAGAGTATAGTAACTTTTTTTGTCATGTATACTTTAATCTTCTGAAACATGACAAGGCCGAGGCTATTCAATAATGCGGAGATTTGAACTTATTTGAAGTAAATGTCAATCGTGTAAATTGCACATTTATCTATTTTCATGACTGGGTATGTATTCGTCGATAAAATTGCAATTTGAGAAGAATAAAAAAGAAAGGTAGGATTATTGCATACACGCGGAAACTGAACGTTGCGTGCACCCGACGTAGTTCCGATCACGGGATTGACACCATTTACAGCGTATCGATATTGGCTCGGCCGCTATTTTTAGTGGGCCGTATCGTATTCTAACGATGCAAACCGCAAACGTGACCGAGTTATGCGACGTCGAGAGTCCCTTCTACGTAGAAAACGAAGCGTGTACACCGCTACGTGACAAGCTGACACGCGACCCATTACGATATACACTTATCAGGCCGCGATGTGCGATCGTTGTTCGACTTTCTGTCGGTCGTTCACGTTCGACGGTCGTTGATTATCCGGTCCTCTCCTGGAACCATTCCAGGAACACGCGATTTCGACGTTTCACGGTATTTCCGGCGAAATTCCTAGGTAAATTCGCTTGTTATCCACTTTCGTCGAATATCCGACGAACATCGAAAACGAAAATTCCGTTTCAATCTGTGTGTTGCGACACTGTGATTTCCCTGACGAATCTTTTATTCGAACTGATCGAGCGAATTGTCGAAAGGACTAGGTGTGACGCGTTTACCCCAATTTAGTGGTGGAAAATTTGGAAGTGCGGTCCGTTTGCGACCTTGTTTCGGCGTTTCGTTTGTTTCGTCGTTGGTTGTTTCGAACAGAGAGAGAGACAGAGAGGGAGTTGGAAAAGGTAGGTGGTGCCGTTATCACAGGCCAAAGTGATTCATAGATTGGTAGAAAATAGCAAGGTTGTGCAGAGGTTGTTGATTCGCGAAACGGTGCGGTGGGCAGTAACTCGGAAACCAGGTCGAGGGAGATATACTTTATTTTTATTGAGCCAGTGGAATTGCGCTGTTAGAACCTGTACGCTACGTGTTTCGAAACGTTAGACAATCCGTCGATCAGAATACCTATTCGGTTTTGAAGGTTACATCATACTCCTGTAAAGAATTTATACTTTTCGCTGTTGCGTCACCTCTTATCCCTAGCGAACGATATATTTAGAGTACACCATGAATCGTCTACTACAAGCTTATGATTTATCTAGCCAAAAGTTAAAAACTATACGAAGGTAGTTACCAGACGTTCTTCGAGTCGAGTTCCATCGCGAAACAAATTTAAAAGAAGGAACATATTCGAGTATGTATGTGAAAGTAGCGAGATTGTTTGAGCGATCGTTGACATTAAAGACGTCGACGGGTCTCGAGTATCTCTCGAATCTCTATTGCCAAACTTTCGTAGTACATGTAATCTTTGGGTAAAAACGAAGGTAGAAAATCTCTATGGACGAAGACAGGTTGTCGTAGATCGGAGAAATAGCTTCGACAGAAACGGTACGTCCATAAATTCGTTTGGCATATACTGCAGGGACGGCGAGCGAAAAGCGAGGACGTCAGGTTCCATTGCTAGATTCCTCGACTAAAAAAAGAAACGACCGATTATTACATACAACGATGATTTACATAACGATGTAGAGATTAGCTGACTTACATTGTCACTGATATCAGAGAAACATTAAAAACGCTTATCTTTTATTCTTATCGAAACAGCGAATCCAGTCTATCATTGTAATCTACGAACAAGGTGAAGATAGAGAACTCGAGAAACGTGATAAGTGGAAGAATATTGAAAGTCGGAGGAACGCGCTTGGTTCGAAGCAAAAGACAAACGCGAAAAAAGAGAGGTCTCCATCAACGGAAATAGAAAGCACGAATTGTCGGCGCGACGATTTACGTAAAAGCATAGAAATTAGAATAACTCGCCAGAGTTTCTTCGTAGTTCCCGCGAAGTCTTTGACATCGAGGCGCGAGTAGAATGCGGGATAACGTTAAAAATCATCGCCAGTAAGTTGCCAAACGCACGTCGGCCAGTCGGAGACAAAGAAAACTTCGCTTCGGGAATACAAATTTCCCCTTGCTTGGGTTAATGGGCCGGGGAAAAGGGTAGAGAGGAGAGAAAAAACGTGAGGAACGCGTAACGTGCACGGGTCCCAGCCATTCGAGCACGATCGAAGCCGCGCACGCACGCCTGGTCACGGCCCGTATGCACGCATTTGCATACGCGTAGCAATGCAGGGTGAAAGTACCGATACGACGTTGCGATCTAGCTTGGACAAAGCCTGCCACACGTTTCGTATCCTTCTTCACGCTTTAGGAAGCCTAGACTGAAATGCGAAATTTCGGAAGAACTAGCTGGAATATAAATTCATGGTCCAGTAAGAAACGTAGCAAGATCGTAAATCGACTAGCATTGACTATTATGGTAACTTCCAAGATCATTCGAGACACTTTACGAGTCTCCATGAGAATTGAAATAAAGATAATCTTTTCACGAACGAGTATTTTTCGAGCAGCGAGAAAAAATGTGTGTTTGTTTCGCATTGTAAAGAATACATAATGCGTTGAAATTTAAGGCCAGTTTTAACGAGAGCGTATGGATTAATTACGTAACGATTTATAATAATAGTACTTTACATGACTCGGATCGAGATTTTCATTTCTTACTTTCTTACGTTAAAGCTTACTTTGATCTTACTATCTCGCTACGTTTTCCATATCAGCCGTAATTATCATTCTTATCGAGCTGTGTACGAAACAGTTATTCGGCGCAAACGTAGTAGATGCCACGGTAAATCATTTCTAATTACGTATACCGTGTCCGAGACAAAGGGTGAGATTTATAGGACGCGATGTCCACGGTTTCACACCGCGTACCGTGGGTTTCATATCCGAAAATACATCCACCTCGGATCAGCCGGGATAAATACTAATTTATATTTATCTTCTTTCAGATCACGTCCGATGCCCGCGATACATCGAAGAACGCGAAGATGTAGCTCGATCAGCCGCCATCAGCCGCGTGACCATCAAGAATCGAATTCCGCCGCAGTAACAGTGGACATACTTGGTCTATAATTAAACTATATAATGTGCTGACGGTGTACCCTAACGTGAACTCGTGCTCGCGTACCAGTTGAGCTCTACGACAAACAAGAACCTTCCTCCTCCGTTGTTCAATGCCCGCTAAAAGAACTACTTAACGTCTAAGCCGTTGAGAACGAGAGATCAGACAAAAAGATCGAAGGAAAGAAAACGAATCGAACGATGGGGGGACAGGTAGAGGGAGCGAGGATCGCGTGGACAGTGGCTCGACTTCCGTCGTGGCCGTGGAGAACGAGATTCTTGGGCCAGTTGGCCTGAGATATGCCAGAAGTGGCATCGTCAACGGTATCATCGACATCGTCATCGAGGCTCAAAGCGGAGACGGCGACGTCGAGGTCTGGCGGTATCGCTGGCCGACAGCTGGCGATAGAAATCGAGACGATCGAGCGCCGGGTTTGCGCTACCCGTCGCGACCTCTTCGTCCCCGTGACCATCGATCCGCGGCCCAGTCGGGCTGTCCACTGTCCCGATCTAAACGCCTGTTTGGTGAACGAGTCCCGCACCGGCCACGAACAGGTCGACTGTCAGGCGATTCACTTTGGCTACGCGATCCCGGTGAACGTAGTCCCCCTCGAGACCGATCCACGGCTCGCCGAGCTAGTCTTGGACCACTCGACCGAGTTAAGCAGACGCGCCGCGAGCTTCTTGCTCGAGCACCATCCCCAGCTGCGTCAGCAGCGACAGACACAGCACGAACGGTGTTCAAGCATGGCAGCTACCGCAAAGCACGATCTGCGTCAGAAGTTTCCGACAGAAACGTCGACGTCCGGTGACGAGGACATCGCGGCGATCGCCAAGCAGATCAGCGATCACGCGGAGGCGATCTATCAAACATGGAAGAGTCGAGGATTAGCTCCTACAGAGATATTGAATTGCCACAGTAATGCTACTGCCGCGGACAAATTTGGAACTGCTCTTACGCCGACTTCCGCGTCCAATAGCCCGAATAGTACAGGAAAAGTTACTCCTACGAGCGCTAGCCCTGCCACCGCGGTGGATATATTGAGTCAAACGCCGAATCTCGATAACGGGAACTTGGAGAAGCTGGTGAACAATTTCGTAGTGGAGGACAAAGCTAGGTTAGCTGCGTCGAGGCAGAGATCGCCGTCGAAGACTCTGCCCTCGTCGATACAATTCGCGTTGGAGAAATTCGAGAAGAACTCGATGCAGCAGCAGCAACAATCGCAGACTTCTCCTTTGAAGAACAGCAACGCTGGTAGTCAAGCGAAAGCGAAACAGGGGACTGTGTTGTTGTCTCCGACGTCCCCTTTCGCGAACAAGCCGTCGCAGATAGTGAAGCCTCAGGTATCCACAAAGATTCCCGGTGCTCACCACCGGGAAGTGTTTCTGGAGACCATAGAGACCACGTTTCCGGCGGACATAACGCCATCGAAGATCGTGCAACAAAAGAGGCCGACGAGTACGGTAATTACCTCTCCCACCGCCTCTAATCTGGATGATCCTTCGACGAATTCAGGACTGACTACGTGGCCCTTAAAAAACAAATTAAACGAAAGTAAAAGAGTGACGGATCCTTCCAGATCGCCTCAGCAGGAAGTTAAATCGTTGACGAGTAAGGAAGAGAAAAGAAATAGTGGCTCTAATTCGAGCGTCTACCTCGACGAGGTCGCTCGCGAGGAGGAAAGACTGATAAATGCTCTGAAGACGGGCTCGGTGATCACTGAGGAGCCCGTAGAGCGAACGGTACCTCTGACTCGCCAGAAACCGGCGATAAAGAGGGAGAAGCCGAAGGTGGAGCCTGTTAAACCGATAATTATCGGTCACAATCATCACGCAGGCGGTCTGATGACCACTTCTGGCGCAGTGGTGAACAGTGCCGCGTCTCCGACGCCTGGTAGCAACGCCAGTGCCACATCGGATACGAAATCTCTGAGCAAGGATGATTTGTCAAACATGTCAATGGTGGATTACGCGAAAGTCAGATACAGAGCGGCTCAACAAAATCCTCCGACTCAACAGAGGCTGGAGGAGCAGAAAACAAGCAACAACTTCAATTCTACGGAGCAGCTGGTGTCGACCACGAGGTCCAAGTTCGAAACGGAGATACAAAAGGACAAGGAAGCTAACAAAGAGGAGAAGGATCCTGTTACGTCTAGATGGGGACCTAGAATCAATTCTCCTAGGCCGAGAATCGAACAAGTGCCCCATCCGGAATTGACCACGCAACAGAAGCAGCATATAAGAGCTGCTGCCGCGACTGGTACCGGAAACAATCCCATTAGACCGTTTTTGACCAGAGGATCCGTTGCGGAACGCGTTTTGATCTTCGAAAAGTGTCCGAGCGAGCTGTTGCTCGACAAACGAGGGCCACGCCAACCGGCTATCAACACTTGGAGAACCGGGCACGATGTTCAAAACAAGGCTCAGGTAAGTCAACGTTCGTCGATCCACGATTATCGTTTCTCTTTTACTTTTTAGTTTGTTTATCGAAGAATTCATTAACGCGACGATAATTAGAAAAATGAATTGACGAAGTTGGGAAATTATCGAGAAGATTGAATTTGAGCCAGGGATGCGGTGTAGAGGCAGAAAATTTCGAAGAGGTTTGCAGAGTCGAACGAAGATTTCAGCCGGTCGAAAATTTTAATAGATTGTGCAACGAACGTGGACGCATAAAGAAAATCGTGCAAGACAAACCACGTTTTCCTGGAAGCAGCGTCTAATTCGACGGGATGAGTCTGTGCCTCGAAAACCTCGGGTCCATGCCGATCGGAAAGACGTGTCTTCTCTCGCGCGTTCTCGCCGCTCTGGGTGGCTTATATCGGGCGTTTTGGTCGCTGTCCAAATTCCTCCTTGCCTGGGAGGATGTTCGACCGGTCGACTCCTGCACTTTTGTCTCGAAACGAGTTCAAGATCTCTTCGCGTAGAGGTCGTTTCTGCATGCCTCGAGTCTTTCTTCTCAAACATTGCCCGATGCTACTTCTCATCTTTGTTATCGAACTCGCCTAGCTGCCTTTGATCTCTCCTTTTTGGAACGATTTGAACGATGTTATTAAATTGGAACACCTTCAAAATTATGTACCGAGTATTAGTTACGAAGAGTATTGGAATGTCGAAGATCATTTGTTATCGTCTTTGAACCATGTTAAAATACCTGATATCTCGAAAAACTTGGTTACTTAGGTAATTCTTCTAAAATTAATCTTTACGCAAATCTATGAATATTTCAATGTTGTTCTTAGAAGATATACTATCGAACGATAATAAGAAACACAAGTTTAAATCGATCGAACGATTAAGAAAGAAACATTCTCGCGAGTTTCAAAGTGGCTCTGGATCATAGCCAGGAAGAGGAGAAATATACCTGGCACGATTCGCCTGCCAAAAACCGTTATTGCTCTGGGTTTTCCTAGTCCAACATGGGTATACTTGTTTCGAGTGCATCCACCGGCCTTCGTAACCCTATAACCACTTCTAACAAACTCCAACCTCGCGCCTCTTTCCAAATTTTTCTTTCTTTATTTTGATACGATTTATCGAGAATCACGGAGGCTATTAAGCTTAATCAGCGAATCTTCTGCGGGTAGCCAAGGAGCGAGTTAATCGTGAGCTACCCACCATGTGATAAGCCACGGTTCTCCAATATGGCGTTGCTGAACGCTCAAACAATACACGTAGCTCGAGGGCTCGGCTATGGCATTGTTATTAGGCGGTTATTGCCTTCTCAATGTGCTTTGAGATAAAACTAGGGTTTGCTCAAACAAATTCCTGCCAATTCCGCCTACAGCTTTTACAATTAATTCGAGATCATTATCGAGCTGATTCGAGAAAATTGATAGCGAATTCTCGATATCGTTGTAATAAACAGTACAAAGTAACAATGGGAACAACAAGATTCCACGGATTCCAGTGTGCGTGTGAAGTAAACGAGAAATACATGGATATTTATGGATACAACGTGTAGCAGAGAGGCTGCAGCAATTTCTTCGCGTTGCACCGTCGATGGATATAAAGGAGACTCGAAGAAAATTTGTTGTGTTTAAAAAAAAGCAACGTAGAAGTTGGTGGATGTATCCAGAAGTCAATGATGTTTGTTGCCTCTGCCCAATGCCAGATATATTTTCTTATGCTTGAATGAAGTCCCTCCTTCCATGTGGTAGCCGATGTTTTCGTCGTCAGTTTTCGTGGCTATTAACCGTTTAAGACGACTCATAAACAGGATGAAAAATAAAAAGCAAGATACGTCGATGGAGTTTAAAAGACGCAGTTCATCGTGATATCAGAGAGGAGGGCTCGATTAATTTAATCGACGCGTGTCTCTCGTTTGTTTGATCGCCGAGCGGCTGAGTCACTGCTCGGTTTTCGTTACGATTAATGTTATTCGACCTCGAGAAGAGGAATAAAGCGGACCACCATGGCCATAAGTGGAAACGGACAGCTCTCGACCGCTTATCGTCTTGTACTCTTGGTTAAATAATGCCCATGGCGTTACGTTGGTGTTATTTATCGTGCAGGGTGGTCCATGATTCGCAAGGTCATTCTATAGAAACGAATGGCAACTCGATAGAATATAGTTGGTCACGTCGCACGTTAGGATTACTGGAATTGGTAATTTCGTTGAAATTGTCAGCTGGAATTAATTTAACGATAGAAGAACGGCTTATGGCGATCACGCGGCTAGGTAAGGTTCCAGGTATCGGGTAATTAAAATTCCCATTGGAAAGAACGCGCGATCGGTGACGACGCGTTGTATCACCGGTGTGTATATAGCCCGATATAGAAAAACGTGAAGACACGGGTAGCGGCGACGTGAGATCGGTGGCACGACGGTCAAAGGAAAATAGGAAAAAGTTTCGAGCGCCCTTGGGGTTAACGGCGAGAAATCGTTCTCGCCGGCGAATATCTGCGACGACTGACTGACTCATTGTAGCCGCTCCATATTGGATACCGTGCTAGATTTTAAAAGGCCGTCGTCTGTCGCCTTGGAATCGAGCGTGGCTGACTCTATCACCGCTTATGGCTGAAAAGCGGACTCTCAAGCCAGGAAAGTTCACTGTGACCGACTATAAGCAACACTCGTTAGGATAATGGGAACCAGGAAGGAAACGCTTCGATATGAAATATCTTTAACGACGTACAGGTTTCACGTTTAAAGTTGAATATATAATTGTAACCATGCAAATTTGAATATTTAAATTTAATATGGAAATTTAGATATTCAAATTCGCAGATTTAGAAGGTTAAAATGGTAGAACAAACTATTTCTCTCTTAAGGCTAGAACTCTTGATGAATTCAATCAACGAATTAGGTTCCCTGGCTGGTGCATTTCTCCGCGCAGTTCTCTTCAACTTTCTGTACGATCCTCGCAAGAAAATCTGATTGAATCAGGACCTCGATGAAACTGCCACTTTCTTTCATCATCAAAGCCGCAGTCCAATTAATTTAAAATATGTTTACGAATTCAGCATCCTCCTCTTCCATGAATTAAGCACCGATGGGCAACAAAATTGAATGTAAATACCGCAGCATCGGTCGAACGGTGAAGGCCAAGTATTCGGTATCGAAACGAGTGGTCCTTGGCCGGTTGGCAGAGCGAGGATTCGATCAGGAGGCGTAGCTGAATTCGCTATGTCAATTGGAACGCTGATTGACGGTATCCCGTGTGTCAGACAGCGAACCGTGCCAAACATGAGACTGCGATAATTGTACCAGCTGTTTTGCCTAATCTGTCTCAATGTCACGTGACATGGACCCGATCTGTTGCAGGATTTCACAGCGATTCGCGTCTTCGCTTATCGATAACTATCGATTCGTCGTTTATACTATAACTATCTACGCTATGCCTGCTTTATATTCCAATTTCGTTGCTTTTCCACTTGTTAATTTTCGCTCGTGAATAGCATCTCTTACGTTAGGTCTATTTTCATTCCAAGTTAGGTTCCCCCGAGTCTTATCCCCCTCGATATGTTCGATCTGGGACTATCGTTGATTATCGTTCAGTCACTCGAGCGGACGTTGCCTTATATTCGCCTGGTGGAATGGGTGTGCATTATTGATCTTCCTTAAACGGATTTCATCGAAGAAGCTCTACCGCTATTTTTATTGCTCACAGTATTTTTTTCTCGCGTCTATTATTGTCTCTGCTGTCGTTAGCCTTGTCACTATTTTTGGCGATCATTGACATCTCTTATCTTCGATACCATCGTTGAGCAAACTTCGTAAAATCTCCATTCTTCCTGTTCTTTCTTGAAAAAAAAACAAATATTTGAAACGAAACAGAGGAAAGAATGTACAGTGCTTAGTTCAACACCTAACACGCGATGAACCGAAAGATCCTGTCGTCTCTTGACCGTGATGATGGAAACAACAGCGTATATAGGAGGAGACTCGTGATGTAACCATAGTCACATGGGCGAGGCGATGCATTAGCCGCGTTGGCCGGCCTCTTTGCATTCTTCGGATCCTTGGCGTCGCGTAACAGGATGTCGTGTCCTTGGTACGCCGATACCTTCGCCTCGGAACGGCGCTTTCGAAGAAGCATAGAATTATTCCGACTCGTCGGCGACGATCGATTAGACACCTTTGAGAACCGCATCGATCCAACGTAACCGGAAGCTCGAACAATATAATGAGATCAGGATCGTGGCTTGCCGTGTCCTTTGTTTGTAACACGCGACATAAACTAAGTTATGTAACGAAGGAAATTAACCAGAGGAAATAAAGCCAATTTAGCTTCTCCAACATGTTTCGAGAACTTTATGCTGCGTTACGAGATTAACCCTGCTGCGATTCTTGAATTTTCATGTTTTATGGAACGAAAGAAACTTTAGCACACGATGAAAAATTATTCGCCTCCGACTTAAGAAATTTTTTAACCGTAGAAAATGTAATTGGAAGAACGCAGCAGAGTTGAGTAATTCTAATTACGGGTTCGTTGCGAATAATATCACTAAGTACACGGAGCAAAATCGTAACCATGTTCAAAGAACGATCGATCGTATACTAAGCGAATATATATAGAAGAACGTAGGCTGCGATTTTGCTACTTTTCACGGTCCCAATCAGTCTGGCCGGAACGATGCTTGTTGGTTCTAGACGTACGCGAAAGACAAGACACAGCAAAAGAGCTTGCCACCGCACACGACACTCCAGAGGCACGTGAAAGCGAACAGAAACGTTCACATACCACGGTAAACATTGATCCAAACCGTATACGATACAACAACCGTTGAACTATTCGATTAAGGATAACGAAAACGAAATTTCTATTGCAGATTTTACTTTCCCGGAGGGAAACCTCTGCCATTGTCGCAAGTAGAGGCAACTATCGCGAGGATCACCGCTGCTTTCCAAACTCTTCCTGGTCATCGTGCATCTCGAGCCCAATTTCACGCTATCACCAAGGTAAAACGATCGTTGGAACTCGTTAAAAATCCCAAGGATAACGTTCTTCCTTGTTTACTCGTTGTTCGTTTTAATACAGAGATTCGAGTCGAGATTTGATCTTGACCATTCGCGTATTCTCTCACGTGGGCAGCGATTTCACGTGGGAAAGCCGTAACTCTAACGTTCCGTGGTTAGAACAGCTGCATACAAAGGCTATGATTTGTCTTGCAGGCATGCGACTTGCCGCTCTATTGGAAGGTGCCGCTTTTCCTTGCCGCCGGAGGAGATCAGACCGGCTACGTTGAGATGAACGCGTTCCTCGAGTTTTGGAAAGAGTATGCTATAACATACACCTTATAAAAGTCAATAAACACATCTGAAAAATGAATCGAGATATTCGAGCGCTTTAATTCGAAAAAATTGTTCTCTAATTCGGTAAGTTTAATGATTGTCGTGGGATTGATTATTTATAGACTGTCGAACACCTACCATGACGCGGCAAGCAAGTTTATCCGAATCACAACCCGGGGCCAGAGGAACAATATACTACCAGAGGATTTGATCCCATTGGTACAAGACGTAGTCGAGACTCATCCCGGTTTAACTTTCCTCAAAGAAGCTACTGAGTTCCATTCACGCTACGTACACACGGTTCGTATTCGCGCGATAAATATTTGCTGGATATTTCTCTCAATGCAGGCAAAGATAGAGGGAGAAGAAAAAAAGATTCCACGGAAGATGGACCGTAGTTTACGCAACGTGGATCGTCTTGAATTATTCAAGATGATCGTGCTCGCCTCGAGCAATTATCACGCGCGCTTCTGGTCATTGGAAAATCATTTTAACGAGCGAACGTTGCGCTGTTTTTTTACTCGATTTCGCATCAGCCACATAAGTGGAATCTCTCCGATTTTTTTTGTCTATTTAACCAGCTTCTGTATTTGCACGTCGTATTTGCACGTTCAATATCGAGGATGTAGTTAAGACGACGAATTTATATTTATATCTTGTTTGATGATTTTCACAAATCTTGACGCCAGGTGATCGCCAGGATATTCTATTGTGTGAATCGAAGCTGGAGCGGAAGAATCTCCGTCGCGGAACTGCGAAGAAGCAACCTGCTGTCGGTGATAGCAATCCTCGAACACGAGGAGGACATCAATCAGGTGACTGCCTATTTCAGCTACGAGCATTTCTATGTGATCTACTGCAAATTCTGGGAGCTTGACCGAGATCACGATCTCTTCATCGACAAAACGGATCTCACAAAGCATAATGATCACGGTGAGGAAAAATTCTTTCAGAAAAACATCCTTTGTAAGTTTCGTTGCTAGGGAATTCTCTTATTTTTGGTTGGATCGTATTACAGCTCTTTCCAAGCGTATGATCGCGAGAATATTCAGCGGTGCAGTGACCAGGGGTGGCGTGAAAAGCGGAAACGGCGTTCAACAACCCCAGGATAAAATGAGTTACACGGAATTCGTGTGGTTCTTGTTAAGCGAGGAGGACAAAAACCATCCGACTGCTATTGAATATTGGTTCAGGTATAATGTGTAACGTTTAAGCTGGATGTGTTGTATGAACAATAGGTATTTCATTTTGGATGATCGATAGGTGCATGGATCTCGATGGCGATGGATATTTGTCGATGTACGAGCTGGAATATTTTTATGAAGAACAGTTGCATCGTATGGAAGCTATTGGATTGGAAACGTTGCCCTTTGAGGATTGCCTTTGTCAGGTGACTAAGCGAAAGTTGCGTCATTATGCAGTTTTCTTTATAATTTTAAGTTAATAATTTTTTGGTTGGTAGATGTTGGACATGATCAAACCAGCGACGCCGGGAAAGATATCTCTAAGCGACTTGAAGAAGTGTAAGATGACCTCAATCTTCTTTGACACGTTCTTCAACCTCGAGAAGTACCTGGATCATGAGCAGAGAGATCCCTTTGCATCTGCTAGGGAGCATGACCCTGATGGTCACGAGGTAAAAAGCTTTCGAAATTATCAAAAGCAAATAAAATGAAATTTACCAGGAAACACTCGTTGTTATGAGTACTTCGCTGATATCTGTTATCTTTATGTTTTTTTTTTGTTTCATTCGCAACAGCTGTCGGATTGGGACCGATTCGCAGCAGAGGAGTACGAACTGTTGGTCACCGAAGAGAGCGGTAACGAACAGAATGAGCAAATGTAAGTATTGATTTCGCGCGACTTACATTACACACACGGCTCGTCTATGTCGTATAATCGATACGTGAATATTGTTTTTACTATCATCTATTAACGTCATCAAGCATATAGCTCGTCGATATTATTAATAGCGATTAGCATACATTAAAATGAAATCAGTCAGGGATTCGTTTAAAGAATCGTTTAAAACATTAAAAAATATCGAACACTGGCGTGCAGTACAATAAACGTTTCATAGAAAGTTTTTGCTTATCATATCAAGCTATGAAACGGAAGTCATAGCTTTCAAATTGTGGCATGCGTTGTTGTTAGATAGACAGTATGCCCTGCTGCGGGATCTAACAATTTCATCTTGTACCGTGACCGTAATGACCATAGTGCGCTCTATGCGTTTGTTGCAGGCTGTGTGATGATGAAATGTAACCATCATCTGCAGCTCAGTAAGTAAACAAAACAAAAACTGCATGATTTAGTGATGCACGACCTTCGTGTATGCATAATGTATTAATTAGAGAGTCGGCTAACCACTTATTTTTATTTCTTCTTTTTTTTTCTTTTTATTTTATTCTATGTACCGTTTTATCCGTACCGTATCATTCGAATACTAACTGGCTCTCGGTTGAACATACGGTATATTATTAATTTTAATTCATGCAAGATGGTCGAGATATTTCGAAACTACGATTAACGCTATTAAAAGCTGTATATTTTTATTCCCATAATCCCTGAATGAAGAAAACTCTTTACACGCTCGTAAGCCAAGAGTAAATTTCGATGATTGAATTTCAAATATCCGGTTGTGCGATTGCTTCGTAATGGTTGCTTTTTAGACGCCGTTTTTGCTTCTACTAAAATATGAACCTGAGTTGCATCGTTTTTTAATCGACTAAGTGCTGTAGTTGAATCACTGATAGTTCACCTATTATTTTGCCCTATGACAGAATCAAAGTTTTATTTCAAGCAAAAAGATAAAGAGACGTTTACTTTTCCTAGGTCAAACGATTCCATGTCGGAAGACGTGTTTTCCCAAAACCTGGAGGTTCTGGACGGTGAATCCGTGGATGTGCTTCAGGGTACAGATACCGAATTCCAAGGATATCCCGATTTATCTATGAACAGTCCATCGGATTCCAACTGTCAACAGTCGAGGTACCAATATTACGACAGTGGTGACAGCGACGATTACGCTGAGAGCGATAATTGAATGAGAATGGGAAAGCTGAACGTCAACCTCGGGAAGAGAAAGCAAAAGAAGGGGGAAATTGACTTTTTCCTCGGGGCAATTCAGTAGTCTAAACGCGTAGTTGTTTTCCATATAGTAGGAGTGTCGTGTAATCTTTTTGTGAACAGCCGTATATTATGGTGAAACGATTCTCGACGAATCTGTGCATACGAATCCATTCGGTGATCCGGCAAGGATCGTTTCTTTCAAGTACAAAGACATTTGAGAACGATTGATTTTAAACTTCTACCTGGATAGTATAATCGAACAACCTCAAAAACGTATCAATGAAACAGAACCGGGAGTTTTTTTAAAAGCTAGACACATTTAGTCGCTTGAGATAAGAAAATAACAAGAGGGAAGTATCGAGCGATCCTCTTTGAAACGGAGAAGCTCGGATATCACCGAATCGATCCGTAACTATGAATAGTAGTCGAGAGGAAGATTCAGGCAACGGCACGACGATGTGTGATAAGCAAGCGTCATTGTTCAATCTCTCTACGATATACATACTGTGTACTTCACATTGTAAATAGACAGCAAATCACGGACCCTTATTTTTACTTAACGCGAGAAAGTCACTTGAAAAAAATGCAGGTCTTTCAATTGCTGCAGCCATTTATAAGAAAGTCAACTGACGGTAGTTCTAGAAATGTAAAACAATTTAATCAGTCGGTTCCCAAGAAAATTCATCCCGATGGACTACAATTTTTCTAGTTCAAAGGATATTATTTTTTAGACG
Source organism: Bombus confusus (assembly GCA_014737475.1). Taxonomy (NCBI): domain Eukaryota; kingdom Metazoa; phylum Arthropoda; class Insecta; order Hymenoptera; family Apidae; genus Bombus; species Bombus confusus. The sequence goes on along the minus strand of JACXIV010000033.1, from coordinate 1,365,812 downwards.
AGAACGGGATGAAATTCCGCGAAAAAACACACACCCTAGTTTCAGGCCGAGGCTGCAACAACTGGAAATTGCGCGTTAGAAAATTCGACGTCGTTGGATTTGCGAGTAAGAGGTGCTGTTACCCTATATAATCGTCTTGTAAGCCATAGTGTTACACTGTACGCAAAGTATTGCACGCACGAGAATGTTCAAAGGATCGAGCGAGATCGTAACAGTAAGATATTCCTCTAATTCGATCCGGTATAGTATTCGTAATGTGGGTGTGTCCTATTCTTTTTTTGGAAATTTCACACTACAATCTACGATTGTTGTTTCTTTTCCACGTGTTTGCAGGCATTTCTTGCAAAATGATGAATACAAGCCAAAGATGAGACGTGTTCTGTTATCTTCAGCGCGAAGGTAGAAAGGAAAACGAAGAAACAGAGAAACTGTGTGAACGCAGATGCTGCTCTAAATGATAGAAACATCGTCTCTTTCAACCTATAAGTGACATTTGTTTCGAGATTCAAAGGGATATATCGGGATCTCCCTTTACCAGTTGGACGTTGAGTGGACGTAGCTTTTTTATAAACTAAGTTAAAGTTGCTTTATAGTGTCCTCCATGAAACGATGCATTCTGGATATCGATTGTTTATCTTTTTACCATCCTTTTTTTCTTTTTTTTTTTTTTTTTTTTTTTTTTTT